>CM050164.1:0-658343 GCA_027410445.1 Discoglossus pictus | reverse complement strand
GTCTCTCTCTCTACTTTCAGAGGTGTCTCTGTCCCTGAGTGGTGTCTCTCTCTCTCCTTTCAGGAGTGTCTCTGTCCCTGCGTGGTGTCTCTCTCTCTACTTTCAGGGGTGTCTCTGTCCTTGAGAGGTGTCTCTCTCTCTCTCCTTTCAGGAGTGTCTCTCTCCCTGAGTGGTCTCTCTCTCTCTCTCTCCTTTTAGGAGTGTCTATCTCCCTGAGTGGTGTCACTCTATCTCCTTTCAGGAGTGTCTCTGTCCCTGAGTGGTCTCTCTCTCTCTCCTTTCAGGAGTGTCTCTGTCCCTGAGTGGTGTCTCTCTCTCTCTCTCCTTTCAGGAGTGTCTCTGTACCTGAGTGGTGTCTCTCTCTCTCTCCTTTATTGAGTGTCTCTGTCCCTGAGTGGTGTCTCTCTCCTTTTAGGAGTGTCTCTGTCCCTGAGGGGTGTCTCTCTCTCCTTTATGAAGTGTCTCCATCCCTGAGTGGTGTCTGTCTTTCGTTTATGTAGTATCTCCATCCTTGAGTGGTGTCTCTCTCTCTCTCCTTTCAGGAGTGTCTCTGTCCCTGAGTGGTGTCTGTCTCTCGTTTATGAAGTGTCTCCATCCTTGAGTGGTGTCTGTCTCTCTCCTTTCAGGAGTGTCTCTGTCCCTGATGTGGTGTCTCTCTCTCTCTCCTTTCAGGAGTGTCTGTGTCACTGAGTGGTGTCTCTCTCTCCTTTCAGGAGTGTCTCTGTCCCTGAGTGGTGTCTCTCTCTCTCTCCTTTCAGGAGTGTCGCTGTCCCAGAGTGGTTTCTCTCTCTCCTTTCAGGAGTGTCTCTGTCCATGAATAGTTTCTCTCCTTTCAGGAGTGTCTCTGTCCCTGAGTGGTGTCTCTCTCGCTCTCCTTTCAGGAGTGTCTCTGTCCCCGAGTGGTGTCTCTCTCTCTCCTTTCAGGAGTGTCTCTGTCCCTGAGTGGTATCTCCCTCTCTCCTTTCAGGAGTGTCTCTGTCCCTGAGTGATGTCTCTCTCCTTTCAGTAGTGTCTCCACCCCTGAGGGGTGTTTACCTCTCCTTTCAGTAGTGTCTCTGTCCCTGAGTGGTGTCTCTCTCTCTCCTTTCAGGAGTGTCTCTGTCCCTGCGTGGTGTCTCTCTCTCTCTTTTCAGGTGTTTCTCTTTCCCTGAGCGGTGTCTCTCTCTCCTTTCAGGAGTGTCTCTGTCCCTGAGTTGTGTCTCTCTCTTGTTTATGAAGTGTCTCCATCCTTGAGTGGTGTCTCTCTCTCTCCTTTCAGGAGTGTCTCTGTCCAAAAGTGGTCTCTCTCTCTCTCTCTCCTTTCAGGAGTGTCTCTGTCCCTGAGTGGTGTCTCTCTCTCTCCTTTCAGGAGTGTCTCTGTCCCTGAGTGGTGTCTCTCTCTCCTTACAGGAGTGTCTCTGTCCATGAGTGGTGTCTCTCTCTCTCTCTCCTTTCAGGAGTGTCTCCATCACTGAGGGGTGTTTATCTCTCCTTTCAGGAGTGTCTCTGTCCCTGCGTGGTGTCTCTCTCTCTCCTTTCAGGAGTGTCTCTGTCCCTGAGTGGTGTCTCTCTCTCTCTCCTTTCAGGAGTGTCTCTGTCCCTGATTGGTGTCTCTCTCTCTCCTTTCAGGAGTGTCTCTGTCCCTGAGTGGTGTCTCTCTCTCTCTCCTTTATGGAGTGTCTCTGTCCCTGAGTGGTGTCTCTCTCCTTTTAGGAGTGTCTCTGTCCCTAGGGGTGTTTCTCTCTCCTTTATGGAATGTCTCTGCCCTGAGGGGTGTTTCTCTCTCCTTTATGGAGTGTCTCTGTCCCTGTATGGTTTCTCTCTCGTTTATGGAGTGTCTCTGTCCCTGAGTGGTGTCTGTCTCTCGTTTATGAAGTGTCTCCATCCTTGAGTGGTGTCTCTCTCTCTCCTTTCAGGAGTGTCTCTGTCCCTGATGTGGTGTCTCTCTCTCTCTCTCCTTTCAGGAGTGTCTCTGTCACTGAGTGGTGTCTCTCTCTCCTTTCAGGAGTGTCTCTGACCCTGAGTGGTGTCTCTCTCTCTCCTTTCAGGAGTGTCTCTGTCCCTGAGTGGTGTCTCTCTCGCTCTCCTTCTAGGAGTGTCTCTGTCCCTGAGTGGTGTCTCTCTCTCTCTCCTTTCAGGAGTGTCTCCATCCTTGAGTGGTGTCTCTCTCTCTCTCCTTTCAGGAGTGTCTCTGTCCCTGAGTGGTGTCTGTCTCTCGTTTATGAAGTGTCTCCATCCTTGAGTGGTGTCTGTCTCTCTCCTTTCAGGAGTGTCTCTGTCCCTGATGTGGTGTCTCTCTCTCTCTCCTTTCAGGAATGTCTCTGTCACTGAGTGGGGTCTCTCTCTCCTTTCAAGAGTGTCTCTGTCCCTGAGTGGTGTCTCTCTCTCTCTCCTTTCAGGAGTGTCGCTGTTCCAGAGTGGTGTCTCTCTCTCCTTTCAGGAGTGTCTCTGTCCCTGAATGGTTTCTCTCTCTCCTTTCAGGAGTGTCTCTGTCCCTGAGTGGTGTCTCTCTCTCTCCTTCTAGGAGTGTCTCTGTCCCTGAGTGGTGTCTCTTTCTCTCTCCTTTCAGGAGTGTCTCCATCACTGAGGGGTGTTTATCTCTCCTTTCAGTAGTGTCTCTGTCCCTGCGTGGTTTCTCTCTCTCTCTCCTTTCAGGAGTGTCTCTGTCCCTGAGTGGTGTCTCTCTCTCGTTTATGAAGTGTCTCCATCCTTGAGTGGTGTCTTTCTCTCTCCTTTCAGAAGTGTCTCTGTCCCTGAGTGGTGTCTCTCTCTCTCTCCTTTCAGGAGTGTCTCTGTCACTGAGTGGTGTCTCTCTCTCGTTTATGAAGTGTCTCCATCCTTGAGTGGTGTCTTTCTCTCTCCTTTCAGGAGTGTCTCTGTCCCTGAGTGGTGTCTCTCTCTCTCCTTTCAGGAGTGTCTCTGTCCCTGTTGTGGTGTCTCTCTCTCTCTCCTTTCAGGAGTGTCTCTGTCACTGAGTGGTGTCTCTCTCTCTCCTTTCAGGAGTGTCGCTGTCCCAGAGTGGTGTCTCTCTCTCCTTTCAGGAGTGTCTCTGTCCCTGAATGGTTTCTCTCTCTCCTTTCAGGAGTGTCTCTGTCCCTGAGTGGTGTCTCTCTCGCTCTCCTTCTAGGAGTGTCTCTGTCCCTGAGTGGTGTCTCTCTCTCTCTCCTTTCAGGAGTGTCTCCATCACTGAGGGGTGTTTATCTCTCCTTTCAGGAGTGTCTGTGTCCCTGCGTGGTGTCTCTCTCTCTCCTTTCAGAAGTGTCTCTGTCCCTGCGTGGTGTCTCTCTCTCTACTTTCAGAGGTGTCTCTGTCCCTTGGTGGTGTCTCTCTCTCTCTCCTTTCAGGAGTGTCTCTGTCCCTGCGTGGTGTCTCTCTCTCTACTTTCAGGGGTGTCTCTGTCCTTGAGAGGTGTCTCTCTCTCTCTCCTTTCAGGAGTGTCTCTCTCCCTGAGTGGTCTCTCTCTCTCTCTCCTTTTAGGAGTGTCTATCTCCCTGAGTGGTGTCACTCTATCTCCTTTCAGGAGTGTCTCTGTCCCTGAGTGGTCTCTCTCTCTCTCTCCTTTCAGGAGTGTCTCTGTCCCTGAGTGGTGTCTCTCTCTCTCTCTCCTTTCAGGAGTGTCTCTGTACCTGAGTGGTGTCTCTCTCTCTCTCTCCTTTATTGAGTGTCTCTGTCCCTGAGTGGTGTCTCTCTCCTTTTAGGAGTGTCTCTGTCCCTGAGGGGTGTTTCTCTCTCCTTTATGGAGTGTCTCCATCCCTGAGTGGTGTCTCTCTCTCTCTCCTTTATGAAGTGTCTCCATCCCTGAGTGGTGTCTGTCTTTTGTTTATGTAGTATCTCCATCCTTGAGTGGTGTCTCTCTCTCTCTCCTTTCAGGAGTGTCTCTGTCCCTGAGTGGTGTCTGTCTCTCATTTATGAAGTGTCTCCATCCTTGAGTGGTGTCTCTCTCTCTCCTTTCAGGAGTGTCTCTGTCCCTGATGTGGTGTCTCTCTCTCTCTCCTTTCAGGAGTGTCTCTGTCACTGAGTGGTGTCTCTCTCTCCTTTCAGGAGTGTCTCTGTCCCTGAGTGGTGTCTCTCTCTCTCTCCTTTCAGGAGTGTCGCTGTCCCAGAGTGGTGTCTCTCTCTCCTTTCAGGAGTGTCTCTGTCCATGAATAGTTTCTCTCCTTTCAGGAGTGTCTCTGTCCCTGAGTGGTGTCTCTCTCGCTCTCCTTTCAGGAGTGTCTCTGTCCCCGAGTGGTGTCTCTCTCTCTCCTTTCAGGAGTGTCTCTGTCCCTGAGTGGTATCTCCCTCTCTCCTTTCAGGAGTGTCTCTGTCCCTGAGTGATGTCTCTCTCCTTTCAGTAGTGTCTCCATCCCTGAGGGGTGTTTACCTCTCCTTTCAGTAGTGTCTCTGTCCCTGAGTGGTGTCTCTCTCTCTCCTTTCAGGAGTGTCTCTGTCCCTGCGTGGTGTCTCTCTCTCTCTTTTCAGGTGTTTCTCTTTCCCTGAGCGGTGTCTCTCTCTCCTTTCAGGAGTGTCTCTGTCCCTGAGTTGTGTCTCTCTCTTGTTTATGAAGTGTCTCCATCCTTGAGTGGTGTCTCTCTCTCTCCTTTCAGGAGTGTCTCTGTCCAAAAGTGGTCTCTCTCTCTCTCTCTCCTTTCAGGAGTGTCTCTGTCCCTGAGTGGTGTCTCTCTCTCTCCTTTCAGGAGTGTCTCTGTCCCTGAGTGGTGTCTCTCTCTCCTTACAGGAGTGTCTCTGTCCCTGAATGGTTTCTCTCTCTCCTTACAGGAGTGTCTCTGTCCATGAGTGGTGTCTCTCTCTCTCTCCTTTCAGGAGTGTCTCCATCACTGAGGGGTGTTTATCTCTCCTTTCAGGAGTGTCTCTGTCCCTGCGTGGTGTCTCTCTCTCTCCTTTCAGGAGTGTCTCTGTCCCTGAGTGGTGTCTCTCTCTCTCCTTTCAGGAGTGTCTCTGTCCCTGATTGGTGTCTCTCTCTCTCCTTTCAGGAGTGTCTCTGTCCCTGAGTGGTGTCTCTTTATCTCCTTTCAGGAGTGTCTCTGTCCCTGAGTGGTCTCTCTCTCTCCTTTCAGGAGTGTCTCTGTCCCTGAGTGGTGTATCTCTCTCTCTCTCCTTTCAGGAGTGTCTCTGTACCTGAGTGGTGTCTCTCTCTCTCTCCTTTATGGAGTGTCTCTGTCCCTGAGTGGTGTCTCTCTCCTTTTAGGAGTGTCTCTGTCCCTAGGGGTGTTTCTCTCTCCTTTATGGAATGTCTCTGCCCTGAGGGGTGTTTCTCTCTCCTTTATGGAGTGTCTCTGTCCCTGAATGGTTTCTCTCTCGTTTATGGAGTGTCTCTGTCCATGAGGGGTGTTTCTCTCTCCTTTATGGAGTGTCTCCATCCCTGAGTGGTGTCTCTCTCTCTCTCCTTTTTGAAGTGTCTCCATCCCTGAGTGGTGTCTGTCTTTCGTTTATGAAGTATCTCCATCCATGAGTGGTGTCTCTCTCTATCCTTTCAGGAGTGTCTCTGTCCCTGATGTGGTGTCTCTCTCTCTCTCTCCTTTCAGGAGTGTCTCTGTCACTGAGTCGTGTCTCTCTCTCCTTTCAGGAGTGTCTCTGTCCCTGAGTGATGTCTGTCTCTCGTTTATGAAGTGTCTCCATCCTTGAGTGGTGTCTCTCTCTCTCCTTTCAGGAGTGTTCTGTCCCTGATGTGGTGTCTCTCTCTCTCTCTCCTTTCAGGAGTGTCTCTGTCACTGAGTGGTGTCTCTCTCTCCTTTCAGGAGTGTCTCTGACCCTGAGTGGTGTCTCTCTCTCTCCTTTCAGGAGTGTCTCTGTCCCTGAGTGGTGTCTCTCTCGCTCTCCTTCTAGGAGTGTCTCTGTCCCTGAGTGGTGTCTCTCTCTCTCTCCTTTCAGGAGTGTCTCCATCACTGAGGGGTGTTTATCTCTCCTTTCAGGAGTGTCTCTGTCCCTGCGTGGTGTCTCTCTCTCTCCTTTCAGAAGTGTCTCTGTCCCTGAGTGGTGTCTCTCTCTCTCTCCTTTAAGGAGTGTCTCTGTCCCTGAGTGGTGTCTGTCTCTCGTTTATGAAGTGTCTCCATCCTTGAGTGGTGTCTGTCTCTCTCCTTTCAGGAGTGTCTCTGTCCCTGATGTGGTGTCTCTCTCTCTCTCCTTTCAGGAGTGTCTCTGTCACTGAGTGGTGTCTCTCTCTCCTTTCAGGAGTGTCTCTGTCCCTGAGTGGTGTCTCTCTCTCTCCTTTCAGGAGTATCGCTGTCCCAGAGTGGTGTCTCTCTCTCCTTTCAGGAGTGTCTCTGTCCCTGAATGGTTTCTCTCTCTCCTTTCAGGAGTGTCTCTGTCCCTGAGTGGTGTCTCTCTCTCTCCTTCTAGGAGTGTCTCTGTCCCTGAGTGGTGTCTTTTTCTCTCTCCTTTCAGGAGTGTCTCCATCACTGAGGGGTGTTTATCTCTCCTTTCAGGAGTGTCTCTGTCCCTGCGTGGTGTCTCTCTCTCTCCTTTCAGAAGTGTCTCTGTCCCTGCGTGGTTTCTCTCTCTCCTTTCAGGAGTGTCTCTGTCCCTGAGTGGTGTCTCTCTCTCGTTTATGAAGTGTCTCCATCCTTGAGTGGTGTCTTTCTCTCTCCTTTCAGAAGTGTCTCTGTCCCTGAGTGGTGTCTCTCTCTCTCTCCTTTCAGGAGTGTCTCTGTCCCTGAGTGGTGTCTCTCTCTCGTTTATGAAGTGTCTCCATCCTTGAGTGGTGTCTTTCTCTCTCCTTTCAGGAGTGTCTCTGTCCCTGAGTGGTGTCTCTCTCTCTCCTTTCAGGAGTGTCTCTGTCCCTGTTGTGGTGTCTCTCTCTCTCTCCTTTCAGGAGTGTCTCTGTCACTGAGTGGTGTCTCTCTCTCTCCTTTCAGGAGTGTCGCTGTCCCAGAGTGGTGTCTCTCTCTCCTTTCAGGAGTGTCTCTGTCCCTGAATGGTTTCTCTCTCTCCTTTCAGGAGTGTCTCTGTCCCTGATGTGGTGTCTCTCTCTCTCTCTCCTTTCAGGAGTGTCTCTGTCCCTGAGTGGTGTCTCTCTCTCTCTCTCTCCTTTCAGGAGTGTCTCTGTACCTGAGTGGTGTCTCTCTCTCTCTCCTTTATGGAGTGTCTCTGTCCCTGAGTGGTGTCTCTCTCCTTTTAGAATTGTCTCTGTCCCTAGGGGGTGTTTCTCTCTCCTTTATGGAATGTCTCTGCCCTGAGGGGTGTTTCTCTCTCCTTTATGGAGTGTCTCTGTCCCTGAATGGTTTCTCTCTCCTTTATGGAGTGTCTCTGTCCCTGAGAGGTGTTTCTCTCTCCTTTATGGAGTGTCTCCATCCCTGAGTGGTGTCTCTCTCTCTCTCTCCTTTCAGGAGTGTCTCTGTCCCTGTGTGGTGTCTCTCACTCTACTTTCAGGGGTGTCTCTGTCCTTGAGAGGTGTCTCTCTCTCTCTCCTTTCAGGAGTGTCTATCTCCCTGAGTGGTCTCTCTCTCTCTCCTTTTAGGAGTGACTCTCTACCTGAGTGGTGTCTCTCTATCTCCTTTCAGGAGTGTCTCTGTCCCTGAGTGGTCTCTCTCTCTCTCTCTCTCTCTCCTTTCAGGAGTGTCTCTGTCCCTGAGTGGTGTCTCTCTCTCTCTCTCCTTTCAGGAGTGTCTATGTACCTGAGTGGTGTCTCTCTCTCTCTCCTTTATGGAGTGTCTCTGTCCCTGAGTGGTGTCTCTCTCCTTTATGGAGTGTCTCTGTCCCTAGGGGGTGTTTCTCTCTCCTTTATGGAATGTCTCTGCCCTGAGGGGTGTTTCTCTCGTTTATGGAGTGTCTCTGTCCCTGAATGGTTTCTCTCTCCTTTATGGAGTGTCTCTGTCCCTGAGGGGTGTTTCTCATTCCTTTATGGAGTGTCTCCATCCCTGAGTGGTGTCTCTCTCTCTCTCCTTTATGAAGTATCTCCATCCCTGAGTGGTGTCTCTCTCTCTCCTTTCAGGAGTGTCTCTGTCCCTGAGTGGTGTCTGTCTTTCGTTTATGAAGTATCTCCATCCTTGAGTGGTGTCTCTCTCTCTCATTTCAGGAGTGTCTCTGTCCCTGAGTGGTGTCTGTCTCTCGTTTATGAAGTGTCTCCATCCTTGAGTGGTGTCTCTCTCTCTCTCCTTTCAGGAGTGTCTCTGTCCCTTAGTGGTGTCTGTCTCTCTCTCCTTTATGAAGTGTCTCCATCCCTGAGTGGTGTCTGTATTTCGTTTATGAAGTATCTCCATCCTTGAGTGGTGTCTCTCTCTCTCTCCTTTCAGGAGTGTCTCTGTCCCTGAGTGGTGTCTGTCTCTCGTTTATGAAGTGTCTCCATCCTTGAGTGGTGTCTGTCTCTCTCCTTTCAGGAGTGTCTCTGTCCCTGATGTGGTGTCTCTCTCTCTCTCCTTTCAGGAGTGTCTCTGTCACTGAGTGGTGTCTCTCTCTCCTTTCAGGAGTGTCTCTGTCCCTGAGTGGTGTCTCTCTCTCTCCTTTCAGGAGTGTCGCTGTCCCAGAGTGGTGTCTCTCTCTCCTTTCAGGAGTGTCTCTGTCCCTGAGTGGTGTCTCTCTCTCTCCTTCTAGGAGTGTCTCTGTCCCTGAGTGGTGTCTCTTTCTCTCTCCTTTCAGGAGTGTCTCCATCACTGAGGGGTGTTTATCTCTCCTTTCAGGAGTGTCTCTGTCCCTGCGTGGTTTCTCTCTCTCTCTCCTTTCAGGAGTGTCTCTGTCCCTGAGTGGTGTCTCTCTCTCGTTTATGAAGTGTCTACATCCTTGAGTGGTGTCTTTCTCTCTCCTTTCAGAAGTGTCTCTGTCCCTGAGTGGTGTCTCTCTCTCTCTCCTTTCAGGAGTGTCTCTTTCCCTGAGTGGTGTCTCTCTCTCGTTTATGAAGTGTCTCCATCCTTGAGTGGTGTCTTTCTCTCTCCTTTCAGGAGTGTCTCTGTCCCTGAGTGGTGTCTCTCTCTCTCCTTTCAGGAGTGTCTCTGTCCAAAAGTGGTCTCTCTCTCTCTCTCTCCTTTCAGGAGTGTCTCTGTCCCTGAGTGGTGTCTCTCTCTCTCCTTACAGGAGTGTCTCTGTCCCTGAATGGTTTCTCTCTCTCCTTACAGGAGTGTCTCCATCCCTGAGTGGTGTCTCTCTCTCTCTCCTTTATGAAGTATCTCCATCCCTGAGTGGTGTCTCTCTCTCTCCTTTCAGGAGTGTCTCTGTCCCTGAGTGGTGTCTGTCTTACGTTTATGAAGTATCTCCATCCTTGAGTGGTGTCTCTCTCTCTCATTTCAGGAGTGTCTCTGTCCCTGAGTGGTGTCTGTCTCTCGTTTATGAAGTGTCTCCATCCTTGAGTGGTGTCTCTCTCTCTCCTTTCAGGAGTGTCTCTGTCCCTGATGTGGTGTCTCTCTCTCTCTCCTTTCAGGAGTGTCTCTGTCACTGAGTGGTGTCTTTCTCTCCTTTCAGGAGTGTCTCTGTCCCTGAGTGGTGTCTCTCTCTCTCCTTTCAGGAGTGTCTCTGTCCCTGATGTGGTGTCTCTCTCTCTCTCCTTTCAGGAGTGTCTCTGTCACTGAGTGGTGTCTTTCTCTCCTTTCAGGAGTGTCGCTGTCCCAGAGTGGTGTCTCTCTCTCCTTTCAGGAGTGTCTCTGTCCCTGAATGGTTTCTCTCTCTCCTTTCAGGAGTGTCTCTGTCCCTGAGTGGTGTCTCTCTCGCTCTCCTTTCAGGAGTGTCTCAGTCCCTGAGTGGTGTCTCTCTCTCTCCTTTCAGGAGTGTCTCTGTCCCTGAATGGTTTCTCTCTCTCCTTTCAGGTGTGTCTCTGTCCTTGAGTAGTATCTCTCTCTCTCTCCTTTCAGGAGTGTCTCTGTCCCTGAGTGGTGTCTCTCTCTCTCCTTTCAGGAGTGTCTCCATCCCTGAGGGGTGTTTACCTCTCCTTTCAGGAGTGTCACTGTCCCTGCGTGGTGTCTCTCTCTCTCTTTTCAGGAGTTTCTCTTTCCCTGAGCGGTGTCTCTCTCTCCTTTCAGGAGTGTCTCTGTCCCTGAGTTGTGTCTCTCTCTCGTTTATGAAGTGTCTCCATCCTTGAGTGGTGTCTCTCTCTCTCCTTTCAGGAGTGTCGCTCTCCCAGAGTGGTGTCTCTCTCTCCTTTCAGGAGTGTCTCTGTCCCTGAATGGTTTCTCTCCTTTCAGTAGTGTCTCTGTCCCTGAGTGGTGTCTCTCTCTCTCTCATTTCAGGAGTGTCTCTGTCCCTGAGTGGTGTCACTCTCTCTCTACTTTCAGAAGTGTCTCTGTCCCTAAATGGTGTCTCTCTATCTCCATTCAGGAGTGTCTCTGTCCCTGAGTGGTCTCTCTCTCTCTCTCCTTTCAGGAGTGTCTCTGTCCCTGAGTGGTGTTTCTCTCTCTCCTTTCAGGAGTGTCTCTGTCCCTGAGTGGTGTCTCTCTCTCTCTCCTTTCAGGAGTGTCTCTGTCCCTGAGTGGTGTCTCTCTCTCTCCTTTCAGGAGTGTCTCTGTCCCTGAGTGGTGTCTCTCTCTCTCTCTCCTTTCAGGAGTGTCTCTGTACCTGAGTGGTGTCACTCTCCTTTATGGAGTGTCTCCATCCCTGAGTGGTGTTTCTCTCTCTCTCCTTTCAGGAGTATCTCCATCACTGAGGGATGTTTATCTCTCCTTTCAGGAGTGTCTCTGTCCCTGCGTGGTGTCTCTCTCTCTCCTTTCAGGAGTGTCTCTGTCCCTGAATGTTGCCTCTCTCTCTCTCCTTTCAGGAGTGTCTCTGTCCCTGAGTGGTGTCTCTCTCTCTACTTTCAGGGGTCTCTCTGTCCTTGAGCGGTGTCTCTCTCTCTCTCCTTTCAGGAGTGTCTCTCTCCCTGAGTGGTCTCTCTCTTTCTCCTTTCAGGAGTGTCTCTGTCCCCGAGTGGTGTCTCTCTCCTTTTAGGAGTGTCTTTGTCCCTAGGGGGTGTTTCTCTCTCCTTTATGGAGTGTCTCTGTCCCTGAATGGTTTCTCTCTTCTTTATGGAGTGTCTCCATCCCTGAGTGGTGTCTCTCTCTCTCTCCTTTCAGGAGTATCTCCATCACTGAGGGTTGTTTATCTCTCCTTTCAGGAGTGTCTCTGTCCCTGCGTGGTGTCTCTCTCTCTCCTTTCAGGAGTGTCTCTGTCCCTGAATGTTGCCTCTCTCTCTCTCCTTTCAGGAGTGTCTCTGTCCCTGAGTGGTGTCTCTCTCTCTACTTTCAGGGGTCTCTCTGTCCTTGAGCGGTGTCTCTCTCTCTCTCCTTTCAGGAGTGTCTCTCTCCCTGAGTGGTCTCTCTCTTTCTCCTTTCAGGAGTGTCTCTGTCCCTGAGTGGTGTCTCTCTCTCGTTTATGAAGTGTCTCCATCCTTGAGTGGTGTCTCTCTCTCTCTCCTTTCAGGAGTGTCTCTGTACCTGAGTGGTGTCTCTCCCTCTCTCCTTTATGGAGTGTCTCTGTCCCTGAGTGGTGTCTCTCTCCTTTTAGGAGTGTCTCTGTCCCTAGGGGGTGTTTCTCTCTCCTTTATGGAATGTCTCTGCCCTGAGGGGTGTTTCTCTCTCCCTTATGGAGTGTCTCTGTCCCTGAATGGTTTCTCTCTCCTTTATGGAGTGTCTCTGTCCCTGAGGGGTGTTTATCTCTCCTTTATGGAGTGTCTCCATCCCTGAGTGGTGTCTCTCTCTCTCTACTTTATGAAGTGTCTCTGTCCCTGAGTGGTGTCTCTCTCTCGTTTATAAAGTTTCTCCATCCTTGAGTGGTGTCTCTCTCTCTCCTTTCAGGAGTGTCTCTGTCCCTGAGTGGTGTCTCTGTCTCTCCTTTATGGAGTGTCTCTGTCCCTGAGTGGTGTCTCTCTCCTTTCAGGAGTGTCTCTGTCCCTGGGAAGTGTTTCTCTCTCTTTATGGAATGTCTCTGCCCTGAAGGGTGTTTCTCTCTCCTTTATGGAGTGTCTCGGTCCCTGAGGGGTGTTTCTCTCTCCTTTATGGAGTGTCTCCATCCCTGAGTGGTGTTTCTCTCTCCTTTATGGAGTGTCTCCGTCCCTGAGTGGTGTCTCTCTCTCTCCTTTATGAAGTGTCTCCATCCCTGAGTGGTGTCTGTCTCTTTCCTTTATGGACTGTCTCTGTCCCTGAGTGGTGTCTCTCTCTCCTTTCCGGAGTGTCTCTGTTGCTGAGTGGTGTCTCTCTCTCTCTCCTTTCAGGAGTGTCTCTGTCCCTGAGTGGTGTCTCTCTCTCTCCTTTCAGGAGTGTCTCCATCCCTAAGTGGTGTCTCTCTCCTTTCTGGAGTGTCTCTGTCCCTGATGGGTGTTTCTCTCTCTTTTATGGAGTGTCTCCATCCCTAAGTGGTCTCTCTCTCTCTCCTTTATGAAGTATCTCCATCCCTGAGTGGTGTCTCTTTCCTTTATGGAGTGTCTTTGTCCCTGATGGGTGTTTCTCTCTCATTTATGGAGTGTCTCGGTCCTTAGTGTTGTTTCTCTCTCCTTTATGGAGTGTCTCTGTCCCTGAGTGGTGTCTCTCTCCTTTCAGGAGTGTCTCTGTCCCTGAGTGGTGTCTCTCTCTCTCCTTTATGGAGTGTCGCGGTCCTTAGTGATGTTTCTCTCTCCTTTATGAAGTGTCTCCATCCCTGAGTGTTGTCTCTCTCCTTTCTATAGTGTCTCTGTCCCTAAGTGGTCTCTCTCTCTCTCCTTTATGAAGTATCTCCATCCCTGAGTGGTGTCTCTTTCCTTTATGGAGTGTCTTTGTCCCTGATGGGTGTTTCTCTCTCATTTATGGAGTGTCTCGGTCCTTAGTGTTGTTTCTCTCTCCTTTATGGAGTGTCTCTGTCCCTGATTGGTGTCTCTCTCCTTTCAGGAGTGTCTCTGTCCCTGAGTGGTGTCTCTCTTTCCTTTATGGAGTGTCTCTGTCCCTGAGGGGTGTTTCTCTTTCCTTTATGGAGTGTCTCTCTCCCTGAGTGGTGTCTCTCTCTCTCCTTTATGAAGTGTCTCTGTCCCTGAGGGGTGTCTCTCTCCGTTCAGGAGTGTCTGTGTCCCTGAGTGGTGTCTCTTTCTCCTTTATGGAGTGTCTCTGTCCCTGAGTGGTGTCTCTCTCTCTCCTTTATGAAGTGTCTCCATCCCTGAGTGTTGTCTCTCTCCTTTCTATAGTGTCTCTGTCCCTGAGTGGTGTCTCTCTCTCCTTTATGGAGTGTCTTGGTCCTTAGTGTTGTTTCTTTCTCCTTTATGGAGTGTCTTTGTCCCTGAGTGGTGTCTCTCTCCTTTCAGGAGTGTCTCCGTCCCTAAGTGGTGTCTCTCTCTCTCCTTTATGGAGTGTCACGGTCCTTAGTGATGTTTTTCTCTCCTTTATGAAGTGTCTCCATCCCTGAGTGTTGTCTCTCTCCTTTCTATAGTGTCTCTGTCCCTGAGTGGTGTCTCTCTATCTCCTTTATAAAGTGTCTCTGTCCCTGATTGGTGTCTCTCTCCTTTCAGGAGTGTCTCGGTCCAAAGTGGTCGCCTTCTCTCCTTTGGTGGTGGTTTTGTTTATTTTCTTACATGGAGCCTTCTCCCCATTCTTATCATCTTTCTTTAACCCACCAGATGAAGACATCATGGAGACCAAGCCTGTGTGCCAATAATACTCCAAAAAACATATGTAATGGCCAAACAGTGGCCCTCCCCACTTCCCATGCATCCACCATAACCGGCCACATTGGGATTTAGATATAACACTAGTTAGTGGCCCTCCCACTTCCCATGCATCCACCATAACCGGCCACACTGGGATTTAGATATAACCCTAGTTAGTGGCCCTCCCGCTTCCCATGCATCCACCATAACCGGCCACACTGTGATTTAGATATAACCCTAGTTAGTGGCCCTCCCGCTTCCCATGCTTCCCCAATAACCGGCCACACTGGGATTTAGATATAACACTAGTTAGTGGCCCTCCCGCTTCCCATGCATCCACCATAACCGGCCACACTGGGATTTAGATATAACCCTAGTAAGTGGCCCTCCCGCTTCCCATGCATCCACCATAACCGGCCACACTGGGATTTAGATATAACAATAGTTAGTGGCCCTCCCGCTTCCCTTGCATCCACCATAACCGGCCACACCGGGATTTAGATATAACACTAGTTAGTGGCCCTCCCGCTTCCCATGCATCCACCATAACCATTTACACTGGGATTTAGATATAACCCTGGTTAGTGGCCCTCCCGCTTCCCATGCATCCACCATAACCGGCCACACTGGGATTTAGATATAACACTAGTTAGTGGCCCTCCCGCTTCCCATGCATCCACCATAACCGGCCACACTGGGATTTAGATATAACACTAGTTAGTGGCCCTCCCACTTCCCATGCATCCACCATAACCGACCACACTGGGATTTAGATATATCCCTAGTTAGTGGCCCTCCCGCTTCCCATGCATCCACCATAACCGGCCACACTGGGATTTAGATATAACACTAGTTAGTGGCCCTCCCACTTCCCATGCATCCACTATAACCGGCCACACTGGGATTTAGATATAACCCTAGTTAGTGGCCCTCCCGCTTCCCATGCATCCACCATAACCGGCCACACTGGGATTTAGATATAACACTAGTTAGTGGCCCTCCCGCTTCCCATGCATCCACCATAACAGGCCACACTGGGATTTAGATATAACCCTAGTTAGTGGCCCTCCCGCTTCCCATGCATCCACCATAACTAGCCACACTGGGATTTATATATAACACTAGTTAGTGGCCCTCCCGCTTCCCATGCGTCCACCATAACCGACCACACTGGGATTTAGATATAACCCTAATTAGTGGCCCTCCCACTTCCCATGCATCCACCATAACTAGCCACACTGGGATTTATATATAACACTAGTTAGTGGCCCTCCCGCTTCCCATGCATCCACCATAACCGGCCACACTGGGATTTAGATATAACCCTAGTTAGTGGCCCTCCCGCTTCCCATGCATCCACCATAACCGGCCACACTGGGATTTAGATATAACCCTAGTTAGTGGCCCTCCCACTTCCCATGCATCCACCATAACCAGCCACACTGGGATTTAGATATAACACTAGTTAGTGGCCCTCCCGCTTCCCATGCATCCACCATAACCGGCCACACTCGGATTTAGATATAACCCTAGTTAGTGGCCCTCCCGCTTCCCATGCATCCACCATAACCGGCCACATTGGGATTTAGATATAACCCTAGTTAGTGGCCCTCCCGCTTCCCATGCATCCACCATAACCGGCCACACTGGGATTTAGATAAAACACTAGTTAGTGGCCCTCCCGCTTCCCATGCATCCACCATAACCGGCCACACTGGGATTTAGATATAACCCTAGTTAGTGGCCCTCCCACTTCCCATGCATCCACCATAACCAGCCACACTGGGATTTAGATATAACACTAGTTAGTGGCCCTCCCGCTTCCCATGCATCCACCATAACCGGCCACACTCGGATTTAGATATAACCCTAGTTAGTGGCCCTCCCGCTTCCCATGCATCCACCATAACCGGCCACATTGGGATTTAGATATAACCCTAGTTAGTGGCCCTCCCGCTTCCCATGCATCCACCATAACCGGCCACACTGGGATTTAGATATAACACTAGTTAGTGGCCCTCCCGCTTCCCATGCATCCACCATAACCGGCCACACTGTGATTTAGATATAACCCTAGTTAGTGGCCCTCCCGCTTCCCATGCTTCCCCAATAACCGGCCACACTGGGATTTAGATATAACACTAGTTAGTGGCCCTCCCGCTTCCCATGCATCCACCATAACCGGCCACACTGGGATTTAGATATAACCCTAGTAAGTGGCCCTCCCGCTTCCCATGCATCCACCATAACCGGCCACACTGGGATTTAGATATAACAATAGTTAGTGGCCCTCCCGCTTCCCTTGCATCCACCATAACCGGCCACACCGGGATTTAGATATAACACTAGTTAGTGGCCCTCCCGCTTCCCATGCATCCACCATAACCATTTACACTGGGATTTAGATATAACCCTAGTTAGTGGCCCTCCCGCTTCCCATGCATCCACCATAACCGGCCACACTGGGATTTAGATATAACACTAGTTAGTGGCCCTCCCGCTTCCCATGCATCCACCATAACCGGCCACACTGGGATTTAGATATAACACTAGTTAGTGGCCCTCCCACTTCCCATGCATCCACCATAACCGACCACACTGGGATTTAGATATATCCCTAGTTAGTGGCCCTCCCGCTTCCCATGCATCCACCATAACCGGCCACACTGGGATTTAGATATAACACTAGTTAGTGGCCCTCCCACTTCCCATGCATCCACTATAACCGGCCACACTGGGATTTAGATATAACCCTAGTTAGTGGCCCTCCCGCTTCCCATGCATCCACCATAACCGGCCACACTGGGATTTAGATATAACACTAGTTAGTGGCCCTCCCGCTTCCCATGCATCCACCATAACAGGCCACACTGGGATTTAGATATAACCCTAGTTAGTGGCCCTCCCGCTTCCCATGCATCCACCATAACTAGCCACACTGGGATTTATATATAACACTAGTTAGTGGCCCTCCCGCTTCCCATGCGTCCACCATAACCGACCACACTGGGATTTAGATATAACCCTAATTAGTGGCCCTCCCACTTCCCATGCATCCACCATAACTAGCCACACTGGGATTTATATATAACACTAGTTAGTGGCCCTCCCGCTTCCCATGCATCCACCATAACCGGCCACACTGGGATTTAGATATAACCCTAGTTAGTGGCCCTCCCGCTTCCCATGCATCCACCATAACCGGCCACACTGGGATTTACATATAACCCTAGTTAGTGGCCCTCCCACTTCCCATGCATCCACCATAACCAGCCACACTGGGATTTAGATATAACACTAGTTAGTGGCCCTCCCGCTTCCCATGCATCCACCATAACCGGCCACACTCGGATTTAGATATAACCCTAGTTAGTGGCCCTCCCGCTTCCCATGCATCCACCATAACCGGCCACATTGGGATTTAGATATAACCCTAGTTAGTGGCCCTCCCGCTTCCCATGCATCCACCATAACCGGCCACACTGGGATTTAGATATAACACTAGTTAGTGGCCCTCCCGCTTCCCATGCATCCACCATAACCGGCCACACTGGGATTTAGATATAACAATAGTTAGTGGCCCTCCCGCTTCCCTTGCATCCACCATAACCGGCCACACCGGGATTTAGATATAACACTAGTTAGTGGCCCTCCCGCTTCCCATGCATCCACCATAACCGACCACACTGGGATTTAGATATATCCCTAGTTAGTGGCCCTCCCGCTTCCCATGCATCCACCATAACCGGCCACACTGGGATTTAGATATAACACTAGTTAGTGGCCCTCCCGCTTCCCATGCATCCACCATAACCGGCCACACTGGGATTTAGATATAACAATAGTTAGTGGCCCTCCCGCTTCCCTTGCATCCACCATAACCAGCCACACCGGGATTTAGATATAACACTAGTTAGTGGCCCTCCCGCTTCCCATGCATCCACCATAACCATTTACACTGGGATTTAGATATAACCCTAGTTAGTGGCCCTCCCGCTTCCCATGCATCCACCATAACCGGCCACACTGGGATTTAGATAAAACACTAGTTAGTGGCCCTCCCGCTTCCCATGCATCCACCATAACCGGCCACACTGGGATTTAGATATAACCCTAGTTAGTGGCCCTCCCGCTTCCCATGCATCCACCATAACCGGCCACACTGGGATTTAGATATAACACTAGTTAGTGGCCCTCCCACTTCCCATGCATCCACCATAACCGACCACACTGGGATTTAGATATATCTCTAGTTAGTGGCCCTCCTGCTTCCCATGCATCCACCATAACCGGCCACACTGGGATTTAGATATAACACTAGTTAGTGGCCCTCCCACTTCCCATGCATCCACTATAACCGGCCACACTGGGATTTAGATATAACCCTAGTTAGTGGCCCTCCCGCTTCCCATGCATCCACCATAACCGGCCACACTGGGATTTAGATATAACACTAGTTAGTGGCCCTCCCGCTTCCCATGCATCCACCATAACAGGCCACACTGGGATTTAGATATAACCCTAGTTAGTGGCCCTCCCGCTTCCCATGCATCCACCATAACCGGCCACACTGGGATTTAGATATAACACTAGTTAGTGGCCCTCCCACTTCCCATGCATCCACCATAACCGACCACACTGGGATTTAGATATATCTCTAGTTAGTGGCCCTCCTGCTTCCCATGCATCCACCATAACCGGCCACACTGGGATTTAGATATAACACTAGTTAGTGGCCCTCCCACTTCCCATGCATCCACTATAACCGGCCACACTGGGATTTAGATATAACCCTAGTTAGTGGCCCTCCCGCTTCCCATGCATCCACCATAACCGGCCACACTGGGATTTAGATATAACACTAGTTAGTGGCCCTCCCGCTTCCCATGAATCCACCATAACAGGCCACACTGGGATTTAGATATAACCCTAGTTAGTGGCCCTCCCGCTTCCCATGCATCCACCATAACTAGCCACACTGGGATTTATATATAACACTAGTTAGTGGCCCTCCCGCTTCCCATGCGTCCACCATAACCGACCACACTGGGATTTAGATATAACCCTCATTAGTGGCCCTCCCACTTCCCATGCATCCACCATAACTAGCCACACTGGGATTTATATATAACACTAGTTAGTGGCCCTCCCGCTTCCCATGCATCCACCATAACCGGCCACACTGGGATTTAGATATAACCCTAGTTAGTGGCCCTCCCGCTTCCCATGCATCCACCATAACCGGCCACACTGGGATTTAGATATAACCCTAGTTAGTGGCCCTCCCACTTCCCATGCATCCACCATAACCAGCCACACTGGGATTTAGATATAACCCTAGTTAGTGGCCCTCCCGCTTCCCATGCATCCACCATAACCGGCCACACTGGGATTTAGATATAACCCTAGTTAGTGGCCCTCCCGCTTCCCATGCATCCACCATAACCGGCCACATTGGGATTTAGATATAACCCTAGTTAGTGGCCCTCCCGCTTCCCATGCATCCACCATAACCGGCCACACTGGGATTTAGATATAACACTAGTTAGTGGCCCTCCCGCTTCCCATGCATCCACCATAACCGGCCACACTGGGATTTAGATATAACCCTAGTTAGTGGCCCTCCCGCTTCCCATGCATCCACCATAACCGGCCACATTGGGATTTAGATATAACCCTAGTTAGTGGCCCTCCCGCTTCCCATGCATCCACCATAACCAGCCACACTGGGATTTAGATATAACCCTAGTTAGTGGCCCTCGTTGCGTTCAGTACTTCCATATAATATATATTTTTTGCATGTACCCATATCTTCAGCAAGTCTGTACCATTCAGATGAATAATTATCAGATCAATTTATTTGCATTAAAAAAGCAAAAAAGAAAGACCATGTTCAATATGAATGGAAAGTGTTAAATTTTCACTACATTTCACTACATTTGTAATTTTTACTTTCAGAACCGATAATATCAGTGACAAAAATAATGTATTAATATATATAAGGTAGTAATTAGAGGGGATTGCTCACATTTGATATTTTTTTGATGTCCGGGGGCCTTATTCAATTGCAACAGTTACAGAGCGATTCAATTGAACAAGCCCGCAGCTACCTGGCCAAAAGCCTAAACTGTTAACCATGCAATCTCATGTGGCATCTTAGAGAGTGATCGTGATCAGTTAAGCAAAGCGTAACTACAGACTTAGAAACAGCCAATAGAAAATGAGACCTTCATCATGACATCAGTATAACATGGAGGTTACTTGTCAATCAATTAGCGTTTAGAGGTCCTATGTGCAATCAGACTCGCAATCTGGCAATGTACAAAATAATAAAAATGAAAGATGATACTGTTCTAGTCCATGTGGGTGGCCTGATATGTATTAACTCATTGATTCCCAAGATTGATATCACACGGATATTAAACATAAAAAATAATAATCTTTGATTGCAGATTTGCGAGCTTCAGACTGTTGTACAAATAATTATAATGTCTTTCATCTCTTTCCTAGTATTTTAGAGTGCAGTATTCATCTTTTCTTTGCAATTACAGTGCCATGAACAGGTGTTTAACCCCCTGGTGGGTCCTATCTGGTACCAGTAGGATTTTCTTCGACATTTGCCATTTACGGGTGTGACAACAATTGCGGGCTTGACGAATTGTAGCAATTGAATATCGATTCGTACTTGTAACATTTACGGGCTTGAAAGATCAAAGGCTTAGCTGGGACAGAGTTACGATTTTAACAATTGTAGGGATTTTCAACTTCTAACCCGCAAATTGTTTGTAGCTTGCGAAATGTAATTGTATAGCTAATTAGTTTATGGGCTACACTACGGGCTATAGTAACTTACTCGACTGAATTGGGGCCCAGGCTATTAGGATCTGTGTGTATTTATGTCAGGACATGGGGCCTCATTTATTTGAGGCTTTTGGGAGATCCAGGCTTGGAAATGGAGCCCGTAACTTAATTTGCTATTCAATTGGTGTCTCCTTGCAAGCTTCAATCGAGTTACGAGATCAGGGCTGCGATTCATTGCGATGGTGTAAATCGCGAGTTAAAGCCCCTCCAAGTCTCTGATCTCTGACTGCCCAAGGAGGGCTTGCAAAGAGCTTAATGAAATCTCCTTAGCACTTTAAAGGCAAATAAAACATAAATACTGTACTTTTATTAAAAGTGAAAGTGTTGTTAGTTCTTAGAAATAATAGCACAACATTCTCAAGGTCGCAAATCGCAAATATGAAATACTTGATATAATTTCCGCGTTATATCAAACCTGGCAATCAATGTGTTAATACATAACATTTTACTCACATGTGATAGTATATCATATTTATTGATTTATCAATATTGCATTAAATCTGGATTGTGGGTCCGATCGTATCTCCTAATTCAAGCCTACAGGACTTCAATGAAAAATGGACCCACATTCTATTGGCCGATCCTAACCGGGAATTACGGCCTTGCATCATCGATCATGTTCAAGCTCGTGAATGCTGATTTTGATAGGATGGTTTGTGATGTCCACTGTCGGGCCGGGATTTAAGGGCCCGGCCAATTGAATAGCATAATTGTTGGGGCCGCTGTGGGCATGCAGACTTACGGTGCTACATCCCCTAACTTGCGGAAGAGGAATTGAATGGGGCCCATCATTTTTCTAGCACTATTTAGTTACCATAGACTTTTGAAAGTTTATGATACATATGTGTTATAATCTGAAAATATGCAGATTATTGCAATTTATTCTCTACTTATTGGATACATGGTGTAATGAGCTACAATCACAATCCAATTACATATGCTATTTACATATATACATCAATATATATTTTCTATATGTATATGTACAGTGGTGCTCAAAAGTTTGCATACCCTGGCAGAAATTAAAAATATAACTAATCATGCAAAAAAAATGTATTTTATTGAAGGATAGTGATTATATGAGGCCATTTATTCACATCGCATAGTTGTTTGGCTCCATTATAACACATAATGATAACAGAAATCACCCAAATGGCCCTGATCAGTAGTTTGCATACCCATAGTTCTTTACACTGTGTATTGCCCCCTTTAGCATCAATGGCAGCGTGCAGTCATCTGTAATAGTTGTCTATGAGGCCACTAATACTTGCAGGTGGTATAGCTGCCCATTCGTCTTGGCAAAATGCCGGCACATCAGGCAAAGTCTTTTGTCGTATTGAAAGAAACGCACGCTTGAGATGTTCCCAGAGTGGCTTGATGATATTAAGGTCAGGAGACTATGATGGCCAATCCAGAACCTTCACCTTTTTCTGAAGTAACCACTGGAGGATCAACTTGGCCTTGTGCTTAGGGTCATTGTCATGCTGGGAAGTCCAAGAGCATCCCATGTGCAGCCTTCGTGCCGAAGAATGCAAATTGTCTGCCAGTATTTTCTGATAACATGCGGCATTCATCTTGCCATCAATTTTCACAAGATTCCCTGTGCCTTTAAAACATCAGTGAGCCCTCACCATGCTTCACAATTTATATTCTTTTCACTATAGGCCTTGTTTACCCCTCTTCAAACATAGCACTTATGGTTGTTACCATAATGATCTAATTTGGTCTTGTCACTCCAAATTACAGTGTGCCAATAGCCGTAAGGCGTGTCAAGGTCTGGTTGGGCATATTGTAACCGGCTTCTTTGTGGCATTGGTGCAGTAAAGGCTTCTTTCTGGCATCTCAACCATGCAGCATGTTTGTTCAAGTATTGTCATATTCTGCTGCTTGAAACAACCACACTGTCTTTTTCCAAAGCAGCCTGTATTTCTCTTGAAATCTTTCTTGGTCTTCCTGACCTTGGCTTGGTATCAAGAGATACCCGAATTTCCAACTTCTTGATAAGTGATTGAACAGTAACGACCGCCATTTTCAAGGCTTTGGATATCTTTTTATATCCTTTTCCATCTTTATGAAGTTCCATTACCTTGTTACACATGTCTTTTAAAAGTTCTTTTCTGTTCTTCATGGCTCAGTATCTAGCCTGCTCACTGCATCCATGTGAGAGTTAACAAACTCATTGACTATTTATACACAGACACTAATTGCAATTTAAAAAGCCACAGGTATGGGAAATTAACCTTTAATTTAAAATATAAACTATGTGTATCACCTTGTGTGTCTGTAACAAGGCCAAACATTCAAGGATATTGTGGCAAAAACCAGCCACCTAGTTTTATTACAAAGACAATGTGTGATGTTATGTGTTTAAACTCTATATATACTAGCGACTTGCCCGTTGTTATGTAGAAAGAAGTACAGCAATTTTTTTTTTTTTTACAGTCAATTTGTATTACCCTAACCCTAGCCGGTAAACAGTCTTTTTTTTAGCTATATTAAATGTTTTAATCGTCATGTATGGAGAAATAATGTAACAATGGATAAAGTTTGTTTGAATAAATTGTTGTAAATGATTACATAAATGCTTTGCAACATTCAACTTATATTTGATACATTAGTGAACCATTTTTCTTAACAATACTAACATTTTTAAATCTGAGGTATGGATGAGTAACATAACATTAGGTCAACTTTATATCAATGAGTATATTAAACGATTACAAAATGATTTATAACATGAAACTTTTTTTTTAAGTACTGTTAAATCACATAGGTATTGAATCCAGAGGAAGGCAAACATTAAAAAAAAACATTAAACCTTAGCCAATTGTATCAGAGAAGGGAAAACATAATTCCTTCCTGAACCAATTAACTACTGATCGGATTACTCTCTGGATCAATACTCTGTATTTAATTTTACATTTAAATTTTACAACAAATGATCATCCTCCTACTAACATGAACCCTTTATTACATACATGGAAACAACTTTTGTGACATTTGAAAAAATAATTTTGACATTGCAAACATGAAGTTAATGTATTAAAATGTAAACAGTAAAAGTAATAAAATGCAAAGTAACTGTTTTGTGTTGCCAATCCTGGAAAAAGGCCACTTCCAAGACATTTTCAATACTCTTTGTTTTTGCATGTCCAAGTGGTTCCCTTAAAAAGAGCCCAGCAGACTTTTACTTTTGTATATGGGATATAACCACTGTTTATTCTTGTTGTTTTTTTTCCAGTTTTTGTACTTATTGTTGTAGTTTTATAAAATTGTACATAGAGTTTCCTATGTGAAATAGTGGTCCTCAAAAAACAGCCTGAGTGACATGAAATTCCGTCCTCAAAATAAAAACACTGTTCTCTATGTTTACAAAACCACATAGTCCACAATGTTTTTGGTAAAAATGCATCCACCTTGACTTGGGTTGTCTTCAGTTGAAACTTTAATATCATCTGGATTTGTGCACCTTGAAAAAGCAACATTGTCCATTAGCAAAAACTGTTTCCTGTAAAAAAAAGTACCCACAGACTTAAAAGTTTGTCCTTGGGATTTATTGATGGTCATCGCAAATGCCATGATAATTGAAAATTGTCTCCTTTGAAGGACAAAAGGCAAACCACTCTCACTTGGAGCCAAATCACTTCTTGGTATAAAAACTCATTTACATTTATGGGTCCCAGTCATAATTTCTGCATGTATAAAATGATCGATATGATCCAGATAGTGTTAAAGAATAAATACATTTTATACTAAAATTAGATTCACTGTCTTTATTGTCAGCCCGAACTGCATCTGCACTGTAATAATTATTTTGGGGTGCATTGATGAATTTTAAAATATCGTTATTTAGATTCAAGGCATCTAAATGGGGGGGAGGGGCATTACCGGATATGCACACGTGAGCCGTTGCTCGTGTAGTCCGATGGAGGAGCCCATGCTGGACTTCTGTATCCCCTAACCCACTCCCTAAGGCCTTCCCAACGCATAATCCTCTTATGCCAGAATTTTACTGCAGGCATGGTGATAACGGCATGAAGAGTACAGCCTTCCAGCTGCTTTTGAGCAAGTGACTGCAACTTTGCTGGCGTCTTTAGACCCTGCTCCATTTTGCCTAGCTCTCCTTGCCTGTGTGGATACCGGCCAGGGTATCAGCGGATAGAGGCTGTTCCTACCTCTGCCACCTCACGACCAGATCCAACGTCTGCTTCTGCTTCTGAAGTCCCGCGGGCGGTGAGAGCGCTCGAAAAGGGGAAACAAAGACACTGTGAAGATACAGGAAGCGGGACAGCACAGTAAGGAGATTGGAGAACGCTGGCGCGCTCGGGCCAGTAGAAGGGAGCCCTTACTGCTCAGAGCACTGGACATCCCAGGCCTCTCACCATCCTCGGTGCAGCTACTTGCAGACAACATCTTGAGGTCGGGTAAGGCTCTAATAGAGCACCTTTTATGTATAATTACTGACTTCCAACTGAATGGACTTATGGTATTCATATGCAAACACATAGACAAAGTCCTACAAATGATATATGGCCCTGGCCATTAAGAAATGAGGAGGTCTATACCAGTATATATAGAGTTGGAGCATCATTTTACGGGGTTTAAAAACTCCACAAGAGGGAGAAGATACACTGGGGTCTTTGTCTAAAAAAGGGAGTGTAACATTACAACCTAAATGTCCCTTGATCGGCCTCTTCTAGAGGCTGTATATTGAATGGGGAAAATTGTATTGAACAATATTACCAGGTTGTAATAATATTAAGGTCATAAGGAATAAAGGATAAGAGTAGGCTCCACAACGTGATTAAAGGTGGGCCAAATACTCAAAAATAAGGTGACTTAGCTCCAAGGCTTTCTTCTACCCATAATTGGAAAATAAGCTCTTATATATATAAAAGAATAAAATATCCTCAATTAAAAGACCCTGACCCGGGATCACACTCATTCACAAGTGGAACTGGAAATCCCTTTTTTTTTTTTTTTTTGGAACATCTCAGGAATTCGATTCTTGACATACTTCTACACAATGCCTCCGAAAAACAAAAATAAAGATAAAATAAGATCACCTCCCAAATCCAAATTATTTTTCTCTCCTAAAATGGCGCAAAAATCAAAGGGTTTGTCTCTCTTGGCTTCCCCAATAGGGGATAAATCTACAGAGGCATGTGTAGATAATACTGTAGATACCTTTTCTGATATAAATACAGTGAATTTGGTGGATGAAATTCTCACTGTTGGAAAATTGGAAAATATTTTAGAGAAGTTCCAAAATAAATTTCTTGATGAATTTAAAAATCAAATTCTGTTAAATATCAAGGCAATACAAGAAAACACAGCTAAAATTGCAGTATTGGAATGTGCCTGTGAATCAATTAAAAAGGAACACACCTCTTCTAAAGAAACCATCAAAATAATGGATGGGAAAATAAAATCATTAGAAAACAAGGTGGACTTACTTGAAGACAGATCAAGAATTAACAATTTGAAAATAAGAGGGATTGAAAAAAAAATATGTAAGGAGGAACTGGACGTATACCTCACTAAATTATTTTCCTATCTAGTGCCGGATTTTGCGGATCTAAAGTTCAAGTTTGATGCGGCTCATAGGCTCCCTAAGCCGAAAAATATTGATACAGAGTCTCCCAGAGACATAATGGTAAAAATTCACCATTTGCTATTGAAAAATCAAATAATAAAAGCTAGCTACGGAATTACAACCTTTGATCCCCCTTACTCGAACATCAGAATATTTTCGGACATTTCTACCTCTACGAGAAATAAAAGAAAGCAATTTGTTTCCATCACTCAGAAACTGAGGGGAAAAGAAATTCGATATAAATGGGTATTCCCCATAGGTAGAGATGTCGCGAATAGTTCGCCGGCGGACTGTTCCCGGCGAACATAGCATGTTCGCGTTCACGGCAAACTGCGAACATATGCGATATTCGACCCGCTCCCTATACTTTATCATTGAGCAAACTTTGACCCTGCAACTCACAGTCAGCAGACACATTATAGCCAATCAGCATCATACCCTGCCTTCCAGACCCTTCTAACTCATGGACAGCAGCCATTTTGGAATCATAACTAACTTGCAGTCTTACTGAGAGGAGGCTGAGTGTAGGTGATACTGCATTGATAGGGAAAACCATAGCTAGGCTACTGTACACAGTGTGCAATAAAGTCCTGAAGGACTCTTTTGATCTCTGCTGCAAGGACACCCCTGTGTCTCTTCCCCCCCCTTATCATCATCCTCCCCTCACCTTAGCACCCAACCCTAACACCCCTCACACTTATCCATAACACCCATCAACCTAACACCTAACCCTAACATGCCTCACACTTACCTCTAAGACCTAACACCCCTCACACTTATCCTTAACACCCCTCACCCTAACACCTAACCCTAACACCCCTCACACTTATCCCTAACACCTCTTACCCTAACCCTAACACCCCTCATACTTATCCCTAACACCTAACCCTAACATCCCTCACCCTAACACCTAACCCTAACACCCCTTACACTTATCCCTAACACCCCTCACCCTAACACCTAACCCTAACACCCCACACACTTTTCTCTAACACCCCATACCCTAACACTAACACCCCTAACACTTATCCCTAAAACTTAACCCTAACATCCCTCACCCTAACACCTAACCCTAACACCGCTCACACTTATCCCTAACACCCCTCACCCTAACACCCCTCACACTTATCCCTAACACCAAACCCTAACATCCCTCACCCTAACACCTAACCCTAACACCCCTTACACTTATCCCTAACACCCCTCACCCTAACCCTAACACCCCTCACACTTATCCATAACACTCATCAACCTAACACCTAACCCTAACATTCTCACACTTATCCCTAAGACCTAACACCCCCCTCACTTATCCCTAACACCCCTTACCCTAACAGCCCTCACACTTATCCCTGTGTCTCTTCCCCCCCTTATCATCAAGGGAGGGGGGAGGATGATGAGGGAGGGGGGAAGAGACACAGGGGAGGATGATGAGGGAGGGGGGAAACAGACACAGGGGAGGATGATGAGGGAGGGGGTAAAGAGATACAGGGGAGGGTGATGAGGAAGGGGGGAAAGAGACACAGGAGAGGATGATGATGGAGGGGGGAAGAGACACAGGAGAGGATGATGAGGGAGGGGGTAAAGAGATACAGGGGAGGATGATGAGGGAGGTGGGAGGATGATGAGGGAGGGGGGATGAGACACAGGGGAGGATGATGAGGGGGGGGGGAAGAGACACAGGGGAAGATGATGAGGGAGGGGGAAAAGAGACACAGGGGAGGATGATGAGGGAGGGGGG
The DNA here is from genome assembly GCA_027410445.1 of Discoglossus pictus. Taxonomy (NCBI): domain Eukaryota; kingdom Metazoa; phylum Chordata; class Amphibia; order Anura; family Alytidae; genus Discoglossus; species Discoglossus pictus. Next base: position 630,662 of record CM050164.1, on the reverse strand, counting down.
GGTGATGAGGAAGGGAAGAAAGAGACACAGGGGAGGATGATGAGGGAGGGGGTAAAGAGATACAGGGAAGGATGATGATGGAGGGGGATGTTAGGTTATTTATGCCCTTTATGGATTAAAACCAGACTCTGCATCAACTATGTAATTTTCCGTGGGAGTTTTGACATGGATCTCCCTCCGGCATGCCACAGTCCAGGTGTTAGTCACCTTAAAACAACTTTTCCATCACTATTGTGGCCAGAAAGAGTACCTGTGGGTTTTAAAATACGCCTGCCCATTGAAGTCTATGGCGGTTCGCCCGGTTCGCCTTTTTTTTGTTCGCGACATCACTACCCATAGGTCTTTCAATATTAAGAGACTCCAGATGGCACAAAATTACTACACTTAAAGAGGGAGAAGACCTTTTCAGTAACTGGGGATTTTGAGATGTAAACCTTATTTTTCTCTTGTTCAGTTGCATGATTTCCATAACTGGGAATGAATTTCCCTTCCCCTTCTTACCCCCCCCACCCTTTTTTTCTCTCCCCTTCTCTAAATATTTTTTTTTTGTGGTTTTATCGGGTACTCTACCCTTATAACTCATAGATTGATATATCCTAAAGTTATTGGGATCGTATAGTGCCTTTCCTTTTAGGAAATTGCATAGTACATTTGTTATGAATGCACTTCAAGGTTATTAGGAAATGCGGGAATTAAATTGATGCAATATGGTTAATAGTTAGCAAGGCACTTTTTTTTTGGGGGGGGGGTAATTTGTTAGGTGGCAAATAATTTAAGGTATAGGATTGAAGTAAACACTTATATGGAAATGATTTTTATGGAATTTATTGATTTTTTAATATTAAAATGTATTGAGGACACATAAAATTTAATTAGATGTTGAGTAGCAAATGTTTGTATTAAAAGCACAAGGGGGTTATGTAGAACCATCTTAGTCAATGCATGAATGAATTAACATGAGCGATAATGCTAGAATAAGGGAAGAATTTAAATTTACACATTTAACTTTATTGGGAAATTTGCACATTTACTATTTATAGTTTCACCAACAATTTAATTTAAAGGAATTGAATCATATGCACACCAAAGGGTTTCAATATATCATACATTTTTTCTTGATATTATAAAAACTTTAAAACTATCCACGAATATTATAAAAGAGAATAAAGATAGAAGCATATAATGAAGGGGATAATGGGTGAATATAAATTGGCACTGTAGAATCCCAAGAAGAGTAGGGGGAGGGGGGAACCAGAAGGGGGCAGTCAAGGAAGGGGGGGAAAGAAGAAAGATTAATGAGAAATGGGGGAATGGAGAGGGGGAAGGAAGGGGGGTGGAAGGAAGGAAGGAAAAGCAAGGGAAAAGGGGAAAAAAAGGAAAAAGGGGAGAAAGAAGAACAGGGAACAGAAAAGAGAAAGAGTCAGATGAGGGAGGGAAATGTCGGGTTTGAAGATAGTGAGTTACAACGTAAGTTGTCTAAATTATCCTTCAAAGAGAGCCTCTATTGCTAAAATGCTGATTAAATCTAACCCAGACATGGTATTTATCCAAGAATCCCATTGGGATAAGGGAAAGACATTCCACATGGCTAAACATAAATTCCCACAAGTATATAATGCGTGCCAAAAAAAAAACTCAGGAGGGGTTTTAATGATGTTTAACAAAAATTTAAAATTAAAAGAAGAAAAAGTGGTTTTGGACAAAAATGGTTGTTACATTATTTGGGTAGGGGAGATAAATGGTGAACAAATCTCAGTAGTAAATGTATATGCTCCAAATAATAAACAAAACATATTTTTGAAGGGAGTATTAAAGAAACTGGACAAGATTGCCATGGGAGGGCGAATTTTGGGTTGAGACTTTAATATGACTCCGGACCCTAAGATGGACAGAAGTTATACAAAGACTCCTAAAAACTATAAACAAATAGAAAAATTATCACAGGACTTCTCCAAATTACTTGTGAGAAACCATTTGTATGACACGTGGCGCCTCGTAAATACAACTGAGAGAGATTACACATACAATTCTGTATCTCATAAGATGTATTCACGAATTGACAACTTTATAGTGAATGAGTCTTTGTTAAATACAATTCAATCAGATAAAATTGGTTTAATAACCATTTCGGACCACTCTCCAATTACCCTCCAATTACAGGAAAAGAGAGCAGCTAATTCTAGGAGGGCATGGAGATTGGACGACATCATTTTTGAAGACAAGGAAAGATTAAACGTTATTAGAACAGAAATTAAAAAAATTCTGGAAATCAACCTGGGGTCAGTTCCATCAAATATAACAATTTGGAACACATTAAAAGCATATATAAAAGGCATTTTAATTAAGATAAAAAGCATTTGGGTTAAACAGAGAGGCTTGTCCCTACAATTCCTACATGTAAAACTATATCAACTGGAACAAGAAAACAAAATAAAAGCAAATGACATCCTTACCTGAGAGATAAAAGTGATTCGAAATGAAATCAATAAAATAAACCAAAAACGCTCAGATAAGAGTTTGTGGCGTTTACAACAAAAATCATTTCATTTCGACAATCGAATAGGGAAAGACCTTGCGAGCAAAATCAAAAAGCAAAATTATCAAAAAAACAATATCCACTATCTGGAAAAACAGGGAATAACATTTTTTAAGCCTAAAGAAATTGTGAATCAATTTGCTAAATTCTACCAATCCCTGTATAATTTGAGCTCAGATGAATTTTTTTTTAACACAAAATAGAAATGATATAACTTTCTTTCTAGATCAGATTGATTTTCCAGTAATCTCAAGGGAAGAAAAGGAAGCATTAAACAGCCCGATAACGGAAGTAGAAATTAGCCGTGTCATTAAAAAATTTAAAAATCATACGGCACCAGGCCCAGATGGGTTTTCTACAGTTTATTACAAAATATTTGGGGAAGTGTTAATGCCAACTATAGTATCCTCATTTAATGAAATTAAAAGCACAGGAACGTTTCCACCAGAGATGCTTAGAGCCAATATAATAACTATACCAAAACAAAATAAGGAAGCATATACTTGTAAAGATTTCAGACCAATTTTGGTCATGAATATAGACACTAAAATATATGCCAAGGTTTTGGCCTTAAGACTTACAGAAATCTCTAAATCATTAATATCGAGTGATCAAACAGGCTTTGCCCCAGGGAGGCAGGGCTCTGATAATTCCCATAGATTGACTCATTTAATAACCTTTGCGGAAAAAAAAGGTACTCCCACCCTATTCCTGTCAATGGATGCGGAAAAAGCATTCGACAGGGTAGGGTGGGATTTTATGATGCAGACCCTCCATAGATATGGGTTTGATGCCTTTGCATCTAAAGCCATAGCTGCCTTATACAAGGCTCCATCTGCACGGTCCTGGGAAAAGGAGTACAATCAGATTATTTTGCGGTAACAATTGAAACCCGTCAGGGTTGTTCTCTATCCTCTATCTAATTGCCCTGATCTTAGAACCTCTTGCTATAGCTATTAGGGCTTCATCGGAGTTCAAAGTAATTAGATTAGGTAAAAAGGAATATAAGATCTCCCTCTTTGCGGACGATGTAGTCGTCTGTATGGAGCAGCCACAATAATCTATGATGGCGCTGATGGAAATTATCGCTAATTATAGTAAAGTGTCTAATTATAAATTAAACATAGAAAAATCCGAAGCCTTAAGTATTAACATTCCAGAGAACGATGTTGAGAGCCTAATTAACATGTACCAGCTGGCTTATACAAATGGATTCACACATCTGGTAATTCAGTTTAGTCTGGATCTGCAATGCATTCAGGATTCTAACTTGAATAACTTATACAAAATATTTAAAGAGCTCATCGAGAAATGGCCGGTCAATCAAATCTCCTTCTCCGGTAGAATTGCATCAGTAAAGATGTCCTTTCTTCCTAAGCTCAACTATGTACTAAGATCCCTCCCTTTCCCAATTGCAAGCCACTGGTTAGCTAAATTTCAGAGGTTGATCGATAGATATATTAATAATAAAGGACAGATAAGGGTTAAAAAATAAATAATGAGTAGAAAATTTATGAAAGGCGGCATTGCATACCCAATAGTTTCCCACTATCAGGAAGCAATTAAGCTAGCTCAATATATAAAGGGGAGTCAACCTCTTTCCAATCATCCTGAGAATCAGGTGTTAAGTGATATGCTCAAAATCATTGATCTTAATGCTCTTTTGTTTACTCCAAAACTAGCAATACCCTTTATCGACCCTAGAGCAACTCTCCTGACTGCAACGGTAAAAGAGTGGATAAAAATGAATAACAAATTTAAATTTCTAGAGAAATATAGTGAATTTACTCCCCTGACAACATTGGCACGATTAAATCATATTCACCTAGAACCAGTATGGAAAGATAAGGGAATATTCTTATTGGGTCATATTATAGAAAAAGGTAAAATATTAGATTATAATATATTAAAGAAGAAATATAACATTTCAACTAAACTTTGGTTCACTTCATACAAACTGTCACAAGTCTTGAAAGATAGAATTAAAGACACCAACCAACATAGTTTAAATATTTTCGAAACATTGATAGTGTCCCAAAATACTAGACATCTAATATCTAAGTGTAGTGAGATTCTTTACAAGCAAACACAGAGGGATACAACTAAACCCATGGATCTTTGTGCAAAAGACATGCAGTTAAAGGTATCTAAAGAGACATGGCATCAAGCTCTAAAAACTTTAAATAGGTTTGTGAAAAATGTAAACCAGAGAGAAATTTAATTTAAATTACTTAACAGATGGTATTGGGTTCCCTCCAAGCTGTATTTCTTATCATTCAACCCAGAAGCCAAATTATGCTGGAGGAAATGGGGGAAACCAACTAAAATATTCCATATATGGTGGGATTGTCCTATATCCCTTTTACTCTGGGAGGAATGTTTTGAATATCTAATACACTTAAGATAGACATTACAGCAAAACCTCAGACTGTGTTGTTCAATATATTTCCTCCAAAAATGGAAATAAAAAATAAAAAGCTTATGACTCAAATTTTTCAGGTAATCAAAACTTCTTCAATTGCAAGAAATTGGATGAAAGAAGCTCTTCCCAAATTATCAGAAATTTTGGTCAAATTGGTGTCCAATCGGGAATTAGAGAGAGATTTTACTTGTGCATTTCAGCTAATACAGGACCCTGTAAAATGGGCCATATGGGATTCCTTTTCCAATTAACCCTTGCGGTGGTACCTCACTACTACACCCTTCCTCCCCGGCAGGACACCCCCTCCTTGGCCCCATTCTGCCCTTTCACTCCTACCTGGCTAGAATGTATGAGGAATGAAAGTATTGTGGAACTGGGTGATTGAAAAGGGAATTAGAGGTGGAAGATTAGTCGGATGAGATCCTTACTAGGGTTAACATTCCCCGCTCAATATATAGATAATTATTAAATTATAGTCTTGGTTCTATAATCAAATACAGAGACCTACTTAATTTCTTACTCTAGTAATAAATACAATAAAGCCTAAAACAAAGATTAAGGTCCTTCTCATATATCTACCATCATACAAAGCCAATTAAGGTCCAGATAGGTCTATTGATCTAATAATGGTTTGGCAGAGCAGATGAGGACAGAAGTGAAATATCTGCCGGGCTTCTTGACATAAAGTAGCGTATAGGGGAAGAAGAAGTTGAGAAGGAAATCAAACAAAAGAGTTGGGAGAAGGTTTAATTTAGTTACAATGCTCTAGGACTCATCCTATTATGCCTAACAAAGTAGATAGGGTAATGACTTATGTGTAAGTTTTAAGTTATTAAGTTGAATGTTTAATGTATGTTATATTCAATTTTTGGATAATATGTATATTTGGAAAAATAAACAATTACAAAAAAAAAAAGATTCAAGGCATCTATATTTTTTTATGTTAATATCACTTTCTTTGCAATGTCTGAGTAATCGTCGTTATTGAGAGTGTTTAGAAAGATTGCTGATATGAGTGATTCCTTGCAAACCATTGTTGATGGAATTTCAATGGTTTCATTGGGTAAATCATGTATTTGTGGATGTTTTCCTTCTCCAATTTTAATCAGCCAATCATTGAATTCATTTTGGCCTTCAGATCTCATATGTAATTCTAATTTGAGGTGTGTAAATATTTTCCACAGTTTACTTGTCTTGATACATGTTTCAATGATATCAGTACTATTTCCATGTGGCACAACAGGTAATGTTTGCTTAAAATCTCCTCCTGACAACATCAACTTTCCACCAAATGGCAAATTATTATCCACCACTTATTTTAGTAATCTATCAATATATTGCAGGGCATGACATGAATTCATTGTTGACTCATCTATGATAATTAATTTACTTTTTTTTATGTTTTTGCTCGTAAATAATTCAGTCGGATATCTGACACTGATGTTTCTAAAATGGGAACTGGCAGTTTAAATCCACTATGCACAGTTCTACCACCTTCTAACAAAAGTGCGGAAATTCCAGATGTTGCAAATGGCATTGCTATTTGACCCTGTAACTCATCAAACAATTGTACAGATAAGTCTTTCCTGATCCACCAGGGCTATCTAGATAGAAATAATGGTCTATGACCATTTCAACATCTGTAGCATTTGTGAGGGCATTAAATGCTTGCAATTGTAAAGTATTTAAAGTTGCCAGTCTTTCTTCTGTTTTTTGTTTTTGTAGCTCAGTGTCATAATCATCAAAGTTGATGTCATCTATAAGTCCTGGATCAGGCAAATTAAAACTTGCACAATGTAATCCATGAGCAAGAAATATTTCTTGAAATTCCATTAATGCTTTTAAAAGTGCAATGGCCTCATTGTAACGTTTTAAGAAATCTTCACACATATTTTATTTAAATGTTTCCAACAAAGCAAATGCATCAGGTGCATTGCAAAAGATTCAAATGAATGCAAATTGTTCTCTCATTTGCTTTGGCATTTGACATAGTGCTGCTTATTCTAGAAATCTCTCCCATTCTGCATTATCTGCTATGAAGTTTTGATGTCTTGCAGCTAATAGGAAAGTAGGATAAACTATGTCATTCACTTTGCATAAATGTTCATAACTTTGTGCACCGGGAACATGTAAAAGAAGTTATCTTAAACTGAAACGTTCAATGTCTCATGGGCTGACGGTATAAATTTGTGGTATAATTTTATGAGTATCTCTTTTTCGTTGTCGCCATTGGCCATTTACAAATAAATAGTGATATGGCATCTCAATGTATAAAAATTGTCTGGCCTCAGTGTCCTGGCTGTTTAATTGAAACCAAGCAGTAAGTGTTGTTTCTCGATGTTCACTTTGGGCTAAGGTGGCAGTACAGCAGTAATTACTGAATCCACTCGCTCTGCAGTATTCAATTTATATTTTTCTTGCAGGTTTAAGTATGTGAGCATGTGGCAGGCCTCTTTTTTGAAATTCAATGGTATAAACAAAAGCCACACATTTTCCAAATAACGGTGCTTTAGTTATATGATGTATTTATGAATTGAGTTTTATTTTGAATACTCTTGGAACTAAATCTGGTTTAGATTAAAATGTTCCTTGATCTATGGCCATTGTGGATTACATGTGAATGTTATGAATATTTTTTTCCAAATTTAGTGACAATAGCCATGGCATCATTATATATTTCTCGCATATTGCAAGGAGATTCTTGGAAAGTGCATGGCAAAATTATTGCTCTTCCAGCTGGAATGTCTCTGTTGGTAGCCAATTCATTGACATAATCCATCAATCCACAATATTGTTCTATGCAAAGCTTGTTTTGTTGAAATTTGATAAAATTGAGGTTATTTGCTTCGATTTGTAGATAGTAATCAATAATCCATTGTTGTGTGAGTTTGCCCCCACATAAAATAGGATTAAAATGATCTTAAATAGCAGTTTGTGCCACTTTATATTCCAGCATAGAAATATTGCATTTACCACAAACTTTACTATTGGGATAACTTTGCAATTGTAATTTTGGTTCCCATCCTTGCTCACCATTTGGAAAGAAAATTGGATATGTCATTGGATCCAAATTACAACTTAATATATTTGTGTTTATAAAAGGTTGTTCTTCATTGTGTGGATATATTCTAATATCCCACTGAAAATCATTTTTAAAGACAATGGCAACCTCATTTACTATTGATAAATTATACCGTCTTTGATCAGTGTTGCAATCTCTTTTCAAAACCATATTTACTGTTGGCATTGGCAAGTGATGTATTTGAGCATGCTGCTGTTGCTCTTTTTATAACCTCTACTAATTGTTTGTATGCTTGACTGTATGGGTTGTTGGCCATAATTTATCCAGCTGTTCAAAGACTATGTGCTAACACTGTTTATTTTCTGGAAGCATCATTCTTTGTTCAACAGCTTCCATTGTATCTAAGACATATAACTGTACAAATTTCCTTTGCTCTCCTTCTTAAGGGGGGAAATGTGAAGTGTGGTTGTAGATAGTCCTTGAACTCTAAAACAATATGGACCATGTCCTGGGACATTTATTGCTATTGTAGCACCCATAGAAGCACATTAAATTGCACTGTTATAAGACTTAAATTTTTTGTTTAAATTGGTATAATTTGGAAATGTTGGATCACTCATTATACTTTGTAAGTAATCTGGAAATGTGTGTCTTTGTGGAAGTCTTACCTTTCCTTTCTGACAGCAACTAATAAAGTCTCCATCAGTTGGTCTTTCCTTGAGAAAATGATAGGCCCACAAAACTGACAAAAGAACATTAAGTAATCCACAATAATGAGTGTCTAGTTTTAGTGCTCGAATAAACACATTATCCTGAGCTTCCTCAACATAGATATCACTGCAACTTTCTATATCGACATTGGTGTGATGTCTATGAACATTGGTGTCATGAGGCAATATTTGGTCGTTAGGCAATGTTTCACAGACATTTTTTTGTTGACTTTTCTTTGAAGCCCCAGCACAATCACTATGTGCTTTCTTACTCATTTTAATTTTATTTTAAAGTCTCTGTCGGTCTTCTTCTCTTAAGAGTTGGGAAGTGGGACTGTGCATCTCTCCACCTTTGCTTCATTTGCCTTGCTGCTCTTCTTTTGCGTTCAATCCTGTCTTCTGTTGGGCGCCATTGTAATCTGTAATTGTAAATACAGGTGTAAGATCTAATTTTTTTGTATTGTATAAATTGTTTTTACGCGCTCTCAATGCAAAATCTAAATAACATTAATGAAAGAATGCAATGATTTGAGAAGCATTTGTAATTTTTCCATGAAATAAATGTATTTTTTTTATTGACATACATTAAAAAGGAAAGTGCTGCACATTTATATATTGATAAATAAGCTATTGTTTTTTTAGTAATAATTAATTATTAAGTAATTATTAAATTAAAATACATTAATTAATTAACCAATAGCTGACATCAATGGTAAACCTAAAGAGCTAGGAGCAAAGTATAGATTGGGGTTAAAATAATGTTCCATTTTGTTATTTAATTAAATAATAAATCAATGAACCTATGAGGGGTAATTTGTATTCTTTAAAAGTTAATTAGGTAATCATATATGTATGCATATTTTTTTTAATTATTAATGAATAATTAAATACTAAGGACCTCATTCATTTGCAATTTGTGTAATGAAATAGGGCTTTATTTAAGCACATAGAATATTTTTGTTACCAAAGTTTTTAGTTGGTGAAGACCTTGGTTTTGGATAGATATTCAGTAACTTAAAAGTTATGTAAAAGAATATGCTATGTCCTTATATAGAGCCTTATTCAATTGGGAAAATCACAATTGAATGAGGCCCTAAATGAATATAGGTTAATTAATTAATAATTAACTGTCATCAATGCAAAACAAAAAGGGTATCATGAAATCATATACCTGTGAAATTGATCTTATTGCTGAAAAAATCATGCAGAATTCACTCTCTGTCTTCAGTCAGGTGCAGAGATGAGGAATCTGTGAAATGACATGAAAAACATTTTGCATGTTTGTATTCAATTAATTTGTGACTCATTGAAACAATGATGCTTAATTGGCATACATGCAAAACATTAATACATAATCATTAATATATTAATTAATAAAAGCAGTAAAAATATTAAATGTAGCATTTGTCAGAATCTAAGAAACTGCTTTAAATATGTAAGTGCTACAAAGTTCCTATGCCTGTCAGGCAATTATAAGCACTCTAGATATGTAAGTGCTTTCTAAAATGTACAATTTATTTTTATCTATTATACATTTTTATTTTTTTATTTTTAATTATTATTAATTAATAGTTCCAAAGCAATGGACACGAATGAGCAGTAAGGCAGATATATAAGTGCAGGTTAAAAATTGCTATTATTTTTATTGTAGTATAAAATGTAAACTTTTTTTTATAATGATTACTAATTATTTATTAATTAATATATTAATATGCATTAATTAATCAATAACTGTTATCAATCCAAAATAAAAACTCTTAATCCTTTTTTGTTTCTTAAGAATATAATTAAATTATATACCTGTAAAGGTGATCTTTATGCTGTTCAAAGGCTGCACAAGTCACTATCTGTATTCAGTAAACTGCAGAGATGATGAAACTGTCAAATAAGATGGAAAGCATTTGTAATATTTGGATTCATCCCTATCAGGCAATCAGCAGCAACACGAATATGGCAAGACATTGTAAAATATACATATTGTTTGTGGTCTTTTTTTTATTATTACTAATTAATAGTTAATAAAGTAATTTAGGTTAATGATCAGTAATGCAGATATATAAGTGCAATCTGAAATCTATATTTTTTATTGCATTGTAAAATACATATTTTTTTTGTTAATAATTACTAATTACGAATTAATAAATTAATGTACATTAATAATCAATTAATCAATGAATAAATGTATTATAAAGAGGTAAACATTAATATATTCATAAACTAAAATCATTTTAAAATATAGAATATTTGTTGTTCATAATGATTACTAATTAGTAATAATGTACATTAGTGATCTCGCGAACATTAAATTTTGGGTTCGCGAACCGCGGACGCGAACTTCATCAAATGTTCACGAACGGGCGAATATTGGCAAACCGCCATAGACTTCAATGGGCAGGCGAATTTCAAAACCCACAGGGACTCTTTCTGGCCACAATAGTGATGGGAAAGCTGTTTCAAGGGGACTAACACCTGGACTGTGGCATGCCGGAGGGGGACCCATGGCAAAACTCCCATGGGAAATTACATAGTTGATGCAGAGTCTGGTTTTAAGCCATAAAGGGCATAAATCACCTAACATTCCTAAATTGTTTCGAATAACATGCTTTAAAACATTAGGTATGATGTTGTATCGATCAGGTAGTGTAAGGGTTACACCCGCTTCACAGTAACAGACCAATCTCCCCGTTTAATGCACCGCAAACAACCGCAAACAGTCCCTTTGCACAACCGCAAACTCCCCATTTGCACAAGGTTGGATACCAAGCTAGCCATGTCCCTTTCCTTGTCCTCACTGATGTCATTGAAGGTCTCTTCCTCCACCCAGCCACCAAGGGTCCCTGAAAGGGGACAACAAGCCCCCTGGGACGCCTGCTGTGTTTGGTCTTCCACCTCCTCAAAGCCACCTTCCTCCTCTGACTGCTCTTCTTCAGACTCCTCTCTCTGCGTTGCCTCTGTCTGCATTATTATAAGGTGTGTACTGTTATGTAGTACTATTCCTATCGGCTTAATCCCTGTTACTTCCACTATTAGGGGACGTGTATATGGCATGGATTTTTGGAACAGGGAGATGGAAAAAGATGCTTGGTCGGACCTCCTACTTCGAATTTGGGACACTGCACGTGCAATGTAATGTGCCACCAGATAGGAGTGGTGTATTAAGTTGTACTATTTATTCCTATCAGTTTGATACCTGTTACGTCACCTATCAGGGGACGTGTATATGGCATGGATTTTTGGAAGCGGGAGATGAAAAAAGATGCTTGGTCGGTCCTCCCACTTCAAATTTGGGGCATTGCACGTGCAATCTAAGGTGCCACCAGATAGGAGTGGTGTGTTCAGTTGTACTATTTATTCCTATCAGTTTTGATGTATGCTGTCCTTCAGATGGAAGGCTCTGGAAGGGAGTGTATGCTGCTGATTGGCTGGAATGTGTCTGCTGACTGTGAGGTGCAGGGTCAAAGTGTCCTCAATGATAAAGAATAGGGGGCGGACCAAAAAGCGCATGTGTTCGCCATCCGCTGCGAACGCGAACGTGCCAAAATCACTGCGAATAGTCTGCGGGCGAACTGTTCGCGACATCACTAATGTACATTAATAATTAATTATTCAATGAATAAATATATTAGAAAGAGGTAAGCATTCATATAATAATAAACTAAAGGCAGTTTAAAATTTTCAAACATTTTTTGATAATGATTACTAATTAATAATTAATATAATAATGTACATTACTAATTAATTAATCATTGAATAAATATATTTCAAAGAGCTAAGCATAAACGTATTCATAAACTAAAGGCAGTGTAAATTAGAAGTTTGTTGCTCAATTTTTTTAAAGTAATAATTTATAAAATTTTTATAATATTAAATAATTGATTAGGTTTTTATTAATGATAAGTAATATAAATTAATATACTTTACCTATTTTTTATTAATATTCAGCAATCAGTATTCTGAAGAGCTAACAATCTCTTTGGATTTTTCGGCAGCAGCAGAATGTCCACTAAGACTGTCATCACATGAGGAGAATATCAGCTCTGTGGCAAGTGTGCCCTATATATAGGCTGCGTGTGAAAGACAGAATCTTAATGTGTAAATGTGTAAGTTAGTGTGGTAAAATGGCGGTGTTAGTGTATGTAGTAATCACTTTTGTAGTATGCATTTTAGTTGTTCCGATTAGTATTTTTTCTACCTCGTACATTCCTGTCAAAGTCGTACGTCCCTGGCTGTGTTTTCCGCGGTTTGTGGTCATGAAGCCTTGTTTTCATTTTTTTGGGTCGCCATTTTTTTTTCTTGCTTAGCCGGTTTTCAAGTGATGAAAATGCTTAAATTTGACTTAAATTCGCTTGCAAACTCACTCCCAGTCCCGCGGGTCGTATTTTTTTTTTCAAAGGCTCGCTTTCCTGTTTTTTTTTTTTTACAGAGAGTGAGGCACCGTAAAGCCTCCACCTCCACAAATTTGCGGCCTGCAATGTGCCTGAAGCATGACAACGACTCGCAATTTGACAATTATAATATGTGACTAGCGAATTGCCCCGCCAAAAATCATGGCAATGAGATGTGTATGTTTGGAAAGTTGTTTAGTTATTAATATACACATGGAATTGTAAGGTAGCTAATGTTGTTTTGTGTGTACTACTGAAATATATAATACAAACTAGCGACTTGCCCGTCAAAAAATGACGGCAATGTGATGTATATGTTTGTGAAGTTGTTTAGTTCTTTAAATATATTTTTGACCCTTGTAAGTATTGTGATATGAACATGTATTTTTGTAAAACGTTGATGTAATGGTTTTTTAAAATGAAATTTGTATTTGAAGAATTGTTCACTTTAATATACATAGAATCCAGAGAAAAGTAAAAAGTAAAAAGACTTTTTTCAACGTGCCGAATTTTAACATGAAGTTTGAAATATATGTAAGCAATAACCTTGAAAGTATATATTTTTAAAATTGAACTTTATTTTTTATGTAACTTTGTAATTTTTGCAAAACATTTGTCTAATTTTCAACATTATAAACAGGAACATAGTAAATACAGTTTGTAACATAATTTTGAATTAAAAGTATTAACATTTGAATGTAAAAACAGTTTAACTTTAAATTAATCAGTATTAACATGCAATTGATATCAGAATAATTGTTAAGTTTAATATACATTGAATGTAGAGGAAGGCATACAGTAAAAACTCTACTTAAACCGTACGTAATTAAAGTAATTCATTACTGAGCACATAAACTGGCGATAAACATTAATGTAGGTAGTAATCTTAAGATAACATAGAATATTTACATTGTGACTTAAAAGGTGCTTGAGCTCTTAACATGAACGTTGTAATATGTTGAATGAAATAAGTAGAAAATATTGTTTTTAAACTTGTAACATTAGAAACATTAAAATAGTGGCTTAACATTTTAACATAATTTTTACTAACAATGCAAGGCAAGTATTTTGTGTGGCGAATCATCCATAAACAGTAGTTCCATTAATTATGACTGAATTAAACAACCAATTGCTATATATTTTGGAATGGTTTTAAAAAATGTTGGCATCTTTAATTTGTATCCTTCAAAGTTATAGTACTTCATAGTAGACAATGTTTTTAGTAAAAATACGTCCATCTTCTAATAAATCACCTTGACTTTCATTGTTTTCAATGTAAACTTTAATAGCCTGTGGATTTTTGCAGCGTGACAACGCAACGTACAATTGACCATGTGCAAAAACTGGTTCTTCCAAGTAAATACCCACAGATTTGAAAGTTTGACCTTGTGATTTATTAATGGTCATGGCAAATGCCATAATAATGGGAAATTGTCTACTTTGAAGTATAAAAGGGAGACTACTTTCACTTGGTGCTAAATCTATTCTTGGTATGAAAACTCTCTCTCCTTTATGGGTCCCAGTTAAAATTTCAGCATCTATAAAATGGTCCTTTAATTGTTGAACAATTAATCTTGTGCCATTGCATAGGCCTTTTTTGGGGTTCATATTTCGCAGTAACATGATAATTGCACCTTTCTTTAGCTGTAAAATATGTGGTGGCATTCCAGAAGGAGTTAAAGAGTTAATGAATTCAGTTGAAAAGTTTGCCTGACTTTCATTGTCATCAGCAAGTACAGAATCAGCACTGTGATAATTTCTTTGTGGTGCATAAATTTTTTTTAAGATTTCATTATTGAGGATTAATGCATCTTTATTTTTACACGTCAGTATAACTTGGTTGGCAAGCTCTGAATATTCTTCGTTATTTATGCTCCCTTCAAATATAGCCGATATAATATCTTGTTGACAAATCATATGAGGTGCGATCTCTACAGTGTCGTCAGGTAAATGTAGTATTTTTTCTGTTCTGCCTTCTCCAATTTTAATAAGCCAATCAATGAAATCAGTTTGGCCTTCTGATCTCATATTTTGTTGCAGTTGAAGATGGGTAAAATGTTTCCATACTGTACTTGACTTTATACATGTTTCAATAATGTCTGTTCGATTTCCATGTACAACGACAGGTAATGTTTGTCTAAAATCGCCACCCAACAACATTACCTTTCCACCAAATGGAAAAATATTATCCATGACTTCACGAAGCAAACGGTCAATACATTGGAGGGCATAGCATGACATCATTGTGGCCTCATCTATTATAATTAATTTACATTTCTTCAATTTCTTTGCTTGTAAGGATGTCATGCGAATATCTGACACAGAATTTTCCAAAATAGGCACTGGCAGTTTAAATCCAATATGAACAGTTCTTCCACCTTCTAATAAAAGTGCAGCAATTCCAGTAGTGGCAAACGCCATTGCTATTTTTCCTTGTGCTCGTACTGAACTCATTAATAAATTGTACAAATATGTTTTCCCAGATCCGCCAGGTCCATCAAGATAGAAATAACGCTCTGTCACCATGTCATCATCTATAGCATTTTTAATGGCATGAAATGCTTGCAATTGTAGTGTATTTAAAGTTGCAAGTCTTTCTTCTGTTCTTTCTGCTTGTAGTTGAATGTCATAGTCTTCAAAGTTAATGTCATCTATTAGACCTGGATCAGGCAAATTAAAACTTGCACAACTTAATCCATGAGTTAAAAAGACTTCTTGAATTTCCATTAACGCTGTTAAGTGTGCAATGGGTTCATTGTATCGTCGCATAAAGTCTTCAGCCATATTACTTTTAAAAGTCTCCCACAAAGCTAATGCATTTGGAGCATTTGAGAAGATACAAATAAAAGCAAATTGTTCTCTCATCTGTCGTGGCATTTGACATTGTGCTGCTTCTTCTAAACATCTTTCCCACTCTGTATCATCAGCGAGTAAGTTTCTATGTCTTGCAGCTAAATGTAAGGATTCATATACAATGTCATTAACAGTTCTTAATTGTTCAAAACTTTGTGCTCCTGGAACATTTAAAAGTAATATCCGTAAGCAAAAACGTTCAACATCTCTTGGACTGACTGTGTAAATTCGTGGAATTATTTTATTGCCTCTGGTCTTTCTTGCTCTCCATAATCCATTCACAAAAACATAGTGATATGGAATTTCAATATATAAGTATTGTGTTGCTTGAGCATCAGTGGAATTTAATGCAAACCATGCAGTTAGTGTAGTGTGACGATCTTCACTTTGGGCCAATGCATTTATTTCATTTCCAGCATGGAAATAGACTAAATGTCGTTGTGGCAAATGTACTGCTAACCTATATACTGCATGTGATCTATCATGCATTTCAAATTTTAAAAGCCGCCACATAGCTTCTGGTGCACTGACATAGCGAGCATCTACATGAGATGCAAGTTCATCATGTACTAACTCACTACTTTCAGGGTTGTCTGCACTTTTGACGACTACAGTAGCTGCATCGTAACCTTTGTAAATATATTTGTAGACATATTTAATGGATTTGATGGAAGTGCAGGCTTCTACGTTGATGTGGGCGTTGTACTTCATGAGTAAATGTGGATTGTAGGGTACTACATATCTATTGTCCACTTTTTTTCCACGAATAATGGCACTATCTCCTTCTCTTCTTTTATAAAGTGGATATCCATCACAATTTGCATATGTTTTGTCTCTATAATCTTTTGGAAAATCTTTTGAACATTGATTATTTTCCATACATGGTGATTGTGGATTAAGGTCTCCACAGGGTCCATGAATCATGCGATGAGTAACAATCTCATATAGTCTACCATATAGTTCTGGATCTGGTAGTTCAGCAACTATGACTGCATCCACTTTGTCCGAAGTATCTAATTTATCTTTCTCTTGAAGTATTATGAGAAGATGTGCATGTGGAAGGCCTCTTTTTTAAAATTCAATGGTATATACATAAGCAAGACATTTGCCAAATAACTGATTTATAGTGAAGTCACGTATTAATTCATTTAATTTGATCTTAAAAACTCTGGCTACTAAATCTGGTCGATCTGAAGCACTTTGTCCAAGAAGTAGATTTTGATTAATTTCTGGCCATTGTGGATTACATGTAAATGTCACAAATAAATCTGGTTTTCCAAATTTTGTCACAATAGCCATAGCATCATTGTATCTTTCTCTCATATTTCGAGGAGATCCTTGAAAGGAAGATGGTAAAATGATGGCTTTGCCAGCTGTCATGTCTCTGCTTGTAGCCACGTCAGCAACATAGTCCATGAGTCCACAATATTGTTCTACACGTAGTTTATCTTGTTGATATTTTATAAAGTTTAAATTATTTGCCTCAACTTGCAAATATGAATCAATAATCCATTGTTGTGTTAGTTTCCCACCACATAAAATTGGATTAAATTCATCTCTAATGGCAATTTGAGCAACTTTAAATTCAAGCATAGAAACATTATTTCGGATTCTGGCTTTAGCATTTGGGTAACTGGGAAGGGTTAATTTTGGTTGCCAACCTGCTTCTCCGTGTGGGAAAAAATGGGATATGTCATTGGATCTAAATTTGGACTTAAGATATTAATATTAATAAATGGTTGGTCCTCATTTCTGGGATATACTCTAATGTCTCTTTGAAATGGTCGTTCTCCTTCATCATTCTGAAAGACCATTGCAACCTCATTTGATGTTGGCAAGTTATAACGACGTTTATCAGTATGTCTGTCTCTTTTAAGCACCATATTAACCTTTGGCATGGGTAATTGATGTCTTTGTGCATAAAGTTGTTGTTCATTTTCTACTTCTGCCAATTTTTTGTAAGCTTTACTGTAGGGATTGTTGTCCATAATGTTATTTAGCTCTATAAAAACAGTGGGTAAGCATTTTTTATTTTCTTCCATCTGCATACGTTGGTCAACAGCTTCCATTGTATCTAGGACATATAGTTGAGCGAATTTTCTTTGCTCTCCTTCCTCTGGATGTAAATGTGAAGTCCGATGACAAATTTGTCCTTGGACTTTAAAACAGTAAGGACCATGTCCTGGTACATTAGCAGCCAATGTTGCCCCCATAGATGCAAATGATATGGCACTATTGTAGGATCTTATGTTTATCTTAAAATTTTTGTAATTTTGAAAAGTAGGTTCAGTCATAATATTTTGTAAATAGGTTGGAAATTGTTTCCTTTGTGGAAGTTTGAACTTTCCTTTTTGACAACAACTAATAAATTGTCCATCTCGGGGTCTCTCCTGTTTAAAATAATAAGCCTCACAAAATTGACATTGAGTAGTCATGTCCCCACAACTATGAACCTCTACTGCTAAAGACTTCAGTAAAGGACAATTTGCAAAGCATATTGGATGTTGACTTTTATATTCATCAGATGAAAAGTCATGAAATGTTTCAACAACAGGTTCTAAATGTTTAGTTTTTTTCGTAGCTTTTCTTGGTATATGTTGGACTTGTTTGGTTGAAATGTCCTGTAAGTTTTTAGTAATAGTTTGTAAATGCTTTGTTTTTGTAGTTGCTTTTTTTGGTCTGTCTTGACTGGTATCTTGTAAAATGTCATCTGATGTTTTAGGAACAGTTTGTAAATGCTTTATTATCTTTTTATTTTTTTTGGTTGTATCTTTCATTTTTGCAGCTGATATTCTTTTATTTGCAAGTCTTTTGCGTTCTTTTTCTCGTCTAATTTCTTTCTCCTCCGGTGTCTGCTGGGCGGCCCATCTCTCTTGTCTTTCTCTAGTTTGACGTCTTTTCTTCTCTTCTTTGGTCTCGTTATCAGCCATATTAATCTGTAAAGGAAAAAAAAGTAAATGTAATTGTGTATATTTAAAATTGTAATTCCTGTTAAAGATTCTTGTGCCCAATTGGTGAACTAAAAGGCAAATCATTAAGGTATCATTTATATTTAGAATGTATCATTTATATTTAGTTAAATTTATAATTCCTGTCCTCACTGGCTAAAAATTTTGCCAATAGAATAGTGCTGTAAATAAGCATGTAAAATATTTTTTTAAAATAATGGTTTTATTTATTAAAAACGTTGTTTGTGGATAGATATTTTCCACTGCAAAACTTCTTTGCTAAAAAAAAAAGTGATGTGGTTATTGAGCTATGTATTGCATAGTAGCAATTTAAATAAAATAATGGAGATATTAAATTAATTATTTTATTTTTCTGTTGACACAGATGCAACTGAAAGCAGTTTCTTTAGTTTTATTCTTTAGTACTTATTATACTTTACCTTGGTTGAAGTGTGATTTAAATCCGAATGTTTGTTGGTCCTTGGTTCAAAATCGGTGTCCAATGGTGTGGTCCTCTGTTGGAAGTCCTCGTCCGATGGTGTGGTCCTGTGGCGATAGCCCTCGTCCGATGTTGTGGTCCTGTGGCGATATCCCTCGTCCGATGTTGTGGTCCGTTGGTGAAAGTCCTCGTCCGATGGTCTGGTCCTGTGTTGAAATTCCTCGTCTGCTGGTCTGGTCCTGTGTTGAAATTCCTCGTCTGCTGGTCTGGTCCTGTGTTGAAAGTCCTCGTCCGATGGTCCGATCCTGTGGAAAAAGTCCTCGTCCGATTGTCTTCACGCAGTATCTGTTGTAATATAAAATAGAAAATGTTGTTTGAGTGAAATGTCTTTTAAATAATTGAAAAATGTATTAATTTGACTGTATTGTATCAGTTATGGTTATTTTTTTCTATCTTTTTTTTTTTTTACTTTCTGTACAATCCCACAACTTTTGTTATTGTTCTTGAAGGTTCTTAGTAAGGCTTGTGGGTTGTGATATATTAAATAAGAATATAAATTTATTTTGCTATGTGTTTATGTTATTTTTTGTACAATCCTGTTTTGTGCACACCACTTGTGGTATACTTATTTAACCTTTATTGTGATGCTTATAGTTAGTGAACCATGAAATAATATAATTAATGTAGTTTGCTATGTGTTTGTGTTAGTTTTTGACAATCCTGTTTGGTGCGCACCACTTGTGCAAAAGTTATTTATTCTTGATTGTACTGGTTATAGGTTGTTAAACATTAAAGAAGAATGTTAATTTAGTTTCCTATGAGTTTGTGTGATTTTTTGTACAATGCTATTAGGTGCGCAACACTTTTGTTATTCTTATTTTTGCTTCTTTGTAAGGCTTATAGGTTGTTAAACATTGAATAAGAAATTCTGTTTTGTGTGTAGCAGTTTGTGTCTCATTCAATTGCGATTTGGCTAATTGAATCGTGCCCTAAATAAGCACATAGCAAATTTTTTTAAATAAGTTTTTAGTCATTTAAAAACTTTATTTTGGATATATTTTTAGTAACTAAAAAGTTATTTTTAAAAAAATAGTTATGTTGTTATTTAGAGCCCTATTCAATTGGGCAAATTGCAATTGAATGAGGGCCTTTGGTTACTGCATTTGTTATATTGTGAGCTCCTCATTCAATTGTGTTTTGGCCAATGGAATAGAGCTCCATATCAGCACAGAGCATATTTTTTTACGTAATTTTTTATTTAGTGAACTTGTATCCAAAAGCAACGTGTTCACAAAAGAAAAAGTTCCTTTAAAAAATATGGTCTGTGCTTATATAGAGCCCTATTGAAATGGGCAAATCACATTTGAGTGAGGCCCTTGGCCATTAAAGATATATAGGTCCTCATTGAATTGCAATTTTGCCAATTGAAGAGGGCTCTATATAATCACATAACATATGTATTGAGCAAAGTTTTTAGTTATTGAAAACCTTGATTGTGGTTAGAAGTTCAGTAACTAAAAAGTTATGTATAAAAATATGTTATGTGCTTATATAGAGCCCTATTCAATTGAGGAAGTCGCAATTGAATAAGGCTCATGGTTCTTTCTTGTTTATACTTAATACTTTACCTTGCTTGAAGTTTTGAATGACAGACGGTCCCCTCCTGCCAATCTTAATGCGCCGGTCTTCTTGTAGTGTCTGTTTGAAAAAGAAAGTGAAATAGTAATTTGTATATTTATAATTTTTCATGTAGCAAAGCATGTCCTTTTGAGCATGTAATGTGTTGTTGTATCTTACCTCTTCTTCTTTGTTGGTGTTCTTTAAAAGGGATGGTGCAATTAGGAGACGCTATTGATGCAGAGTCTGTTTGAATATTCAAAGAAATAAAAAGATTCAGCTTTATATGATCTATTGAATTGAAGTAAATGAATGTCATTTAAATATAGTCGTGTAATTTTTTTCAATTAACCTTATTTTTTGTTGGGGGCTACACACATATGTCACATACATGAAGCACATTGCATACTTTAATGTAATTATTTTGTGTACGTGTGACATATCAGTATACATGACTCATATTTAAATGGTTAAATTAACCTTATATTTGTTTTTTCCAACACACATAAATGTGTGTGTGTGTGAGATGTAACTATAGATGATACACATATATGTGCGTGTGACATATCAGTATACATGACATATAATGTCATTTAAATGTAGTTGTTTACTGATTTTGTTTTAAGCTAATTTTGTTGCAGTGGCAATACACATAAATGTGCGTGTGACATGTCACTATACATTATACACATATATGTCCGTGTCACATGTCACTATAAAGGGGCAGTACACATAAATGTGCGTATCACATGTCACTATACATTATACACATATATGTCTGTGTCACATGTCACTATGAAGGGGCAGTACACATAAATGTGTGTGTCACATGTCAATATATATTATACACATATATGTCCGTGTCACATGTCACTATGCAGGGGCAATACACATAAATGTGCATGTCACATGCCACTATACATTCTATACATATATGTGCGTGTCACATGTCACTATACATTATAGACATATATGTGCGTGTCACATGTCACTATACATAAACCTCTGTTTTAATATTGAATTCTGTTTGTTAAATGAACCTTTTTTTGAGCCTATACACATAAATGTGCCATATATGTCACTACATAAATCCTATTTTATTTTTTATTAGTTTGACCTGTCCTGATAATAAAATGTAATATATTATAGCTTACCTCTCAGTTGTAATTTGCACAGTGTAAAGTAGTAATGTGTAAAGAATTGTCTTCTCAAGTAAAAGCAGCAGTTATCTCAGAAGTCACTCCGTTGATCACCTGAGGAGAAATGTATTTTTTTGTTTGAAATAGGCAGTATTTATAAACTTGTAGAAAGTTCTGGAAAGTGAGACCGTTAGAACGCAATACGCATGCGCTATTTGCGTTCCAGCTTACAATTTGCGTTCCATCCGCCATTTTCTGCGTATTACTGTTCAAAATGGTGTTTAATATGATTGTGATACGTTCCGCATAGTATGTGTTTCATTATTGCGAGTAAGTGTAGTGTAGTTACGTCTGGAGCCTCGTTTTCGTTTTGTTCGTCGGCCATTTTTTCTGTCGCTTAGCGATGGTATTAGTGTCTAAAGTGTTTTATTTTGATTTAAATGTAGGTGTAACTTGTTTTTTTGAGGTGCTGGCTGGTTCCTCTTGCTGTAGGTAAGCTTTTTATGTGTTTGTTGTGTGTCTTTCTTAAGTTTTAAATGTTTGTATGTCGGCGTGTTGCGTCCGATGTTTGCGAAGTCGTAATGTGTGGTAACGTGTCTCGTATGGTGTTTGCGTGTGTAGCCTCGTTTTCGTTTTATTCGTCGGCCATTTTTTGTGTTGCTTATCAAACTATTTAGTGTCTAAACTCTTTTATTTTGAGTGCAATTAAGTTGTAAGTTGCATTTTTGAGGTCCTGGGTGCTTCCTGTTTGTGTAGGTAAGGTTTTTATGTATGTGCTGTGTGTATGTATTGTGTTTTTAATTTTGTAATGTTCGCGAGTTGCGTCCGAGTGTTGCGAGGCCGTAATGTGTGTGAACGTGTGTCGTATGTTGTTTGCGAGTGTCGTAATGTGTGTGAACGTGTGTCGTATGTTGTTTGCGAGTGTCGTAATGTGTTGCGACGTAAACTTTTTTTGAAATTTTGCAAGGGTCGCAGTTGCTGCAACTGAAGACCTCGATTTGCGAGGTCCTCAGGTGCTGGCATGGAGCGCCTGCGGCGCTCCAAGCCAGCAACTGACAACCTGGCACAGTGCCCTCGCTTCGCGAGGGCCGCGGGCTCGCTACGCGAAACGCAGCTCTCGCTTCGCGAGGCCCGCGTCTCGCTACGCGAGCCGCGGGCCTCGCGCTGCGCGAACCGCAGCCCTCGCTACGCGAGGCCCGCGACTCGCTACGCGAGCCCGCAGCGTTAGCAACAACTCGTACGCTCACAACTATATATGTAAATTAATATACTTTACCTATTTTGAAGCATTGTGTTGAAGAGCTGTGAACCTTGTTTGATGTTGCTGCAGCATTAGTGGTGTGGAGGTGCTGTGTGAGCGTGATGAACGTGTGCAGTGTAATAGTGTGTGTGCGCGAGCCGAAATCCGTTAGCGTAGTTGGGTATTTCCGCATTAGCATAAAATGGCGGGTATTGTGGTGTGCGTCTTAGCAGATTATCCGTAGTTCGTTTGTGGTGTTTTCCGTGTTTAGAGTGCTGTAGCCTCGTTTTCGTTTTGTTCGTTCACCATTTTTTCTCTCGCTTAGAGAATTTTTTAGTGTCTAAACTCTTTTACTTTTAGTTAAGTGAAGGTGTAAGTTGCTTTTTTTGAGGTCCTGGATGCTTCCTCTGGCTGTAGGTAAGCATTTTATGTATGTGTTGTGTGTATGTGTTGCGTCCGATTTTTGCGATGTCGTAATGTGTAGTAACGTGTCTCGTATGGTGTTTAGCGTGTTTAGCCTCGTTTTCGTTTTGTTCGGCGGCCATTTTTTTATTTTGATTTAAATGAAGGCGTAACTTGCTTTTTTGAGGTCGTAGATGCTCCCTCTTGCTGTCGGCAATCTTTTTATGTATGTGCTGTGTGTATTGTGTTTTAATTTTTTTCATGTTCGCGAGTTGCGGACGTTTTTTGCCAGGTCATAATGAGTGTTTACGTGTCTCGTATGTAATTTGCGCTGCACGGAGCGTGCTACGTATTAACGGCTCGCCTCGCTAGGCGAGGCTCGCCTGCAATGAGCGCCTGCGGCGCTCATTGCCAAAGTGCTACAGTTTACCGGCTCGCCTCGCTATGCGAGGCTTGCCTGTAATGAGCGCATGCAGCGCTCATTGCCAAAGTGCTACAGTTTATCTGCTTGCCTCGCGAGGCTCGCCTGCAATGAGCAAGTGCTACGGTTTAACGGCGCTCATCACTAAGTCCGCTAAAGTACTACGGTTTAACGGCTCGCCTGCGGCGCTCATCCCTAAGTCCGCTAAATCGTACGGACCACGCAAACAGCGTGACAACGACTCGCAATTTGACAATTATAATATGTGATTTTAGTTGTAGCCAGTTCATAAGGAGTTAACTGCATTTGGAATGTTGTGATGTCACCTGTAACTGTCATGCAGTGAGTCAGATATTACATTTTGTTCTGATGGTTGATACATAAAAAAGGTATATCTGTCATTTTAGAGAAAGATAGAGATAAAAGCATTTATTATTTGGCCAAGCCTGCTTTTTGCCTCCTGTGTTCCTGAACTGATGTCCTGGACTGAACAAGAAATGCTGAGACCGTAAGAACCCACACCATCCAGGGGTGCCCCTATACTAGTAAGCAGAAGGGTTAAGGGGTGAACATATCCCCCTCACTCCTGGTATGTAAACTTTTGACCAGGGCCATTTTGGTGATTTCTGTTATCATTATGATTTAAAAAGGAGCCAAACAACTGTGATAATAAACGGCTTCATATGATTACTATCCTTCAATAAAAGTCATTGGTCTTGCATGATCAGTCATATTTTCTAGAAGAGACATCTGCAAAGGTAAATGGTCTTAATTATTTTATTTTAGGATAGATTTAGGGTTTGTGTATGTATATAGGATTTATTGTATGTTAGATAGGGGGATGTATTATAGGGGGTATGTGTGTATTATTTGTTGTGAGTTAGGTTTTATTATTTTCTGTAATTAGTGGGGTGGAGGGTTTATTAGGGTGTAGGTAGGTAGTGTGGGTAGGTAGTGTAGGTGTTAATAGGTTAGTGTAGAGGGGGTTAGTTTAGATTTAATGGTTTAGTAGGTGTACAGTGCAGTGTAGTGTTTCTACTTAGTGTCATGAGGGTCCTTGAGGATTTTGTTAATGTCAGTGTTGTAACTGCGCCATAGGTGTCTTTATATACCCTTATGGGACTGATGGGGTTAAATAGAGGCTTATGAGGGTCTGCTTATGAGGTTAAATAGGCTTTGATGGAGTTAAATAAGCCCAGTTAAGGTTCAATAGGCCCAGTTAGGGTTACATAGGTACTGTTAGGGTTAAATGTGTTATGAGTAAATAGGCCCAGGGTTAGGTAAATGGGTTACAGTTAGGGTTAATAGTGTAGTGCTTACACTTTGTGTCATGAGGGTCCTGGATGAACCTCATGGCACTTATAGTGTTATTACATGTGTTAATTAGTGTCCTATAGAGGTCTATATAGACCTCTATTGGACTGATAGAGTTAATTATTGGAATATGGGGTCTGTATTGACCCCCATGTGTGACAGGGTTAATTAAGGGCTTATTAAGGTCTTCATTGACCCCCATGAGTGACATGGTTGATTAAGGTATTATAGTAGTCTGTATTGACCCCCATGAGTGACAGGGTTAATGAAGGGCATATGGTGGTCTGTATTGACCCCCATAAGTGACAGGATTAATTAAGGGTTTATGGGGTCTGTATTGCCCCCTATGAGTGACATGGTTAATGAAGGGTTTATGGGGTTCTGTATTAACCCCCATTAATGACAGGGTTATTGAAGGGCTTAGGGGGGTCTGCATTGACCCCCATGAGTGACAGGGTTAATTAAGAGCTGATGGGGGTCTTTAATGACCCCCATTAGTGACAGGGTTAATTAAGGGTTTATGGGGTCTGTATTTACCCCTATGAGTAACAGGGTTAATTAATGGATTAAGCGGTCTGCACTGACCCCCATGAGTGACAAGGTTAATTAAGGGATTATGGGGTTCTTTATTGACCCCCATGGGTGACACGGTTAAATTATGGATTATGGGGGTCTGTATTGACCCCCATGAGTGACAGGGTTAATTTATGGATTATGGGGGGCTGTATTGACTCCCATGAGTGACATGGTTAATTAAATGCTGATGGGGGTCTATATTGACCCCCATTAGTGACATGGTAAATGAAGGGCTTATGGTGGTCTGTATTGACCCCCATGAGTATCAGGGTTATTTAAGGGATTATGGGGTTCTGTATTGTCCCCATGAGTGACATGGTTAATTAAGGGTTGATGGGGGTGTATATTGACCCCCATGAGTGACATGGTTAATTAAGGGCTGATGGGGGTCTATATTGACCCCCATTAGTGACATGGTAAATGAAGGGCTTATGGTGGTCTGTATTGACCCCCATGAGTATCAGGGTTAATGAAGGGCTTATGGGGGTCTGTATTGACTCCCATGAGTGACAGGGTTAATAAAGGGGTTATGGCGGTCTTCATTGACCCCCATGAGTGACAGGGTTGATTAAGGGCTTATGAGGGTCTGTATTGACCACCATGAGTCACAGGGTTAATTAATGGATTATGATGGCCTGTATTGACCCCCATGAGTGAATGGGTTAATGAAGGGCTTATGGGGGCCTGCATTGACCCCCATGAGTGACAGGGTTAATTAAGAGCTGATGGGATTCTGTATTGACCCCCATGAGAGTCAGGGTTATTTAAGTGCTTATGGGGGTCTGTATTGTCCCCATGAGTGACAGAGTTAATGAAGGGCTTATGGGGGTCTGTATTGACTCCCATGATAAACAGGGTTAATGAAGGGCTTATGGCGGTCTTCATTGACCTCCATGAGTGACAGGGTTGATTAAGGGCTTATGAGGGTCTGTATTGACCACCATGAGTGACAGGGTTAATTAATGGATTATGGTGGTCTGTATTGACCCCCAAGAGTGACAGGATTAATTAAGGGTTTATGGGGTCTGTATTGGCCCGTATGGGTGACAGGGTGAATTAATGGATTATGGGGGTCTTATGTGACTCCCATGGGTGACAGGGTTAAATAAGGGATTATGGGGTCTGTTTTGACCCCCTATGAGTGACATGGTTAATGAAGGGCTTATGGGGTTCTCTATTGACCCCGATGAGTGACAAGGTTAATGAAGGGCTTATCTGGGTCTGCATTGACCCCAAATAAGTGACAGGGTTAAATAAGGGTTTATGGGGTCTGTATTTACCCTTATGAGTGACAGGGTTAATTACTGGATTACGGGGGTGTGCACTGACCCGCATGAGTTACAGGGTTAATTAAGGGATTATGGGGGTCTTTATTGACCCCCATGGGTGACACGGTTAATGTATGGATTATGTGGGTCTGTATTGACCCCCATGAGTGACAGGGTTAATTAGGGGCTTATGGGGGTCTGTATTGATCCCCATGAGTGACAGGGTTAATTTATGGATTATGGGGGTCTGTATTGACCCCCATGAGTGACATGGTTAATTAAGAGCTGATGGGGGTCTATATTGATTCTCATGAGTGACAGGGTTGATTAAGGGGTTAGGAGGGTCTGTATTGACCACCATGAGTGACAGGGTTAATTAATGGATTATGGGGGTCTGTTTTGACTCCCATGGGTGACAGGGTTAAATAAGGAATTATGGGGTCTGTATTGACCCCCTATGAGTGACATGGTTGATGAAGGGCTTATGGGGTTCTGTATTGACCCCCATGATTGACAGGGTTAATGAAGGCTTATGGGGGTCTGCATTGACCCCCATGAGTGACAGGGTTAATTAAGAGCTTATGGGGGTCTTTATTGACCCCCTTTAGTTACATGGTTAAATAAGGGTTTATGGGGTCTGTATTTACCCCTATGAGTGACAGGGTTGATTAATGGATTACAGGGGTGTGCACTGACCCGCATGAGTTACAGGGTTAATTAAGGGATTATGGGGGTCTTTATTGACCCCCATGGGTGACACGTTTAATGTATGGATTATGGGGGTCTGTATTGAACCCCATGAGTGACAGGGTTAATTAGGGTCTTATGGGGGTCTGTATTGACCCCCATGATTGACAGGGTTAATTTATGGATTATGGAGGTCTGTATTGACCCACAGAAGTGACATGGTTAATGAAGGGCTTATGGGGGTCTGTATTGACTCCTGTGAGTGACAGGGTTAATTTATGGATTATGGGGTTCTGTATTGACCCCATGAGTGACATCGATAATTAAGGGCTGATGGGGTTCTGTATTTATCCCCATGAGAGTCAGTTTTATTTAAGGGATTATGGGGTTTTGTATTGTCCCCATGAGTGACATGGTTAATTAAGGGCTGATGGGGGTCTATATTGACCCCCATGAATGACAGGGTTGATTAAGGGCTTATGAGGGTCTGTATTGACCCCGATGAGTGACAGGGTTAATTAATGGATTATGGTGGTCTGTATTGACCCCTAAGAGTGACAGGATTAATTAAGGGTTTATGGGGTTCTGCATTGACCCCCATGAGTGACAGGGTTAATTAAGAGCTGATAGGGGTCTTTATTGACCCCCATTAGTGACAGGGTTAATTAAGGGATTATGTGTTTTTTTATTGACCCCCATGAGTGACAGGGTTAATAAAGGTTTTATGGGGTCTGTATTTACCCCTATGAGAGAAAAGGTGAATTAATGCATTACGGGGGTCTGCACTGATCCAAATGAGTGACAGGGTTAATTAAGGGATTATGGGGGTCTTTATTGACCCCCATTGGTGACACGGTTAATGTATGGATTATGGTGGTCTGTATTGACCCCCATGAGTGAAACGGTTAATTAGGGGATTATGGGGGTCTGTATTGACCCACATGAGTGACAGGGTTAATTTATGGATTATGGTGGTCTGTATTGACCCCCATGAGTGAAACGGTTAATTAGGGGATTATGGGGGCCTGCATTGACCCCCATGAGTGACAGGGTTAATTAAGAGCTGATGGGATTCTGTATTGACCCCCATGAGAGTCAGGGTTATTTAAGTGCTTATGGGGGTCTGTATTGTCCCCATGAGTGACAGGGTTAATGAAGGGCTTATGGGGTTCTGTATTGACCCCCATGATTGACAGGGTTAATGAAGGCTTATGGGGGTCTGCATTGACCCCCATGAGTGACAGGGTTAATTAAGAGCTGATGGGGGTCTTTATTGACCCCCTTTAGTTACATGGTTAAATAAGGGTTTATGGGGTCTTTATTTACCCCTATGAGTGACAGGGTTGATTAATGGATTACAGGGGTGTGCACTGACCCGCATGAGTTACAGGGTTAATTAAAGGGATTATGGGGGTCTTTATTGACCCCCATGGGTGACACGTTTAATGTATGGATTATGGGGGTCTGTATTGACCCCCATGAGTGACAGGGTTAATTAGGGTCTTATGGGGGTCTGTATTGACCCCCATGATTGACAGGGTTAATTTATGGATTATGGAGGTCTGTATTGACCCACAGAAGTGACATGGTTAATGAAGTGCTTATGGGGGTCTGTATTGACTCCTGTGAGTGACAGGGTTAATTTATGGATTATCGAGGTCTGTATTAACCACCATGAGTGACATGGTTAATTAAGGGCTGATGGCGGTCTGTATTGACCCCCATGAGTGTCAGGGTTATATAAGGGTTTATGGGGTTCTTTATTGTCCCCATGAGTGACAGGGTTAATAAAGGGCTTATGGGGTTCAGTATTGACCCCCATGAGTGACAGGTTTAATGAAGGGCTTATGGGGTTCTGTATTGACTCCATGAGTGACATCGATAATTAAGGGCTGATGGGGTTCTGTATTTATCCCCATGAGAGTCAGTTTTATTTAAGGGATTATGGGGTTTTGTATTGTCCCCATGAGTGACATGGTTAATTAAGGGCTGATGGGGGTCTATATTGACCCCCATGAATGACAGGGTTGATTAAGGGCTTATGAGGGTCTGTATTGACCCCGATGAGTGACAGGGTTAATTAATGGATTATGGTGGTCTGTATTGACCCCTAAGAGTGACAGGATTAATTAAGGGTTTATGGGGTTCTGCATTGACCCCCATGAGTGACAGGGTTAATTAAGAGCTGATAGGGGTCTTTATTGACCCCCATTAGTGACAGGGTTAATTAAGGGATTATGTATTTTTTTATTGACCCCCATGAGTGACAGGGTTAATAAAGGTTTTATGGGGTCTGTATTTACCCCTATGAGAGAAAAGGTGAATTAATGCATTACGGGGGTCTGCACTGATCCAAATGAGTGACAGGGTTAATTAAGGGATTATGGGGGTCTTTATTGACCCCCATTGGTGACACGGTTAATGTATGGATTATGGTGGTCTGTATTGACCCCCATGAGTGAAACGGTTAATTAGGGGATTATGGGGGTCTGTATTGACCCACATGAGTGACAGGGTTAATTTATGGATTATGGTGGTCTGTATTGACCCACATAAGTGACATGGTTAACGAGGGCTTATGGGGGTCTGTATTGACTCCTGTGAGTGACAGGGTTAATTTATGGATTATGGGGTTCTGTATTGACCCCATGAGTGACATCGATAATTAAGGGCTGATGTGGGTCTGTATTGACCCCCATGAATGTCAGGGCTTTTAAGGGATTATGGGTTCCTTTATTGTCCCCATGAGTGACAGGGTTAATGAAGGGCTTATAGGGGGTCTGTATTGACCCCCAAGAGTGACAGGATTAATTAAGGGTTTATGGGGTCTGTATTGACCCCTATGGGTGACAGGGTTAATTATTGGATTATAGGGGTCTGTATTGAACGCCATGAGTGACAAGGTTAATGAATGGCTTATTATGGTCTGTATTGACCCCCATGAGTGATAGGTTTAATGAAGGGCTTTTGGGTGTCTGTATTGACCCCGATGAGGGAAATGGTTAATTAAGGGATTATGGGGGTCTGTATTGACCCACATGAGTGACAGGGTTACTTTATGGATTATGGGGGTCTTTATTTACCCACATGAATGACATGGTTAATGAAGGGCTTATGGGGGTCTGTATTGACTCCTCTGAGTGACAGGGTTAATTAATGGATGTAACGGCTACCCCGGTAGTGAGAGGGTACCAGCCGTTGGAGACGTCCTTTTCTTAAGCAAGGTGCTGTGCAGTAATGAAATGCTTATTCCCCTCCACGATATCCCATTGTATAATCCAGGAGTGCTGTAAAATGTGGAAGAGTAAATGTACCATAAATCCCCCCCAAAGAACGAGACAATGCTACGTTTTGAAGGGTCAAGTAGAACTCTCTTTTATTAAAAACAAAAACACATTTTTAAACACTTCCCATACACAGTAGGGGCAGTGACTACCTTTTGTCAACCCCTAATTACCTCTGGCCAATCAGACAGGGTTAATGCGTGGGAGCCAGGAGTCCCCTCCCCCAGGAGCCGCCCACTAGGCGTGGCTAACTGCTCATTCTCCCTCTGACGGTGGAGAGAGTAACATCTATAAGCTCACTTATTCCCCTGCTGGGAGTATGGGGAAACCCCAGGTCATCTCATTATTCAAGAGTCCTTACCCCCATTGTTCATGGTGCCATCTCGTCTGCTAAAACACTTTTGTTCTGCTATCTCTTGTTTGGTTTAGCAAATCCTATTAAGAGGCAGATGGCAACTCCTGAGACCAAAGATATGTGACTGCATACCACACAATACAATATATTTACAGATATAATAACAACATTTTATAACCCAGAACATATCTGCAGATAGCTTAGGTCTGAGCACACATTATTACTGAATGGCGCTCAGACCACATACATACAGTATAGCAATGTGCTCATATTTTAACCAAGAATTAAATAACCATAAAACAGGGTAAAACAGTGATGGGTTCCGTTACAATGGATTATGGGGGTCTGTATTGAACACCATGAGTGACAGGGTTAATTAAGGGTTTATGGGGTCTGTATTGACCCCCATGAGAGACAGGGTGAATTAATGGATTATGGTGGTCTGTATTGACCCCCAAGAGTGACAGGATTAATTAAGGGTTTATGGGGTCTGTATTGACCTCTATGGGTGACAAGGTTAATTAATGGATTATGGTGGTCTGTATTGACCCCCAAGAGTGACAGGATTAATTAAGGGTTTATGAGGTCTGTATTGACCCCTATGGGTGACAGGGTTAATTAATGGATTATGGTGGTCTGTATTGAACACCATGAGTGACAAGATTAATGAAGGGCTTATTGGGGTCTGTATTGACCCCCATGAGTGATAGGTTTAATGAAGGGCTTTTGGGTGTCTGTATTGACCCCGATGAGGGAAATGGTTAATTAAGGGATTATGGGGGTCTGTATTGACCCACATGAGTAACAGGGTTACTTTATGGATTATGGGGGTCTTTATATACCCACATGAATGACATGGTTAATGAAGGGCTTATGGGGGTCTGTATTGACTCCTCTGAGTGACAGGGTTAATTAATGGATTATGGGGGTCTGTATTGAACACCATGAGTGACAGGGTTAATTAAGGGTTTATGGGGTCTGTATTGACCCCCATGAGAGACAGGGTTAATTAATGGATTATGGTGTTCTGTATTGACCCCCAAGAGTGACAGGATTAATTAAGGGTTTATGGGGTCTGTATTGACCTCTATGGGTGACAAGGTTAATTAATGGATTATGGTGGTCTGTATTGACCCCCAAGAGTGACAGGATTAATTAAGGGTTTATGGGGTCTGTATTGACCCCTATGGGTGACAGGGTTAATTAATGGATTATGGTGGTCTGTATTGAACACCATGAGTGACAAGATTAATGAAGGGCTTATTGGGGTCTGTATTGACCCCCATGAGTGATAGGTTTAATGAAGGGCTTTTGGGTGTCTGTATTGACCCCGATGAGGGTGTTAGAGTAAATATTAAATTATTTACCAGGAGATATCTGTCCCTGTCCAAATTAAGAGTATTTATATAGTGTGCACACTGTAGAGAAATAATACACCGACACTGAGTTCTGGTATAAAGTTTCCCAATACTGTCTTTATTAAGTCAGTCCTCATATATATAGTTTTTAGTAATCAGATAAAGAGTTACATTAAGTAAAACATCAGGTTTATTCAGTAATTCATTGGTTCTGAGAAGTCTGCTTCTACAAAGTTATGATCAGACATTGGATTAAAGCATTAAGGAGTCTCCAAGACCCATCCCACAAGAGGATGGGTCTTACTCTCATTGGTAAGAAATAGAAGACAAAGACAAGATGGCGTTCTCCTCCTCGTGCTCAGGGTGTGTATTAAGACCCGTCATCCTTAACAGACCGGAAGTAGTGCTGTCTCCATCTTACAGAAAAGGGGAGTGTCAATTCCTCCATTTTAGAGTCTCCCAATGATTCAGCATTTATTAGTAAAACTTGGTTATACGATAATACTGCAAAGATAAGATATATAAGTAGGTGCACGAATACATTTATGCATTTTGTACTGATCCTTATCCATAACAGTCCCCCCTAAAATGACATAATATATTCGTCACACTCACAGCTATTAGTAAACCTTACTGGTTATAAGTATAACACCCTATTCTTATAACGGGTGTCTAAAACTAAATATCTTGTTATAATAGATATATGTCTCAACTATGGTCCTTCCGGAGCACTATTCTTTGTGTCTTCTATTTCCGGATGTTGAAAGCATGCATGTGTGTAAGTCATAGGTTCATATCTTCGTTCGATCGGGCTTGCCATGACCTGACGTCACACCTACCCTATGACCTATGTGGCATGGGGAAGACCTAACAAGCCTCTAATATCTAATAGTGTAGCTAAGCTTGGAGAGGGACCATAGTACTCAGATATAGTATAGCTCAGCTCAGAAAACACTCTCCTTAGAGCCAGTTACAGTCTGCAACAGAAGACGGGATGTCTTACAATCATCATTTTGCCCATGTAGATCTATGTCTAAATCTTGGTGGATAAAGGTGGGAGAAGCCTTGTCCATAGCTTTCTGAAGGTAGTTGCGCATACAGGGGATAATGCAACATAAGAGGAAGGCTAACAAGATTATGACAATAAAGATAGCCATCCCTATCTGCAATAACACTTTCTGCCAACCATTCATCCAACCAAACCATGATTCCCAATAGTCTATAGTGCCAGAATTTTCTTTTAATTCTTGACCAAGATTAGCCAATTTCTGGATTGCCAGTGTGATCTTACCATTTGGACCTGTGTTATCAGGGATGTATGTACAACATGTTGTAGTGTCAGGAAGCATTTTACATACTCCACCTTTTTCTGCAAGGATCATGTCTAATGCCATGCGATTCTGGAAGGCCATGTGTGATGTAGCCTCTAACTGTTCTGCAATGCCTTTTAAGGCATCCTTAGTGTAGTTAACAAATCGTTGCTGATTATAGTAAATATAATTGATCCAGGCAACGTTCTTATTTACTCCAATCATGGGTATCAGTGACTCGAATCCTGCTGCTACTTGGTTACGGGCTTTAAATTCATTGGGCACCCCCCTTGGGACTCCAATAGAGTCTATGTACACATGGGAGTCAAAACTTTCTCTAGGCTCAGATAATGATGTGTGTCTCTTCCTTCTGAACTGTGTCTGAGGAATACCATCTGGATCACCATAATAGGTTGGGACAATGTGTAACGGCATTATGGCTTTAGCCAAGGTACATTCCCCACGCCATACTCCTGACAGTCTTACCCTGAGTTTCATATCTCCACACAACCAATATATGTCCCCCAAAGATCGGGTCTGATTGATTAACAGTGTAGATGACCCATCTCTATATTTGTGACAAAACCCACTTGGGAACTTCTGCAAGTTGAACCCCTGAGAAACGTTTCTCCTGTAACACGTATAATTTCCAGGGTATATAGTTATACCTTTCCCTGGGTGGGGGTTACCAGTCATCACAGGGTACGTTTTCCTCCATTGTTCACACTCATCCGTATGACTATATGTTTTGAACAATTTTAGAAAACATGTCTCTTCCTTCAAAGGTATAACAAATGGAACTGTGCCTAAGTGAGGCCTAGCATGGCCACACACATAACAATTGGTCTTATTACTTTCCTGTACATTGTATTTCATCCATTCCAACCATACATTAAGGTCTGAGAATCCAGTCTCAGTAGCCAACGTGTCCTCATAGGTTGGGTCTCCAGCAGCAGTCATTGTTCCAATGATCTGGGGCCCTGGCTTCAATGTCTGTAATGCCAGAGGTAAATCTGGGTGCTTATATAAATCTGCTATCTTAAACTCGCCCATTATCTTAACACCTTGTCCTCTAGTCCAAGACCTCAGTATATATGTGTCAGCATCCATGGGACAAGGGTTTTGTATGGTCAGAGTCAATTGCATATCAGAACCAGATACCCCACTATTCAGACATCGACCAGTCTTTATTAGAGTCATTCGGTCGAGGAGGGATCTACCTTGGTCATCTTTCTTATCTGCGGCGCTTTGAGGTCTGTACCCCCAAAGTGTTCCAGTGCCCCATCCCACTGCCTGCCATGTTTCACAGCGTTTTCCAACAGTTTCATCAATGAGACATATGTATATATCTCTCTTGTATATATCACATTGTTCAGGGATTGGAGGGCAAGAAACAATGTCGCAAAAGTCAAAGGTGTATGTGGCAACATGTGTATTACGAGAATTATACCAAAATGTAATACCATCTTTACCTTTTGTAATGGTTACCTGTTGAGCAATATTTGAAATTGTCATAAGAGACAAGACGAACCACTGAAGTGTACTCATTGTGTTGGTTCCTGATCATCAGGGGGAGGAACCTTTTTGCAATGGGATGCGTGGACCCAAGTAGTTTTCCCTTCCAGCTTTACTGATGTAGCTGTGATCAGTAGTACTTGGAATGGGCCTTCGTATCTGGGTTCCAAAGGGGTTTTCCTCACAAATTTCTTAACTAGGACCCAATCACCAGGGAGTAGTTGATGAGTACCAGTGATTACTTCCGAATCTGGAATAGAAGAGAACACTTGTGCATGGATTTTAGTCAATGCGGTGGACAATGCAATTACATAGTCAACAAGTACATCAGATTTAAGTTGCAATTGCTGAGGAAAGTAGCACCCTAGTCTAGGAGCAGACCCAAACAGGATTTCATGGGGAGACAATGCATGTTTCCCCCTAGGGGTATACCTGACACTGAACAAGGCTATGGGGAGACTTTCAGGCCATGGCATACCAGTTTCTTGTGACATTTTCAACATCCTAGATTTCAAGGTACCATTCATACGTTCTACCTTCCCACTACTTTGAGGATGGTAAGGCGTATGAAAGGAGAGGGTGACTCCTAGGGCTGTCCATATTTCTTTGGCCAATACTGCTGTAAAAGCTGGTCCCTGGTCACTCTCTATCACTTCAGGGACCCCATATCTGCAAATGACCTCTGTTAATAGACGTTTCACAGTTGTTTTTGCTGTCATGTTTGTGACTGGGTAGGCCTCTGGCCATCCTGAGAACATGTCTACAATGACTAACGCATATTCATACCGACCACTCTTTGGCATCTGTATGTGGTCAATTTGTATCCTCTGGAATGGATACAATGTTTTTGCCAAATGTCTCTGTGGTGGTTTCTCGGTGCGGCCTACGTTGCATTTGGCACAAATACTGCACGATTTACAATAGGTGCTTGTCAGAGTAGTGATGCCTGGGGCCATGTAATACTTATTTATTAAGTTATTCATGAGAGTCTTTGACAGGTGTGCTGGCCCATGTGCCCATTGTACTGTTGCTGGGTACAAGCTCCTTGGCAAGCACAATCTCAGATTGTCAACATATAGTCCATCTTTTAACCATGCTCCCTTTGCTTTCCATTTGTTCACTTCTTCTGGAATTGCCGTCTTTTGCAATTCTTTGAGCAGTTTTAAATCTGTTGGCAGAGTCTGCATTGTATAGATGTTTATTTCTCCATCCACCTCTCTCCTTTCTATTTCTTGTGATATCATTGCTGCCTTCTTAGCCGTCTGGTCCGCTAAATGGTTTCCTCGTGCTTCGTCTGAATTTAGCTTCCCATGTGCCTTCACTTTCAGTATGGCTACTTCCTTCGGTAGTGCTAAAGCATCTAGTAGTTCACGGATGGCTTTGTCATGCTTCACTGGAGTGCCTGCGGCTGTCATGAATCCTCTAGCTCTCCAGATTATTCCAAAGTCTTGAGTCACTCCTAGAGCATATCTTGAGTCTGTATAGATGTTGGCTCGGACTCCTGTCGCAACCTCACAGGCCTTGGTCAATGCAATCAACTCTGCCTCTTGTGCTGACATGGAGGGAGGTAGTGAGAAGGCTTGTATCACGTCTTTTTCCGTAGTCACAGCATATCCTGTGTGATATTTTCCATTCTCATCAGCATATCTTGATCCATCCACATACAGAGTGATGTTTGGGTCTGTCAGGGCAAGGTCTTTTACATTCGCAAGGTGTGAGGTCTCCATTTCCATTTGTTGAAGGCAGTCATGGGGTGGATTTGTAAGTCCTGGGACTGCATATGGGTTTCTGGCTTGTATACTGGGAGTGCTGTCCGCTAGCCAGTGAAGATTCTTCTTTCCCACTCCTTCCTCTTCCAACTCCTCTTCCTCCGCAGATTCCCACCATTTTAATGCAGCTCCCAATGTCTTCCATCCATCCGGTGCGAACTTGGATACTGCAACATGTGGAATTTCTGTATCCCAATGCTTGTAGAGCGCTTCTGCTTCTTGTGGGAGCTCCACCGTAAATGCGCTATCACCTGCTGCATTGTTGTACAATGTCTTTAGTGTTAAGGTGACCTGCTTCAATTTAGTGAGGCTTGCTTCATATTGGAAATCTCGGCCTGGAGATTGTTTATTCCACAGTGTGCAATATAAAGGGTCTTGTGTCTCATCTGTGAGCGTCTGGCCGTTTCCATCACCTTCCAGTAGACATCTTTTTACATATAGATTGGTTATTCCGGAGTTTGGGTTCAAAATCAGGCTATACCAAAAGTATCCATCTTCCTCATCTCCCCCCTCTGGAAATGGTAAGAGAGTGGCTGGATTGAGAACATAACATCTCTGTAAGGTAACATTGTCTGGTAGAAGGAGGGAACATTGCAGACGGAGGTGTCTGGCTGTAGTCATGTGCTTGGGTTGTGTCTGCTGTATGATGGCCGCAATATCATGTGGTGCCAGAACTGTCAGAGGATAGCCAAGGACAATGTCATTTGTTTTGTCCAGTAAGGCATGTGCTGCCAGTGCTGCTCTGAGGCAAGACGGTCCTCCTCTTGCCACGGCATCTAATTGACATGAGAAATAGCCGATAGGTCGTTGTCTGTTTCCATGGGACTGTGTCAAGACTCCCATTGCATGTCCTTCTCTTTCTGATACAAACAGCTTGAATGGGAGATCATAGTTTGGTAATCCTAGTGCTGGTGCTGATGAGATAGCTTTCTTGAGGGTGTAGAAATTATCCAGGGCTGTCTGTGTCATCTCATATGGCTCAGTCTTTAATACATCATACAAGGGTTGCATTAGAAGAGATGCTTCTGGGATCCATGCTCTGCAGTAAGATATTAGACCTAGGAAAGCATGCAGGGGTCTATGTCCTTCAGGGACTGACATGTCTTCTATTGCTTGCACACGGGCGCGTGTGAGATGACGCACACCTTTTGACAGGCAGTGTCCCAAAAATATGACTGTCTGCTTACACCACTGTAGTTTGTCTCTGGATACTTTACATCCTTGTTCTGCCAAGTGTCTCAGTAGGCTTTCTGATGTCCTTGTAGCTGTGGGAAGGTCTTCTGCACACAGTAAGAGATCATCAACGTACTGCAGCAATACAATGTCAGGATTCGCTTGTTGCCAGGAGTCTAGGATATGGCTCATAGCCTTGGCAAACTGGCTGGGCGAATTCTGTGCTCCTTGAGGCATTACAGTCCATTTGTATTGATTATGATCATGTGTGAAAGCAAACAGATACTGGCAAGAAGGGTCGAGGGGGATACTGAAGAAAGCATTTGCCAGATCCACTACGGTAAAGTATGCAGCTGCTGGAGGTATTCCAGAAAGGAGAGTGTTTGGATTAGGCACTATAGGAGTGTCTAATATGGTTGCTTCATTGACTGCTCGCAAATCCTGTACCATACGATATTTTACTGGTTCTCCTTTTTTAGATTTCTTCTTTACTGGAAAGAGGGGCGTGTTGCAAGGTGACGTGCATGGGATCAGCGCCCCTTGCTGTACTAATCTCTCTATCTGCTGAGAGATTGCATCTATTTGTGCTGGCTTCAAAGGATACTGTGGCTTGCGTGGTAGCTCTACTCCAGGTTTTAGTTTTACTGTGACTGGTGGCACCCTTAGGTGTCCGATATCTTCCGGTCCTTGTGACCAGAGTGTTGCTGGAATCTTGTCCAAGATATCATCTGGCCCTGTATTACAGATGCTATTGACATCTATGTGTAGTAATATGGGCAGTGAGCAAAGGGCTGACGTGTCAGTGACTTGTAGAGGTGTAGACACTTGTACAGTTCCATCTGGAGTGAATGAGATGGATGCTTGTAATCGGGAGAGCACGTCTGCACCTAACAGATTTATAGGGCAAGTAGAGGATACTACAAATCTTGCAAGTAGATCTGGAAATGGGCCTATTTGCATAGGTTGGGTTAAGTGATTGGAGATGGGGACACCATCTACTCCTACACAAGCGACATCAATGTCAGACAGGTAAGATATATCGGGCAGATCTTGTGTTCTTAGAACGCTTCTGGCTGCACCTGTGTCTATGAGAAAGGTTGTGGGCGTCCCCTCTATTGGTAGTGTCACAATAGCTTGTGGTCCTACCTCGCCATCCCCTGAAGAAACTGCCAGAATAGGGGACACTGACACAGGCTCACCCCCGTCCTATGCTGTAGCTTGTAGCACAGGCGCTGCATTGTTATCATCTGTCTGTTGTCTAGGTCTTGTCTTCCTGGGCGCCTTGCAATTCTTGCTAAGGTGTCCTATTTTTCCACAATTATAACACTGTCTTGTTTCTTTCCGTGGTGATTGTTCAGAATTCACCATAAGTACAGCCGTCTTTTTGGATGCTGATGATACAGGTTGTTTAACCGCTGCTGTCTCCAGCCCTTTAGCAACCAACAGTAAGGTATCTAAAGGTAACACTCTATATTCTGGTCTAGACGTCAATAGGCCCTTCTGAATTGTCTCATGTAATCCCAGCACGAAGGCTGTACTTAACATCTGCGTATGTGTTTTATTATGTGGACTGAAGCCAAGATCTGTAAACACTTGTGTGAGTCGTGCATGGTATTTTTCTACAGATTCGTCTCTGTCTTGTTTGATATCTTGTAAGCTGACAGCTTGATCTGCGAGTTTATCTTTAGCCCAGTATTTTAACAGGTCGCAGAATTGTATGCCTGATGTAAAGTCATGTTTTGAACAGTGTGTATCATAAGGATCTATGGCATTCCGCATGATAGGCCAGTATGAATCTCCTGCTTTAATCTCACATAAGCTGATGAGATCCTCCCAAGCTGCTGAGTATGTCTTTTGAATTTGTACAATCTTCCTATAAAAAGGCATAGGTTGTTTTTCAGGATCTGGCAATGTATTGATAAGGGAGGTAGCTTGTGTTGGTGTAAATGCAACGTACATTAGGCTTCCCCTTTCCTTGTTCCTCCTCTTGGATTTCACTTTTGAATCAGACTTTCTATTTGTCCACTCTACGACACTCTCTCCTCCCCTTGCATCGTCACTGGATTCGTCTGAGCTATCTTGTGGGTGATTGATAGGCAGAGCTTGTGTTTCCAGTGTTGTGGTCTGATTCGGCAATTTTTTAAACAGACTCTTTGTCGATGTATGTGAGCTGTGCACACTATGGGTGTCAGTACTGGCTGATGGATGTTCCGTTATAATTGGTACCTCAACAGATGGGAATATCGGGTATGGAGAATACAGTGTTCCGTTTGAAGTCAATACTGGATACAAGCAAGTGGGATGTGTTTCTGGTGCAGTGGGAGTAAGGGGCGGAGCCCTTTGGACAGATGGTGTGACGTGTGACATCACGTTATGTTGGGCAGTATTCAGGGGTGAGTGCAGCTCCTCCTTCGTGTGTGTGTGAGCGCCATCTTTGGACTGTGATTTTATGGAATCTC
This sequence comes from Discoglossus pictus, assembly GCA_027410445.1. Classification (NCBI taxonomy): domain Eukaryota; kingdom Metazoa; phylum Chordata; class Amphibia; order Anura; family Alytidae; genus Discoglossus; species Discoglossus pictus. Next base: position 589,460 of record CM050164.1, on the reverse strand, counting down.
TTTGTTCGTGTGAGTTCAGAAGACTGACAACTTCACACGGAGCATGGTACACATACATTTTCCTTCCTTTTAATTCAATTTCCTTTTCTATCCACCCTTCCTGTGTAATTGCTCTAGCCACTTTGTACCACATCTCTGCACTAGGCAATAAACCACAATCTTGTAACTGTCCTTTATTATCTCTCAACACTTTACGCCACTCTTCTGCCTTCAAATGCCCTCCTACAACCCTGGTAATACCACAGATCTTAAACATTTTTGTACATCGGTTGATCGCAGCTTCGCCACTCCTGTTTTTAACTATGTCATGAGCTAACATGCCCTCAGATAATTTCACCTGATTCTGTCCCATATTTATGTGAAATAAACACGTATTTAGTAGCAAGTGTTTAACGGGGTAGTAATATATATATATATATATATATATATATGAGAGAGAGAGAGAGAGAGAGAGAGATCTGTCTTTGGTCGACCTCTTTTTTTTTTTTTTTTTTTTTTTTTAACCACTTAACCACTGAGAGCTGATAGAAACAAAGATAGTGGACAGATACATATGAATCAACAGAACATAGTTGTATTACATTTATATCCTGTACTATTTACTTCTTAAATCAATCTCCCCCTTGTTGTTCATACAACTTTAAACTTTTGGTATAGAAATAGTTGTTTCAACCAGGACACATTCTTTGAATGAGTTAAATGAAACTGGCAGGGGGGGGGAGTGAGGGATTTCTCTCTGAATCTCACTGCAGCTGTGTGACCTGAAGGTCAAAAACACACAGAGCAGCGTCTTCAGCTCCAGCACTTTGAGGGAGAGAGGTAAATAGTGGCGCCAGGGGGAAAAGTATTAAGCTGTATTTTTCATCAAAACATGCATCACAACCAGCAATGACATAGCATATAACGTTATAATCATCAAACCTTTTCTGCAGAAAACTTCAGATTCAAAAGACATATGATTTCAAGACCATGCGCATATATGACACACACACGTAACCACCCGTAGTGAATGACAGACGTCCCCTAAAGTTTTCAAGCTACTACCGGCCCGAACATCATGACCCTTAAAGGACGTCTTATCCAACATGCACAGACATTTCCCAGGGAAACAAATATCTATTTCCCCGGGGCACACATATGCAAGTTAGTATTTGTGACCTCTGGTATTATGTATTTGCACGTCACCTTGCGTACAAATCAAACGTCTTCCAGACAGTCAAAAACACACGTGTGTGGGTCCTGAACCATATGCCTAAAGAATTCAAATTCACAATACCGACAGACATGCGCTCCACAGACATACACAGGCGACAGATATCACTATTTTGTACAGGGTTCTTAATGGACTTGGGGCAAAATATCACCTGTACTTTTGTAATCGTCACTTACAACAGAGCTAGACAACGGGCAGAATTCCAAGAACAGGTCTACACGGATAAGGTACTAATCATGTCCTTACCGTGTACCGGAGGTGATCAGGCTCCGCCTGTTCTCATGAAGTCTGTCCGCACTCTTTGTCGTCCACTGCAGTGTTGATTAAACCCCAAGTCCCATCTGGGGTGCCATTTGTTAGAGTAAATATTAAATTATTTACCAGGAGATATCTGTCCCTGTCCAAATTAAGAGTATTTATATAGTGTGCACACTGTAGAGAAATAATACACCGACACTGAGTTCTGGTATAAAGTTTCCCAATACTGTCTTTATTAAGTCAGTCCTCATATATATAGTTTTTAGTAATCAGATAAAGAGTTACATTAAGTAAAACATCAGGTTTATTCAGTAATTCATTGGTTCTGAGAAGTCTGCTTCTACAAAGTTATGATCAGACATTGGATTAAAGCATTAAGGAGTCTCCAAGACCCATCCCACAAGAGGATGGGTCTTACTCTCATTGGTAAGAAATAGAAGACAAAGACAAGATGGCGTTCTCCTCCTCGTGCTCAGGGTGTGTATTAAGACCCGTCATCCTTAACAGACCGGAAGTAGTGCTGTCTCCATCTTACAGAAAAGGGGAGTGTCAATTCCTCCATTTTAGAGTCTCCCAATGATTCAGCATTTATTAGTAAAACTTGGTTATACGATAATACTGCAAAGATAAGATATATAAGTAGGTGCACGAATACATTTATGCATTTTGTACTGATCCTTATCCATAACAAGGGAAATGGTTAATTAAGGGATTATGGGGGTCTGTATTGACCCACATGAGTGACAGGGTTACTTTATGGATTATGGGGGTCTTTATATACCCACATGAATGACATGGTTAATGAAGGGCTTATGGGGGTCTGTATTGACTCCTCTGAGTGACAGGGTTAATTAATGGATTATGGGGGTCTGTATTGAACACCATGAGTGACAGGGTTAATTAAGGGGTTATGGGGTCTGTATTGACCCCCATGAGAGACAGGGTTAATTAATGGATTATGGTGTTCTGTATTGACCCCCAAGAGTGACAGGATTAATTAAGGGTTTATGGGGTCTGTATTGACCTCTATGGGTGACAGGGTTAATTAATGGATTATGGTGGTCTGTATTGAACACCATGAGTGACAAGATTAATGAAGGGCTTATTGGGGTCTGTATTGACCCCCATGAGTGATAGGTTTAATGAAGGGCTTTTGGGTGTCTGTATTGACCCCGATGAGGGAAATGGTTAATTAAGGGATTATGGGGGTCTGTATTGACCCACATGAGTGACAGGGTTACTTTATGGATTATGGGGGTCTTTATATACCCACATGAATGACATGGTTAATGAAGGGCTTATGGGGGTCTGTATTGACTCCTCTGAGTGACAGGGTTAATTAATGGATTATGGGGGTCTGTATTGAATACCATGAGTGACAGGGTTAATTAAGGGTTTATGGGGTCTGTATTGACCCCCATGAGAGACAGGGGGAATTAATGGATTATGGTGGTCTGTATTGACCCCCAAGAGTGACAGGATTAATTAAGGGTTTATGGGGTCTGTATTGACCTCTATGGGTGACAAGGTTAATTAATGGATTATGGTGGTCTGTATTGACCCCCAACAGTGACAGGATTAATTAAGGGTTTATGAGGTCTGTATTGACCCCTATGGGTGACAGGGTTAATTAATGGATTATGGTGGTCTGTATTGAACACCATGAGTGACAAGATTAATGAAGGGCTTATTGGGGTCTGTATTGACCCCCATGAGTGATAGGTTTAATGAAGGGCTTTTGGGTGTCTGTATTGACCCCGATGAGGGAAATGGTTAATTAAGGGATTATGGGGGTCTGTATTGACCCACATGAGTGACAGGGTTACTTTATGGATTATGGGGGTCTTTATATACCCACATGAATGACATGGTTAATGAAGGGCTTATGGGGGTCTGTATTGACTCCTCTGAGTGACAGGGTTAATTAATGGATTATGGGGGTCTGTATTGAACACCATGAGTGACAGGGTTAATTAAGGGTTTATGGGGTCTGTATTGACCCCCATGAGAGACAGGGTTAATTAATGGATTATGGTGGTCTGTATTGACCCCCAAGAGTGACAGGATTAATTAAGGGTTTATGGGGTCTGTTTCGACCTCTATGGATGACAAGGTTAATTAATGGATTATGGTGGTCTGTATTGACCCCCAAGAGTGACAGGATTAATTAAGGGTTTATGAGGTCTGTATTGACCCCTATGGGTGACAGGGTTAATTAATGGATTATGGTGGTCTGTATTGAACACCATGAGTGACAAGATTAATGAAGGGCTTATTGGGGTCTGTATTGACCCCCATGAGTGATAGGTTTATTGAAGGGCTTTTGGGTGTCTGTATTGACCCCGATGAGGGAAATGGTTAATTAAGGGATTATGGGGGTCTGTATTGACCCACATGAGTGACAGGGTTACTTTATGGATTATGGGGGTCTTTATATACCCACATGAATGACATGGTTAATGAAGGGCTTATGGGGGTCTGTATTGACTCCTCTGAGTGACAGGGTTAATTAATGGATTATGGGGGTCTGTATTGAACACCATGAGTGACAGGGTTAATTAAGGGGTTATGGGGTCTGTATTGACCCCCATGAGAGACAGGGTTAATTAATGGATTATGGTGTTCTGTATTGACCCCCAAGAGTGACAGGATTAATTAAGGGTTTATGGGGTCTGTATTGACCTCTATGGGTGACAGGGTTAATTAATGGATTATGGTGGTCTGTATTGAACACCATGAGTGACAAGATTAATGAAGGGCTTATTGGGGTCTGTATTGACCCCCATGAGTGATAGGTTTAATGAAGGGCTTTTGGTTGTCTGTATTGACCCCGATGAGTGAAATGGTTAATTAAGGGCTGATGGGTGTCTGTATTTACCCCCATGAGTGTCAGGGTTATATAAGGGATTTTAGGGTTCTGTATTGTCCCTATGAGTGACAGGGTTAATGAAGGGCTTTTGGGTGTCTGTATTATCACATAAGAGTAACAGGGTTAATTAATGTATTATGGGTGTCTGCATTGACCCCCATTAATGATAGGGTTAATTAATGGGGTTCTATATTGAACCCCATTAGTGACAGAGCTAATTAAGGGATTATAGGGTTGTTTATTGACCCCCAGGCGTGACAGGGTTAATTAAGGGTTTATGGGGACTGTATTGACCTCTATGAGTGACAGGGTTAATTAATGGATTATGGGGGTGTGCATTGACCCCCATGAGTGACAGGGTTAATTAAGGGATTATGGGGGTCTATATTGACCCCCATGAGTGACTTGGTTAATTAAAGGCTTATGGGGGTCTGTATTGACCCCTATGAGTGACAGGTTTAATTTATGGCTTATGGGGGTCTGTATTGACCCCCATGAGTGACATGGTTAATTAAGGGCTGATGTGGGTCTGTATTGACCCATATGAGTAACAGGGTTAATAAATGGATTATGGGGGTCTGCATTGAACTCCATGAGTGACAGTGTTAATTACGATCTGATGGGGGGGGGTCTATATTGACCCCCATTTTTGAAAGGGTTAATTAAGGGATTAAAACTCGCCAAAACCCCTAATCAGACACTCACTATCATACTGGAAATGGGCCAAGAAACACACGGGTTTGTTCCCTGGATCCACCCAAATGACCCCAATTCTTGACCACCTTCAGGCCCCGAAACACATGAGCACAACATCACAACACTGGTGGAGGTCAAGGAAACTAGATAGACTGGGAGACTGGTTAGTAAAGGGCGAGATGCTCACCTATGAGGAACTGAGGGACAAGCATGAGCTACCGCTGTCAGAACATTACAATTACTGTAGGCTGAGGCATTTCACACACTCCCTGATCCAGAAACAGGGGACACTGATCTTTAATTGGTTCTCCAAAATTTGTAAAGATAAACCTCTATCAAGGGGGATCATTAGGTTGCTTTACAAATATAAAACATTTGTTACTGGTTGAAGCGACACTGGAGGAAGGACCGGAGTGGGGGATCCCTGGAGACCCTTCAGAAGCAACCGGCGGCAAAATCATCCCAGGAAAGGAGAGGTCGCTCACTGAAGCCTGCCCTAGGTTAACCCAAGGGTGATTGCCCAGGTTAGATATTGTAAATAATAAGCTAATACTGCTGGAGGGATGATAGCTAATAGGACTTTGGTGTTCCCTGCAGATATACTCTTTACTAATGTCTGTTTTACCATGTTTTAGGTATCTCTTAAATTGCAATCACAGTAAAAAATAAGAAAAATTATTAACCTAAAAAGTAAAAATAAGAAGGAATAACCAGCTAACTTTCACAAAATGTCTTTATTGTAAATATGTATTTTTGCACAACTGTTATGCAAGACTGTTCAAAAATGCTTTATTTTTCATTACATGCTGTACGCCTTCTGACAATAAAACAATTTAAATGCAAAAATTTGGTATTGTTGCAGCGACCAGAAAAATTGATGTTAGTTTGTGGATCATTATTAGCTCAAGGCAGCTCATCTATCAGGCCTTTTTTTTTCTCAATCAAGTTTTTATTAGGCAAATAAAGCACGCACAAAACAGTACATCTTTCTTAACAGGATGAAATGCAATTTACATTAATTGTCTAATAACATTAAGTCTCATATCCATAGTGCTGTGCAGTGCTTTCGTGAAGCACTCTTCCTTCCGCCTTATACGGATTTTCTAAATTTATTGGGGATTTGGGTACATCTTCCTTAGTCATTTATTGTTGCGAATTAAGTATCTTGAAACCCCTTCCCTTTAGAGGGTCGGGGATATCTTTCTTGTTTTAGGTGGTGGGTGGGGGGGGAGAGGGGGTATTAAGGTGGGGTCAGGATTAATTAACTGGGTATAGGAAAGATATGAGGCGGGGGGGTAAGGGGAGGTATTAATTGTACCTGAGATTTTACACTTGATCCACACCGCCACATCACCTGATCTTGTCCCGCAAGATGGACTCGTTATGTTCAAGACGCCATGGCCCTCCTCACATCCGGGGGAGCCTTAGTCATAGCGTCAGTTGTCGTTAGTCCCATTACGCTAAGGTCGGAGTGTAGCCAGGGGCTCCATATATCAAGGAATGTGGGCATTGCGTCAGCTAATAAATGTGATAATTGTTCGTTGGTGGCTATAAAGTTAAGTTTGTTGATGATGGCCTGAAGGCTGAGGGCGTTGCTTTTCCATTGTTTTGCTAAGTGGCTTTCGGCCGCTAGCATCATGAATTGCAGTAGTACATTTTGGGGCCTGGAGAGAATGGGGCATCTGGTCCCCAAGAGTGCGATCTCTAGGTCTCTGTCAATGTGGGTATGGGTTATCGTGGATGCTAGGTCAAAGACCTCCTCCCACATGGCTCTTGCCATAGGGCAAGTCCACCAAATGTGGATGAAGGAGCCCGATTCCCGGCAGCCTCTAAAGCACCTGGGGCTTACTTTGTTGTTCCATTTATGTTGCCTGTCCGGAGTTATGTATGTTCTATGGAGAACCTTAAGTGAGGTTTCCAGCAAACTGAAGTTAAGTGCGCCTTTAGATAAATTGGCCCATGTGGAGGACCACAAGCCCTCATCTCTTTCATGCCCCAGGTCTGGTTCCCATGCTGAAATATATGCCGGTTTCCTGGTATATTTGTCGTGTAGAAGTTCCTGGTATAGGAGACTTATCTTTCCTTTATAAAGAGGGAGCGACTCGCAAAGCTTAATCAACCAATTTGTTTTGGGGGGTCCAAATTCACATGAAATAGTAGTTTTCTGAAGTTAAAGTACTCTTTGGGTGGTATGTTCAGAGAATGTATTATATAAACTCATAGGTATTTGATTGCTGACTTTGACCATGTAAAGTTGAAATGTTGTTTTAAAAAGTTCTGCGTGTGGGCTGAGAGTTTTGTCAGAGTTAATCCTAAAACCAGATATTCTGCCAAATTGTTCTAGGAGGGATATCAGGGCTGGGACGGATGCAGTCAGGTTCGTTAGGGAACAGAGCAAGTAGTCCACAAAAAAACAGCTTTTCATGTGGTGCATGCCTACCTCAACCCCCTCTATCTCCGCTTTGGATCTAATCATTTGGGCTAGGGGTTCTATTGCTAGTGCGAAGAGCAGGGGGGAGAGGGGGCATCCTTGTCTAGTTCCCTTTTCAATCTTAATTATAGAGGGGTTATCCCCCGCTAATTTGAGGCAGGCTTGGGGTTTGTCATAGTATATTTTCAAGAGGTTAATAAATTGTTCAGGGAATCCAAATTTCCTGAGAACTGCCCAGAGGTACTTCCACTCTACTGAGTCGAAGGCCTTCTCAAGATCTAATGCTAGAAGACACATAGGAGTTCGGCGTTGCTGAGATAGATGTATTAAATTTAATATTCTCCTGACATTTTCCCCTGCCTGCCTATGCGGGACGAACCCCACCTGATCCTTATGGATCAGTCTGGGAAGAAATTAGTTGATTCTGTTGGACATAAGTTTAGCTAGGATTTTGATATCCCCATTCAGGAGGGAAATTGGCCTGTAATTCTGCACATGAAGGGGGTCTTTCCCTTGCTTTTGAAAGAATACCATATCAGCTTGGTTTAGTTTGGGGGGGATACTGTGTCCCTTTAGCATGTTATTGAATAGGGTTGTCATGTGTGGTGCTAATGGTTCCGCAAATGTTTTGTAGTATAGGCTTGTGAACCCATCCGGCCCCGGGGCTTTACCTGGTTTTAGAGATTTAATCGTTTTTAAGACTTCTTCTATTGTGACTGGGGCTTTGACATGGTCCATTTCTTGCGGAGACATTACTGGGAGATCTACCGATCCTAGAAATTGGTTTATATGGTTATCTATGGGGGGGTTGGGGGACGAGTATAGATTTTGAAAGAAAGTTGTGAATTCTTTTTGTATATGCGTAGGGCTGGAGGTTATCCCTCCCGTGGGTTGTCTAATTTTAAAGACTTTTGATTGGTTAGCTTTTTGTTTTAGTTTCCTAGCGAGCATGGCGCTGGGTTTATTGGCTTTGGAATAATATCGATGGCCTTTCCATCTCATGGCTTTTTCTACTTGCTCCGAGAGCATTAGGTCCAGCTCAGCCCTAATTTTGTCTATTTTGGTGCGGTTTTCTGATGTTGGAGATTTTTGGTTGAGCTTTTCTAGGTCCATTAGGTTTGCATGCAACCATCTTTCTCTGGCCTTTTGGGATTTTTTGTATTTTGCTGCAATTTTGATGCATGTACCCCTAATGAATGCTTTATGGGCTGCCCAAACCCAGCCTATGTCCACCTCTGCAGATAGGTTTGTGGAAAAGTAAAGTTCTATGTCAGATGCTGCGTGATCCCTAAAAAGAGGCATTGACATGAGCATTTCGTTGAGTCGCCATGAGTATGGGGTTTTAAATGCAAAGCCAAAGTCTATTGTGCAACTCACCATGGAGTGATCTGACCAGGGGCACGGATGGATTCCCGAGCTCACCACGTCGTCTAGCAGGGAGGAGTCTGTATAAAATGAATCTATTCTAGAGTATGTCTTGTGCACTGGGGAGTAGAATGAATACTCCCTTTCCCCTTTGTGTTGTTCCCTCCAAAGGTCTATCAGGTGGAGTTCGTCCAACAATGCTAGAATTTGGGATTGCTTTTTAGGGAGTTGACTGCTCCGTCCCCCTCCTGATCTGTCCAATGGTGATAAGACTGAATTTAGATCCCCTCCTAGGATTATTTTCCCAAGATCATGGGATTTAATATACTGCAGTAACCGTATGAAAATTTTCTGTGGCGTAAGAGTGGGGGCATATAGTGAGATTAAGGTAAATTTCTTCCCGAATAGGGAGCCTGTAAGGAGCACAAAGTGGCCATCTTGGTCTATATTTTTATGGTCTACGGTGAAAGGGAGATCTTTGTGCAGCAGGATTGCGGACCCTGCCCTCTTTGTGGAATGGCTAGTGGCAAAGAAGGTAGGATAGAGTTTGAATAAATATTTAGGGATCTTGTTTCTGACAAAATGCCTCTCTTGTAGGAAGAGTACTGAGGGGTGATACTGTTTATAAACATTAAAGGCCTTCCGCCTTTTAAATTGCGAGTCGAACCCTCTTACGTTATGTGTGATAAATGTTATTTCAGTGTCAGTCATGATGTAGTATCATATTTTGCGTCTATAGTCAGGCTTCCTAGAGTAATATACTCACCACCCGGATAAGAGGAGGCCAGGGGTCCAGGATAGCTCTCTTTGACTAATCTTGTTTGTGGGATAAGCCAGATTTTTGGGATTGTCCGCTTTCCAGTGGGCAGACCTCTAGGGGCCCTTTCAGGCGTAAATTGGGTGAGTATCGTCTAGACTATGTCAGTTCTTGACTATGCGTGTCAGCTTTTAGTTAGTTGAAAAGTTCGCTGTAGTCTCCCTGAGTGGGCCTTTCTTGTCAGAGAAGTTTGGATCTTTTTGTGTCATTTTGTCCTTGGGCGATTTGTGCCGTGAAGGGGGTGGTGCCTCCAGTTGCAGACCACCTAGGTTGATGACGGGCCTGCCTTAGACTCAAGGTCAGGCGTCTCTCTCTCTTGATTCTGTGATCTTTGACGTTTGGGGTGGGCTACTTCAGTCCATTCTCTTGTTGGCCTTTGGGCCCCGGTAGCCCCTTGGGGGTTAAGTAATTCCCCCTCCTTCAGGAGTCTTAAGCGATGAAGGGTATCCCTTTTTTCCTCCATAGAGCGCACTATGTATGTTTTTGCACCTACCTGGAAGGTGAGGCTGAAGGGGAATCCCCATCTATATTTTATTTGGTGCGACGTCAGAGTTTGCAGGATCGGCTTCATCTATCGTCGTTTGTACAGGGTTGATGGGGCCAGGTCGGCATAGATCTGGATTTCCGCTCCGTCTGGGCCTAAGATAGCCTGGGCTTTCCTGGCGGCCTGAAGTACCAAATCTCTAGTCTGTTGCCGGAGGAAGCGTACCACCACATCTTTTGGCAGGTAAGGGGTTGCAGGGCCTCCCAGGGCTCGGTGTGCCCTTTCTAAGTCCCAGGGTTCTTGGGTGAAGGTCGGAAGTATGGTAGATACCACTGCTTTCGTGTAAGTTACCAGGTCCATAACAGCAGTAGGTATCCCCCTCAGGCATATATATTATGTCGCCGGCTCCTGTTCTCAAGGTCTTCTAGCTTTAGTTCAAAGTCCTTGAGTTGCAAAGTGTTGGCAGATATGTCAATTCTGTCCTCGGCTTGGCTTACAATAAGTTGATCCGCGATGGTTTCAAGTTTACTGGTCCGTGCTCCCAGTTCCTGTATTTCCTGTTTAAATTATTTTATGGCCGCTGATAGCCGTGATTGTAATAGCATGTCAAATTTGGCCATTGAGAAGTCTGACACATTCACATTTGGATAAGCGACCTCCGAGTCTCTGTCCCCTTCTGAGCCTGAGGCCGAGAGTAGGTTCCGGGTCTGTTCCCCCGTTGGGAGCCTGCTGTTTGTTTTGTGAAGTGATCAGAGATACTCCTTGAAGGGCCGCTTTTCCTTGGTTTCGCCATGTTGAATGTTATCTGGAGTTATGGATCTGAACGTGATGGGGTTTCCAGCCCTGGTGGCTTGCTGTAGATTGATGCTCGTGGGGTAGCCCAGGTTTCTCTTTTTTTTTTTTTCGCAGTATTTGGTGTTGTACTGCCAAAAATGCGTGAGTTATTGAGTGGGCATTAGCTCTAGTAGGCAAATGGTGACATTCATGGTTCACATTCTTGTGTGTATGCCACCTGACTCCTTGATATTAGAATCCAGTGGTGGAAGTCTGGGGTAGGTTCCCCCTATTTTATACTATTGGCGGGTTTGGGATGATTGCCGTATTTGTTGTTGCTATTATAGTCTGCTTGGTCTTATGGGCCAGTTTGTAAAATAAGTCCAGATTATTCTGTTTCCCAAGTTATAATGGGATGATAAGAGTTATAATGTATGCAGGAAGGTGCTGCATGAATCAGGCTTCGTTTGTAGGGTGGTAAGGTTTATAGGCTTCCCCTACATTGAACTGGTTTATGTGGGGTGTTAAGAGTGTCTCATCAAGGACCAAGGAGGAAATATAGCTCCCTAAGGCCTTCTTATGTTACCCTCTCTCTCCTTATGTTGATGGGTAGAGGTCTCTGTGATGCCCTGATCTCCCCCAGCGAGAATCTGCCGCCCCTGGGTGTTTTTGGGGTGTTGTTGTGAGAGTGGGGTACTTACAGGGCTTAGGTCTCCGTCTTCACGCTGTTCTATGTTGACCCAAGATCTATCAGGCCTTTTTTAATCGAATGTATCGCCCACTGTCAGTCCCTTCGGCATCCATCCCTCATTCATCTTAATAAAGGTGAGGTAATCTAGACTTTTTTGACCTAGGCGACTTCTCTTATCAGTTACAAAACCTCCTGCTGCACTGAAGGTCCTTTCTGAAAGGATACTTGAAGCGGGGCAGGACAGTTCTATGGCAAATTGGGATAGCTCAGGCCACAGGGCAAGCGTGCACACCCAGTAGTCAAGGGGTTCATCGCTCCTCATAGTGTCGATATCTGTAGTTATGGCGAGGTAGTCTGTTACCTGACGGTCGAGTCGTTCTCAGAGGTGGACCCCAAAGGGCTGTGGCGATGCATAGAACTTAAAAAGCTCTGCATGTCCTCCATCAACAACACGTCTGTAAAGCGTCCTCTCCTTGCCGGCGTGGTCGTGGGAGGAGGAGGATTATGTTCACCTCTTCCGCTGTTAGATTGCCTTTGTGCTGTGGCATCACCCTTAAACTCTGTGTAAAACATACTTTTTAATTTATTTTGGTAGTGCTGCATCCTTTCCGACTTGTGGTAATTCGGTAAAATTTCAGGCACTTTCTGCTTATACCGGGGGTCTAGTAGCGTGGACACCCAGTACAGGTCGTTCTCCTTCATCCTTTTTATACGAGGGTCCCTCAACAGGCACAACAGCATGAAAGACCCCATTTGCACAAGGTTGGATGCTGAGCTAGTCATGTCCCGTTCCTCGTCCTCAGTGATCTCACTGAAGGTATGTTCTTCCCCCAAGCCACGTACAACACCGCTGGTAAAAATATAGGTGACAACGAGCACCCTGGGATGCCTGTTGTGGTTGGTCTTCCTACTCCTCTTCAAAGCCACATTCCTCCTCTGACTCCTCTTCCTCACAATCCTCTTCCAGCTTTGACGCAGGTCCAGCAAGCGATGCTGATAAGGCTATTTCTGACGGTGATGGTGACCACAACTCTTACTCTTCACGCTCATCTATGGCCTGATCCAGCACTCTACGCAGGGCACGCTCCAGGAAGAAAACAAATGCTATGATGTCGCTGATGGTGCCCTGGGTGCGACTGACCAGGTTTGTCACCTCCTCAAAAGGACGCATAAGCCTACAGGCATTGCGCATGAACGTCCAGTAACGTGGCAAAAAAATCCCCAGCTCCGCAGAGGCTGTCCTAGCACCCTGGTCATACAAATACTCGTTAACGGCCTTTTCTTGTTGGAGCAGGCGGTCGAACATTAGGAGTGTTGAATTCCAACCTGTCGGGCTGTCTAAAATCAAGCGCCTCGCTGGCATGTTGAAATGGGCACACACCTTCCTGGCCTGCTTCAGGATGTCCTGTAAGCCTGGGTGCTTATGCACAAAGCATTGTACAATCAGATTACACACATGTGCCATGCACGGCACATGTGTCAACTTGCCCAAATTCAATGCCGTCAACAAATTTCTTCCATTGTCACAAACCACTTTGCCAATTTCCAGTTGGTGCCACTGATCCACCTGTGCGTTCAGGGCGGACAGGAGTGCTGGTCCGGTGTGACTCTCTGCTTTCAGGGAAGTCAACCACAAGACGGCGTGACACTGCCGTATCCAAGATGTGGAATAGTACCTGTGGAGCTGGGGGGGGTGCCGTTTATGTAGAGCAAGACATAGCAGCAGCAGAAGAGGACTCAGCCGAGGAGATTATGGAAGAGGATGGAGTAGGAGGAGTAAAGGAGGTGGCAGCAATGTAGGTGATATACCTGCCCTGACCATGCTTTGCAGACCAGGTATCCATGGTCAGATGGACCCTTGCCCCAACACTGTGTGCCAGAGATGCCATTACTTCCTTTTGCACAATCGAGTACAGGTTGGGGATTGCCTTTTGTGCAAAGAAATTTCAGCTGGGTACCTTCCACTGCGGTGTCCCAATAGCTACAAATTTTTTGAATGCCTCAGACTCCACCAGCTTGTATGGTAAAAGCTGGCTGGCTAATAGTTCAGACAAGCCAGCTGTCAGTTGCCAGGCAAGGGGGTGACTTTGTGACATTGGCTTCTTACGCTCAAACATGTCCTTGACAGACACCTGACTGTGGGCAGATGAGCAGGGACTGCTCAGGGCGAGACACAGAGTGGCGGATGGTTGAGAGGGGGCAAGCAGGGCAGCAGTGGTTGACGTGGCTGAAGATGCTAGACCAGGAGGAGGATGGCGGCTTTGACTTTGTGTGCTGCTTGTACTCATGTGTTGATCCCATAGGCGTTTGTGATGTGACATCATGTGCCTTCGCAAAGAAGTTGTACCTAGGTGGGTGTTGGACTTCCCACAACTCAGTTTCTTTTCACACAGGTTGCAAATGGCATCACTGTTGTCACAGGCAGACACACGAAAAAATTGCCACACTGCTGAGCTCTGCAATTACGGCATTCTGGTGGTGGCAAAAGCATGCTTTGACTGGCGTGCTGTCTGGCTGACCCCGGGTGGCGATGCATGCTGTCTGACTGTGCCACTAGCTACTTTCGACGACCTCCCGCTGCTTCCAACTCGTCTCCTCCTCCTCTCTGTCTCCCCATCTGAACTTTCCTCCTGTTCTTCTTCTCTTATAGCGGGCACCCACGTGACATCCACGGATGCATCATCATCATCAACCGCTTCACTTGTATTTAACAACTCAACAAAGCAAGCAGCACCGGGTACAACATCATCCTCATCATCAGACCGTACGTCCATGTGTGTAATGCTGACTGACTGGGACATATCCCTGTTATCTACATCCTCTGGCACTAATGTTTGTGAATCATTCATTTCTTTCAACGGATCTGTAAATAACTCTGCTGATGGATCAAGTGAAGCGGCTGTGGTGCTAGTGTTGGTGGTGCCGGCAGGCGGGCGAGTGGTACCTGGAGAGGTGCCCGAAGCTAAGCTGGAGGAGGATGGTGCGTCTAGGATCCGAGCGGAAGCTGTAGAAGATTGGGTGTCCTGTGTTAGCCAGTCAACCATGTCCTCAGAACTGTTCAAGTTCAGGGTATGTTGCCTCTGAAAACTGGGCATTATTCTAGGGCCAAAGGGAATCACAGCACCACAACCACGACGGCCCCTGCGGGGTGGCCTGCCTCTGCCTGTATTTTTTTTTACGATTAGTGGTACTATGCGTGCAAGCTACTGTGACACCAGATATGAGTGTCACTGTGCACTGGCAAAAGTTGGCAGACTAGAAGCAATAGGCCTCACACACACGCCTGTAGGCAGGCAACTGATATTCAATTGATTACAGTAAAAAAAGGGTTGTTTTATTTCACTGCACACTACGGTTGCACTAGATATGAGTATCACTGTGCACTGGCAAAAGTTGGCAGACTAGATGCAATAGGCCTCACACACATGCCTTTAGGAAGGCAACTGATATTTAATCGATTACAGTAAAAAAAGGGTTGTTTTATTTCACTGTACACTCCGGTTGCACTAGATATGAGTGTCACTGTGCACTGGCAAAAGTTGGCAGACTAGATGCAATAGGGCTCACAAACACGCCTGTAGCCAGGCAAATGATAATCAATCGATTACAGTAAAAAAAGGATTGTTTTATTTCACTGCACACTACGGTTGCACTAGATATGAGTGTCACTGTGCACTGGCAAAAGTTGGCAGACTAGATGCAATAGGCCTCACACACACGCCTGTAGCCAGGCAACTGATATTCAATTGATTACAGTAAAAAAAGGGTTGTTTTATTTCACTGCACACTACGGTTGCACTAGATATGAGTGTCATTGTGCACTGGCAAAAGTTGGCAGACTAGATGCAATAGGCCTCACACACACGCCTTTAGGCAGGCTACTGATATTCAATCGATTACAGTAAAAAAAGGGTTGTTTTATTTCACTGCACACTACGGTTGCACTAGATATGAGTGTCACTGCGCACTGGCAAAAGTTGGCAGACTAGATGCAATAGGCCTCACACACACGCCTTTAGGCAGGCAACTGATATTCAATCTATTACAGTAAAAAAAGGGTTGTTTTATTTCACTGCACACTACTATGACACGAGTTATGAGTGTCACTGTGCACTGGCAAAAGTTGGCAGACTAGATGCAATAGGCCTCACACACACGCTAGCAGGCAGGCATATGCAATTAGATTACACAGAAAAATATAATAAAATAAAATAAAAAGGGCTTTTTGGGTTGCTGTCTTTGCAGCAGATATCAAAGGAGTCCTTGAGGTGTGTAGTTAAAGCTAAATACACAGCCTGGCTATCTATTTCCCTATTAAATCAGCAGAAAAAAATAATAAAATAAAATAAATGATGTACTAGCCCTAAAAAGGGCTTTTTGGGTTGCTGTCCTTGCAGCAGATATCAAAGGAGTCCTTCAGGTGTGTAGTTAAAGCTAAATACACAGCCTGGCTATTTATTTCCCTATTAAATCAACAGCAGGTAGAATATATCTCCTCTCTCAAAGAATGCAGCTACAGAATGATTCTAAAATGGAGGCTGTCCTTCAGATGGAAGGCTCTGGAAGTGAGTGTATGCTGCTGATTGGCTGGAATGTGTCTGCTGACTTTAAGGTGCAGGGTCAAAGTTTCCTCAATGATAAAGAATAGGGGGCGGACCGAAAAGCGCATATGTTCGCCGTTCGTTGCGAAAGCGAACATGCGAAAATCGCCACGAATAGTTCTTCGGCGAACTGTTCGGGACATCACTAATAATAATAGATTCATTAAGTTATTTAGTAATTATTCTGACACATGACTTAACCAAGTTATATCATTATAATTATTTTCCTCTAATTTCGAAAATGAAAAGAAATAAAAACATTTGGATTAATATCCCATTATCACTATTGGGATGTAATAATGTGCTAATATATTCAGATTATTTTACCCTATATCTACTTTACCATTAATGATTAAGAAGGAAGACATTAACTCTCTTCATAGTTTATGAGATGGGGAAGGTTTTCCTAATTTATAATGGGCTACCTGGGAATTAGATGGGCAGCCCTAGCAAAGTACTCATTAGATTGGATTTCTAATCAGAATAAATGGGTAGACCTTAGAAGCTGAGCTTTGGTTATATCACCTAGATGTCACCACTTTGGTGTAACCCTCCACTTATGGCTGTTACTTATTATAATAACTGAAGTTCTCCAAAAAAGGTATATTTTCTAATTAATATAGTGGCATCACATATTTAGTTGTGAGTATACGAGTTGTTGCAGCAAGAAGGGAGCAGTTCCCCGCAAATGCGGGTCCTCGCGAAGTGAGGGGCCGCATTTGCGGTGGTGAGCATCCCACGTCGGCTGTGTTGTTTGTCCGCAAATGCGGACCCTCACGAATCAAGGGGCCGCATTTGCGGTGGTGGAAGGTCCAAACGTCGGCTGTGTTAACACACGCACGACTTTAAAACAAAAAAAAACTCAAAGGCAGAAAACCGCACGCATGAAAACATCAGAAACACAAGAAATAAACACAACAAACACATAAAATGCTTACATACAGCAAGGGGGGGCATCCGGCACCTCAAAAAGTTAATTTACACGTCCATTTAAGTCCAAGAAAACAAGTTTTAACTGCCGAAAATCACCTAAGCGAGAGAAAAAATGCCCGCCGAACAAAACGAAAACGAGGCTTCAGGTGTAACTATACTACAGTGACTCGCAAGACTGAAATACATACTATGCGGAACGTATCACACTGATATTAACCACCATTTTGAAAACTACTACGTACAAAATGGCGGATGGAACGCAAATTGTAAGCTTGAACGCAAATAGCACATGTGTATTGCATTATAACGGTCTCAGGCACTTGAACGTTTATAAATACTGCCTACTTTCCAGAAAATTCTACATTTCTACTCAGGTGATGAACGGAGTGACTTCATATTAACTGCTGCTGTTACTTGAGAAGATAATTGTTTCCTAATTTCCTACTTTACACTGTGCAAATTAGAACTGAGAGGTAAGCTATAATATATTACATTTTATTATCAAGACAAGACAAAAAAAAAATGTAAGTATGAAAATTTGATTTATGTATAGTGAGATGTGACACGCACATTGATGTGTATAGACCCTGCAAAAAACGAATCTTAATCCAAACTAATTAAACAAGTATATTTAAATGACATTACAAAAAAAAAAAAAAAATAACTATTAAAATATGATTTTTGTATAGTGATATGTGATACGCACATATATGTGTATCATGTATAGTCAGTCACATGTCACACACACATATATGTGTGTAGGCCTGAAAAAAAAGTAATGTTCATTTAACTATTAAAATTTGATTCTATTTATATGTGACACGCACAAAAAAAAAAAACAACTTTAACTATGAAAATGTGGTTCATGTATAGTGACATGTGACACGATCATTTATGTGTGTAGCCCCTATAACAAACTAATCTTAACCGAATCTAATTAAACAAGTATATTTAAATAACAGTAAAAAGAAAAAAAATGTAACTATTAAAATGTGATTCATGTGTAGTGATATGTCACACGCACATGTATGTGTGTAGGCACAAAAACAAACTAATGTTAATTGAAAGTAATTAAAGAAGTATATTTAAATGACATTAATTTATTGTAGTTCAATATATAATCTAAAGCTCAATCTTTCTCCTTTTTTTACTATTCAAACAGACTCTGCATCAACAGCGTCACTCAAGAATTTGCACCGTGTATTATCAACCACAATCCCTTTTAAAGAACACCAAGAAAGAAGAAGAGGTAAGATAGAAAAATACATTACATGCTGAAAAAGACCATGCATTGCTAAATCAAAAAGAAGAAATATACAATTAACCATTTCACTTTCTTTTTCAAACAGACACTACAAGAAGACTGGCGGATTAAGATTGGCAGGAGGGGACCCTCTGTCATTCGACACTTCAATCAAGGTAAAGTATAACAAGTACAAAAAAGAAATGAACTATATATGTTTAATGGCCGCCAATATAACACATGCAGCAACCAAAAAGTAGTAAACACAAAATAGGATAATGCTAAAAATATAGCCAGAATATCAAAAATAGAAAAAACATTCATTTGCACTGTAGAAAAACATTAAAGCTTCATGAAAAACACTAATTAAGCAAATCAAGTATGCAACATATGGTAGACACAAAACCGGATTGTACCAAAACTCACACTAACACAGAGCAAACTAAATTAATATTCTTCTTTAATGTTTAAAAACCTATAAGCCTTACAAAGAAGCCTAAATAAGCATACCAAAAGTGGTGGACACAAAACAGGATTGTACCAAAAATCACACTAACACATAGCAAACTAAATTAATATTCTTCTTTAATGTTTAAGAACCTATAAGCCTTAAAAAGAAGACTAAATAAGCATACCAAAAGTGGTAGACACAAAACAGGATTGTACCGAAAATCACACAAACACATAGCAAACTAAATTAATATTCTTCTTTAATGTTTAAGAACCTATAAGCCTTACAAAGAAGCCTAAATAAGCATAGCAAAAGTGGTAGACACAAAACAGGATTGTACCAAAAATCCGACAAATACATAGCAAACTAAATTAATATTCTTCTTTAATGTTTAAGAACCTATAAGCCTTACAAAGAAGCCTAAATGAGCATACCAAAAGTGGTAGACACAAACAGGATTGTACCAAAAATCACACAAACACAAAGCAAACTAAATTAATATTCTTCTTTAATGTTTAGGAACCTTTAAGAATTACAAAGAAGCCTAAATAAGCATACCAAAAGTGGTAGACACAAAACAGGATTGTACCAAAAATCACACACACACATAGCAAACTAAATTAATATTCTTCTTTAATGTTTAAGAACCTATAAGCCTTACAAAGAAGCCTAAATAAGCATACCAAAAGTGGTAGACACAAATAGGATTGTACCAAAAATCAGAGAAACACATAGCGACCTAAATTAATATTCTTCTTTAATGTTTAAGAACCTATAAGCCTTACAAAGAAGCCTACATAAGCATACCAAAAGTGGTAGACACAAAACAGGATTGTACCCACAATCACACAAACACATAGGAAACTAAATTAATATTCTTCTTTAATGTTTAAGAACCTATAAACCTTACAAAGAAGCCTAAATAAGCATACCAAAAGTGGTAGACACAAAACAGGATTGTACCAAAAATCACACAAACAAATAGCAAAGTAAATTAATATTCTTATTTACTGTTTACCAAGCTATAAGACTTACAAACAAGTCTACATTTGTATACCAAAAGTGGTGGACACAAAACAGGATAATGCTAAAAACATTGCAATCATATCCAAAATAAGAACAACATTAATAATTACAGTATAAAAAAAATACTGCAATATACAAATACATTTAAATTATTTTTAAAAGGTTGCACAAAAAACAGCATAGCAGAAAAATTCACCATAACAGATACAATACACCAAAATAATGAAATTTTAGCTTTATTACAAATACATTTAAATCAAATAACATTTTCATTTTTCTTTTACAACAGATACTGCGTGAAGACAATCGACGAGGACTTTCAACAGAGGACCAGACCATCGGACGAGGACTTTCAACAGAGGACCAGACCATTGGACCAGGGCTTTCAACAGAGGAACAGACCATCGGACGAGGACTTTCAACAGAGGACCAGACCATCGGACAAAGACTTTCAACAGAGGAACAACAAACATTCTGATTGAAATCACACTTTAACCAAGGTACAGTATAATAAGTAAAAAATGAGACAACTAAATAAACATGTTAGCTCTGCATCAATGTCAACAGAAAAAAAAGAACAAGCACTAACTATGTACCTTATTCAATTGCAATTTGGCCAATTCAATACATGTCTAAATAACCACATAACATTTTTTTTTCATAAACTTTTTAGTTGGTAAACATCTATCCACAAACAAGGTTTTCACTAACTAAAAACTTCTTTAAAAAAAATGTTTTCTGCGTATTTACAGCACTATTGACTTGGCCAAATCACAATTCAATGACAGCCTATAACTTTTAACAAAATATAACTGACACATTTCTGATTTACCTCTTATTTGTCTGTTATGGACAATAATGTTTAACAGTAATTCCAAATTTCAATATACCCAATTAAATGTAATGATGTTCTTTTACAGATTAACATGGCTACTAACGAGAGCAAACAAGAGAAGAAAAGACGTCAAACTAGAGAAAGACAAGAGAGATGGGCCGACCAGCAGACACCAGAGGAGAAAGAAATTTGACGAGAAAAAGAACGCAAAAGAATTGCAAGCAAAAGACTATCAGCTGCAAAAATTAAAGATACGCCAAAAAAAAACTACCAAGCAAATAAAGCATTTACAACCTGTTCCTCAAACATCAGATGACATTTTACCTGAAAAAATAAAAGAGATACCAAAAAAAGCCACGAAAAAAACAAAGCATTTAGAACCTGTTATTGCAACATTACATGACATTTCACCAGATGAATATGAAAGTCAAACTGCTATATGCTTTGCAACTTGTCCTTTACTCAAGTCTTTAGTAGTAGAGGTTCATAGTTGTGGGGACATGAATACTCAATGTCAGTTTTGTGAGGCTTATTATTTTAAACAGGAGAGACCCAGAGATGGCCAATTTATTACTTGCAGTCAAAAAGACAAGTTCAAACTTCCAGAAAGAAAATAATTTCCAATCTATTTACAAAACATTATGACTGAACCTACTTTTCCAAACTACAAAAATTTTAAGACAAACATAAAATCCTACAATAGGGCCATATCCTTTGCATCTATGGGGCCAATATTAGCTGCTAATGCACCAGAACATGGTCCTTACTGTTTTAAAGTCCAAGGCCAAATTTATCATCGGACTTCCCATTTACATCCAGAGGAAGGAGACCAAAGAAAATTTCCTTAACTATATGTCCTAGATACAATGGAAGCTGTTGACCAACGTATGCAGCTGGAAGAAAATAAAAAATGCTTACCCAGTGTTTTTATAGAGCTTGATAACATTATGGACAATAATCCCTACAGTAAAGCTTATAAAAATTGGCAGAAGTAGAAAATGAACAACTACTTCATGCACAAAGACATCAATTACCAATGCCAAAGGTTAATAGAGACAGACCATCTTCCCTTAAAAGAGACAGACATACTGATAAACGTTGTTATAACTTGCCAACATCAAATGAGGTTGCAATGGTGTTTCAAAATGATGAAGGAGAACCAGCATTTCGAAGAGACATTAGATTATATCCCGGAAATGAGGCGCAACCATTCATTAATATGAATATCTTAAGTCCAAATTTAGATCCAATGACATATCCCATTTTTTTCCCACATGGAGAAGCAGGTTGGCAACCAAAATTAACACTTCACAGTTACCCAAATGCTAAAGCCAGAATCCGAAATAATGTTTCTATGCATGAATTTAAAGTAGCTCAAATTGCCATTCGAAATGCATTTAATCCAATTTTATGTGGTGGAAAACTAACACAACAGTGGATTATTGATTCCTATTTGCAAGTTGAGGCCAATAATATAAACTTTATAAAATATCAACAAGATAAACTACGTGTAGAACAATATTCGGGACTAATGGACTATGTTGCTGACGTGGCTACAAGCAGAGACATGACAGCTGGCAAAGACATCATTTTACCATTTTCCTTTCAAGGATCTCCTCGAAATATGAGAGAAAGATACAATGAAGCTATGGCTATTGTCACCAAATTTGGCAAACCCTATGTATTTCTTATATTTACATGTAATCCACAATGGCCAGAAATTACACAAAATTTACTTCTTGGACAAAGTGCTTCTGATAGACCAGATTTAGTAGCCAGAGTTTTTAAGATTAAATTAAATGAATTAATACGAGTGGAATTATCTTACAAATAAAGGCTGATAAACTGCAGAGTGCACTAATTGTGCCCAGGTGAGAGGGGTGTGGCTTGGCTGTTAAACTAGGGAAAAAGGTTTGTGAGCTGTTTTGGGGCCTGTTTACAAGTGGATTTACCTTACAAGTAAAGGCTGATAAATTGCAGAGTGCACTAATTGTGCCCAGGTGAGAAGGCAGAAGTTAATATAAACAGGAGAAGGGGAACTTGTTAGTATCAAGTGCAATTCTAGTAAAAGTCTAGGAGTTTAAATAAAAGGAGGAACTTCAAAGAAAATGGAGGGCAGATTTATAGTCCAAAGGAGGAAAACTTTATCACATATTATAATTGTCTAACTGCGATTCGTCGTCACGCTTCAGACGAATCGCAGTTTGACAATTATAAAGTGCTGCGCATTGCGCAGAGCGCGGCGCGAGCCGCGCATGCGCAGAGCGCGGCACGAGCCAAGCATGCGCAGAGCGCGGCGCAAGCAGAGCAGAGCGCGGCGCGAGCCGCGCATGCGCAGAGCGCGGCGCAAGCCGCGCTTGCGCGCAGCGCGGCCCGACACAAGTGAAGGAGGGGGGGTAGAGGCACAGAGGGAGAGTGGGGAAGAGGGGAGGGAGAGTGGGGAAGAGAGGCACAGAGGGAGAGTGGGGAAGAGGGGGGGAGAGGCACGGCACAGAGGGAGAGTGGGGAAGAGGCACAGAGGGAGAGTGGGGAAGAGACACAGAGGGAGGGGGGAGAGACACAGAGGGATAGGTGGGAAAGAGACACAGGGGAGGTAGAGGAGGGGGAAAAGACACACGGGAGGGAGAACAGGGGGAAGATACACATGGGAGGGAAATGGGGGGGGGGGGAAGAGGGGAACAGACACAGGGGGAAGGGGGAAAGAGACACCGGCCAGGGGGGAACAGGCACAGAGGGAGAGGGGGGAAGAGGCACAGAGGGAGAGGGGGGAAGAGACACAGGGGGGAGAGATACAGAGGGTGAGGGAGGAAGAGACACAGAGGGAAAGGGGGGAAGAGGTACAGAGAGAGGGGGAAAGAGGCACAGAGAGGGGGGGGACAGAGGAAGGGGTGAAGAGACACAGTGGCGAGACACACAGAGAGAGGCGGGGGAAGAGGCACAGAGGGAGAGGGTAGAAGACACAGAGGGTGAGGGGGAAGAGACAGGGAGGAAGAGGCACAGAAAGAGGAGGGGGAAGAGACACAGGGGAGTGAGAGGAGGGGGAAGAGACACAGGGGAGAGAGTGCAGGGGGGAAGATACACAAGGGAGGGAAATGGAGACACGAGGAAGGCCGGAACAGACACAGGGGGAGGGGGAAAGAGACACAGGCCAGGGGGGAACAGACACAGGGGAGGGTTGGGGGAGACACAGGGGGGGGAAGAGATGCATGGGAGGGAGAAGGGGGAAAGAGACACAGGGGAGGAGTTTAGAGACACGGGAGGGAGAGGGAGGTAAAAACACAGGGGGGCAGGAGATACAAAGGAGGTAGACGAGGTGGAAGGAGACACAAGGGAGGGAGAGGAGGGGGGAAATAAGACACGAGGGAGGAAGTAGACAGAGGGAGAGACTCGCAATGAGCTCCAAAGGGGCTCATTGCAAGGCCTGTGATGAGCGCCAAAGGCGCTCATCACAAGGCCAGTAAAGTAGAGGGGGAGAGGCTTACATTGTGTGGCAAACAGTATTGCCAGGCTTCAGTTTTTATTGCCGTCATTTTTGACGGGCAAGTCGCTAGTATAAATATATTATTTTATATTCTTTATTTTTCCCACTGAAATTTTGTAGACAATAATAATAATTATGAGTCAGTCCAGTGGCAACCTTATTCCGTGTACATCCTGTCATATGTATGCAATACTGGAACAGATGATCCAGGGTCCATACTTCTGTGAGAGGTGTGAGCATGTTGCCTCTCTGGAAGCTCAAATTGGAGATCTGGAGAGGAGAATTGCAGCACTTAGTGATATTGCTCCACTGGAAAGGGAGGTGGTTTAACTGAGCCTAGCATGGAGGGTGGAGCTGGGGCTAGTGAGGATGTCCAGGGAGGCAGCTGGGTTACAGTTACAAGGGGAAGCAGGGGGAACAGGAGGAGGCAGGCCAGTTCTGAGTTGGCAAACACCAACAGATTTGTCAGATTGAGTGAAACTGTTGGTGATGTCCATTCAGGAATGGCAATGCCAGATAGAGCTGTTTCCTCTAACAGCCGGGCGAACAGCTCTACTGAAGGAGAGGGAGGGCAGAATTGGCAGAACAACAGACAGGTTTTGGTTGTAGGGGACTCTATTATTAGGATGGTAGACAGGGTGATTTGTCACCCAGATCCCAGCAATCTAACAGTTTGCTGTCTCCCGGGTGCTCGGGTTCATCATGTTGTGGATCGGGTATACAAAATATTGGGAGGGGCTGGAAATGAACCGGCGGTCTTGATACATATTGGTACCAATGACAAAGTTAGTGGAAGATGGAGTGTCCTAAAGAATGATTTTAGAGAACTAGGTAATAAGCTGAAGGCAAGGACCTCCAAGGTAGTATTTTCTGAGATACTACCAGTGCCACGTGCTAGCCCAGGGAGGCAGAAGGAGATTAGGGAGGTTAATGCGTGGCTAAAGATGTGGTGCACTAAGGAGGGGTTTGGCTTTTTAGAGCACTGGGCTGACTTCTCACTTCGGTACAATCTCTACAGTAGGGATGGATTGCACCTTAATGATGAGGGAGCTTTTGTAATAAGGGATAGGATGGTAAAAAGGCTGGAGGAATTTTAAACTAGTAGGTGGGGGGGGGAGGGACTAGATATAATTAATGGGGTAGACAGGGTAGAGGGTATAAGGGATGAATTAACAACTCATAGGGGAGGAGATGGGGGGAGGGGTAGTATAGTCAATAGGGAGTTAGTACTAAGTAATTCATGTACAGTGGCAGGCACTTCAGAACTACAGACTCATAACATAAGGTGTATGCTTTCTAATGCCAGAAGCTTGCCAGGAAAAATGAGAGAGTTAGAATTATTGGCAATTAATGAAAAATGGGATTTAATAGGCATTACCAAAACGTGGTGAGATGAATCTCATGACTGGACTGTTAATCTGGATGGTTATAACCTATTTAGGAAAGATAGAGGCAATGGTAAATGAGGAGGAGGGATTTGTCTGTATGTTAAGCCTGAATATAAGGCTATAGTCAGAGAAGATATTTATGGTGGACCTAGTGATAAAGTTGAATGTTTGTGGGTAGAGTTAAATAGCGAAGCAGCAAATTCCAAAAAAAATATTAGTAGGAGTATGCTATAAACCCCCAAATATAGCTGAAAGTGAGGAAATACAATTATTGTTAAAGATTGGAAATGCAGCTAAGCACGTGCAAGTTCTAATAATGGAAACTTTTAATTACCATGAAATAATCTGGATAAATGAGACCAGCAGTTCAGCTAAGGGGAGCAGGTTCTTGAGTACACTCAGGGATCATTATCTGTCCCAGGTTATACAGGAGCCTACTAGAAATGAAGCTATCTTAGATTTACTCATCACAAATAATATTCATATAGTATCAAATGTTGAAATAGGGCAACCTTTGGGAAACAGTGATCAAAACACAGTCTCATTTGAGATTGAATTAAAAAAACAACATTTAATGGTCTAAGGGCAGCAATACAAAGTATAGACTGGGGCAAAGAACTGATAGGTAAAAACACTGAACATAAATGGACAACATTTAAATCCTTACTAAATATACATACACATCGGCATATACCGTGTGGGAATAAAAGTAAAAGGAGTCCCATGTGGCTTAACAATGATTTAAATATAAGGATACGGAGTAAAAACAGGCATTTAAATTATACAAACAAGAGGGGACAGAGACTGCTTTACGGGAATACAAGGAAATCAACAAGGCTTGCAAAAGCGCGATTAGACTGGCTAAAATAGAAAATAAAAAATATATTGCAAAAGAGAGTAAGACTAAACCCTAAAATAGTTGTAAGTATATTAATGGGAAGAAGGCGAGGAAGGAAGCTATAGGAACATTAGAATGTGAAACAGGCTGTCTGAAAATTAGTGACCAGGAAAAGGCAGATGAGCTAATTACGTTATTTTCTTCGGTATACACAAGGGAGGTACAAGTGGTTGGGACACTGCAACATAATGGGGCTACACTACCTTTGCCAAATCATTGGTTAACACAGGAAGTAATCCAAAAGAGGTTGGAAAAAATAAATGTTAATAAAGCCCTGGGTCCTGATGGAATACATCCAAGGGTACTAAGGGAACTGGGTTCTGTAATAGCCAAACCATTATATTTAAGTTTTCAAGATTCACTCAACACAGGGTCTCTACCAGATGACTGGAGAATAGCTGATGTGATACCTATATTTAAAAAGGGAGCAAGAGCAAATCCGGGGAATTATAGACCAGTGAGCCTCACTTCTGTAGGTGGGAAGCTTTTAGAAGGGTTAATAAGGTATAATATACAAGAATATGTCTATTTGAACAGGATTATAAGTAGGAATCAACATGGATTTATGAGGGATAGGTCATGTCAAACAAATCTAATTAGTTTCTATGATTAGGTTAGTAGGAACCTGGATCAAGGCAACTCAGTGGATGTAGTCTTTTTGGATTTTGCAAAGGCTTTTTATACAGTGCCACGTGGGAGACTATTGGGCAAACTAAGGGATACAGGAATTGCAGTAAATATCTGCTCATAAATTGAGAGCTGGCTAAAAGACAGGAAGCAAAGGGTTGTTGTAAATGGAACATACTCCGATTGGACTAATGTGGTAAGTGGGGTTCCTCAGGGTTCAGTATTAGGTCCTCTCCTTTTTAACATATTTATTAATGACTTAGAAGTAGGATTGGAATGTTGTGTCTCCATTTTTGCTGATGACACAAAGTTTTGCAAGGTAATTAAATCAGAAAATTATGTGCTTTCCCTCCAAGGGGATTTACATAAAATTGAGGAATGGGCATCTAAATGGCAGATGAGATTTAATACGAATAAATGTAAGGTTATGCATCTGGGAAGGAAAAATAGCCATGCAATTTATAATCTTAATGGAGCAAATCTAGGTGTATCAGATATTGAAAGGGATTTGGGAGTGCTTGTGGACAACCGCCTAGGTAACAGTGCTCAAAAGCAAGTAGCAGCTGCAAAGGCAAATAAAATATTAGCATGTATTAAGAAGGGTATAGAAGCCAGGGAAGCAAATATAATTCTGCCACTATACAAATCTCTAGTACGCCCTCATTTGGAATATGGAGTACAATTTTGGGCACCACTTCATAAAAAGGACATTTTAGAGCTGGAAAAGGTACAGAGAAGGGCAACAAAACTAATAAGGGGAATGGAGGGGCTAAGTTATGAAGAAAGACTAACCAAATTAAACTTATTTTCTCTAGAAAAAAGGCGTCTAAGAGGAGATATGATTACTTTATATAAATACATCCAGGGTCAGTATAAAGATTTGTCAGGGGAGCTTTTTGTGGCAAGAGGTTTTCAACTGACAAGAGGACATCCCTTGAGGTTAGAAGTAAAAAGATTCCACCTTAGAGTAAGAAAAGGGTTCTTCACAGAAAGGGTGGGTAATCTGTGGAATTCTCTACCAGAGGAGGTGGTGACAGCGGATTCGATAGATAACTTTAAAAGGAGACTAGATTTATTTCTAATTAAAAAGGGAATTCAGGGTTATCATGGATAATTAGAGAGACAGTATTGATCCAAATTTTTTACATTTCCCTTTGAGACAATTGGCTAAGTCTCGCTTGTGTTTTTTTTTTTATTTGCCTTCCTCTGGACTAATTAATAATAAAAAAATAAAAAAAATTGATTAATAATTAATTAACAACTAATGAATTAATAGTTAATCCGCATATTGCAGATCAGATCTTAAAAGGAGATCTTAAAAGGTTGAACTTGATACACTGAAAGTCTTTTTTCAACCTTAAATACTATGGGCCTCATTCTATTATCGGCCGTAAAACGGCCGCAAGGCTGCGATTCCTTGCGGGGGTTCCGTAATCTTGCAATTCAAATATCTTGCAACCGGCCGTAAGCTCACAAAACTTAAAACGCAAAAATAAATTCACGACGGCACTGTACAGCTCTGTAAATGCTAGTGTAATGATATAGAAATCACAAAGTTGTGGAGACCAGTAGCCAAGGTCAGCAATAATCCAGTTCCGCAAACTTGTAGGTGAAAACAGGAGCAAGGTTTATTGAAGTGATCAGAAACCACACAATAATCTGGCAAGGATCAATAGACAGGAAGTGCCTTATATAGGCCAAGGACCAGACACCTGACCAGACACAGCTGAAGAGACTTAGGTGCTGATACAATTGCTAGCAGAGTCAAGCTTATAAGGTCTCAATGGAATTCACAACAGGCAGGCTGGCGCAGTGGTAGGGAAGAGGAATAGCAGCCTGGGGACCAGGGTTCAAAACCCAGCAGAGTCAATTCCTCACATTACCCCCGCCTCTATAGGTGCAGCCTCTGGATGCCCTATTACCTGGTTTAGCAGGGTACTGCACATGAAAAGACCGAAGGAGATCAGGAGCGTGAATATTGTCCACTGGTTCCCACGAACTCTCCTCCTCACCATAGCCTTTCCAGCGAACCAGATACTGAAGTTGCTACGGAAGATCCGGGAGTCAATAATTTTGTCCACTTCGTACTCATCCTCACCATCCACAAGGACTGGAGGTGGGGCAGGCAGGGCTCGGCCAGGGAAAGTGTTTTCATGAAAAGGTTTAAGCAGTGCAACGTGAAACACTGGATGTATTTTCATGGAATTCGGGAGTTGTAAACGGAAAGTGACAGCATTGATCTGAGCAATGATCTCAAAAGGTCCCATGAACCTTTGACCCAATTCATGAGAAGGAATCCGAAGCTTGAGATTCCTTGTTGACAGCCACACCTTGTCACCAACGTGATAGACTGGGGCCTCCTTTCTATGCCTATCAGCAGCTCTTTTGTAACATTCCTGAGCCTCCAAAAGAGTCTCTTTCAACAGTGCTTGGGAATCACGTAAGGCCGTTAGCAGGTCAGCGACAGCAGGAATGGAAGTAGTAATTGGGAGACTGACTAGAAAGGTCGGATGGTAACCATAGTTGGCAAAAAATGGGCTCAAAGAAGTGGAGCAGTGTTGGGCATTGTTATAGGCAAACTCCGCCGTGGGTAGAAAATCCAGCCAGTCATCCTGCAGGTAACTAATATAGCACCGCAAATATTGCTCCAAAGTCTGGTTGGTTCGCTCAGTCTGTCCATTACTTTGCGGATGAAAAGCTGACGACAGATTTACATTAATACCTAGATTAGAACAAAAATGTTTCCAAAAACGAGACGTAAACTGTACTCCCCTGTCAGAAACTACTTCATCAGGCACTCCATGCAAGCGAAATATTTCCCGAATAACCCGGTCAGCCGTCTGTTTAGCTGAAGGGAGACCACGAGCTGGTATGAAATGACCCATCTTAGTTAACCTGTCCACAACAACAAGAATGGTAGTGTGTTCCTTAGAGGGAGGTAGTTCCACAATAAAGTCCATGGATATAGATCCCCAGGGACGATGAGGAATCGGAAGAGGCTGAAGCAAGCCAACAGGGGATGAGCGAGGAGTCTTATGTCTGGCACACACATCACAAGAGGACACATACTTCTTAACATCCTCATGATACTTCGGCCACCAAAAGGATCGGGCAAGTAGCTCTTGTGTCTTTCGGATTCCTGGATGACCTGCTGGTTTTGAGTCATGGTAGAGACGTAAAAGGTCCAGTCGCACTGACTCCGGAGCAAACAGACGTTGTTGAAAAATCCAAAACCCATTACGCATCGTCATATGGAGGTCACGAGGAGGATCACGAAGAACTGGGTCTTCAGCGTAGCCCTTTTTAATGCGAGACATCAGATCAGAAGGAAATGTAACTCCTATAAATATATCCTCTGGCAAGATGGTGGTCTTGGTTACGGTAGTATGGAGGGGGTCAGCTATTCTAGACAAAGCATCCGCCTTACCATTCTTGGAGCCAGGACGGTATGTAACCAAAAAATTAAACCTTGAGAAGAATAGGGACCAGCGTGCTTGTCTGGCTGACAGTCTCTTAGCTGATCGAATACATTCCAGATTTTTGTGATCTGTGAGGACAGTAATTGGATGGGTAGCTCCCTCCAAGAGATGTCTCCATTCGGTGAAGGCAGCTTTTATAGCCAATAGTTCTTTATTCCCTATGTCATAGTTTCTTTCTGCTGGCACCATCTGGCGGGAATAGAAGGCACACGGGTGTAACAGCATCTTAGGTCCAGTCCTTTGAGACAGTATAGCACCAACAGCTGAATCAGAAGCATCAACTTCCACAATAAATGGTAATTCCGGCTGAGGATGTACCAGGACAGGGGCAGAGGTAAACAGAGTCTTCAATCGGGAAAATGCGGTATCCGCCTTATCGGACCACTGAAAAGGAGTCCCTTTACGTGTGAGTTCAGTGATCGGTGTAATAACGGCAGAGAAATTCTTAATGAAACGCCTGTAAAAATTGGCAAACCCTACAAATCTCTGAACATCTTTTTCATTCTTGGGAATGGGCCAGTCCAGCACAGCTTTAATTTTACTTGTGTCCATACTTAAACCTTTGGGAGTTATTACATACCCCAGGAATTGAATTTCTGTTTGTTCAAACTCACATTTTTCTAGTTTAATGTATAGGTGGTGGGTACGAAGGCGCTCTAGAACTATACGGACCTGTTTTCTGTGGTTTTCAAGATTATCAGAGAATATTAGGATATCATCCAAATATGCCACAACAAACTGATCCAGGAGATCTCGTAGTACATCATTGATAAGATGCTGGAAAGTTGCAGGGGCATTACACAGCCCAAAAGGCATTACTAGATATTCGTAATGCCCGTAACTGGTTCTGAAAGCTGTTTTCCATTCATCATTGGGTCTTATGCGAACCAGATTATATGCCCCCCGAAGATCAAGCTTCGTAAATATTTTAGCTGAGCGGAGTCTCTCCAAAAGTTCAGGAATCAGAGGCAAGGGGTAGCGGTTTTTAACAGTAATGTTATTAATGTCCCTGTAATCAACGCATGGCCGTAGGCTGCCATCTTTCTTTTCTACAAAGAAAATAGGAGCTCCTGCTGGAGAAGTAGATGGTCGAATAAAGCCTTTGGCAAGATTTTCTTGTAGGTATTCACGAAGAGCTTTCAATTCAGGCTCAGAAAGGGAATATATACGGCCAAATGGGATAGCAGCCCCAGGCAACAGCTCTATTGGGCAATCATAAGGCCTGTGTGGTGGAAGCTGATCAGCATTCTTCATATCACAGACATCTGCAAAATTCCGATATTGTAGAGGAAGTTTAGTCAAGTTTGTAGCAACCATTTCATTAATTGTTGCGGCAACAGGTGTTACCTTAGAGGGTTGACAATTCATTAAGCAGTGTTCTGAAGGAAAGGACAAAGTTCTGATCTTCCAATCAATCTGTGGGTTATGCAGAGCAAGCCAAGGTACCCCCAAAATCACTGGAAACTGTGTTGAGGAAATTAGGTGGAAAGAGATAGCCTCATGGTGATTCACTTCCACAGTCAACTTTAAGGGCACAGTCTCATGTGTAACCGGTCCTGACGTAAGTGGAGAACCATCAACTGTCTCCATTAACACAGGTGAAGAATTAGGGATAGACTGAATTCTATTTCCTGCTGCAAATTTAATGTCCATAAAGTTTCCGCCTGCTCCAGTATCTATCATAGCGGTAGTTGAAATTTTACGATCACCACATTGCAACGTGATAGGCACCACAAAATGAGGATGTTGAGTCAACACACCCTCTTCACCATGAGCCAGAGAAAACAAGGGTTGTGTGACAGAATCCAGTTGATCCGAAATCTGGGATTGGTGTCGAATCTGTGCACCCTCAGCCGCCATAGCTATTGTTCTTTTGGATTTGCTAGGGCAATTGATGGCATAGTGCCCTGCACTACCACAATGCAGGCATAACTTGTGAGTGCGTCGCCACTGTTTTTCTTCGTTGGATAATGGCCCTCTTATTAGATTTACCTGCATAGCCTCTGGCTCAGAGTCTGTAGGTGTTTGTGGGATCGGAGTAGAAGTTCTTGAATAGGAAATTGGAGTAGTACTTGGTCTAAAAGAGCCCTGTCTTTCCAATCTTCTTTCAGAAAGTCTCCGATCAATACGGATAGCCAAACGCACAAATGCATCAAAGTCAGCAGGAAGATCAACACGAGCTAGCTCATCTTTTATAGCATCTGAGAGACCTTTTCTGAAGTGGAACCTCTGGGCTGATTGGTTCCAGGTAGTATCAGCAACCCACTGTCTGAATTCAGCAGCATATTCAGCCACCGAGCGCCTCCCTTGATGCAAATGAAGGAGAGTGGCTTCTGCTGTAGCACATCGATTGGGGTCATCAAAAACTAGGCACATGGCCTCAAGAAAGTCATTTAGATTACCCAAGACTGGACTGTCTTGTTCCAGAAGAGGGGAGCCCCAAGCCAGGGCTTCATCTTTGAATAAGGAAAAAATAAATCCCACCTTCTCTCTTTCAGATGGAAATTGGTGAGGTAACATCATGAAGTGCAAACGGCATTGATTTAGGAAACCCCTAAATTTTTTGCGATCTCCTCCAAACTTTTCTGGCAGGGGCAAGCGGGCCTCTTGAGCAGGTGTAACAGTAGCAGCCGCAGCATCACGTGCCCTGTAGCTGGTATACTCACTGTACATTGACTGAAATTTATTTTGCAGTTCAGCTACCTGGTCCTGCAGCACTTGGATGGTCTGTGCCTGGGTCTGCACAGTTCTTGCAAATAAAGCAACCTGCTGGGCCAATGCAGAATCTGTCCCGGCGGTCTCCATGAAAGGGCCAGATTATTCTGTAATGATATAGAAATCACAAAGTTGTGGAGACCAGTAGCCAAGGTCAGCAATAATCCAGTTCCGCAAACTTGTAGGTGAAAACAGGAGCAAGGTTTATTGAATTGATCAGAAACCACACAATAATCTGGCAAGGATCAATAGACAGGAAGTGCCTTATATAGGCCAAGGACCAGACACCTGACCAGACACAGCTGAAGAGACTTAGGTACTGATACAATTGCTAGCAGAGTCAAGCTTATAAGGTCTCAATGGAATTCACAACAGGCAGGCTGGCGCAGTGGTAGGGAAGAGGAATAGCAGCCTGGGGACCAGGGTTCAAAACCCAGCAGAGTCAATTCCTCACAGCTAGGGATCATATTGGGGGGCATGAGGATTAATAGCAACCCCCTCTCAAGCTTGCACATCAGCCCAAATCCGAGTTTACATTAACTGTTTATTTTCCGGCCGCAGCGTGGCCGGGTCTGAGGTGCTCCAAGCCCTCTGGACTTTTTACATGGATTTTTGACATAAATTAAAAAAATTTTTTTTATGGATTTGAGTGTAGGGGAATGTTGTGCTATTTTTGCTAACACCTACAATCACTTTATAGTCTCCTCAGAGTGCAGGATGGCTTTATTTTGGCTTTATAATGTGCTTAATTGGTGCTAGCGGGACCTTTTTCCTGCAAGTAATCTGTAATAGAATAGCAACCGGGCTTTTCTTGCGGCCGAAACTCTTGCGGCCGTTTTAGATCAAAGGCTTTCCTCCGGCGCGAGCGGCCGAAATGGATAGCAAGGCGCCGGCCGCAAGCCTGCCGGAATCCCCAGCCTGAGGGGAATAGAATAGCCGAATAGCTTGTGGCCGTTCCTTGCGGCCCCGCATCTCCTACGGCCGATAATAGAATGAGGCCCTATGTAACTATGTAATACGTGACATCACTATAAGTCAGTTATTTGGCAAATGTCTTGCTTATGTATATACCATTGAATTTCAAAAAAGAGGTCTTCCACATGCACATCTTTTGATAATACTTCAAGAAAAAGATAAATTAGATACTTCTGACAAAGTGGATGCAGTCATTGTTGCTGAACTACCAGATCCAGAACTATATGGTAGACTATCTGAGATTGTTCTTATCGCATGATTCATGGATCCTGTGGTGAGCTTAATTCACAATCACCATCTATGGAAAATAATAAATGTTCCAAAGAATTTCTAGAAGATTATAGAGACACAACCTATGCCAATTGTGATGGCTATACACTTTATAAAAGAAGAGAAGGAGATAGTGCCATTATTCGTGGAAAAAAAGTTGACAATAGATATGTAGTACCCTACAATCCACATTTACTCATGAAGTACAACGCCCACATCAAGGTAGAAGCATTCACTTCCATCAAATCCATTAAATATGTCTACAAATATATTTACAAAGGCTATGATGCAGCTACTGTGGCGGCTTTTAAAATTTGAAATGCATGATAGATCACATGCAGTATATAGATTAGCAGTACATTTGCCACAAAGACATTTAGTGTATTTCCATGCTAGAATTGAAATGAATGCATTGGCCCAAAGTGAAGATCGTCACACTACACTAACTGCATGGTTTGAATTAAATTCCACAGATTCACAAGCAACACAATTCTTATATATTGAAATTCCATATCACTATGTTTTTGTGAATGGATTATGGAGACCGAGAAAAAGCAGAGGCTATAAAATAATCCCAAGAATTTACACAGTCAGTCCAAGAGATGTGGAACGTTTTTGCTTACGGATATTACTTTTAAATGTTCCTGGAGCACAAAGTTTTAAACACTTAAGAACTGTTAATGGCATAGTATATGAATCCTTCCATTTAGCTGCAAGACACAGAAACTTTCTAGCTGATGATACAGAATGGGAAAGATGTTTAGAAGGAGCAGCACAATGTTAAATGCCACGGCAGATGATAGAACAATTTGCATTTATTTGTATCTTCTCAAATGCTCCAAATGCATTAGCTTTGTGGGAGACATTTAAAAGTAATATGGCTGAAGACTTTATGCAATGATACAATGAACCCATTGCACACTTAAAATCGTTAATGAAAATCCAAGAAGTATTTTTAACTCATGGATTAAGTTGTGCAAGTTTTAATTTGCCTGATCCAGGTCTTATAGATGACATAAACTTTGAAGACTATGACATTCAACTACAAGTAGAAAGAACAGAAGAAAGACTTGCAACTTTAAATACACTACAATTGCAAGCATTTAATGCCAATAAAAATGCAATAGATGATGACATGGTGACAGAGAGTTATTTCTATCTTGATGGACCTGGCAAATCAGGAAAAACGTATCTATATAATTTATTAATGAGTTCTGTACGAGCACAAGGTCAAATTGCACTGCCGTTTGCCACTACTGGAATTGCTGCACTTTTGTTAGAAGGTGGAAGAACTGTACATAGTGGCATTAAACTGCCAGTGCCTATTTTAGAAAATTCTGTGTCAGATATTCGCATGACATCATTACAAGCAAAGAAATAAAAATAAAAAAATTATAATTGATGAGGCCACAACGATGTCATGCTATGCCCTCCAATGTATTGACCGTTTGCTTTGTGAAGTCAAGTATAATACTTTTCCATTTGGTGGAAAGGTAATGTTGTTAGGTGGCGATTTTAGACAAACATTACCTGTCGTGGAAATCGAACTGACATTATCGAAACCTGTATAAAGTCAAGCACACTATGGAAACATTTTACCCATCTTCAACTGCAACAAAATATGAGATCAGAAGGCCAAACTGATTTCAATGATTGGCTTATTAAAATTGGAGAAGGCAGAACAGAAAAAATACCACATTTACCTGAAGACACTTTAGAGATCACATCTCATATGATTTGTCACCAAGATATTATATCGGCTATATTTGAAGGTAGCATAAATAAACAGGAATATTCAGAGCTTGCCAACCAAGTCATACTAACGTGTAAAAATAAGGATGCATTAATCCTCAATAATGAAATCTTTAAAAAAATGAATGCACCACAAAGAAATTATCACAGTGCTGATTCTGTACTTGCTGATGACAATGAAAGTCATGCTAACTTTTCTACTGAATTCATAAACTCACTAACTCCTTCTGGAATGCCACCACATATTTGCAGCTAAAGAAAGGTGCAATTATCATGTTACTGCGAAATATGAACCCCAAAAAAGGTCTATGCAATGGGACGCTGGTACCCATAAAGGAGAGAGAGTTTTCATACCAAGAATAGATTTAGCACCAAGTGAAAGTAGTCTCCGTTTTATACTTCAAAGAAGACAATTTCCCATTATTATGGCATTTGCCATGACCATTAATAAATCACAAGGTCAAACATTCAAATCTGTGGGTATTTTCTTGGAAGAACCAGTATTTGCACATGGTCAATTGTATGTTGCGTTATCACGGTGCAAAAATCCACATGTTATTAAAGTTTACATTGAAAAGAATGAAAGTCAAGGTGATTTATTAGAAGATGGACGTATTTTTACTAAAAACATTGTCTACTATGAAGTACTATAACTTTTCATTAAAGAAATAAAACCCATGCAAAACAAATTTAAAAGCATTCAAAAATACAAAACAATAAACAATTCAGTCATAATTAATGGAAGTACTGTTTATAGATGATTCGCCTCACAAAACACTTGCCTTGCATTTTTTTTCTAAATTATGTTAAAATGTTAATTAACTATGTTACAAGTTTGAAAACAATATTTTCAAGTTCTTTACTTCAACATATTACAAAGTTCATGTTAAGAGCTCAACCACGTTTTAAGTCTCAATGTAAATATTGTCTGTTATGTTACTCCCTGGATTAATGTTTATCGCCAGTTCATGGGGTCAGGAAGGAATTAATTTAATTGGGTACATTTTAAGGAGAGTTTTTACTGTTTGCCTTCCTCTGCATTCAATGTATTTTGAAGTTAACAATTATTCAGATAGAAATTGCATGTTAAAAAACCATTGCCTCAAGTTTACAATACTGATTAGTTTGAAGTTTAACTGTTTTTACATTCAACTGTTAATACTTTTATTACAAAATTATGTTAAAAAATTAATTCACTATGTTACTGTTTATAATGTTTTGTCTAGTTCCAAAGTTACACAGATAATAAAGTTCAAGTTTAAAAATATATACTTTCAAGTTTCTTACTTACATATATTACAAAGTTCATGTTAAAATTGTGTACGTTTCAACAAGGGTTTTTACTGTTTGCTTTCCTCTGGATTCAATGTATATTGAAGTTAACAATTCTTCAGATACAAATTGCATGTTAAAAAAACATTACCTCAAGTTTACAATAATGATTCATTTAAAGTTCAACTGTTCTTACATTCAAATGTTAATACTTTAAATACAAAATGCTTTAAGACTTATTGTTCACCAAGAGAACATTTTACAAAACTAAACATGTTTAATATCAAAATACTTACAAGTGTCAAATATGTATATTAATAACTAAACAACTTTCCAAACATACACATCTCATTGCCGTCATTTTTTGACGGGCAAGTCGCTAGTAATCAATAAAGCTCACTAAATAACAGCTTTGAGACCCATAGTAACTGCCTAAGAATAAACTAAACAAAATGTTAAAAAAGAAGAGTTTATCAAATAAGCCTAAACTAAAGCTAAGAAATTGTGTTCTCCCCACTCAATGCCAAGCAATTGGTCAAAAATATTCCAGTGTATTAAGATACAAAATAATACCCCCAAATCACACAGAGCAGGACCCCACATAACAAATAAAAACTTATCTTAAAAAGATTTACATATAAAACCAGCACATTTTATACAAATAGTCCAGTATATGCAAAACCATCATGGAGAGAGAGTGATATATAACAACATTCTCCTGTATCCAGTGTCCACAATCCAATACAGGCAAGTTCAGGTATAGCACAGATGAGCCCATGGTGTATTCCCATGTGAACTTGAACCCACTAGTGTAATCCCAAGTGTACTTGAACCCACTGGTGTAATCCAAAGTGTACTTGAACCCACTGGTGTAATCCCATGTGAACTTAAACGCACTGGTGTAATCCCATGTGTACTTGAACCCACTGGTGTAATCCCATGTGAACTTGAACCCACTGGTGTAATCCCATGTGAATTTAAACCCACTGGTATAATCCCATGTGAACTTGAACCCACTGGTGTAATCCCATGTGAACTTGAACCCACTGGTATAATCCCATGTGAACTTGAACGCACTGGCGTAATCCCATGTGTACTTGAACCCACTGGTGTAATCCCATGTGAACTTGAACCCACTGCTAACATTATATCTAAATATATGGGACATGTTTAACATAATATCTTTCACATTATTAGCAGTGGGTTCGATTTCTCTGGCTGTACTTTTATTTAAGCTCATGTATTTTAATATTTGAGATTTAGAAGTCCATGGGTGTAACGGAGCTGGAACACGCAGTCTAATATCTCCGCTGGTATACGGTAAAATATCCAAGAAGCACTACAGTCTCACCATTCCCGACCTCCCATATTGGACGACACACAATTTGGGAGTCAAATGAATACTGACTTTATTTACCTTTACAGAAATATATATACATCTCTTTGGCCACAGGCAATACACATGCCCATATTTGGCCACACAATACACATAAAGAGAACAATAGGTGGGTCACACCTCCCCGAGACTCCCTGGCAACTTTGATACAATCAGACATTGATTCAATTACACTTCTTTGTTCTTATCTGAGAATGAAAACACTGTATACAATAGACTTCCTTTATCTTATGCTGAGTCGCTGTAACAGGATTATCTCCCATGCCAAGTAGCTGCAAATGTCTGGGACAATATTCTGCAGAGCATCAACCAACATACATATAGTAGGATCATATTTTAACCATAATAATCATAAAACAGGGTAAAACAGTGATGGGTTCCGCTACACACCTCCCCCGTGACCATAAGCCGGCATACACGGTCTGATCCCAACGGATCGGCCTGGGGATGTCCGGACAAAAGTATTTGTTGGTCAATTCTCTAGTTTGACAACCCATCAGCATTACTGCAATTCACATTTACTCACATTTCCCATATCCCCAGATAGCTGGTATCTGAGCGCACAAAATTACCGAATAGCGCTCAGATCCTCTTCACACAGTTTAATTGCCATGTAGCTAAAGTCTTTCCCATAGTCTTTCATTATATGAATGGGCTTCATGGCACAGTTATCTGGGGTATCATGGTTCACACAGGGCAAGTACAGAATGACCCCCCTGTATGTAAAGGGCCAGAATGAGTGACATACACTCTGGTATGGCCGAACACTGGTTCCAAAGGGCAATATGTCGCAGGGCCATAGTCACAGGGCAGGAGGCTGGCAAACAGTCCTCTCCAAGCCAAAGTGACGAAGGGCACTTCGTCACACATCTCCCCTTTGGGGGAAAGTCTAAACAGGCACCTGGATATTTCGCTGGGGTGATGGTGCAACACTCTGAGGGGACTTGAGGGGCAGAGGCCAGCGGCACTCTGCCCTGATGCCAGCTCTTCTGCTTGTATAACCTGCAGGACCTCCTGCTCTGTACAAGGGACAAAGGGAGGGCAGAGGTCGACTGCACTCTGCCCCACTGTCAGCTCTTCTGCTGGGGTACCTGGGACATATTCCGGCTCAGTAGCCAGGGAAACGTGGGGGTCAGTGTGGGTTAACATTTCCTCTGTTAACCCTGGGGCCACATTAGAAGTTAGCTGGGGAGGGGAATTTGTACTTACCCCCTCCTCCGGTTGTCCCAGTGACGGTAGTTGGGGATCTGGACAGGCTGCGGGCGCAGAGACCACGGTCCCATCTGCGCCGTCTGGGAGATTGGTGTCTCCCCTGGTTAGGGTAAACTGTCGCTGGGGGGGAAGGACGACACCTTTGGCCCCCTGGGGTACACACTGCCGCTGGGGGGAAAGGACGACACCTTCTGCTCCCTGGGGTTCACACTGCCGCTGAGGGGGAAGGACGACACCTTCTGCCCCCTGGGGTTCACACTGCCGCTGGGGGGAAAGGACGACACCTTCTGCCCCCTGGGGTTCACACTGCCGCTGGGGAGGAAGGACGGCCCCTTCTGCTCCCTGGGGTACACACTGCCGCTGGGGGGGAAGGACGACACCTTCGGCCCCCTGGGGTACACACTGTCGCTGGGGAGGAAGGACGACACCTTCAGCTCCCTGGGGTACACACTGCCGCTGGGGAGGAAGGACGACACCTTCGGCCCCCTGGGGTACACACTGCTGCTGGGGAGGAAGGACGACACCTTCAGCTCCCTGGGGTACACACTGCCGCTGGGGAGGAAGGACGACACCTTCAGCTCCCTGGGGTACACACTGCCGCTAGGGAGGAAGGACGACAT
Source organism: Discoglossus pictus (assembly GCA_027410445.1). Lineage (NCBI taxonomy): Eukaryota > Metazoa > Chordata > Amphibia > Anura > Alytidae > Discoglossus > Discoglossus pictus. The sequence continues at coordinate 548,688 of CM050164.1, read as the reverse complement.
CTTCGGCTCCCTGGGGAACACACTGCCGCTGGGGGGGAAGGACGACACCTTCGGCCCCCTGGGGTACACACTGCTGCTGGGGAGGAAGGACGACACCTTCAGCTCCCTGGGGTACACACTGCAGCTGGGGAGGAAGGACGACACCTTCGGCCCCCTGGGGTACACACTGCTGCTGGGGAGGAAGGACGACACCTTCAGCTCCCTGGGGTACACACTGCCGCTGGGGAGGAAGGACGACACCTTCGGCTCCCTGGGGAACACACTGCCGCTGGGGAGGAAGGACGACACCTTCAGCTCCCTGGGGTACACACTGCCGCTGGGGAGGAAGGACGACACCTTCGGCCCCCTGGGGTACACACTGCTGCTGGGGAGGAAGGACGACACCTTCAGCTCCCTGGGGTACACACTGTCGCTGGGGAGGAAGGAAGACACCTTCAGCTCCCTGGGGTACACACTGTCGCTGGAGAGGAAGAACGACACCTTCTGCCCCCTGGGGTACACACTGACGCTGGGGAGGAAGGACGACACCTTCAGCTCCCTGGGGTACACACTGCCGCTGGGGGGGAAGGACGACACCTTCGGCCCCCTGGGGTACACACTGCTGCTGGGGAGGAAGGACGACACCTTCAGCTCCCTGGGGTACACACTGTCGCTGGGGAGGAAGGAAGACACCTTCAGCTCCCTGGGGTACACACTGTCGCTGGGGAGGAAGGACGACACCTTCTGCCCCCTGGGGTACACACTGACGCTGGGGAGGAAGGACGACACCTTCAGCTCCCTGGGGTACACACTGCCGCTGGGGGGGAAGGACGACACCTTCGGCCCCCTGGGGTACACACTGTCGCTGGAGAGGAAGGACGACACCTTCTGCCCCCTGGGGTACACACTGCCGCTAGGGAGGAAGGACGACACCTTCGGCTCCCTGGGGAACACACTGCCGCTGGGGGGGAAGGACGACACCTTCAGCTCCCTGGGGTACACACTGCTGCTGGGGAGGAAGGACGACACCTTCAGCTCCCTGGGGTACACACTGTCGCTGGGGAGGAAGGACGACACCTTCAGCTCCCTGGGGTACACACTGCCGCTAGGGAGGAAGGACGACACCTTCGGCTCCCTGGGGAACACACTGCCGCTGGGGGGGAAGGACGACACCTTCGGCCCCCTGGGGTACACACTGCTGCTGGGGAGGAAGGACGACACCTTCAGCTCCCTGGGGTACACACTGTCGCTGGGGAGGAAGGAAGACACCTTCAGCTCCCTGGGGTACACACTGACGCTGGGGAGGAAGGACGACACCTTCAGCTCCCTGGGGTACACACTGCCGCTGGGGGGGAAGGACGACACCTTCGGCCCCCTGGGGTACACACTGCTGCTGGGGAGGAAGGACGACACCTTCAGCTCCCTGGGGTACACACTGTCGCTGGGGAGGAAGGAAGACACCTTCAGCTCCCTGGGGTACACACTGTCGCTGGGGAGGAAGGACGACACCTTCTGCCCCCTGGGGTACACACTGACGCTGGGGAGGAAGGACGACACCTTCAGCTCTCTGGGGTACACACTGCCGCTGGGGGGGAAGGACGACACCTTCGGCCCCCTGGGGTACACACTGCCGCTGGGGGGGGGAATTAGTTGGAGTATTCCACGTGGAGCGGTTTCTGTTTCTGGGACAGTCTCTCTGCATGTGACCCTGCTGGTTACACGTATGGCACCTGATGTACCGTGGAGGGGTTTGGTAGTTCCCACCACCCGGACGCAGTGCTGGGGGGGGTTAATGGTGGGAGGTGGGTTAGCAGCTCCCAAGATGGACCGCTCCCGTGCCCGCTGCTTTTCCATTATGGATTTGTGGACATCTGTCATTAACCATTCCAAGGTTTTCATGGGAAGCGTACCTGGGAAAAAGGCCAGGCTGCTTTGGAGTTCTCTTTGAAACTCAGTCTGTGGGGTAAAAGAGGTACTGTAACCATGAGTTCCTTTCTGTCTGCATCCCTGTAGTCCGCGGCCGCCTCCTCCTCCTCATGATGGAACGCTGTCTGAAAACTAGCCGGTTCCATCCTGCTGTAGCCAGGGGCGCTGTACGGATACTAGCGTTGCCCTCAATTTGTACTCCACGGAATGGTGTCTCCTGTAGCTGTCCTTCTGACCGTGGGAACAATTCCGACACTTGCCACCAAATGTAACGGAGCTGGAACACGCAGTCTAATATCTCCGCTGGTATACGGTAAAATATCCAAGAAGCACTACAGTCTCACCATTCCCGACCTACCATATTGGACGACACACAATTTGGGAGTCAAATGAATACTGACTTTATTTACCTTTACAGAAATATATATACATCTCTTTGGCCACAGGCAATACACATGCCCATATTTGGCCACACAATACACATAAAGAGAACAATAGGTGGGTCACACCCCCCCGAGACTCCCTGGCAACTTTGATACAATCAGACATTGATTCAATTACACTTCTTTGTTCTTATCTGAGAATGAAAACACTGTATACAATAGACTTCCTTTATCTTATGCGGAGTCGCTGTAACAGGATTATCTCCCATGCCAAGTAGCTGCAAATGTCTGGGACAATATTCTGCAGAGCATCAACCAACATACATATAGTAGGATCATATTTTAACCATAATAATCATAAAACAGGGTAAAACAGTGATGGGTTCCGCTACAATGGGTTTTACTTATCATGACTATGTAGTTGTATGCAGTGTCTATGCACACATCATTTGTCTCTAGTCCAGACCATTTATATGTTGTATATGCTGCATCCATATGTCAATTGGTACAGGGTGTCTACAAGGGTTATGCTGTTTCTTCTTGGGCATCCTGGACTACACCTTTCCTTCCATACACCATGTTGTGCAGAGCATTTACATGATTTATCAAATGAGCACATATGTTGTCTGTCGTAGGTGTTCTGGACTACACTTTAACCTCCAAACCCATCTTGTGCAGGTCATTAGCAAGTTGAAAGATATGTGTTTGCTGTCACGATTTTGGGTCCTGTGCAACGCTTTACCCTCCATACACTGTCTTGTGCTCAGCATTAGAAGGATATATTAAACCCATGCATATGGTGTCTCTCTTTGGGCATCCTGGACTACACTTCAGCCTTCACACTCTTGTGCTGAATATTTATAGAGTATCATGTGCATATACTGTCCTCTCCTTGGGTGTACTGTGGTACATTTTAGCCCATATACCCCAACATACATTGCAGGAGCAGGGTATATAACTCATATAGGTATACTGTCCTCTCCTTGGGTGTACTGTGGTACATTTTAGCCCATATACCCCAACATACATTGCAGGAGCAGGGTATATAACTCATATAGGTATACTGTCCTCTCCTTGGGTGTACTGTGGTACATTTTAGCCCATATACCCCAACTTATACATTGCAGGAGCAGGGTATATAACTCATATAGGTATACTGTCCTCTCCTTGGGTGTACTGTGGTACATTTTAGCCCATATACCCCAACTTATACATTGCAGGAGCAGGGTATATAACTCATATAGGTATACTGTCCTCTCCTTGGGTGTACTGTGGTACATTTTAGACCCCATACCTGAACTTATACAATGCAGGAGCAGGGTATATAACTCATATAAGTATACTGTCCTCTCCTTGGATGCACTGTGGTACATTTTAGCCCATATACCCCAACTTATACATTGCAGGAGTAGGGTATATAACTCATATAGGTATACTGTCCTCTCCTTGGGTGTACTGTGGTACATTTTACCCCATATACCCCAACTTATACATTGCAGGAGCAGGGTATATAACTCATATAGTATACTGTCCTCTCCTTGGGTGTACTGTGGTACATTTTAGCCCATATACCACAACTTATACATTGCAGGAGCAGGGTATATAACTCATATACGTATACTGTCCTCTCCTTGGGTGTACTGTGGTACATTTTAGACCCCATAGCCGAACTTATACAATGCAGGAGCAGGGTATATAACTCATATAGGTATACTGTCCACTCCTTGGGTGTACTGTGATACATTTTAGCCCATATACCCCAACTTATACATTGCAGGAGTAGGGTATATAACTCATATAGGTATACTGTCCTCTCCTTCGGTTTAAATTTGTCGTACATTTTAGCCCATATACCCCAACTTATACATTGCAGGAGCAGGGTATATAACTCATATAGGTATATGTCCTCTTCTTGGGTGTACTGTGGTACATTTTAGCCCATATACCCCAACTTATACATTGCAGGAGCAGGGTATATAACTCATATAGGTATACTGTCCTCTCCTTGGGTGTACTGTGGTACATTTTAGCCCATATACCCCAACATACATTGCAGGAGCAGGGTATATAACTCATATAGGTATACTGTCCTCTCCTTGGGTGTACTGTGGTACATTTTACCCCATATACCCCAACTTATACATTGCAGGAGAAGGGTATATAACTCATATAGGTATACTGTCCTCTCCTTGGGTGTACTGTGGTACATTTTAGCCCGTATACCCGAACTTATACATTGCAGGAGCAGGGTATATAACTCATATAGGTATACGTCCTCTCCTTGGGTGTACTGTGGTACATTTTAGCCCATATACCTCAACTTATAGATTGCAGGAGCAGGGTATATAACTCATATAGGTATACTGTCCTCTCCTTGGGTGTACTGTGGTACATTTTAGCCGATATACCTCAACTTATAGATTGCAGGAGCAGGGTATATAACTCATATAGGTATACTGTCCTCTCCTTGGGTGTACTGTGGTACATTTTAGCCCTTATACCCCAACTTATACATTGCAGGAGCAGGGTATATAACTCATATAGGTATACTGTCCTCTCCTTGGGTGTACTGTGGTACATTTTAGCCCATATACCCCAACTTATACATTGCAGGAGCAGGGTATATAACTCATATAGGTATACTGTCCACTCCTTTGGTGTACTGTGGTACATTTTAGCCCATATACCCCAACTTATGCAATGCAGGAGCAGGGTATATAACTCATATAGGTATACTGTCCTCTCCTTGGGTGTACTGTGGTACATTTTAGCCCATATACCCCAACTTATACTTTGCAGGAGCACGGTATATAACTCATATAGTATACTGTCTTCTCCTTGGGTGTACTGTGGTACATTTTAGCCCATATACCCCAACTTATACATTGCAGGAGTAGGGTATATAACTCATATAGGTATACTGTCCTCTCCTTGGGTGTACTGTGGTACATTTTAGACCCCATAGCCAACTTATACAATGCAGGAGCAGGGTATATAACTCATATAGGTATACTGTCCACTCCTTGGGTGTACTGTGATACATTTTAGCCCATATACCCCAACTTATACATTGCAGGAGTAGGGTATATAACTCATATAGGTATACTGTCCTCTCCTTGGGTGTACTGTGGTACATTTTAGCCCATATACCCCAACTTATACATTGCAGGAGAAGGGTACATAACTCATATAGGTATACTGTCCTCTCTTTGGGTGTACTATGGTACATTTTAGCCCATATACCTGAACTTATACATTGCAGGAGCAGGGTATATAACTCATATAGGTATATGTCCTCTTTTTGGGTGTACTGTGGTACATTTTAGACCCCATAGCCAACTTATACAATGCAGGAGCAGGGTATATAACTCATATAGGTATATGTCCTCTCCTTGGGTGTACTGTGGTACATTTTAGCCCATATACCCCAACTTATACATTTTAGGAGCAGGGTATATAACTCATATAGGTATACTGTCCTCTCCTTGGGTGTACTGTGGTACATTTTAGCACATATACCCCAACTTATACATTGCAGGAGCAGGGTATATAACTCATATAGGTATATGTCCTCTCCTTGGGTGTACTGTGGTACATTTTAGCCCATATACCCCAACTTATACATTTTAGGAGCAGGGTATATAACTCATATAGGTATACTGTCCTCTCCTTGGGTGTACTGTGGTACATTTTAGCCCATATACCCCAAAATACATTGCAGGAGCAGGGTATATAACTCATATAGGTATACTGTCCTCTCCTTGGGTGTACTGTGGTACATTTTAGCCCATATACCCCAACTTATACATTGCAGGAGAAGGGTACATAACTCATATAGGTATACTGTCCTCTCTTTGGGTGTACTATGGTACATTTTAGCCCATATACCTGAACTTATACATTGCAGGAGCAGGGTATATAACTCATATAGGTATACTGTCCTCTCCTTGGGTGTACTGTGGTACATTTTAGCCCATATACCCGAACATATACATTGCAGGAGCAGGGTATATAACTCATATAGGTATACTGTCCTCTCCTTGGGTGTACTGTGGTACATTTTAGCCCATATACCTCAACTTATACATTGCAGGAGCAGGGTATATAACTCATATAGGTATACTGTCCTCTCCTTGGGTGTACTGTGGTACATTTTAGCCCATATACCCCAACTTATACATTGCAGGAGCAGGGTATATAACTCATATAGGTATACTGTCCTCTCCTTGTGTGTACTGTGGTACATTTTAGCCCATATACCCCAACTTATACATTGCAGGAGCAGGGTATAGAACTCATATAGGTATACTGTCCTTTCCTTGGGTGTACTGTGGTACATTTTAGCCCATATACCCCAACATACATTGCAGGAGCAGGGTATATAACTCATATAGGTATACTGTCCACTCCTTGGGTGTACTGTGGTACATATTAGCCCATATACCCCAACTTATGCAATGCAGGAGCAGGGTATATAACTCATATAGGTATACTGTCCTCTCCTTGGGGGTACTGTGGTACATTTTAGCCCATATACCCCAACTTATACAATGCAGGACCAGGGTATATAACTCATATAGGTTGTGGCAGAAGCAGCCACAAGAGACTTTTGCATTAATTATTGCCTGTATTTGAACTGTATGTTATATGAGCATTGTGGATTTTATTAGACTGGTTCTGGCCCTTTAAATGCTCGGACAAATTATCTGAAGTTTTGCTATGCACTTCGGATGCAGAGTGTGAAGAAAAACCCTGTTTTATGGTTATTTTATTCTTATGGTTAAAATATGATCACATTGCTATACTGTAGATATGTTGGTCTGCTAGCCTAAAAGATAATCCTATCACAGGGGCTCCTGTGATAGGAAAGTCTATTGTGTAAAGTGTTGGTGAGAGATAGCACAAGAGAAGGATATTCTAATCAATGTCTGTATTGTATAAAAGTAGCCAGGTAGCCTCAGGGAGGTGTGACCACACCTATTGTCTCTATGTGTATTGTGTGGCCAAATAGGGGGATGTGTATTACCTGTGAGAAGAGATGTATATATATTTCTGGATAACAAAATAAAGACAGTGGAGGACATGCTACAATTACTGCTACTGGAGCAATTCTTCCAGGGGTTAACCCCGGATTTACAAAACTGGCTGAGGGATCTGAAACTGCGCATCCTAACTGACGCCGCTAGGTGGGCAGACGAGTACCAAGATGCCAGGAGGGCACAGCGGGCACAGGCACGGTCCATCTTGGGAGCTGCTAACCCACCTCCCACCATTAACCCCACCCCAGCACTGCGTCCGGGTGGTGGGAACTACCAAACCCCTCCACGGTACTGTTTTGGGAGAACAAAAGTATTCCTCAGAGATATCTGCCCCTGGCCAAATTACAAATATATATATAAACTAGCGACTTGCCCGTCAAAAAATGACGGTCAATAAAAAATAAATGTTGAGAAATTTGTTTGCAACACAAAATGAGTCAGCTACATTTGTCCCTTTTTTTTTTCTAAAAATAAAAACACATTAATTTTTTTAACTTTTTATTTTTTTAACTTTTAACTTATATTTCACAAACATTAAACTTTGTAACATGCAACTTGTATATGAAACATTCGTTCAACATTTTGTTAACAATACTAACACTTTTCAATACATATTTATCACTGAGTAACTGTGGACTATATTAACTTAGAGTAAGTAAATTGTTTTAACAATAACATGCTTTTTATCATTTGTAACATATTTGTTAAACTCTTGTTAAACTAAATTAGCATTGAATCCAGAGGAAGGCAAACAATAAAAACCCCTCTATTAAAACTTGTCCAATTGTATCAAAGAGGGAAAAAAATTAATTCCTTCCTGACCCCATTAACTGGCGATCGGATTTCTCACTGAAATCAATACTTTGTCTTTAAATAATACATTTCCAATTTTTATTAAATACTTCAACTTTATACTAACAATACATATTTGACTATACCACATATATATTTAACAAACTTTTTTAAAAATTCAAAAAACACATATTTAACATCTGAAATTGTAAGATCAAACAATAACATTTAACTCTTGTAAATCCTGAAAAATTCAGTGAATTGTTTTGTGGGGCCAATCATGTAAATATTAAACTTTGAACCCATTTAAATCTGTTTAAGGATATTTTACTGTTGTTTTTGATGTTATTTTTTCAGTTTGTCCATTCTGCAAATATCACATAGATTTTCATAAGTGAAATAGTGGTCCCCTATTTAAAGAGTCCCAGAGTACTTTAATTTTGTACTGGAAGTCAAACCACTGTTCTCTATGTTTTTTTGTCCATTCTTTAGATGTTTTAATTGAAATATTGTTTTTGTGCAATCATATTGAGTACCATAAAATGTTGGCATTAAAATTAAACCATTGTCCTCTATCTTTCCAACACCTCATAGTAGACAATGTTTTTGGTGTAAACACATCCATCGTCCAATAAATGACCTTGAGTTTCGTTTTCTTTAACATGCCCTTTAATTTTTTTTGGATTAGTGCTCCTTGAAAAAGCCACATAGAGTTGTCCATGTGCAAAAACTGGTTCCTTTAAAAAAATCCCAACTGACTTAAAAGTTTGTCCTTGGGATTTATTGATGGTCATGGCAAATGCCATGATAACTGGAAATCATCTCCGTTGAAGGACAAAGGGGAAACCACTCTCACTTGGAGCTAAATCAATTCTTGGTATAAAAACTCGTTCACCTTTATGGGTACCAGTTATAATTTCTGCATGTATAAAATGATCTTTTAACTCATGCACAATTAATCTGGTCTCATTACAAAGTCCTTTTTTTGGATTCATATTTCGCAATAACGTAACAATTGCGCCTTTTTTCAATTGTAAAATATGTGGGGGCATTCCAGATGGTGTTAACGAATTAAGAAATTCGATACTAAAATTCGATTCACTGTCTTTATCATCTGACAGAATTGAATCTGCACTATAATAATTCTTTTGTGGTGCATTGATGTATTTTAAAATTTTGTTATTTACATTCAAGGCATCAATATTTTTTGATGTTAATATCACTTTGTTTGCAATGTCTGTGTAATCCTCATTATTAAGAGTGTTTAGAAATATGGCTGATATGAGTGATTCATTGCAAACCATTTATGATGGAATTTCAATGGTATCATTTGGTAAATGCTGTATTTCTGGATGTTTTCCATCTCCAATTTTAATGAGCCAGTCATTGAATTAATTTTGGCCTTCAGATCTCATATTTAATTCTAATTTGAGATGTTTAAATATTTGCCACAGTTTACTGGTCTTGATACATGTTTCAATGATCTCCGTTCTATTTCCGTGTGGCACAACAGATAATGTTTGCCTAAAATCTCCTCCTAACAGCATCACCTTTCCACCAATTGGCAACTTATTATGCATTACTTTTTTTAAAAATCTGTCAATACATTGCAATGCATGACATGACATCATTGTTGCCTCGTCTATGATAATTAGTTTTGTTAGTTTAAATTTTTTTGCTTGTAAGGAATTCAATCGAATATCTGACACTGATGTTTCCAAAATGGGAACTGGCAGCTTAAATCCACTATGCACAGTTCTCCTACCATCTAACAAAAGTGCAGCAATTTCAGCTATCTGACCCTGTGATCGAATATAACTCATCAAACAATTGTACAGATACGTTTTTCCTGATCCACCTGGTCCGTCTAGATAGAAATACAGGTCTTTGACCATTTCATCATCTGTAGCATTTGTGATGGCATGAAATGCTTCTAACTGTAAAATATTTAAAGTTGACAGTTTTTCTTGGGTTTTTTGTTTTTGAAGCTCAGTGTCATAATCATCAAAATTGATGTCATCTATAAGTCCTGGATCAGGTAAATTAAAACTCGCACAATTTAATCCATGAGCCAACAATATTTCTTGGATTTCCATCAATGTTTTTAACAGAGCTATTGGTTCTCTGTAACGTTTCAAGAAATCTTCTGACATGCTTAATTTAAATGTTTCCCACAAAGTGAAAGCATCAGGTACGTTGCAAAATATACAAATGAATGCAAATTGTTGTCTCATTTGACATAGTGCTGCATCTTCCAGACACCTCTCCCATTCTGTATCATCAGCTATGAAATTTTGATATCTTGCAGCTAATAGGAATGTATCATAAACTATGTCATTCACTGTACGTATATGCTCAAAACTCTGTGCACCGGGAACATGTAGCAAAAGTAATCTTAAGCTGAAACGTTCAATGTCCTTTGGACTGACGTTATAAATGCGTGGTATGATTTTATGTGCATCTCTTCTTCGTTGTCGCCATAGACCATTTACAAATACATAGTGATATGGTATCTCTATGTATAAAAATTGTCTGGCCTCCGTATCCTGACAGTTTAATTTAGACCACGCAGTAAGTGTGGTATCTCTGTCTTCACTTTAATATAATGCAGTTCTTTCATTTCCTTGAGTAAAGCAAACCAACTGACTTTGAGGCAAATGTACAGCTAAACGATAGATAGCATGTGACCGATCATGCATCTCAAATTTCAAAGGGCGCCACGTTGCTTCAGGAGCACTCACATACCGAGCATCTAAATAATTTGATAGTTCATCATGTAAAATTGGATTTTCGTTTTCATTTCCAGCACCTTGTACAACAACAGTAGCTGCATCATATCCTTTGTATATATATTTATACACATACTTAATTGATTTAATCGAAGTGCAAGCTTCCACATTGATGTGTGCATTGTACTTGATGAGCAAATGTGCATTGTATGGATCGACAAATCTAGTATCAACCTTTTGGCCACGGATAATAGCTGTTTGTCCTTTTATACAAAGGATATCCATCACAATTTGCATAGGTTTGCATTTGAAATTGTTTTGGAAATTCTTTAGTACATTTTTTATTTTCCATACATGGTGAATTAGGATTCATCTCTCCACATGGGCCATGAATCATTCTATGGGTAACAATCTCCCAAAGTTTTGTATATTTTTCTTGGTCTGGCAATTGTGCAGAAATTACTGAATCCACTCTCTCTGCAATGTTCAATTTATCTTTTTCCTGCAGTATTAAAAGTATGTGAGCATGTGGCAATCCTCTTTTTTGAAATTCAATGGTGTAAACAAAAGCCACACATTGTCCAAATAAGTGTGCTTTAGTGATATCATGTATTAATGAATTGAGTTTGATTTTGAATACTCTTGCCACTAAATCTGGTCGGTCAGAAGTAGTTTGTCCCAGATTCAAATTTTCCTTGATCTCTGGCCATTGTGGATTACATGTGAATGTAATAAATAAATCTGGTTTTCCAAATTTTGTAACAATAGCCATGGCATCATTATACCTTACTCGCATATTGCGAGGAGATCCTTGGAAAGAGGATAGCAAAATAATTGCTCTTCCAGCTGGAATGTCTTTGTTGGAAGCTAAATCTGCCACATAATACATTAATCCACAATACTGTTCTACTCGTAATTTATTTTGTTGATATTTAATGAAATTTAGATTATTGGCTTCAACTTGTAAATATGAATCAATAATCCATTGTTGAGTGAGTTTGCCTCCATGTAAAATTGGATTAAAACAATCACGGATAGCAGTTTGTGCCACTTTATATTCCAGCATGGAAATATTAGATCTAATACGAAGTTTAGTATTGGGATAACTTTCCAATTGTAATTTTGGTTCCCATCCTGGTTCCCCATTTGGAAAGAAAATAGGATGTGTCATTGGATCTAAATTACAGCTTAATATATTGATGTTGATAAATGGTTGTTCTTCATTGCGTGGATATATTCTAATATCCCGCTGTAAAAGGTGGTTCACCATCTTCATTTTTAAACACCATGGCAACCTCATTTACAGTAGGTAAATTATATCTTCTTTGATCAGTGTTGCGATCTCTTTTTAACACCATATTTACTCTTGGTGTAGGCAATTGATGTCTTTCAGCATGTTCCTGCCTTTATTTTTCAAGCTGTGCTAATTGTTTGTATGCTTGACTATATGGGTTTTTTTGCATAATTTTATCCAGCTGTTCAAAGACTATGCGCAAACACTGTCTATTTTCTGGAAGTGTCATTCTTTGTTCCACAGCTTCCATTGTATCTAAGACATATAACTGTGCAAATTTCCTTTGCTCTCCTTCTTGTGGGTGTAAATGTGAAGTTCGGTGGTATATTTGACCTTGAACTCTGAAACAGTAAGGACCATGTCCTGGTACATTTTCTGCTAATGTTGCACCCATTGAAGCAAATGAAATTGCACTGTTATAATACCTTATGTTTTGTTTGAAATTATTATAATTTGGAAATGTTGGATCGCTCATAATGCATTCTAAATAATATGGAAATGGCTGTCTTAGTGGAAGTTACACCTTTCCTTTCTGACAGCAACTAATGACATTTCCGTCAGTAGGTCTTTCCTTTATAAAATGATAGGCCCCACAAAACTGACAAACCACATTAAGTAACCCACAATAATGAGTATCTACTTCTACTGCAGTAGTAAACACATTGTCATGCATTTCTTCAACATAGATATCAGACCCACTTTCTATATGTACATTTTTTTCTTGTGTGTCTACATTTAAGTCATTCTGCAAAATAGAATCATTGGACAATGGTTCACAGAGATGTTTTTGTTTACTTCTACGTTTCTTGGAAGCCCCAACACACTCACTTGCGGCTTTCTTACTCATCTTTCTTTTATTTAAAAGTCTCTGTCGATCTTCTTCTCGCAAGCGTTGTGAAGTTTCCGGTTTCTGAGCATCTCTCCACCTTTGCTTCCTTTCCCTTGCCAATCTTCTATTGCGTTCTATCTTGTCTTCTCCATTCTCCGCCATTTTAATCTGTAATTGTAAATAGAGATGTAATTATTGTTTGTTCTTTGTTTTGAATACATTTTTTCCCTTTTTGTACTGTTGCATTAAAGTAGATGAATAAACTAATAAAATATTTTCAAATGTTGCACTTTAGACTGAAAGAAATGAAACTATTTTTCAAAGTATTTTATTGACATATATGAAATCAGAAATAGCTGCACATTTCTATCTTTATATTATTAATCCTTCAATTGCATTCCTTCTTGATAGAATTCACAGCATACCATCAATTTCTTTTTTTTTTGCAAGTGTTGTAAGCTTCTTATTTTCTTTAAATATTATTATTAATTAGTATTGTCTTTTCAACTTTTTTCAAGTTATGACTAAATATCATACATTAATGACTCAATAAGTACTCTCCATTTTCACCAAATATATAATATATAGCCTTTTTCTATGCATCACTACAAAATAAAATTTTATACCTGTGAGGATGATGTTGTTGTTGTTCAAAGGCTGCAAACGTCATGTTGTCTGTTTATTCCTTTGCAGATCCAAATAAACTGTAAAATCAAATTGAGAATATGTTTAAACTTTTGCTTCATCGATATCATTAAATGAACATCAACAGACATATATTTGGCTACATTAAAAACCTAAAATCATATTTTTTAATATCTTGCTGTAGTAATATAATTCAAATTCTGTACCTGTCAAAATTATCCTTATGATGTTCAATGTGTGCAAACGTCACTATCTCTGTTCATTCAGCTATAGTTCACTGCAATTATACAAAATAGTAAAATTAATGTATAATATGTTGCTTCATCTGTATCAATCAATGAGGCTTAACATACATATTTTTGCATAGATTAAAAACATGAAAAGAATATATCAATCAATCAGCATGAACACACATATGTAAGCATAGATTATAAACATACACACAATATTACTGTTAGTCTTTAAATAAGAATCAATTAATCTGTATTAATCTTAAATTAATGTCTGACTAAATATAACGTCAAGACATAAGCATGACTCTCTTCACTTTTTTTTTGTTTGAGTGATATTTTAAAATGAGTATGTTACAACTGAATTCTTAAAATAATATACATTACTAATGAAATAAGAATCAATTAATGTTCATTAATATTAAAGTAATGTGTAACTAAATCTAATATCAACATGTAAGCATGAGTATATAGCCTTTAATTTTTTATATTGGTTTATTTTATACAAAATATATAAGAACTGAATGATTTAAATAATGTACATACATTAATAATTAATTAATCAACGTGTTCCTTTTTTTATGAACATTCTTAAACGTTAACCTTTTTTGATATTAATGATTAGTAATGATACATTATGAATGTTATTTACAATTCTTTCCCACAGGTAATCACGATATATAACAAAATAATTATTAAATTAATGTACATTAATAATTAAATAATCAATGTTTTGCTTTTTTATTCACATTCTTAAACATTAATTAATTTTGATATTAATCATTAATTAATTAATAATTAATGTACATTATGAATGTTATTAACAATTGTTTCACACAGGTAATCACGATCAATAACAAAATAATTCTTAAATTAATGTACATTAATAATTAATGAATCAATGTGTTGCTTTTGTATTCACATTCTTAAACGTTAACTAATTTTGATATTAATGATTAATTAATTAATTAATTAATGTACATTATGAATGTTATTAACAATTGTTTCACACAGGTAAGCACAATATTATTTTTCTCTTAATTAAATTTCTTATTTTTGATTTATTAAGTAAGTACCAATTTATTAATTAATAATTATAAATGATATTTACCTTTTTTAATGTAATAATGCTGAAGCAGTATCCTGAAGAGCTAACAATCTCTTGATTTCCCGGCATCAGAAAATGTCCAGTCAGACTGTCATCACCTGAGGAGAAAGTGTCAGTTATGTGTCAAGTGTGCCCTATATATAGGCTTTGTGCGCGAGACAAATGCATTGTTTTAGGCGGGAAATCCGCTGTTGCGCGAGCCAAATGCGTTGTTTTCGGCGGGAAATCCTATGTGGCGCGAGACAAAGGCGGGAAATCTGTGTTAATGCGTAAATCTGTAATATCGTTTCGTAAAATGTACTCGCTACTGTCTTTTTACTCATTGTGCGGTTAATGCGCATCCTTTATCTCGTTGTTTTTCGAACACATACGTCTGTGGCTGTGTTTTACGCAGTTCGTAGTAGTATAGCCTCGTTTTCATTTTTTTCGGCGGCCATTTTTTTCTTGCTTAGCCGATTTTCGATCTTTGTAACTCGTCTAAATCGATGTAAATTGGATTTCCAACTCACTCCCAGACGTCCTACCTGGTTCCCCATGCTGTAAGTGACCTTTTTTTTAATTTTTAGTGTGTATTTAGTGTTTTTATAATTGTTTTGGTTCCGCCGCCTATCTCGTAATTTTTTTCATCTCGTATTCTTTTTCTAAGTGCTACGGTTTAACGGCTCGCCTGCAATGAGCGCCTGCGGCGCTCATTGCCAAAGTGCTACGGTTTAACATAACGGCTCTTTTCAATGAGATGCGTAGATCCAAGTAGGCCGTCCTTCAAGTTTAACTGATGGTGCAGCAATTAGAAGAACTTGAAAGGGACCATTATATCTGGATTCCAGAGGATTCTTTCCCACAAATCTCTTGACCAGGAACCAATCTCCAGAAAGTAGTTGATGAGTACCAATGTCTACTTCCGGATCTGGAATAGGAGAAAACACTTGTGCATGTATTTTAGTCAGTGTTTGAAATAAAGCAATCACATAATCAATAAATACATTAGATTTAAATTTCAATTGAAGATAATAACACCCTAATCTAGGAGCAGACCCAAATAGGATCTCGTGAGGGGATAAAGAAAACTTCCCTCCAGTGGTGTACCCCACGCTTAACAGTGCTATAGGGAGACTTTCTGGCCATGAGATACCAATTTCTTGTGTTATTTCAGCTACTGGTTTTACCTTCACCATAACTGGTGAAACCCTAAGGTGTCCAACTTTGTTACAATTAAAACACTTTCTTGTTCTTGTTGGCTCTGTCTCCTCCTGCTCAGAAGACACCATAATGTGTGTAGACTTCTTATTACCTTGTGAGGGCTCAAGCCCTTTTTGCTACTAATAACAAAGTCTCTAATGACAACACCTTGTATTCAGGACGAGATGTTAATAAATCTTTCCTGATGGATTCTCTCAATCCCTCCACAAAGGCTGCTCCTAGCATCTGAGACTCGTGTCTGGAATGATATATTACCACTGACTGCTTTTTCCTGTGTAATATCTGACAAATTAATAGCCTGATCTGCTATTTCATCCGTAGCGTATGCTATTAATAACTCACAGAGTTCTATATCAGCGCTACAGACAGGCATGCAGGAGTTGACTAGCAGAGACAAGCAGGGGGAGTCGCTCACAGAGAATCTAAAAATAACAGTATATGAGATAGAAATTGTCTCGGAGTAACTTTCTGAAAACATCCTAAAGTAACGTTGCGTTTACTTTTTTTTCTTTCGTATACTTCTTATTCCATAGTAAAGCTTAATGAAACATTGAATGTCTCCTATACCTTCCTGTTAATAAGATTAATATTGCCAAGAAGTAGTGGATACAGGGCACTGACTCCAGCAGAGGTAGTATAGTAGGTGCATCGTCATCATTTTAAAAGGGGTTGGTCATAAAGTTATAGTCAACTCCCACTTTTCTAAGTTGGGAGCCATGATGGGGCGGTGGCTGTGTGTTAAGAGTTTCATGGTTTCTTTGTTCCACAAACCACTATCTTGTAGCAACCTTTGGTTCCCACCCAGAACCAGCCACCATTCTTCTGCCTGCAACCTCCCTTCTCATTTTCCCTCAATGATACAGACATATTTTCACATAAAAACTAACACACACACAGAAGATGGGAGCAGGAAGGTAAGTGGTCTGATATGCTAATTGTGGGCGGAGTGGCCAGCCCCTCCCACATCTTCTCAAAATGCAAACCAGTCACCTCCCTCTCCAAAGAGTACAGTATCGAGTAAAGTTACAAACACACAGAAACTTCAGACAAAATATTTCAAAAGAATAAATAACCAGTTCTCAGAGTCTGCGTCCATGTATATATCTTGAACCAGTTACTTTTAAAATCAATCTCTTCCCAGGACACACCTACTTTCACACAAACATTAACTTCACGTACTGTAATTAAAATCTAACAACATCATGAAAACATGAATAGAAACATGACAGTTATTTCACTTACTGTACAAACTCATACGACCTTAAGCATTGGCATAGAAATAATTCTCTCAACTAAGATACGTCCTTAAGAGAATTCAACCGGGATGGGAGGGGGTGAGGAATTTATTTTCACAGCTTGTGCTTCTGACCTTGAATCACACACAGTTGAGAAGAAATCAGCTTTCAGCTTCAGTGTACAGGGAGAGAGATTCTAAGCTACATTTCTCATTAAAATATGCATCACAACCAGCAATAACAGACCACAGTAATATTACATTTAAACAATTTCTGCAGAAAATTTAGATCCAAGATATATATCAATTCGGGGTTTGCACTACTACGTGCTCTCAAACCGACACCCTCAGGGCTTATTGTGCTTTACAACACTATCAATCTGCCACTGAAGTCTGTGTCCCACATACACGTTTGAACACCCTTAGTGTATGATAGACGTCTCTCGGGGTTACCATGCTACTAAGGCATGACCATCATGACCCCAAGAGATATTCATCTATCCGGCATGCATAGACCCTCCCCGGGAAAGTATGCAAAGCAATTCCAATCCCAGAGCCACGCATATGCACGCCTGTATGTGTGACTTCTCTGGGTTATGTGCGACTCTGGGCACAAATCATCAGTCCCCACAGCCTGTCACACATACACGTGTATGTCCCCCGAATCACAATATCTAAGAAATCACAATCGCTCAATCACGCTACCAACAAACACACACAGGCGACAGATATAACTATCTCTTGTACAGGATTCACAATGGACTTGAGGCAAGCTATTACCTGTACTTTTGTAACCTTCCCCTACAGCGGAACTGGACAACGGACAGAGTCCCAGGAACAGGTCTACGCGGATAAGGTACTAATCATGTCCTTACCGTGTACCGGAGGTGATCAGTCTCCGCCTGTTCCCATGAAGTCTCGATCGCTGCGGTTTGGTTAAACCTCAAGTCCCTGTTCGGGCGCCATTTTGTTTTGGGAGAACAAAGGTATTCCTCAGAGATATCTGCCCCTGGCCAAATTACCAATATATATATAAATAGTGTGCACACCTTAGAGAAATAAGACACAGACACAGTGTTTCTGTATAATAATTCTCAAAGCGCTCTATCCCAAAATGGCAGTGTACAAGTTTATATATAAAAACATTATCTGATCAAACATCACATGATTCCTTTGTCTAGGAATTAATAGCTTTATTGATTGGTTCAAAAAGATCTGCAGTCTGTTGTCGTCATAGTGGTCAGTTGAGGAAGGATCAGTTCATTGGTTTAGAAGGCAGGCGGTGCCTGTATCCTTATTTGGTCACGGATGTTTGCATCATCAGGCCACTCCCAATTGTAGTTCTGTAGCCATCTTGTTATGACTGGATGTAGTCCATCCTCCATCTTAGGTAACCTCCATTGTTAGTAATCTTCTTCTCATTTATACATACATAAGTGAGTAAGGAATAAAAGGATATGGCAGACAAACATAATAACATAAAAAGACATTTTCCTAATTCCCATCCATAACTGACGCCGCCAGGTGGGCAGATGAGTACCAAGATGCCAGGAGGGCACAGCAGGCACAGGCATGGTCCATCTTGGGAGCTGTTAACCCACCTCCCACCATTAACCCACCCCAGCACTGCGTCTGGGTGGTGGGAACTACCAAACCCCTCCACAGTACAACAATGCCTGATCTTTCATCCGGTGCCACATGTTTAACCAGCAGGGCCACATTCAGAGAGACTGTCCCAGAAACCGCTCCACGTGGAATACTCCAACTAATTCCCCTGCAAACCGGGCAGCAGTACACTGCTACCAGAATGAGCCTCGACAACCTTTCTTCGGGACCCGGTCTAATGAAGATTCTTAGGTCCCCCCTCCACGAGGTTAACTAAGTACAAGCAGCTGCAGACAACCGACAGGGACACCGCCAAGGGGTACACGTAGAGGGAAAACGCCTTCAGGGTCTGCGCGATTCTGGGGCCACCATAACCCTGGTTCGCAATCACCTAGTCCCCAAGCACCAGCTAATTGGAGAATATGTGGCAGTCCGGGTGGCACAGGGAGCGATTTACAAAATTCCCACTGCTAAAGTACATTTGGATTGGGGAGCGGGTTCGAGGAATGTGGAAGTGGGCCTCATGCAGGACTTACCAGCTGATGTCATCCTGGGTAACGACTTGGGGGAGCTGATCTCCGCTTTTGTTTCTCAGCACCCCGCGCAGGAAGCGCTACCTGTGGTAACATGGCAGCAGGCCCTCACCACTGCATCTTCTGAACACTCTGAGGCTCCGGTAAGCAATAGTACTGACCCACCTTTCGTCCCCTGGGCTCCCCCTTTAGAGTTTGGTACTGAAGTAGTAACTGACCCGTCCCTGCAGGTATACCGGGATAGGGTTACACAGAATCAGGCAGGGTTGGAGGGGGAAAGATACGCTTGGGAGAAAGGATTATTGTATAGATATGCTGAGAAGGTAGTAGCAGGATCTGTTCCCGTGACGCTCACACAATTAGATGTGCCCCGAAAGTACAGGCAAGAATTACTACGTATTGCCCATGACATCCCTTTATCAGGAAATCTAGGCGTCAGTAGGATGAAGCATCGTTTGACCCAAAACTTCTTTTGGCCAGGGGTCTCCAAAGATATTCGGCAGTATTGCCAAATTTGTGACACATGCCAGAGAGTAGGGAAGAGAGGGGACCCGTACAAGGCAAAAATGCACTCCCTACCCATAATAGATGAACCCTTCAGCAAAGTGGCAGTAGATATAATCGGCCCCCTAGCAAAACCCAGCCCGTCAGGGAAGAAGTATATACTAACCCTAGTAGACTATGCCACCCGGTACCCAGAGGCCGTAGCCCTAACTAATATCAATGCGGAGACTATAGTAGATGCCCTAATCCAGATATTCTCCAGAATGGGGTCTCCCAAAGAGATTATCTCAGATCGGGGTACCCAATTCACAGCCGAAGTCACTCATCAGTTATGGAGAACATGTGGGGTAAAACCTATTGTAAACTCAGTGTATCACCCCCAGTCCAATGGGCTCTGTGAACGGTTCAACAGAACCTTAAAGCAAATGCTCCGTACCTTCATGGATACCCAGAAGGACTGGGAAAGGTTTCTTCCCCATCTGCTCTTAGCGTACCGAGAGGTACCCCAGGAGTCCACAGGGTTCTCGCCATTCAAATTACTATTCGGAAGGAGAGTGCGGGGTCCCTTAGACCTCATAAGGGAACACTGGGAGGGAACGGTCACCAGTAACGATCCCCCTATCGTCCCATATGTACTAGAGTTCAGGGAACGCTTGGAGACCCTAATCCTGATGGTACAGTCTAATCTCCAGGCGCCCCAGCAACGACAGCGCAGATGGTACGATAGGGGAGCCAGAGACCGCAGTTTTCAAATAGGACAAATGGTGTTAATCTTGAAGCCAGTCCAAAATGACAAACTGCAGGCCTCCTGACAAGGCCCTTATAAGGTGGTGGAACAGGTATGTGACACCACCTATATAATTGCCCCATGTACAGGAGCAGGTGGTAGACGCATGCTCCACGTTAACATGCTGAAACCCTATCACGAGCGGACCGAAGAAGTAACTGCCATATTTGCCTCGGCCACCGAGGACCCGGATAATCTACCCCTACCAGACCTATTAGCCCCAAGGGGGGGCCAACACCGAATTAGGGGAAGTACAGCTAGGAGACAGGCTGAGCACTAGAGAGCGAGCTCAAATACTAGAGCTGATCCGGGAAAAAAGGGGATACCTTCTCCAACCAGCCCGGGTATACCCCGCTGGCTACCCACAGGGTAGAAACCCCAGGGCAACACCCTCTTCGACAGACCCCCTACCGCATACCCGATTCCGTAAAAGATCATATGCGGAAGGAGATTGACGAAATGTTACAACTAGGAGTGATAGAACACTCAGATAGCCCATGGGCCTCTCCGGTAGTGCTGGTACTGAAGCGGGACGGAACCACCCGCTTCTGCGTCGACTACAGGAAACTTAATGATAAAACCATTTCAGATGCCTATCCCATGCCCCGAATCGATGAGCTCTTAGATAAAATGGCCAGGGGCCAGTACCTCACCACAATAGACTTGTGCAAAGGGTACTGGCAGATCCCACTAACCGAGGATGCCAGCCCAAAGTCCACATTCGTCTCCCCGTTTGGGCTATACCAATTCAAGGTGATGCCATTCGGGATGAAGAATGCGACGGCTACGTTTCAGCGGATGGTGGACCGGTTACTGGACGGATCCCAGGAGTATGCTTGCGCCTATTGAGATGACATAGCAATCTTTAGCAACTCCTGGTACGAGCACTTGACCCATATAGGAGCCATCCTCAACCGCATCAGGGAGGCAGGTCTCACGTTAAAACCCAGCAAGTGCCACGTAGGGTAGGCCGAAGTGCAGAACATAGGCCACAGGGTGGGTAGTGGGCAGCAAAAGCCAGAACCCACTAAGATAGAGGCCGTAGCTAGGTGGTCAACCCCTCGCACGAAAACTCAGGTTTTAGCTTTTCTAGGGACCGCCGGCTATTACCGTAAATTTGTACCAGATTATAGTGCCCTAGCCACGCCCCTTACCGACCTCACCAAAAAGAACTTACCCAAAGTAGTGACCTGGAGCCCAGAGTGTGAGATGGCATTC
Source organism: Discoglossus pictus (assembly GCA_027410445.1). Classification (NCBI taxonomy): domain Eukaryota; kingdom Metazoa; phylum Chordata; class Amphibia; order Anura; family Alytidae; genus Discoglossus; species Discoglossus pictus. The sequence goes on along the minus strand of CM050164.1, from coordinate 526,653 downwards.
CAAGAACTGAAAACTGCCCTAATTCATGCCCCTGTACTGGCCGCTCCCGATCCAACTAAACGCTTTCTAGTTCATACAGATTCTTCTATGTTTGGATTGGGAGCAGTGCTGAGCCAAGTTGGGGCCGATGGCGGCAAGCATCCAGTCGCTTACTTAAGTCGGAAACTACGACCCAGGGAAGTAAGCTATGCTGCCATCGAAAAGGAATGCCTGGCGGTGGTGTGGGCCCTCAAGAAACTACAGCCCTACTTATATGGACAACAATTTGCCTTGCTCACAGATCACAACCCGTTGGTATGGCTAAACCGGGTGTCAGGGGACAACGCTAGACTACTGAGATGGAGCTTGGCACTACAACCATTTGAATTCACCATCCAGGAAACAAAATGGTAACGCCGACGGGTTGTCCAGACAGACAGAACTCGAGAAATGATTTGTGAGCTCTCCTCCGGACATCCCCAAGCAGATCCCTTGGGATCAGACTGTATATGCCGGCTTGGTTCTATGGGAGCATTGTGGCAGAAGCAGCCACAAGAGACTTTTGCTTAGATTATTGCCTGTACTTGTACTGTATGTTATTTGTAATCTGTTTACAAATTGGGAAAAAAAGTTAAAACTAAAGTCTTTATTAGTAAAGGGTAACAACGGCGATATCTATTAAAACCAATTTAATATAAAAAATCCTGGATTGGAAAAATGGGAATATAAAATAGGCTAATTTGTATGTGAAAAATATACCCACTTGATATTATTGAAACCTCTTAATAGAGGGGTATATAAATTCACAACTAACAGTATTTCCAGAGAAAGAGATGAAATAGCTTATCCAATTGAAGTGGAACCTGTCCTTATGATTATAAAGGATCTATAATATCACTTGAAAGGTATGGTGTTACTACATGTATTAAATACAGAAGTGGCCCTTAGCTCCTAGGGTCCACTGTGAAGAAAAAATTAGATAATCTGGTCTCCTATAAGTATATATATATCTCCTAGATAGATAATTATTTTCCAAAATCTCTCTGATCAATATTGATGTGATTAATAATTAGGATACAGATTTTTAGTAGGAGCACAATCAATAATGTGAGTACTTCTGTTATGCTGTCTCAATAGGACTGTAATATGCAGGTGATGGCCATTCAAGGCTGTTCACCCTCTATTTTGCCCATATCCTAGTTCAATCATAAATAGGGAGAAAAAGGATTCTAGGAGAGTAATAAGGAGCCAGCAAATTAGCTTTTTCTCTAAAGCTCTTATGTGCTGTCTATTACATGCTAAATCTAACACCACAACATTCACTCATATGGAAAGCGGACAGGGAGGGTAAGCATTCAGACTCTAGATATTAAAAGTACAATACTGTTAGTTAGGGAGACGCCGGCGTGCCCTTAGTTGTAAGGCATGCCACGTCATCAGGAGCCGACGCGTTTCGGCGTCATCAGACGTCTTTGTCAAGGAGAAGTATGCTAGGCCGTCTAGCCCTCTATTTAAACGTTGCCGTAACCACGGCAACCAATTGACACTAACCGGACATGCGCAGTGAGTCTATGAGGCGCTCATTGCGCTTTTGCTGCGTTGTGGTAGAGGTTTAAAGGTACAGACCGGAGTAGGAAGTAAATAGAGAGACAATCAGGAATATGAAAAAATAGCCATAATACAGCCCATATATTAAATGGGATTGGTGCCTCCAAGCTGAAATGGGGAGGCTATAGGAGACCCATAAAATTGGAATGAACAGAAGGGGTGAATCTGGAAAAACCAGGACCCTAGGGAATGGTTATATATATATATATATATATATAGTTATATGTGCAAAAAGTGCCAGTAGTAACTAGTGACAAAGTATATGAGAACCACTCCAAATATAGTATGAAGTGAATCTTGTGTATAAAAACAGATCAATAATAGTCTGTTGTAATAAAATGGATGGATACCGAAAAGAGATCTCTCAGTTTAAAATAGGGAAAAGCCCTATATGATATAAAGTGATATATGGGGGGAGTGACAAAGGGTGCTGGAAGTGTATATGAGAACTAATCCAAGTATAGTATGAAATAAATATGGTGTATAGGAACATATCAATATTAGTCTGTTATAATAAAGTGGTTGAAAACCGAAAGAAGATCTCTCAGTTTATGATAGGTAAAGCCCTATGTGATATAAAGTGATATATGGGGGGAGTGACAATGTGAGCTGGAAGTGTAGCTGGCATAATAGAATAATAGCAATAAATGATGTAAATAATCAAGCAAGGTAGTGTAAATTATTATAGTGCCAGGTAAAAAAATGGTTATGTAATATAATAGCTTGTCAGTTATGCAATAAGGGTGGTCATTCTAAAAAGATATGACATTTAAACCTTATAAACACCAATTTAAATAAAAGGTGAAAATGTGAAACCTTCATTTAATCCCTCTGGTGATAAAGCTTTTAACTTGTGAATCCATTTTGCTTCATGTTGGAGCAGTTTTTTGTCCAGATCCCCCTGTCTGGGGCCTTGATATACTTTTTCAAGTGCTGTGAATGTAAGAACTTCACTGTTGCCACCATGAAAGATTTTAACGTGGCGTGCTATCGGGGTATCGAGGTCTTTCTTAATTGAGTAAACATGTTCGCCTATACGTCTTCGTAGTTGGCGTCGTGTTTTCCCTACGTAGATTTTTTTACATAAACATGTAGCCACATAGACTACACTTGTAGTGCAACAATTTGAGAAGTCCTTTAGGACATATCTTGCCCCATTGGATGGATGCTCATAGATTTTTGTGGGTTTGATATATCTACAGAATTTGCAATTACCACATTTAAAACATCCTAGTGGAGGATTAAGCCATGTCTTATTGTATTTTGTCTCTTTGAAGAAGCTATGCACTAAGGAATCTTTCAGATTTTTTCCCCTTCGATAAACAATTGGTATCTTCTGTGGAAGGATATCTATCAAGTCTTCATCACTTCTCAATAGATGCCAATGTTTAGATATAATGTCTTTTATTGAGGCAGACTCATAACCGAAAGTTAAGATACATCTTGGATATGATTTATCTGATGTTTGGGTATTTATCTTAGGTGGTTTATTCAATAATTCCGTTCTATTGCAGCCCAATGCATATTGATATGCTTTCTTTAAACATTTGTTAGAGTATCCTCTTTCTCGAAATCTTTGTTTTAATTTATCTGCCTCAATTTTAAACTTAGTTTCTGAGCTGCAGTTCCTCCTGATTCTTAGATATTGCCCCTTCGGGATGCCCTTTTTCAGGGGTTCGAAGTGTTGGCTATCCCATGATAATAGCGTATTTGCAGCTGTCTTTTTCCTGAACGTGGTGGTTGAGATGTTTCCTTCATTATCTTTTTGAATAAGAAGATCCAAAAAGGGAATCTCTGTTCTATGGATTTCATGCGTAAACCTCAAACCCATCTCGTTTTTATTCAAGGAATCCATGAGGGTTTCAAATTCTAATTTTGTTCCATCCCATATCACGAATATGTCGTCTATATAGCGACGCCAAATCATTGCATGTATAGTAAGATATTCAAGCCCTGGTTCTGAGAACATCTACTTTTTTTCCCAATTTGTAAACAGATTGTTAATCAATGGGTAGTAAATACCTAGGGAATTCAGCATTCCTATCATACCTTGTTCTATAGACTAGTGGTTCAATCCACAAAAGGAAGCATTGAATAATTATTAGTATCTTTGTATAATACTTCCATATATTGACACTAAGGACTTGCATTGTACTTTGAAGGACTTATTCTTCAGAGAGACTATTTTGTTCACTATGACGAATTTTGCTATCCATAATTTAGATATTGAATCCCTCCTAAAAGAAGCTGAAGAAAGCTTCAGTGGTAACCCTCAGCCAATAGTTGAAGGTAATAAAGATATAAGACATATATATGGAGACCTCTTGAAAATAATGAGGAAACAGGTACGCTCGGTATGGGAAATAAGCAGCCTACAAAACTACCTTAAAAATAAGTATATTCCTAGAGGCCTAAGATTACACCTTAACCCTGCAATTAATTTGAGTGATGAAACCTTTGTAAACAAATGGAAAGATATTCTCCTTAAATGTTCATCTGAATTAATCAGTCTGATCATTGAGACAGAAAAACATAATCTGGAAGTATTAAAACCTAAGATTGTATTATGTCAACAAGAATTCAACAAACAAAGTGACTCTACAGAGTATGAATCACTATGTAGAAAACTAAATGACAACATTGAAAGATTCAAGAGAGATATTAAAGACCGGAAACAGAAAAAATTTCTAAGAGACAAAACTGATTTCCAAACAAATAGAATTTTTAAAAAATTCCCCACCTCTATACCATCACAAAGAAATTCTGACATAAGTTCATCAGATTATGATAACTCAGATATAGATGAACATTCCCATAGCTCAAGAGGTAGACGACCCGCTATGCACTATAGAAGGGAGGCATACAATACAAGGAATTTTGCACAAACTAGAATGCCAAACCCCTACAATAACGAAGGTTTTTTAGAGGTAGGCCAATTCCCTGTGAAAGGTCCCGAGAGGAGAGACCAAAGGAAAAAGAATTAAACATTAAGAAACAGCCAAATGCAATAAGTCCTATAAAAGATCAGAATATGAAAATTATCAACCTATCAAAGTTTATCATAAATAATGATCATGAATCAGTACTTAGAAAAGGCCTGAGTTTTGTTCCAACGTCAAGATCTGACAAATTCACCCATATTAAGGATATAAATCTTTTTGCTCGCAAATTGGCCTTACAAAAATTCTTCAAAAATAAACAAGATAAAGAACATATGAAGTTAGGCCTAAGCAAAGAGGACGTTGACACCTTTGAACTTCTATTGTCTCTGTTAGAAGAGAATACTACCATTGAAGCAGAAAATACATATGATACAAAAAGATGGAAAAATAAAAGCAAGTTCACTCCCTTTCTAAAAGATTACTCGAATATATGGGTATTCCTTCAACAGGTAACAATTGACATAGAAAGCTTAGATTTTTCTAAACTAAGAAAAACTTACAACCTAACTAAAAAAGAATATCAGGCCCTAAATGAGCTTAAATCCTGTAAAGATATTCAAATTAAACAAGTGGATAAAGGAGGCAACCTAGTGATATTAAGTAATGATAAGTACAAAGAGATGTGCAATAGAATTTTGGATGACAGATCCACCTATGAAGTACTAGCTAAGAATCCAAATCTTGAGTATAGACTAGTTTTAAAGTCTATATTAGAAAAAGCTAAAATGGAGAAAATTATCGATGAACATACATTCATGTTTCTCTTACCAAAATTCCCTTGCATCTCTACCTTTTATGCACTACCAAAAGTGCATAAACAAACAATACCTATCCCTGGGAGGCCTATAGTATCAGGTACAGGAAACCTTTCATCCAATGCCAGTATTTTTGTGGATCATCATCTACGTGAATTGGTACAAAACTTGCCCTCATATGTACAAGATACTAATGATATACTAAAACAGCTTGAACATTTAACAGTGCCAAAGGATACCTGGTTAGCAACCATTGACGTTGAAGCACTCTACAGTAGTATACCTCATAATCTTGGTATTGAGGCAGCCAAAAAATTTCTGAGCACAAAAAGCACTAACTTTGAGAAGTTCAATAATTTTATTGTTCAAATCTTAGAGTATGTCTTAAAATACAATTTCTTCCTGTTCAATGACAAATGGTTCCACCAGATAAAAGGAACTGCAATGGGCACCCCATGTGCCCCTAGCTACGCAAACCTCTTTCTAGGTAGCTGGGAGAAGAAGATGTTCTCAGAACCAGGGCTTGAATATCTTACTATACATGCAATGATTTGGCGTCGCTATATAGACGACATATTCGTGATATGGGATGGAACAAAATTAGAATTTGAAACCCTCATGGATTCCTTGAATAAAAACGAGATGGGTTTGAGGTTTACGCATGAAATCCATAGAACAGAGATTCCCTTTTTGGATCTTCTTATTCAAAAAGATAATGAAGGAAACATCTCAACCACCACGTTCAGGAAAAAGACAGCTGCAAATACGCTATTATCATGGGATAGCCAACACTTCGAACCCCTGAAAAAGGGCATCCCGAAGGGGCAATATCTAAGAATCAGGAGGAACTGCAGCTCAGAAACTAAGTTTAAAATTGAGGCAGATAAATTAAAACAAAGATTTCGAGAAAGAGGATACTCTAACAAATGTTTAAAGAAAGCATATCAATATGCATTGGGCTGCAATAGAATGGAATTATTGAATAAACCACCTAAGATAAATACCCAAACATCAGATAAATCATATCCAAGATGTATCTTAACTTTCGGTTATGAGTCTGCCTCAATAAAAGACATTATATCTAAACATTGGCATCTATTGAGAAGTGATGAAGACTTGATAGATATCCTTCCACAGAAGATACCAATTGTTTATCGAAGGGGAAAAAATCTGAAAGATTCCTTAGTGCATAGCTTCTTCAAAGAGACAAAATACAATAAGACATGGCTTAATCCTCCACTAGGATGTTTTAAATGTGGTAATTGCAAATTCTGTAGATATATCAAACCCACAAAAATCTATGAGCATCCATCCAATGGGGCAAGATATGTCCTAAAGGACTTCTCAAATTGTTGCACTACAAGTGTAGTCTATGTGGCTACATGTTTATGTAAAAAATCTACGTAGGGAAAACACGACGCCAACTACGAAGACGTATAGGCGAACATGTTTACTCAATTAAGAAAGACCTCGATACCCCGATAGCACGCCACGTTAAAATCTTTCATGGTGGCAACAGTGAAGTTCTTACATTCACAGCACTTGAAAAAGTATATCAAGGCCCCAGACAGGGGGATCTGGACAAAAAACTGCTCCAACATGAAGCAAAATGGATTCACAAGTTAAAAGCTTTATCACCAGAGGGATTAAATAAAGGTTTCACATTTTCACCTTTTATTTAAATTGGTGTTTATAAGGTTTAAATGTCATATCTTTTTAGAATGACCACCCTTATTGCATAACTGACAAGCTATTATATTACATAACCATTTTTTTACCTGGCACTATAATAATTTACACTACCTTGCTTGATTATTTACATCATTTATTGCTATTATTCTATTATGCCAGCTACACTTCCACCACACATTGTCACTCCCCCCATATATCACTTTATATCACATAGGGCTTTACCTATCATAAACTGAGAGATCTTCTTTCGGTTTTCAACCACTTTATTATAACAGTCTAATATTGATATGTTCCTATACACCATATTTATTTCATACTATACTTGGATTAGTTCTCATATACACTTCCAGCACCCTTTGTCACTCCCCCCATATATCACTTTATATCATATAGGGCTTTTCCCTATTTTAAACTGAGAGATCTCTTTTCGGTATCCATCCATTTTATTACAACAGACTATTATTGATCTGTTTTTATACACAAGATTCACTTCATACTATATTTGGAGTGGTTCTCATATACTTTGTCACTAGTTACTACTGGCACTTTTTGCACATATAACTATATATATATATATATATATATAACCATTCCCTAGGGTCCTGGTTTTTCCAGATTCACCCCTTCTGTTCATTCCAATTTTATGGGTCTCCTATAGCCTCCCCATTTCAGCTTGGAGGCACCAATCCTATTTAATATATGGGCTGTATTATGGCTATTTTTTCATATTCCTGATTGTCTCTCTATTTACTTCCTACTCCGGTCTGTACCTTTAAACCTCTACCACAACGCAGCAAAAGCGCAATGAGCGCCTCATAGACTCACTGCGCATGTCCGGTTAGTGTCAATTGGTTGCCGTGGTTACCGCAACGTTTAAATAGAGGGCTAGACGGCCTAGCATACTTCTCCTTGACAAAGACGTCTGATGACGTCGAAACGCGTCGGCTCCTGATGACGTGGCATGCCTAACAACTAAGGGCACGCCGGCGTCTCCCTAACTAACAGTATTGTACTTTTAATATCTAGAGTCTGAATGCTTACCCTCCCTGTCCGCTTTCCATATGAGTGAATGTTGTGGTTTTAGATTTAGCATGTAATAGACAGCACATAAGAGCTTTAGAGAAAAAGCTAATTTGCTGGCTCCTTATTACTCTCCTAGAATCCTTTTTCTCCCTATTTATGATTGAACTAGGATATGGGCAAAATAGAGGGTGAACAGCCTTGAATGGCCATCACCTGCATATTACAGTCCTATTGAGACAGCATAACAGAAGTACTCACATTATTGATTGTGCTCCTACTAAAAATCTGTATCCTAATTATTAATCACATCAATATTGACCAGAGAGATTTTGGAAAATAATTATCTATCTAGGAGATATATATATACTTATAGGAGACCAGATTATCTCATTTTTTCTTCACAGTGGACCCTAGGAGCTAAGGGCCACTTCTGTATTTAATACATGTAGTAACACCATACCTTTCAAGTGATATTATAGATCCTTTATAATCATAAGGACAGGTTCCACTTCAATTGGATAAGCTATTTCATCTCTTTCTCTGGAAATACTGTTAGTTGTGAATTTATATACCCCTCTATTAAGAGGTTTCAATAATATCAAGTGGGTATATTTTTCACATACAAATTAGCCTATTTTATATTCCCATTTTTCCAATCCAGGATTTTTTATATTAAATTGGTTTTAATAGATATCGCCGTTGTTACCCTTTACTAATAAAGACTTTAGTTTTAACTTTTTTTCCCAATTTGTAAACAGATTGTTAATCAATGGGTAGTAAATACCTAGGGAATTCAGCATTCCTATCATACCTTGTTCTATAGACTAGTGGTTCAATCCACAAAAGGAAGCATTGAATAATTATTAGTATCTTTGTATAATACTTCCATATATTGACACTAAGGACTTGCATTGTACTTTGAAGGACTTATTCTTCAGAGAGACTATTTTGTTCACTATGACGAATTTTGCTATCCATAATTTAGATATTGAATCCCTCCTAAAAGAAGCTGAAGAAAGCTTCAGTGGTAACCCTCAGCCAATAGTTGAAGGTAATAAAGATATAAGACATATATATGGAGACCTCTTGAAAATAATGAGGAAACAGGTACGCTCGGTATGGGAAATAAGCAACCTACAAAACTACCTTAAAAATAAGTATATTCCTAGAGGCCTAAGATTACACCTTAACCCTGCAATTAATTTGAGTGATGAAACCTTTGTAAACAAATGGAAAGATATTCTCCTTAAATGTTCATCTGAATTAATCAGTCTGATCATTGAGACAGAAAAACATAATCTGGAAGTATTAAAACCTAAGATTGTATTATGTCAACAAGAATTCAACAAACAAAGTGACTCTACAGAGTATGAATCACTATGTAGAAAACTAAATGATAACATTGAAAGATTCAAGAGAGATATTAAAGACCGGAAACAGAAAAAATTTCTAAGAGACAAAACTGATTTCCAAACAAATAGAATTTTTAAAAAATTCCCCACCTCTATACCATCACAAAGAAATTCTGACATAAGTTCATCAGATTATGATAACTCAGATATAGATGAACATTCCCATAGCTCAAGAGGTAGACGACCCGCTATGCACTATAGAAGGGAGGCATACAATACAAGGAATTTTGCACAAACTAGAATGCCAAACCCCTACAATAACGAAGGTTTTTTAGAGGTAGGCCAATTCCCTGTGAAAGGTCCCGAGAGGAGAGACCAAAGGAAAAAGAATTAAACATTAAGAAACAGCCAAATGCAATAAGTCCTATAAAAGATCAGAATATGAAAATTATCAACCTATCAAAGTTTATCATAAATAATGATCATGAATCAGTACTTAGAAAAGGCCTGAGTTTTGTTCCAACGTCAAGATCTGACAAATTCACCCATATTAAGGATATAAATCTTTTTGCTCGCAAATTGGCCTTACAAAAATTCTTCAAAAATAAACAAGATAAAGAACATATGAAGTTAGGCCTAAGCAAAGAGGACGTTGACACCTTTGAACTTCTATTGTCTCTGTTAGAAGAGAATACTACCATTGAAGCAGAAAATACATATGATACAAAAAGATGGAAAAATAAAAGCAAGTTCACTCCCTTTCTAAAAGATTACTCGAATATATGGGTATTCCTTCAACAGGTAACAATTGACATAGAAAGCTTAGATTTTTCTAAACTAAGAAAAACTTACAACCTAACTAAAAAAGAATATCAGGCCCTAAATGAGCTTAAATCCTGTAAAGATATTCAAATTAAACAAGTGGATAAAGGAGGCAACCTAGTGATATTAAGTAATGATAAGTACAAAGAGATGTGCAATAGAATTTTGGATGACAGATCCACCTATGAAGTACTAGCTAAGAATCCAAATCTTGAGTATAGACTAGTTTTAAAGTCTATATTAGAAAAAGCTAAAATGGAGAAAATTATCGATGAACATACATTCATGTTTCTCTTACCAAAATTCCCTTGCATCTCTACCTTTTATGCACTACCAAAAGTGCATAAACAAACAATACCTATCCCTGGGAGGCCTATAGTATCAGGTACAGGAAACCTTTCATCCAATGCCAGTATTTTTGTGGATCATCATCTACGTGAATTGGTACAAAACTTGCCCTCATATGTACAAGATACTAATGATATACTAAAACAGCTTGAACATTTAACAGTGCCAAAGGATACCTGGTTAGCAACCATTGACGTTGAAGCACTCTACAGTAGTATACCTCATAATCTTGGTATTGAGGCAGCCAAAAAATTTCTGAGCACAAAAAGCACTAACTTTGAGAAGTTCAATAATTTTATTGTTCAAATCTTAGAGTATGTCTTAAAATACAATTTCTTCCTGTTCAATGACAAATGGTTCCACCAGATAAAGGGAACTGCAATGGGCACCCCATGTGCCCCTAGCTACGCAAACCTCTTTCTAGGTAGCTGGGAGAAGAAGATGTTCTCAGAACCAGGGCTTGAATATCTTACTATACATGCAATGATTTGGCGTCGCTATATAGACAACATATTCGTGATATGGGATGGAACAAAATTAGAATTTGAAACCCTCATGGATTCCTTGAATAAAAACGAGATGGGTTTGAGGTTTACGCATGAAATCCATAGAACAGAGATTCCCTTTTTGGATCTTCTTATTCAAAAAGATAATGAAGGAAACATCTCAACCACCATGTTCAGGAAAAAGACAGCTGCAAATACGCTATTATCATGGGATAGCCAACACTTCGAACCCCTGAAAAAGGGCATCCCGAAGGGGCAATATCTAAGAATCAGGAGGAACTGCAGCTCAGAAACTAAGTTTAAAATTGAGGCAGATAAATTAAAACAAAGATTTCGAGAAAGAGGATACTCTAACAAATGTTTAAAGAAAGCATATCAATATGCATTGGGCTGCAATAGAATGGAATTATTGAATAAACCACCTAAGATAAATACCCAAACATCAGATAAATCATATCCAAGATGTATCTTAACTTTCGGTTATGAGTCTGCCTCAATAAAAGACATTATATCTAAACATTGGCATCTATTGAGAAGTGATGAAGACTTGATAGATATCCTTCCACAGAAGATACCAATTGTTTATCGAAGGGGAAAAAATCTGAAAGATTCCTTAGTGCATAGCTTCTTCAAAGAGACAAAATACAATAAGACATGGCTTAATCCTCCACTAGGATGTTTTAAATGTGGTAATTGCAAATTCTGTAGATATATCAAACCCAAAAAAATCTATGAGCATCCATCCAATGGGGCAAGATATGTCCTAAAGGACTTCTCAAATTGTTGCACTACAAGTGTAGTCTATGTGGCTACATGTTTATGTAAAAAATCTACGTAGGGAAAACACGACGCCAACTACGAAGACGTATAGGCGAACATGTTTACTCAATTAAGAAAGACCTCGATACCCCGATAGCACGCCACGTTAAAATCTTTCATGGTGGCAACAGTGAAGTTCTTACATTCACAGCACTTGAAAAAGTATATCAAGGCCCCAGACAGGGGGATCTGGACAAAAAACTGCTCCAACATGAAGCAAAATGGATTCACAAGTTAAAAGCTTTATCACCAGAGGGATTAAATAAAGGTTTCACATTTTCACCTTTTATTTAAATTGGTGTTTATAAGGTTTAAATGTCATATCTTTTTAGAATGACCACCCTTATTGCATAACTGACAAGCTATTATATTACATAACCATTTTTTTACCTGGCACTATAATAATTTACACTACCTTGCTTGATTATTTACATCATTTATTGCTATTATTCTATTATGCCAGCTACACTTCCAGCTCACATTGTCACTCCCCCCATATATCACTTTATATCACATAGGGCTTTACCTATCATAAACTGAGAGATCTTCTTTCGGTTTTCAACCACTTTATTATAACAGTCTAATATTGATATGTTCCTATACACCATATTTATTTCATACTATACTTGGATTAGTTCTCATATACACTTCCAGCACCCTTTGTCACTCCCCCCATATATCACTTTATATCATATAGGGCTTTTCCCTATTTTAAACTGAGAGATCTCTTTTCGGTATCCATCCATTTTATTACAACAGACTATTATTGATCTGTTTTTATACACAAGATTCACTTCATACTATATTTGGAGTGGTTCTCATATACTTTGTCACTAGTTACTACTGGCACTTTTTGCACATATAACTATATATATATATATATATATATAACCATTCCCTAGGGTCCTGGTTTTTCCAGATTCACCCCTTCTGTTCATTCCAATTTTATGGGTCTCCTATAGCCTCCCCATTTCAGCTTGGAGGCACCAATCCTATTTAATATATGGGCTGTATTATGGCTATTTTTTCATATTCCTGATTGTCTCTCTATTTACTTCCTACTCCGGTCTGTACCTTTAAACCTCTACCACAACGCAGCAAAAGCGCAATGAGCGCCTCATAGACTCACTGCGCATGTCCGGTTAGTGTCAATTGGTTGCCGTGGTTACCGCAACGTTTAAATAGAGGGCTAGACGGCCTAGCATACTTCTCCTTGACAAAGACGTCTGATGACGTCGAAACGCGTCGGCTCCTGATGACGTGGCATGCCTAACAACTAAGGGCACGCCGGCGTCTCCCTAACTAACAGTATTGTACTTTTAATATCTAGAGTCTGAATGCTTACCCTCCCTGTCCGCTTTCCATATGAGTGAATGTTGTGGTTTTAGATTTAGCATGTAATAGACAGCACATAAGAGCTTTAGAGAAAAAGCTAATTTGCTGGCTCCTTATTACTCTCCTAGAATCCTTTTTCTCCCTATTTATGATTGAACTAGGATATGGGCAAAATAGAGGGTGAACAGCCTTGAATGGCCATCACCTGCATATTACAGTCCTATTGAGACAGCATAACAGAAGTACTCACATTATTGATTGTGCTCCTACTAAAAATCTGTATCCTAATTATTAATCACATCAATATTGACCAGAGAGATTTTGGAAAATAATTATCTATCTAGGAGATATATATATACTTATAGGAGACCAGATTATCTCATTTTTTCTTCACAGTGGACCCTAGGAGCTAAGGGCCACTTCTGTATTTAATACATGTAGTAACACCATACCTTTCAAGTGATATTATAGATCCTTTATAATCATAAGGACAGGTTCCACTTCAATTGGATAAGCTATTTCATCTCTTTCTCTGGAAATACTGTTAGTTGTGAATTTATATACCCCTCTATTAAGAGGTTTCAATAATATCAAGTGGGTATATTTTTCACATACAAATTAGCCTATTTTATATTCCCATTTTTCCAATCCAGGATTTTTTATATTAAATTGGTTTTAATAGATATCGCCGTTGTTACCCTTTACTAATAAAGACTTTAGTTTTAACTTTTTTTCCCAATTTGTAAACAGATTGTTAATCAATGGGTAGTAAATACCTAGGGAATTCAGCATTCCTATCATACCTTGTTCTATAGACTAGTGGTTCAATCCACAAAAGGAAGCATTGAATAATTATTAGTATCTTTGTATAATACTTCCATATATTGACACTAAGGACTTGCATTGTACTTTGAAGGACTTATTCTTCAGAGAGACTATTTTGTTCACTATGACGAATTTTGCTATCCATAATTTAGATATTGAATCCCTCCTAAAAGAAGCTGAAGAAAGCTTCAGTGGTAACCCTCAGCCAATAGTTGAAGGTAATAAAGATATAAGACATATATATGGAGACCTCTTGAAAATAATGAGGAAACAGGTACGCTCGGTATGGGAAATAAGCAACCTACAAAACTACCTTAAAAATAAGTATATTCCTAGAGGCCTAAGATTACACCTTAACCCTGCAATTAATTTGAGTGATGAAACCTTTGTAAACAAATGGAAAGATATTCTCCTTAAATGTTCATCTGAATTAATCAGTCTGATCATTGAGACAGAAAAACATAATCTGGAAGTATTAAAACCTAAGATTGTATTATGTCAACAAGAATTCAACAAACAAAGTGACTCTACAGAGTATGAATCACTATGTAGAAAACTAAATGATAACATTGAAAGATTCAAGAGAGATATTAAAGACCGGAAACAGAAAAAATTTCTAAGAGACAAAACTGATTTCCAAACAAATAGAATTTTTAAAAAATTCCCCACCTCTATACCATCACAAAGAAATTCTGACATAAGTTCATCAGATTATGATAACTCAGATATAGATGAACATTCCCATAGCTCAAGAGGTAGACGACCCGCTATGCACTATAGAAGGGAGGCATACAATACAAGGAATTTTGCACAAACTAGAATGCCAAACCCCTACAATAACGAAGGTTTTTTAGAGGTAGGCCAATTCCCTGTGAAAGGTCCCGAGAGGAGAGACCAAAGGAAAAAGAATTAAACATTAAGAAACAGCCAAATGCAATAAGTCCTATAAAAGATCAGAATATGAAAATTATCAACCTATCAAAGTTTATCATAAATAATGATCATGAATCAGTACTTAGAAAAGGCCTGAGTTTTGTTCCAACGTCAAGATCTGACAAATTCACCCATATTAAGGATATAAATCTTTTTGCTCGCAAATTGGCCTTACAAAAATTCTTCAAAAATAAACAAGATAAAGAACATATGAAGTTAGGCCTAAGCAAAGAGGACGTTGACACCTTTGAACTTCTATTGTCTCTGTTAGAAGAGAATACTACCATTGAAGCAGAAAATACATATGATACAAAAAGATGGAAAAATAAAAGCAAGTTCACTCCCTTTCTAAAAGATTACTCGAATATATGGGTATTCCTTCAACAGGTAACAATTGACATAGAAAGCTTAGATTTTTCTAAACTAAGAAAAACTTACAACCTAACTAAAAAAGAATATCAGGCCCTAAATGAGCTTAAATCCTGTAAAGATATTCAAATTAAACAAGTGGATAAAGGAGGCAACCTAGTGATATTAAGTAATGATAAGTACAAAGAGATGTGCAATAGAATTTTGGATGACAGATCCACCTATGAAGTACTAGCTAAGAATCCAAATCTTGAGTATAGACTAGTTTTAAAGTCTATATTAGAAAAAGCTAAAATGGAGAAAATTATCGATGAACATACATTCATGTTTCTCTTACCAAAATTCCCTTGCATCTCTACCTTTTATGCACTACCAAAAGTGCATAAACAAACAATACCTATCCCTGGGAGGCCTATAGTATCAGGTACAGGAAACCTTTCATCCAATGCCAGTATTTTTGTGGATCATCATCTACGTGAATTGGTACAAAACTTGCCCTCATATGTACAAGATACTAATGATATACTAAAACAGCTTGAACATTTAACAGTGCCAAAGGATACCTGGTTAGCAACCATTGACGTTGAAGCACTCTACAGTAGTATACCTCATAATCTTGGTATTGAGGCAGCCAAAAAATTTCTGAGCACAAAAAGCACTAACTTTGAGAAGTTCAATAATTTTATTGTTCAAATCTTAGAGTATGTCTTAAAATACAATTTCTTCCTGTTCAATGACAAATGGTTCCACCAGATAAAGGGAACTGCAATGGGCACCCCATGTGCCCCTAGCTACGCAAACCTCTTTCTAGGTAGCTGGGAGAAGAAGATGTTCTCAGAACCAGGGCTTGAATATCTTACTATACATGCAATGATTTGGCGTCGCTATATAGACAACATATTCGTGATATGGGATGGAACAAAATTAGAATTTGAAACCCTCATGGATTCCTTGAATAAAAACGAGATGGGTTTGAGGTTTACGCATGAAATCCATAGAACAGAGATTCCCTTTTTGGATCTTCTTATTCAAAAAGATAATGAAGGAAACATCTCAACCACCATGTTCAGGAAAAAGACAGCTGCAAATACGCTATTATCATGGGATAGCCAACACTTCGAACCCCTGAAAAAGGGCATCCCGAAGGGGCAATATCTAAGAATCAGGAGGAACTGCAGCTCAGAAACTAAGTTTAAAATTGAGGCAGATAAATTAAAACAAAGATTTCGAGAAAGAGGATACTCTAACAAATGTTTAAAGAAAGCATATCAATATGCATTGGGCTGCAATATAACGGAATTATTGAATAAACCACCTAAGATAAATACCCAAACATCAGATAAATCATATCCAAGATGTATCTTAACTTTCGGTTATGAGTCTGCCTCAATAAAAGACATTATATCTAAACATTGGCATCTATTGAGAAGTGATGAAGACTTGATAGATATCCTTCCACAGAAGATACCAATTGTTTATCGAAGGGGAAAAAATCTGAAAGATTCCTTAGTGCATAGCTTCTTCAAAGAGACAAAATACAATAAGACATGGCTTAATCCTCCACTAGGATGTTTTAAATGTGGTAATTGCAAATTCTGTAGATATATCAAACCCACAAAAATCTATGAGCATCCATCCAATGGGGCAAGATATGTCCTAAAGGACTTCTCAAATTGTTGCACTACAAGTGTAGTCTATGTGGCTACATGTTTATGTAAAAAAATCTACGTAGGGAAAACACGACGCCAACTACGAAGACGTATAGGCGAACATGTTTACTCAATTAAGAAAGACCTCGATACCCCGATAGCACGCCACGTTAAAATCTTTCATGGTGGCAACAGTGAAGTTCTTACATTCACAGCACTTGAAAAAGTATATCAAGGCCCCAGACAGGGGGATCTGGACAAAAAACTGCTCCAACATGAAGCAAAATGGATTCACAAGTTAAAAGCTTTATCACCAGAGGGATTAAATGAAGGTTTCACATTTTCACCTTTTATTTAAATTGGTGTTTATAAGGTTTAAATGTCATATCTTTTTAGAATGACCACCCTTATTGCATAACTGACAAGCTATTATATTACATAACCATTTTTTTACCTGGCACTATAATAATTTACACTACCTTGCTTGATTATTTACATCATTTATTGCTATTATTCTATTATGCCAGCTACACTTCCACCACACATTGTCACTTCCCCCATATATCACTTTATATCACATAGGGCTTTACCTATCATAAACTGAGAGATCTTCTTTCAGTTTTCAACCACTTTATTATAACAGACTAATATTGATATGTTCCTATACACCATATTTATTTCATACTATACTTGGATTAGTTCTCATATATACTTCCAGCACCCTTTGTCACTCCCCCCATATATCACTTTATATCATATAGGGCTTTTCCCTATTTTAAACTGAGAGATCTCTTTTCGGTATCCATCCATTTTATTACAACAGACTATTATTGATCTGTTTTTATACACAAGATTCACTTCATACTATATTTGGAGTGGTTCTCATATACTTTGTCACTAGTTACTACTGGCACTTTTTGCACATATAACTATATATATATATATATATATATATATATATATATAACCATTCCCTAGGGTCCTGGTTTTTCCAGATTCACCCCTTCTGTTCATTCCAATTTTATGGGTCTCCTATAGCCTCCCCATTTCAGCTTGGAGGCACCAATCCCATTTAATATATGGGCTGTATTATGGCTATTTTTTCATATTCCTGATTGTCTCTCTATTTACTTCCTACTCCGGTCTGTACCTTTAAACCTCTACCACAACGCAGCAAAAGCGCAATGAGCGCCTCATAGACTCACTGCGCATGTCCGGTTAGTGTCAATTGGTTGCCGTGGTTACGGCAACGTTTAAATAGAGGGCTAGACGGCCTAGCATACTTCTCCTTGACAAAGACGTCTGATGACGCCGAAACGCGTCGGCTCCTGATGACGTGGCATGCCTTACAACTAAGGGCACGCCGGCATCTCCCTAACTAACAGTATTGTACTTTTAATATCTAGAGTCTGAATGCTTACCCTCCCTGTCCGCTTTCCATATGAGTGAATGTTGTGGTGTTAGATTTAGCATGTAATAGACAGCACATAAGAGCTTTAGAGAAAAAGCTAATTTGCTGGCTCCTTATTACTCTCCTAGAATCCTTTTTCTCCCTATTTATGATTGAACTAGGATATGGGCAAAATAGAGGGTGAACAGCCTTGAATGGCCATCACCTGCATATTACAGTCCTATTGAGACAGCATAACAGAAGTACTCACATTATTGATTGTGCTCCTACTAAAAATCTGTATCCTAATTATTAATCACATCAATATTGATCAGAGAGATTTTGGAAAATAATTATCTATCTAGGAGATATATATATACTTATAGGAGACCAGATTATCTAATTTTTTCTTCACAGTGGACCCTAGGAGCTAAGGGCCACTTCTGTATTTAATACATGTAGTAACACCATACCTTTCAAGTGATATTATAGATCCTTTATAATCATAAGGACAGGTTCCACTTCAATTGGATAAGCTATTTCATCTCTTTCTCTGGAAATACTGTTAGTTGTGAATTTATATACCCCTCTATTAAGAGGTTTCAATAATATCAAGTGGGTATATTTTTCACATACAAATTAGCCTATTTTATATTCCCATTTTTCCAATCCAGGATTTTTTATATTAAATTGGTTTTAATAGATATCGCCGTTGTTACCCTTTACTAATAAAGACTTTAGTTTTAACTTTTTTTCCCAATTTGTAAACAGATTGTTAATCAATGGGTAGTAAATACCTAGGGAATTCAGCATTCCTATCATACCTTGTACTGTATGTTATTTGAGCATAGTGGATTTTATTAGACTAGTTCTGGCCTTTTAAATGCTTGGACAAAGGTTCTGCAGTTTTGCTATGCACTTCGGATGCAGAGTGTGAAGAAAAACCCTGTTTTATGGTTATTTTATTCTTATGGTTGAAATATGATCACATACTGTAGATATGTTGGTCTGCTAGCCTAAAAGATAATCCTATCACAGGGGCTCCTGTGAAAGGAAAGTCTATTGTGTAAAGTGTTGGTGAGAGATAGCACAAGAGAAGGATAATCTAATCAATGTCTGTATTGTATAAAAGTAGCCAGGTAGCCTCAGGGAGGTGTGACCACACCTATTGTCTCTCTATGTGTATTGTGTGGCCAAATAGGGGGATGTGTATTACCTGTGAGAAGAGATGTATATATACTTCTGGATAACAAAATAAAGACAGTATTCTTTGACTCCCAATTGAGTGTCGTCCAATATGGGAGGTTGGGTGTACTGCGGTACATTTTAGCCCATATACCCTAACTTATACAATGCAGGAGAAGGGTATATAACTCATATAGGTATACTTTCTGCTAATCGTGTGTACTCTGGTACATTTTAGCCCATATACCCCAACTTATGCATTGCAGAAGCAGGGTATATAACTCATATAGTATACTGTACCCTCCTTGGGTGTACTGTGGTACATTTTAGCCCATATACCACAACTTATACAATGCAGGAGCAGGGTATATAACTCATATAGGTATATGTCCTCTTCTTGGGTGTACTGTGGTACATTTTAGCCCATAAACTCCAACTTATGCATTGCAGGAGCAGGGTATATAACTCATATAGGTATACTGTCCCCTCCTAGGGTGTACTGTGGTACATTTTAGCCCATATACCCCAACATATACATTGCAGGAGCAGGGTATATAACTCATATAGGTATACTGTCCCCTCCTAGGGTGTACTGTGGTACATTTTAGCCCATATACCCCAACGTATACAATACAGGAGCAGGGTATATAACTCATATAGGTATACTGTCTTTTCCTTGGGTGTACTGTGGTACATTTTAGCCCATATACCCCAACATATACATTGCAGGAGCAGGGTATATAACTCATATAGGTATACTGTCCCCTCCTAGGGTGTACTGTGGTACATTTTAGCCCATATACCCCAACGTATACAATACAGGAGCAGGGTATATAACTCATATAGGTATACTGTCCTCTCCTTGGGTGTACTGTGGTACATTTTAGCCCATATACCCCAACTTATACAATGCAGGAGCATGGTATATAACTCATATAGGTATATGGCCTCTCCTTGGGTTTACTGTGGTACATTTTAGCCCATATATCCCAACTTATACATTGCAGAAGCAGGGTATATAACTCATATAGTATACTGTCCTCTCCTTGGGTGTACTGTGGTACATTTTAGCCCATATACCCCAACATATAAATTGCAGGAGCAGGGTATATAACTCATATAGGTATACTGTCCCCTCCTAGGGTGTACTGTGGTACATTTTAGCCCATATACCCCAATGTATACAATACAGGAGCAGGGTATATAACTCATATAGGTATACTGTCTTCTCCTTGGGTGAACTGTGGTACATTTTAGCCCATATACCCCAACGTATACATTGCAGGAGCAGGGTATATAACTCATATAGGTATACTGTACCCTCCTAGGGTGTAATGTGGTAGATTTTACCCCATATACCCCAACTTATACAATGCAGAAGTAGGGTATATAACTCATCTAGGTATACTGTCTTTTCATTGGGTGCACTGTGGTACATTTTAGCCCATATACCCCAAACTTATACATTGCAGGAGCAGGGTATATAACTCATATAAGTATATGTCCTCTTCTTGGGTGTACTGTGGTACATTTTAGCCCATATACCCCAACATATACATTGCAGGAGCAGGTTATATAACTCATATAGGTATACTGTACCCTCCTAGGGTGTACTGCGGTACATTTTAGCCCATATACCCCAACTTATACAATGCAGGAGCAGGGTATATAACTCATCTAGGTATACTGTCTTTTCCTTGGGTGTACTGTGGTAAATTTTAGCCCATATACCCCAACTTATACATTGCAGGAGCAGGGTATATAACTCATATAGGTATACTGTCTTTTCCTTGGGAGTACTTTGGTACATTTTTGCCCATATACCTTAACTTATACAATGCAGGAGCAGGGTATATAACTCATATAGGTATACTGTTCTCTCCTCGGATGTACTGTGGTACATTTTAGCCCATATACCCCAACTTATACATTGCAGGAGCAGGGTATATAACTCATATAGGTATACTGTCTTCTCCTTGGGTTTACTGCGGTACATTTTAGCCCATATACCCCAATTTATACAATGCAGGAGCAGGGTATATAACTCATCTAGGTATACTGTCTTTTCCTTGGGTGTACTGTGGTAAATTTTTAGACCATATACCACAACTTATACATTGC
The DNA here is from genome assembly GCA_027410445.1 of Discoglossus pictus. Lineage (NCBI taxonomy): Eukaryota > Metazoa > Chordata > Amphibia > Anura > Alytidae > Discoglossus > Discoglossus pictus. The sequence continues at coordinate 505,000 of CM050164.1, read as the reverse complement.
AGGAGCAGGGTATATAACTCATATAGGTATACTGTTCTCTCCTCGGGGATACTGTGGTACATTTTAGCCCATATACCCCAACTTATACATTGCAGGAGCAGGGTATATAACTCATATAGGTATACTGTCCTCTCCTTGGGTGTACTGTGATACATTTTAGCCCATATACCCCAACTTATACAATGCAGGAGCAGGGTATATGTAACGGATCTACTGGCACCCCGACCGGGTACCTCCGTTGATGGATGCGTCCTAGCTTGCGTCGAGGCCTACAAGCACTGCACCGGACACCAAAACCACCACAGACTCCAAGGATAGTACGACAGGAACAAGCGTTCAGTAGTTACAGCTCAAGGGAGTATGCAAAAGCATAGCAATCCCCAGTATGATAGCGATCCCCTCCAATAACGAGACAAGGCTACGTTTTGAAGGGTCAAGTAGAACTATCTCTTTAATGACAGGGAATCTCCTTTTATGCAATGGTGCCCTCTGAAGGGCTACACCCACATAATTATCACAGCCAATTATATACATGGTTCAACCCCCACGTCTCCTCCCCTCAGATAACAGGTAACACAATTAAAACAGACACAATTTTAACCACATTCTGGATGTACCCCAAATACAGGGGGTACACCTTTAAGTCCAGCACCGTTCAATATCTCTCACCCAGGGGAACAACATATACAAAAATGGCATGAATCAGACCAGGGGTTCAAAAGTTAGTAAAAGTATGTTTTTACACATAACACACAGACATTGCACATATCCCCCACACAATACACATATAGGACAATAGGTGAGTCACACCTCCCTGGCAACTTGGATACAATCAGACATTAATTAGATCATGCTTCTTTGTTCTTATCAGAGAATGAAAACACTTTGGAAAATGCAAGGATCCTTTACAACTTTCTTATCTCTTGAATCTCTGTAATAGGATTATCTATTAGCCTAGGTCTGCAAAAGTCTGGCTAATATTCTGCAGAGCATAAACCAGCATACATATTGTAGGATCATATTTTAACCATGATAATCATAAAACAGGGTAAAACAGTGATGGGTTCCGCTACACACCTCCCCCGTGACCATAAGCCGGCATACACGGTCTGATCCCAACGGATCGTCCTGGGGATGTCCGGACAAAAGTATTTGTTGGTCAATTCTCTAGTTTGACAACCCATCAGCATTACTGCAATTCACATTTACTCACATTTCCCATATCCCCAGATAGCTGGGATCTGACCGCACAAAATCACCGAATAGCGCTCAGATCCTCTTCACACAGTTCAATTGCCATGTAGCTAAAGTCTTTCCCATAGTCTTTCATTATATAAATGGGCTTCATGGCACAGTTATCTGGGGTATCATGGTTCACACAGGGCAAGTACAGAATGACCCCCCTGTATGTAAAGGGCCAGAATGAGTGACTTACACTCTGGTGTGGCCGAACACTGGTTCCAAAGGGCAATATGTACCAGGTCCATAGTCGCAGGGCAGGAGGCTGGCAAACAGTCCTCTCCAAGCCAAAGTGGCGAAGGGCACTTCGTCACACATCTCTCCTTTGGGGGGAAGTTTAACCAGGTACCTGGATATTTTGCTGTGGTGATGGGGCAACACGCTGAGGGGACTTGAGGGGCAGAGGCCAGCGGCACTCTGCCCTGATGCCAGCTCTTCTGCTGGTATAACCTGCAGGACATCCTGCTCTGTACAAGGGACAAAGGGAGGGCAGAGGCCGACTGCACTCTGCCCCGCTGTCAGCTCTTCTGCTGGGGTACTTGGGACATATTCCGGCTCAGTAGCCAGGGAAGCGTGGGGGTCAGTGGGGGTTAACATTTCCTCTGTTAACCCTGGGGCCACATTAGAAGTTAGCTGGGGAGGGGAATTTGTACTTACCCCCTCCTCCGGTTGTCCCAGTGACGGTAGTTGGGGATCTGGACAAGCTGTGGGCGCAGAGACCACGGTCCCATCTGCGCTGTCTGGGAGATTGGTGTCTCCCCTGGTTAGGGTAAACTGTCGCTGGGGGGGAAGGACGACACCTTCTGCCCCCTGTGTTTCACACTGCCGCTGGGGGGAAAGGACGACACCTTTGGCCCCCTGGGGTACCCACTGCCGCTGTGGAGGAAGGTCGACACCTTCTGCTCCCTGGGGTACACACTGCCGCTGTGGAGGAAGGTCGACACCTTCTGCTCCCTGGGGTACACACTGCCGCTGAGGGGGAAGGACGACACCTTCTGCCCCCTGGGGTTCACACTGCCGCTGGGGGGAAAGGACGACACCTTCTGCCCCCTTGGGTTCACACTGCCGCTGGGGGGAAAGGACGACACCTTCTGCCCCCTGGGGTTCACACTGCCGCTGGGAAGGAAGGACGACACCTTCTGCCCCCTGGGGTTCACACTGCCGCTGGGGGGGAAGGACGACACCTTCTGCCCCCTGGGGTTCACACTGCCGCTGAGGGGGAAGGATGACACCTTCTGCCCCCTGGGGTTCACACTGCCGCTTGGGGGGAAGGACGACACCTTCGGCCCCCTGGGGTACACACTGTCGCTGGGGAGGAAGGATGACACCTTCAGCTCCCTGGGGTACACACTGCCGCTGGGGAGGAAGGACGACACCTTCGGCCCCCTGGGGTACACACTGCTGCTGGGGAGGAAGGACGACACCTTCAGCTCCCTGGGGTACACACTGCCGCTGGGGAGGAAGGACGACACCTTCGGCTCCCTGGGGAACACACTGCCGCTGGGGAGGAAGGACGACACCTTCAGCTCCCTGGGGTACACACTGCCGCTGGGGAGGAAGGACGACACCTTCGGCCCCCTGGGGTACACACTGCTGCTGGGGAGGAAGGACGACACCTTCAGCTCCCTGGGGTACACACTGCTGCTGGGGGGGAAAGATGACACCTTCGGCCCCCTGAGGTACACACTGCCGCTGGGGAGGAAGGACGACACCTTCGGCTCCCTGGGGAACACACTGCCGCTGGGGAGGAAGGACAACACCTTCGGCTCCCTGGGGTACACACTGGCGCTGGGGGGGAAGGACGACACCTTCGGCCCCCTGGGGTACACACTGCTGCTGGGGAAGAAGGACGACACCTTCAGCTCCCTGGGGTACACACTGTCGCTGGGGAGGGGAATTAGTTGGAGTATTCCACGTGGAGCGGTTTCTGTTTCTGGGACAGTCTCTCTGCATGTGACCCTGCTGGTTACACGTGTGGCACCTGATGTACCGTGCAGGGGTTTGGTAGTTCCCACCACCCGGACGCAGTGCTAAGGGGGGGGTTAATGGTGGGAGGTGGGTTAGCAGCTCCCAAGATGGACCGCTCCCGTGCCCGCTGCTTTTCCATTATGAATTTGTGGACATCTGTCATTAACCATTCCAAGGTTTTCATGGGAAGCGTACCTGGGAAAAAGGCCAGTCTGCTTTGGAGTTCTCTTCCAAACTCATTCTGTGGGGTAATACAAGGTACTGTAACCATGAGTTCCTTTCTGTCTGCATACCTGTAGTCCGCGGCCGCCTCCTCCTCCTCATCATGAAACGCTGTCTGAAAACTAGCCGGTTCCATACTGCTGTAGCCAGGGGCGCTGTACGGATACTAGCGTTGCCCTCAATTTGTAACTCCAAACGTTACCGGTGTCTCCGTGCTGCTTTTCCTCTTACTAGGACGCCATCCCACCACTGCCAGCCAATGTAACGGATCTACTGGCACCCCGACCGGGTACCTCCGTTGATGGATGCGTCCTAGCTTGCGTCGAGGCCTACAAGCACTGCACCGGACACCAAAACCACCACAGACTCCAAGGATAGTACGACAGGAAAAAGCGTTCAGTAGTTACAGCTCAAGGGAGTATGCAAAAGCATAGCAATCCCCAGTATGATAGCGATCCCCTCCAATAACGAGACAAGGCTACGTTTTGAAGGGTCAAGTAGAACTATCTCTTTAATGACAGGGAATCTCCTTTTATGCAATGGTGCCCTCTGAAGGGCTACACCCACATAATTATCACAGCCAATTATATACATGGTTCAACCCCCACGTCTCCTCCCCTCAGATAACAGGTAACACAATTAAAACAGACACAATTTTAACCACATTCTGGATGTACCCCAAATACAGGGGGTACACCTTTAAGTCCAGCACCGTTCAATATCTCTCACCCAGGGGAACAACATATACAAAAATGGCATGAATCAGACCAGGGGTTCAAAAGTTAGTAAAAGTATGTTTTTACACATAACACACAGACATTGCACATATCCCCCACACAATACACATATAGGACAATAGGTGAGACACACCTCCCTGGCAACTTGGATACAATCAGACATTAATTAGATCATGCTTCTTTGTTCTTATCAGAGAATGAAAACACTTTGGAAAATGCAAGGATCCTTTACAACTTTCATATCTCTTGAATCTCTGTAATAGGATTATCTATTAGCCTAGGTCTGCAAAAGTCTGGCTAATATTCTGCAGAGCATAAACCAGCATACATATTGTAGGATCATATTTTAACCATGATAATCATAAAACAGGGTAAAACAGTGATGAGTTCCGCTACAGTATATAACTCATATAGGTATACTGTCTTTTCCTTGGGTGTACTGTGGTAAATTTTAGCCCATATACCCCAACTTATACATTGCAGGAGCAGGGTATATAACTCGTATAGGTATACTGTTCTCTCTTCGGGTGTACTGTGGTACATTTTAGCCCCCATACCCCAACTTATACTATGCAGGAGCAGGGTATATAACTCATATAGTATACTGTCCTCTCCTTGGGTGTACTGTGGTACATTTTAGCCCATATACCCCAACTTATACAATGCAGGAGCAGGGTATATTACTCATATAGGTATATGTCCTCTTCTTGGGTGTACTGTGGTACATTTTAGCCCATATACCCCAACTTATACATTGCAGGAGCAGGGTATATAACTCATATAGGTATACTGTCCCCTCCTAGGGTGTACTGTGGTACATTTTACCCCATATACCCCAATTTATACATTGCAGGAGCAGGGTATATAACTCATATAGGTATACTGTCCTCTCCTTGGGTGTACTGTGGTACATTTTAGCCCATATACCCCAACTTATACATTGCAGGAGCAGGGTATATAACTCATATAGGTATACTGTCCTCTCCTTGGGTGTACTGTGGTACATTTTAGCCCATATACCCCAACTTATACAATGCAGGAGCAGGGTATATAACTCATCTAGGTATACTGTCTTTTCATTGGGTGCACTGTGGTACATTTTAGCCCATATACCCCAAACTTATACATTGCAGGAGCAGGGTATATAACTCATATAGGTATACTGTCCTCTCCTTGGGTGTACTGTGGTACATTTTACCCCATATACCCCAACTTATACAATACAGGAGCAGGATATATAACTCATATAGTTATACTGTCTTCTCCTTGGGTGTACTGTGGTACATTTTAGCCCATATACCCCAACTTATACATTGCAGGAGCAGGGTATATAACTCATATAGGTATACTGTACCCTCCAAGGGTGTACTGTGGTAGATTTTACCCCATATACCCCAACTTATACAATGCAGGAGTAGGGTATATAACTCATCTAGGTATACTGTCTTTTCCTTGGGTGTACTGTGGTACATTTTAGCCCATATACCTCAAACTTATACTTTGCAGGAGCAGGGTATATAACTCATATAGGTATACTGTCCCCTCCTAGGGTGTACTGTGGTACATTTTACCCCATATACCCCAACTTATACAATACAGGAGCAGGGTATATAACTCATATAGTTATACTGTCTTCTCCTTGGGTGTACTGTGGTAGATTTTACCCCATATACCACAACTTATACAATGCAGGAGCAGGGTGTATAACTCATCTAGGTATACTGTCTTTTCCTTGGGTGTACTGTGGTAAATTTTAGCCCATATACCCCAACTTACACATTGCAGGAGCAGGGTATATAACTCATATAGGTATACTGTTCTCTCCTCGGGTGTACTGTGGTACATTTTAGCCCATATATCCCAACTTATACATTGCAGGAGCAGGGTATATAACTCATATAGGTATACTGTCCTCTCCTTGGGTGTACTTTGGTACATTTTTGCCCATATACCCCAACTTATACAATGCAGGAGCAGGGTATATAACTCATATAGGTATACTGTCCTCTCCTTGGGTGTACTGTGGTACATTTTAGCCCATATACCCCATCTTATACAATGCAGGAGCATGGTATATAACTCATATAGGTATATGTCCTCTCCTTGGGTGTACTGTGGTACATTTTAGCCCATATACCCCATCTTATACAATGCAGGAGCAGGGTATATAACTCATATAGGTATACTGTCCTCTCCTTGGGTGTACTGTGGTACATTTTAGCCCATATACCCCAACTTATACATTGCAGGAGCAGGATATATAACTCATATAGGTATACTGTCCTCTCCTTGGGTGTACTGTGGTACATTTTAGCCCATATATCCCAACTTATACATTGCAGAAGCAGGGTATATAACTCATATAGTATACTGTCCTCTCCTTGGGTGTACTGTGGTACATTTTAGCCCATATACCCAACTTATACAATGCAGAAGCAGGGTATATAAATCATATAGTATACTGTCCTCTCCTTGGGTGTACTGTGGTACATTTTAGCCCATATACCCCAACTTATACATTGCAGGAGCAGGGTATATAACTCATATAGTATACTGTCTTCTCCTTGGGTGTACTGTGGTACATTTTAGCCCATATACCCAACTTATACAATGCAGAAGAAGGGTATATAACTCATATAGTATACTGTCCTCTCCTTGGGTGTACTGTGGTACATTTTACCCCATATACCCCAACTTATACAATGCAGGAGCAGGGTATATAACTCATCTAGGTATACTGTCTTTTCCTTGGGTGTACTGTGGTACATTTTAGCCCATATACCCCAACTTATACATTGCAGGAGCAGGGTATATAACTCATATAGGTATACTGTACCCTCCTAGGGTGTACTGTGGTACATTTTAGCCCATATACCCCAACATACATTGCAGGAGCAGGGTATATTACTCATATAGGTATACTGTGTTCTCCTTGGGTGTACTGTGGTACATTTTAGCCCATATACCCCAACTTATACATTGCAGGAGCAGGGTATATAACTCATATAGGTATACTGTCTTCTCCTTGGGTGTACTGTGGTACATTTTAGCCCATATACCCCAACTTATACAATGCAGGAGCAGGGTGTATAACTCATCTAGGTATACTGTCTTTTCCTTGGGTGTACTGTGGTAAATTTTAGCCCATATACCCCAACTTACACATTGCAGGAGCAGGGTATATAACTCATATAGGTATACTGTTCTCTCCTAGGGTGTACTGTGGTACATTTTAGCCCATATACCCCAACATACATTGCAGGAGCAGGGTATATTACTCATATAGGTATACTGTGTTCTCCTTGGGTGTACTGTGGTACATTTTAGCCCATATACCCCAACTTATACATTGCAGGAGCAGGGTATATAACTCATATAGGTATACTGTCTTCTCCTTGGGTGTACTGTGGTACATTTTAGCCCATATACCTCAACTTATACATTGCAGGAGCAGGGTATATAACTCATATAGGTATACTGTCTTCTCCTTGGGTGTACTGTGGTACATTTTAGCCCATATACCTCAACTTATACATTGCAGGAGCAGGGTATATAACTCATATAGGTATACTGTCCTCTTCTTGGGTGTACTGTGGTACATTTTAGCCCATATATCCCAACTTATACATTGCAGGAGCAGGGTATATAACTCATATAGGTATACTGTCCTCTCCTTGGGTGTACTTTGGTACATTTTTGCCCATATACCCCAACTTATACAATGCAGGAGCAGGGTATATAACTCATATAGCTATACTGTCCTCTCCTTGGGTGTACTGTGGTACATTTTAGCCCATATACCCCATCTTATACAATGCAGGAGCATGGTATATAACTCATATAGGTATATGTCCTCTCCTTGGGTGTACTGTGGTACATTTTAGCCCATATATCCCAACTTATACATTGCAGAAGCAGGGTATATAACTCATATAGTATACTGTCCTCTCCTTGGGTGTACTGTGGTACATTTTAGCCCATATACCCAACTTATACAATGCAGAAGCAGGGTATATAAATCATATAGTATACTGTCCTCTCCTTGGGTGTACTGTGGTACATTTTAGCCCATATACCCCAACTTATACAATGCAGGAGCAGGGTATATAACTCATATAGGTATACTGTCCCCTCCTAGGGTGTACTGTGGTACATTTTACCCCATATACCCCAACTTATACAATACAGGAGCAGGGTATATAACTCATATAGGCATACTGTCCTCTCCTTGGGTGTACTGTGGTAGATTTTACCCCATATACCCCAACTTATACAATGCAGGAGCAGGGTATATAACTCATATAGGTATACTGTCCTCTCCTTGGGTGTACTGTGGTACATTTTAGCCCATATACCCCAACTTATACATTGCAGGAGCAGGGTATATAACTCATATAGGTATACTGTACCCTCCTAGGGTGTACTGTGGTAGATTTTACCCCATATACCCCAACTTTTACAATGCAGGAGCAGGGTATATAACTCATATAGGTATACTGTCCCCTCCTAGGGTGTACTGTGGTACATTTTACCCCATATACCCCAACTTATACAATACAGGAGCAGGGTATATAACTCATATAGTTATACTGTCTTTTCATTGGGTGCACTGTGGTACATTTTAGCCCATATACCCCAACTATTACATTGCAGGAGCAGGGTATATAACTCGTATAGGTATACTGTCCTATCCTTGGGTGTACTGTGGTACATTTTAGCCCATATACCACAACTTATACATTGCAGGAGCAGGGTATATAACTCATATAGGTATACTGTCCTCTCCTTGGGTGTACTGTGGTACATTTTAGCCCATATACCCCAACGTATACAATACAGGAGCAGGGTATATAACTCATATAGGTATACTGTCCTCTCCTTGGTTGTACTGTGGTACATTTTAGCCCATATACCCCAACTTATACAATGCAGGAGCAGGATATATAACTCATATAGGTATACTGTCCTCTCCTTGGGTGTACTGTGGTACATTTTAGCCCATATACCCCAACTTATACATTGCAGGAGCAGGGTATATAACTCATATAGGTATACTGTCCTCTCCTTGGGTGTACTGTGGTACATTTTAGCCCATATACCCCAACTTATACAATGCAGGAGCAGGGTATATAACTCATATAGGTATACTGTCCTCTCCTTGGGTGTACTGCGGTACATTTTAGCCCATATACCCCAACTTATACAATGCAGGAGCAGGATATATAACTCATATAGGTATACTGTCTTTTCCTTGGGTGTACTGTGGTACATTTTAGCCCATATACCCCAACTTATACAATGCAGGAGCAGGGTATATAACTCATATAGGTATACTGTCCCCTCAAAGGGGGTACTGTGGTACATTTTAGCCCATATACCCCAACTTATACATTGCAGGAGCAGGGTATATAACTCATATAGGTATATGTCCTCTCCTTGGGTGTACTGTGGTACATTTTAGCCCATATACCCCAAACTTATACATTGCAGGAGCAGGGTATATAACTCATATAGGTATATGACCTCTTCTTGGGTGTACTGCGGTACATTTTAGCCCATATACCCCAACTTATACATTGCAGGAGCAGGGTATATAACTCATATAGTTATACTGTCCTCTTCTTGGGTGTACTGTGGTACATTTTAGCCCATATACCCCAACTTATACATTGCAGGAGCAGGGTATATAACTCATATAGGTATACTGTCTCTTTTAAGCGTACTGGACCACAATTTGCTGAAATGTGTTACCTCTTATGGGCTTGGAGCTTCATCCTGGCTAAACATCCATTCACATCACAGCTATTTAAAGAGCCAGAGGTGGAAAGAGTGAAATTCTTGACATGTAACCATAAGGTTGCTGGGACATCACTAGATCTCTACAATTAAAGCAGGGACATTTTTTTTCAATCACCTAATGATATATAATCCAATCATTTAACCTTATAATTCAAACTTTGTATTAATTGTGATATATACTAAATATATTCTATCAATTAGTAACACTTGGAGTCTATAGGAATGTAAGCGTGTCAGAAAAAGAACTGAACAGAATAGAATTCCATCACCTGTGCTCTGATTGGCTGCTGCTTTTGTGATGTCACTGCACATATAATATATGTATTGCAGGCATTGTGTGAAGAGCATGGTTTCTATGCTGGGATGCGACATATTTTGAATAGACACTTATGATTATGAGTCTGGTCTGAACCCCACCCAGATACTGACTATTCCTCTGGTCATCGTCAAGACCTAAGGAAATATGGAGAAGATGTTGCTCTTCGGGGGTGAGTAATTCCATTTTATTAATTCTCTCTTTATGTTTTTCAAATCTTGACATTGTAGACCTTTTGCGATTGGTCAAGCATGGCTGTTCATGTATTCTATATAACACAGCTGAATATAATGTCAGCAATAGAAACTGGTCTTTGGTGTTTCCATGAGTGACTTGATGACTTCTACCATCGCTCTTCCCTTAGGACTGCTCCTGATGATGTACTTTCAGACAGGTAAGTGGTTTTATTATCCATTATGAAGTCTGTGAGACCGATGGGAATGGAGGAAAAAGAAAGAGGTGGAGAGAATAAGGTAAGGAGGCTAAGCAATGGGGAAAAGGAGAGAATAGGAGAATTCGGATCGAAGATAGAAAAGAAGATTATGTGTTGAAACTAGAGAACATGAGTAATATGGTTATAATTTGGTTATAGTTGGATTACATCACTTGTGATCAGGTCAGGTAAACATGGTGGAAAGAGCCTACGTATAAGAGGCAGCACGAGCATAGATTCCCACAGGAAACAGCAGGAAACTAAAGACATGAACAATACCAAGATATATAAATAATGAACATGAGTAATACCTAACAGAGGTGTATATTCAGCTTTGAGACATATGTCATATTTGTTACAGAAATCACATAGATGTCTTGTTGATTTGCTTCTGCTGATTGGTTACCATGTAAGAAGAATTGCCTCTCTCGCCATGAAAACCAGAGCCATGACATTTCTATTTAGTTGTTCAGCAGAGGACCTCAGCTTACCTGGTCCTGGCAGATGGTTTTAATAGAAAAAAACTCACCGATAGAAGCTACTGATACAGAAAGAGATAAACACGTTCAGAATCTCCTATGGGCAGAATAGGCAATCGCTCTTCAATCTATTTATATAGGTTTATATAAAATAGGACAATCTATTTAAATATGTTTGATGAATACGTACACTAGTCATTAGGCCCAATGTACAGATAAACAGTATCAGGTGCCCCTCATAGACAACAGGGGATAAAAGATGGAAATGTATATTTTGTCTTAAAGAGTGTATAGGCCAGAGCACCATTGTTATTAATGCAGTAAAATATCCAAAAATCAAATATTATTTTTACAAGATTTTATTTTATTAAACAACCCAAAAACAAAACATGCTTGTAGTTAACATGAAATAATCAGGATGTACCATTTATAAGCAATGCATATGATATCACATGGTGTTGGCCATTATAGATTAGATGGAAGAGGGGTGGGAAGGGGAATCCATAGAATGCATCATTATATTATAGGGTGATTTATGACAACATGGGGTGATAATCACTGTACTAGAGAGAATAAAGAGTAAAAGATACTGAGAAATCCGATGAAACACTAAATGTGGAAAATCTATGTGAAGGTTTTGAGGATGAAAATATTTTTGTGAGATGTTCTGCCCCTGACCTCATTTCTGCCCACAGGATCTTCATACAAGCTGGTCTGCTACTACAATATCCATGCCAAGCAAATCCCAGAATCTGCAAAGTTTTCACCAGAAAACATTGACCCGTGTCTGTGCACTCACATCATTTTGATCCAAGCCACATTGAACGACAACAAGATTATGCCCCAAGCATCAGGCGATGATGTGGTGTACAAACAGATTATTGACCTGAAAAAACAGTTAGTATTGTGTGTTTCATACCCTATAATACTTGCCTTATTACACGCTATACTAGGCTACTCCAACTGAGCTTCATCACCTTCACATGTGTATTGCACCATGGCTACCTCATCGGCGGTGCGCCCATTTCACTCACTTGATTGCAGAAGTGTCTCCATTACAACCAAGTTTATTTTTTGTACTTATCAGAAATATTTTGACAAACATTTTCTAAATAATTAGAATAATATTTTTTTGAGTTTAACATCAATTTATAGACAAATATTCCTTTTTAGGATATCTGATCTTAAATTTTTCCAATGTCGATTAATGATTTCTTTAATCTTATAGGGTTGTGAGTTATAAGACATAAGAACTCTCAGATTACCTTTATTTTCTCTCGATCTTATCTTTGTTTTCGGCACTAATAAAACTGTTCTAAATGTAAGAATAGCTTTTTGATAGGCTTTTCTTAGGATATGATCTTTATATCCCCTAAGGTTCTCTAAGGTTTTTGGCTTCATTTTTGAAGTTCTCTAGGTTAGAACAATTCCATCTGAGACGTAGTTATTCTCCCATTGGGAGACCTATGATCGTCATCTTTGGATGTCCACTGTCTGCCCTTAATACCTGTTTGTGGCAGTTTCTTTCTGATACAATACAGTTTCTATGTGTCCAGTACAATTTTTCTTTATCTGAATATCCAGAAAATCAATGGTCTCTTTTTGGATGTTATTGGTTAATCTTACATTCATCTTATTGTCATTTAAGATTTTTAATAAAGTCTGTAAATCTTCTAATGATCCGATCCATACAAACAATATATCATCTATATATCTGGACCATTGAGTGATACACTTTGTGTACTTTACCATGTTTTTACCATGTGGGAGCACATGCTGTACCCATGGCCTTACCCTGAATTTGCAAAAAGAAAGAACCAAAGGGCCGCATTTGATTGTGTGCGTAATGGAGCCCGTAAGTTATTTTCCTAATTAATTGGCGTCTTTGCAGGCTCCTACCGGGTTACGGGCTCCGGCCTCTGATCCTTGTGATGGTTAACCCCCATAAATGACAGGGTTAAGTAAGTGCTTATGGGGGTCTGTATTGACCCCCATGAATTATAGTGTTAATTAAGGCCTTATGGGGGACTGTATTGACCCCATTAATTCTAGGGTTAATTAAAGCCTTATGGGTGTCTGTATTGAACCCCATGAGTGACTGGGTTAATAAGGTGCTTATGGGGGTCTGTATTGACCCCCATGAGTTATAGGGTTAATTAAGGCCTTATGGGGGTCTGTATTGACCCCCATGAGTGACAGGGCTAATTAAGGCCTTATGGGGTCTGTATTGACCCCCTTGAATTATAGGGTTAATTATAGTTGCCTGGGGTTTATTTTTTTAGTGCAAGTCCTTTCAGGACCTTTTCGGTGCTTTAAGGACCCGCAAGGCTGGAAATGTTAAAATTGAAATGCAGCAGGGTCACGATCGGTGCCGATCTTGAACCACCGCTGCAGGGGGTTAATGTGGGGGGGCTGTGGGGGTCCCTATGGACCCCTGCAGCAAGGGCTTAATGTGGGGACACTTCGGGGGTCCCGATGGGGACCCCCAGCATAGAGGGGGGTTAATATTAGGTGCCGCGGCCAGGATTGGCTATTAGTGTGCTGCGGGCCCTTTAAGGAGCCGCGGCGGGGAATTTAAAACTTTTAAATGCAGCGGGGGCCTAATCGGTGCCGATCGGGGACCCCCGCTGCAAGGGGTTAATGTGGGGGTACTGCAGGGGAGAGGAGGAGGGGGAGAGACACAGGGGAGTGAGAGGAAGGGGGAGCGACACAGGGGTGTGAAAGGAGGAGGGGGAGAGACACAGGGGAGTGAGAGGAGGGGGGAGAGACACAGGGGAGTGAGAGGAGGGGGGAGAGACATGGGGGAGTGAGAGGAGGAGGGGGGAGATACAAAGGAGTGAGGGGGGCAGAGAGACATGGGTGGGAGAGGAGGGGTGTAGACACACAGGGGAGGGAGGATAGACACAGAGTATGGGGTTAGACACAGGGGAATGAGAGGGGGAGAGACACAGAGGAGTGAGAGCAGGGAGGAGAGACACAGGTGAGTGAGGGGGGGAGACACAGGGGAGTGAGCGATGGGGGAAGAGACACAAAGGAGTGAGAGGAGGGGGGAGGGGACACAGGGGAGTGAGAAGAGGGGGGAGAGAGAAACAAAGGAAATAGAGGATGGGGAGAGACACAGGGGAGGGAGAAGAGGGGGGAGAGACACAGGGGAGGGAGAGGAGGGGGTAGAGACACTGGGGAGGGGGGACAAACAGGGGTAGGAGAAGAGGGGGTAGACACACAGGAGAGGGACACAGGGAATTGAGAGGGGGAGAAGCAAAGAGGAGGGGGAGAGACACGGGAGTGAGAGGAGGGGGGACAGACACAGGGGAATGAGAGGTGGGAGAGACACAGAGGTGGGGAGAGAGATACAGGGGAGTGAGAGGAGGGGGAGAGACACAGGGGAGTAAGAGAAAAAGGGTAGTGAGAGGAGGCTGAAGAGACACAGGGGAGGAGGGGAAAACACACAGGAGAGTGAGAGGAGGGGGGAGAGAAAAAGGGAAGTGAGAGGAGGGGGAAGAGACACGGGAGGAGGGGAGAGACACGCAAGGGAGGGAGAGGAGGGGGGAAGAGACAAGGGGAAGGGGGAAGAGACAAAGGGGAGGGGGAGAAACACAGGGGTAGGAAAGAAGGGAGGTAGACACACAGGGGAGGGAGAGGAGGGGGAGAGACACAGGGGAGGGAGAGCAGGGGGAAGAGACACAGTGGAGGGAAATGGGGGAACAGACACGAAGGAGGGGAGAAGAGACATGCAGGGGAGAGGCGGGGGGGAAGAGACATAGGGGGGGAAAGAGAAACAGGGGAGGGAAAGGGAGGGCAAGAGACACAGGGGAGGGAGAGGTAGCAAGAGACATGGGTGAAGAGAGGGGCAAGAGATAGGGGGGTGGACTGAGGGAAAGACACGGGGGGACAGGGGGGAAAGATACAGGGGGGAGAGGGGATAAAAACACAGAGGGGGAAGGAGACACAGGAGAGGGAGAGGAGGGGGGAAAGGAGACACAGGGAAGGGGGAGGAGGGGGGAAATGAGACAAGGGAGGAAGTAGACAGAGGGAGAGACTCGCAATGAGCGCCTTTTGCGCTCATTGCGAGGTCCGTGATGAGCTCCAATACAACACCATTAAAGTAGAGGGGGAGAGGCTCCCATTGTGTGGCAAACAGCATTGCCAGGATTCACATTTTATTGCCGTCATTTTTGACGGGCAAGTTGCTAGTAATATATAAAACCAAAAATCTCATGAATGAGATAATATAAGAAATTCAAATAAGGAATCAATAAAGCATACAATGATTTAATATATATTAGTAAACATAAATAATACACATACAAATGTCAAGTCAACATATATATAACATCAAGGATTTTTAATATATGTCCAAATACGATGGATAGGAAGTTTATTCATGAGAAAGTAAACCCAATAGTAAATGCCATCATAAAACATTAGTAATAAATATCTCAACTGTAAAGATAACAAACTTGTTAATCAAGATAAGCAATCCATAATCACATATTATAATTGTCTAACTGCGATTCGTCGTCACGCTTCAGACGAATCGCAGTTAGACAATTACAAACTGCTGCGCATTGCGCAGAGCGCGGCGCGAGCCGCGCTTGCGCAGAGCGCGACGCGAGCGCGGCCCGAGAGCAGAGGGAAGAGTGGGGGAGAGGGGGGGTAGAGGCACAGAGGGAGAGTGGGGAAGAGGGGAGGGAGAGTGGGGAAGAGGGGGGGGAGAGGCACAGAGGGAGAGTGGGGAAGAGGGAGAGTGGGAAAGAGGGGGGGGGAGAGGCACGGCACAGAGGGAGAGTGGGGAAGAGGCACAGAGGGAGAGTGGGGAAGAGACACAGAGGGAGGGGGGAGAGACACAGAGGGATAGGTGGGAAAGAGACACAGGGGAGGTAGAGGAGGGGGAAAAGACACACGGGAGGGAGAACAGGGGGAAGATACACATGGGAGGGAAATGGGGGGGGGAGAGGGGAACAGACACAGGGGGAAGGGGGAAAGAGACACAGGCCAGGGGGGAACAGGCACAGAGGGAGAGGGGGGAAGAGGCACAGAGGGAGAGGGGGGAAGAGACACAGAGGGGGGGGGAAGAGGTACAGAGAGAGGGGGAAAGAGGCACAGAGGGGGGGAACAGAGTAAGGGGTGAAGAGACACAGTGGCGAGACACACAGAGAGAGGCGGGGGAAGAGGCACAGAGGGAGAGGGTGGAAGACACAGAGTGGGGAGAGACACAGAGGGTGAGGGGGAAGAGACAGGGAGGAAGAGGCACAGAAAGAGGATGGGGAAGAGACACAGGGGAGTGAGAGGAGGGGGAAGAGACACAGGGGAGAGAGTGCAGGGGGGAAGATACACAAGGGAGGGAAATGGAGACACGAGGAAGGCCGGAACAGACACAGGGGGAGGGGGAAAGAGACACAGGCCAGGGGGGAACAGACACAGGGGAGGGTTAGGGGAGACACGGGGGGAAGAGATGCATGGGAGGGAGAAGGGGGAAAGAGACACAGGGGAGGGGTTTAGAGACACGGGAGGGAGAGGGAGGTAAAAACACAGGGGGGCAGGAAATACAAAGGAGGTAGACGAGGTGGAAGGAGACACAAGGGAGGGAGAGGAGGGGGGAAATAAGACACGAGGGAGGAAGTAGACAGAGGGAGAGACTCGCAATGAGCTCCAAAGGGGCTCATTGCAAGGCCTGTGATGAGCGCCAAAGGCGCTCATCACAAGGCCAGTAAAGTAGAGGGGGAGAGGCTTACATTGTGTGGCAAACAGCATTGCCAGGCTTCAGTTTTTATTGCCGTCATTTTTGACGGGCAAGTCGCTAGTAGCATATATTGACCTAAAATCCAGTATATAAAGAGTTAACAAGATTGTCACAGAGACTATAAAGATGTCCGTTGAAGGAACAATTCAAACCCCTGATGAATAGAGATTCATGTGACGTCATCTCTCAGCGCTTTATAGTTAGGAGATACTCACATGGTGGAGAACGCCGTAAAAAGCTCTCTGAGTATAGTAATGTATCTAGAACTATAGCGATCAGCAGTATCAGTGGCAAAGTAGTAACCATAAAAAGTGAGATAGACAAGCTTCATATAGAGTTCTTGGTTTGATATATAATGTATTTATTTTGGGAGGTAGCGCTATAAGAGCAAGTAAAACAACTCCACAAAAAAACTAAACATATATCAAGGTAACCCGTAGTGGATCTTCACTCACAAGGTAATATGTAGTGGATTAATTCCACAAGGTAAATAATCTGATAATCTGATGCATTTGATAGAGGAGCATTTATAGTGTTTAAAAAATATACCTTGCATGAAAGAAATCCAGTGTAAACAGTTAAACCGTTAGCCTGAAGTTTGCTGATTTTCTTGTTTTTACAAAGAGGTTTCTTTCAATGTTGATACCCCAAGAAATTACCAGGGAATATTAGCATATTTTACACAATGTATCATTTTTGCCTGGGGACTATGCAGGCATTCTTAGTTATCACCTGAAGTCTGCCCTACTGTGAGAAGTCACATGATCTCAGACACTTTCCTTTAGTGTGATTTTCTTCCTTTACTGAATATGTAAAGCTGTGATATAATTTATTGAGCTCTGCAGTGAGCACTGTCTAATGTAGTGTTGCTTCCTGTGTTCTTGTATAATGCTGTGTTATTTTTTCTGTTCTGTCTGTGAGTATTGTGTAATGCTGTGTTATTTCTTGTGTTCTGTTTGTGAGTATTGTGTATTGCAGTGTTATTTCTTGTGTTTTGTCTGTGTGTATTGTGTAATGCAGTGTTATTTTTTGTGTTTTGTCTGTGAGTATTGTGTAATGCTGTGCTATTTCTTGTGTTCTGTTTGTGAGTATTGTGTATTGCAGTGTTATTTCTTGTGTTTTGTCTGTGTGTATTGTGTAATGCAGTGTTATTTTTTGTGTTTTGTCTGTGAGTATTGTGTAATGCTGTGCTATTTCTTGTGTTCTGTTTGTGAGTATTGTGTAATGCTGTGTTAGTTCCTGTGTTCTGTCTGTGAGTATTACGTAATGCAGTGTTAGTTCTTGTGTTTTGTCTTTGTGTATTGTGTAATGCAGTATTATCTTTTGTGTTTTGTCTGTGAGTATTGTGTAATGCAGTGTTAGTTCCTGTGTTCTGTCTGTGAGTATTGTGTAATGCTTTGTTATTTCCTGTGCTCTGTCTGTGAGTATTGTGTATTGCAGTGTTATCTCTTGTGTTCTGTCTGTGTGTATTGTGTAATGCTGTGTTATTTTTTGTGTTTTGTCTGTGAATATTGTGTAATGCTGTGTTATCTCTTGCGTTCTGTCTGTGAGTATTGTGTAATGCTGTGTTAGTTCCTGTGTTCTGTCTGTGAGTATTGTGTAATGCAGTGTTATTTTTTGAGTTTTGTCTGTGAGTATTGTGTAATGCTGTGTTATTTCTTGTGTTCTGTTTGTGAGTGTCGTGTATTGCAGTGTTATTTCTTGTGTTTTGTCTTTGTGTATTGTGTAATGCAGTATTATTTTTTGTGTTTTGTCTGTGAGTATTGTGTAATGCAGTGTTAGTTCCTGTGTTCTGTCTGTGAGTATTGTGTAATGCTGTGTTATTTCCTTTGCTCTGTCTGTGAGTATTGTGTAATGCAGTGTTATTTCTTGTGTTTTGTCTGTGAGTATTGTGTAATGCTGTGTTATTTCTTGTGTTCTGTTTGTGTGTATTGTATAATGCTGTGTTATCTCTTGCGTTCTGTCTGTGAGTATTGTGTAATGCTGTGTTAGTTCCTGTGTTCTGTCTGTGAGTATTGTGTAATGCAGTGTTATTTTTTGTGTTTTGTCTGTGAGTATTGTGTAATGCTGTGTTATTTCTTGTGTTCTGTTTGTGAGTGTCGTGTATTGCAGTGTTATTTCTTGTGTTTTGTCTTTGTGTATTGTGTAATGCAGTATTATTTTTTGTGTTTTGTCTGTGAGTATTGTGTAATGCAGTGTTAGTTCCTGTGTTCTGTCTGTGAGTATTGTGTAATGCTGTGTTATTTCCTTTGCTCTGTCTGTGAGTATTGTGTAATGCAGTGTTATTTCTTGTGTTTTGTCTGTGAGTATTGTGTAATGATGTGTTATTTCCTGTGCTCTGTCTGTGAGTATTGTGTAATGCTGTGTTAGTTCCTGTGTTCTGTCTGTGAGTATTGTGTAATGCAGTGTTATTTTTTGTGTTTTGTCTGTGAGTATTGTGTAATGCTGTGTTATTTCTTGTGTTCTGTTTGTGAGTATTGTGTATTGCAGTGTTATTTCTTGTGTTTTGTCTTTGTGTATTGTGTAATGCAGTATTATTTTTTGTGTTTTGTCTGTGAGTATTGTGTAATGCTGTGTTATTTCTTGTGTTCTGTATGTGAGTATTAAACATTAACAAACCCGCACCCACTAATAATCTGTTACAAATAAAATTCCACTACAAGTAGCGTCAGAAACATAGCAATATAATAAGAAATGTTTAAATATAACTGAGGAATGAATTAAAAACATTATATCATAGCACAAATGG
The DNA here is from genome assembly GCA_027410445.1 of Discoglossus pictus. Taxonomy (NCBI): domain Eukaryota; kingdom Metazoa; phylum Chordata; class Amphibia; order Anura; family Alytidae; genus Discoglossus; species Discoglossus pictus. Next base: position 485,315 of record CM050164.1, on the reverse strand, counting down.
AAAATCAGTTTTAAAGTAATCACTGTCGTCACAACCAAGGACTCAAAGGATACAGAAAAGATACAAACTATGTAATAATATACTAATAATTAATGTAAATAGCACTTCACAGCTTATAAACTACTATGAAAAAAGAGAACAAGAGTGAGAAGTAAAGGAGAAAATAATAGAAACTAAAGCGCAAGAAAATAGTATCAGAGAATATAAGAAAATTGAATAACATTGTTCTGTAAAGTGAAGTCAGATATAAATACCTAAGAAAACATCGCTAGGGTGTACTTTTATGTTTTATATCGTTCGTATTTTATTTATACCATCACATATATGGTTGTGAGCAATATGGGTTGTTGCTAGTGTTGCGCGCTCACACAGTGAGCCTGCAGTTGCTGATGAGGAGTGCCAAAAGCACTCCTTGCTCTGGTGAAGGTAAGTGCCATAGGCGCTCATCTCTATGACCCCGTACGACAGGCGGCGCTCACTGTGCTCACTGCGCTGATGGAGTTGATTGCCGTTGGTGCTAATCCCTAAGTCCTGTGTGATAGGCAGTACGGGCCGCAACTGCGAGGTCATCTGTTTGCGTCGCATAGGACCATTTGTGGCCCATTGAGCTGCCACTGCAGCCTGTAAACACGAGGCCCACAGCACTACTTGGTTCCTGCCAGGGGAGAACTTGTGATGAGCGCTGGGGGGGGGGGGGGGAGACACAGGGAAGTGCCAGAAAGAGACAAAGGGGAGGGGAAAATAGACACAGGGAAGGGGGGAAGACACACAAGGGAGGTGGGGAAGAGACACAGGAGAGGGGGGTGAGAAACAGGAGAAGGGGGAGAAGAGACACAGGAGAGGGGGAGCAGGGCAAAAAGACACAGGCAAGGGAAAGGGGGGAATAGACACAGGGGAGCGAGAGGGGGGAAAGACACACAGGGGATGGAGGAGGGAGAGACACAAGGCAGGGAGAGGAGGAAGAGACACAGGAGAGGGGGAAAGAGACACAGGAGAGGGGGGAAGAGACACAGGAGAGGGAGAGCAGGCTAAACAGACACTGTAATCAATTGAATATCAGTAGCCTGCCTAAAGGCATGTGTGTGAGGCCTATTGCATCTAGTCTGCCAACTTTTGCCAGTGCACAGTGACACTCATATCTAGTGCAACCGTAGTGTGCAGTGAAATCAAACAACCCTTTTTTTACTGTAATCGATTGAATATCAGTAGCCTGCCTAAAGGCGTGTGTGTGAGGCCTATTGCATCTAGTCTGCCAACTTTTGCCAGTGCACAGTGACACTCATATCTGGTGCCACCGTAGTGTGCAGTGAAATAAAACAACCCTTTTTTTACTGCAATCGATTGAATATCAGTAGCCTGCCTAAAGGCGTGTGTGTGAAGCCTATTGCATCTAGTCTGCCAACTTTTGCCAGTGCACAGTGACACTCATATCTAGTGCCACCGTAGTGTGCAGTGAAATCAAACAACCCTTTTTTTACTGTAATCGATTGAATATCAGTAGCCTGTCCAAAGGTGTGTGTGCGACGCCTATTGCATCGAGTCTGCCAACTTTTGCCAGTGCACAGTGACACTCATATCTAGTGCCACCGTAGTGTGCAGTGAAATAAAACAACCCTTTTTTTACAATAATCAATTGATTATCAGTAGCCTGCCTAAAGGCGTGTGTGCGAGGCCTATTGTATCTAGTCTGCCAATTTTTGCCAGTGCGCAGTGACAATCATATCTAGTGCAACCGTAGTGTGCAGTGAAATAAAACAACCCTTTTTTTACTGTAATCGATTGAATATCAGTAGCCTGCCTAAAGATGTGTGTGTGAGGCCTATTGCATCTAGTCTGCCAACCTTTGCAAGTGCACAGTGACACTCATATCTAGTGCAACCGTAGTGTGCAGTGAAATAAAACAACCCTTTTTTTACTGTAATCGATTGAATATCAGTAGCCTGCCGAAAGGAGGGTGTGTGAGGCCTATTGCATCTAGTCTGCCAATTTTTGCCAGTGCGCAGTGACACTCATATCTAGTGCCACCGTAGTGTGCAGTGAAATCAAACAACCCTTTTTTTACTGTAATCAATTGAATATCAGTAGCCTGCCTAAAGACGTGTTTGTGAGGCCTATTGCATCTAGTCTGCCAACTTTTGCCAGTGCAGTGACACTCATATCTAGTGCAACCGTAGTGTGCAGTGAAATAAAACAACACTTTTTTTACTGTAATAGATTGAATATCAGTAGCCTGCCTAAAGGCGTGTGTGTGAGGCTTATTGCATCTAGTCTGCCAACTTTTGCCAGTGCACAGTGACACTCATATCTAGTGCAACCGTAGTGTGCAGTGAAATAAAACAACCCTTTTTTTTACTGTAATCGATTGAATATCAGTAGCCTGCCTAATGGCGTATATGTGAGGCCTATTGCATCTTGTCTGCCAACTTTTGCCAGTGCGCAGTGACACTCATATCTAGTGCAACCGTAGTGTGCAGTGAAATCAAACAACTCTTTTTTTACTGTAATCGATTGAATATCAGTAGCCTGCCTAAAGATGTGTGTGTGAGGCCTATTGCATCAAGTCTGCCAACTTTTGCCAGTGCGCAGTGTCACTCATATCTAGTGCCACCGTAGTGTGCAGTGAAATCAAACAACCCTTTTTTTACTGTAATCGATTGAATATCAGTAGCCTGCCCAAAGGCGTGTGTGTGTGGCCTATTGCATCTATTCTGTCAACTTTTGCCAGTGCACAGTGACACTCATATCTAGTGCCACCGTAGTGTGCAGTGAAATAATACAACCCTTTTTTTACTGTAATCGATTGAATATCATTAGCCTGCCTAAAGGCGTATGTGTGAGGCCTATTGCATCTAGTCTGCCAACTTTTGCCAGTGCACAGTGACACTCATATCTAGTGCAACCGTAGTGTGCAGTAAAATAAAACACACTTTTTTTTACTGTAATCGATTGAATATCAGTAGCCTGCCTAAAGATGTTTGTGTGAGGCCTATTGCATCTAGTCTGCCAACTTTTGCCAGTGCGCAGTGACACTCATATCTAGTGCAACCGTAGTGTGCAGTAAAATAAAACACACTTTTTTTTACTGTAATCGATTGAATATCAGTAGCCTGCCTAAAGGTGTGTGTGCGAGGCCTATTGCATCGAGTCTGCCAACTTTTGTCAGTGCGCAGTGACACTCATATCTAGTGCCACCGTAGTGTGCAGTGAAATCAAAGAACCCTGTAACGGAGCAGGAACACGCAGTCCAAAATCTCCGCTGGTATACGATAAAATACCCACGAGGCACTACAGTTTCACCATCCCCGACCTCCCATATTGGACGACACACAATTTGGGAGTCAAATGAATACTGACTTTATTTTGTTATTGCAAAACTATATATACATCTCTTTGGCCACAGGCAATACACATGCCCATATTTGGCTACACACAATACACACAAAGAGAACAATAGGGGGGTCACACCTCCCTGGCAACTTTGATACAATCAGACACTGATTCAATTACACCTCTTTGTTCTTATCAGAGAATGAAAACACTTTGGAAAATGCAAGGATCCTTTACAACTTTCTTATCTCTTGAATCTCTGTAACAGGATTATCTATTAGCCTAGGTCTGCAAAAGTCTGGCTAATATTCTGAGCCAATATATTCTGTAGAACATAAAACAACATATCTACAGTACAGCAATGTGATCATATTTTAACCAAGAATTAAATAATCATAAAACAGGGTAAAACAGGGATGGGTTCCGCTACACACCTCCCCCATGACCATAAGCCGGCATACACTGTCTGATCCCAACGGATCGGCCTGGGGATGTCCGGACAAAAGTATTTGTTGGTCAATTCTCTAGTTTGACAACCCATCAGCATTACTGCAATTCACATTTACTCACATTTCCCATATCCCCAGATAGCTGGGATCTGAGCGCACAAAACCACCGAATAGCGCTCAGATCCTCTTCACACAGTTCAATTGCCATGTAGCTAAAGTCTTTCCCATAGTCTTTCATTATATGAATGGGCTTCATGGCACAGTTATCTGGGGTATGATGGTTCACACAGGGCAAGTACAGAATGACCCCCCTGTATGTAAAGGGCCAGAATGAGTGACTTACACTCTGGTATGGCCGAACACTGGTTCCAAAGGGCAATATGTACCAGGGCCATAGTCGCAGGGCAGGAGGCTGGCAAACAGTCCTCTCCAAGCCAAAGTGGCGAAGGGCACTTCGTCACACATCTCCCCTTTGGGGGGAAGTCTAACCAGGTACCTGGATATTTTGCTGTGGTGATGGGGCAACACGCTGAGGGGACTTGAGGGGCAGAGGCCAGCTGCACTCTGCCCTGATGCCAGCTCTTCTGCTGGTATAACCTGCAGGACATCCTGCTCTGTACAAGGCTCTTCTGCTGGGGTACTTGGGACATATTCCGGCTCAGTAGCCAGGGAAACGTGGGGGTCAGTGGGGGTTAACATTTCCTCTGTTAACCCTGGGGCCACATAAGAAGTTAGCTGGGGAGGGGAATTTGTACTTACCCCCTCCTCCGGTTGTCCCAGTGACGGTAGTTGGGGATCTGGACAAGCTGTGGGCGCAGAGACCACGGTCCCATCTGCGCCGTCTGGGAGATTGGTGTCTCCCCTGGTTAGGGTAAACTGCCGCTGGGGGGGAAGGACGACACCTTTGGCCCCCTGGGGTACCCACTGCCGCTGTGGAGGAAGGTCGACACCTTCTGCTCCCTGAGGTACACACTGCCGCTGGGGGGGAAGGACAACACCTTCTGCCCCCTGGGGTTCACACTGCCGCTGAGGGGGAAGGACGACACCTTCTGCCCCCTGGGGTTCACACTGCCGCTGGGGGGAAAGGACGACACCTTCTGCCCCCTGGGGTTCACACTGCCGCTGAGGGGGAAGGACGACACCTTCTGCCCCCTGGGGTTCACACTGCCGCTGGGGGGAAAGGACGACACCTTCTGCCCCCTGGGGTTCACACTGCCGCTGAGGGGGAAGGACGACACCTTCTGCCCCCTGGGGTTCACACTGCCGCTGAGGGGGAAGGACGACACCTTCTGCCCCCTGGGGTTCACACTGCCGCTGGGGGGAAAGGACGACACCTTCTGCCCCCTGGGGTTCACATTGCCGCTGGGGGGAAAGGACGACACCTTCTGCCCCCTGGGGTTCACACTGCCGCTGGGGGGGAAGGACGACACCTTCTGCCTCCTGTAGGGCCGGTAGAGAGACCTCGGTCCCATCTCTACCTGCCATCTGGAGGTCATCCCAGGACCAGTCAATGAAGTCTGGTTCTGCTTGTCGAGTAGGTTGGGGCTGCACAAGGCTGAGCAGGTGTTGGTAGTCCTGCTCCAGCTCCCACTCTCTCGTTACCAGGTGGGTCATGTCTTTGCTCACCTCGCCTTCATCATCCCAGACATACATGCCCATCCGGTAGTCGTAGATGTCCCAAAACCTAGACCCCTCCATGCTGCCAAGATCAATATCGTCCTCCAAGGCATCCCATAATAAACCCGGGCCATCATAATCATCCCCCTCCGGTAAGTCGTGTTCAGCCGTCCAGGGGGTAAGTCGAACGGTATGCCACCAGAGGGCCTGGTATGCGTTGTCTAGCCAGATCTCTCGCCATACCAGGGTCTCTAGTCTTGTCACCCACTCATCCCGGGGCTGCTCTCCCAATAGATACATCCGCATCGCCACACGCTTCTGTAGCCGCTGCTCATCACTGGGGAGACTCTAACCTCGCCGCCATTGGGCATCTTCCAGGGCATCATACCAGAGTTCCTTTCTGTCTGTTTCCCTGTAGTCTGCGGCCTCCTTCTCATCCTCATCATGGAACGCTGTCCGAAAACTAGCCGGTTCCATCCTGCTGTAGCCAGGGGCGCTGTACGGATACTAGCGTTGCCCTCAATTTGTACTCCACGGAATGGTGTCTCCTGTAGCTGTCCTTCTGACCGTGGGAACAATCCCGCCACTTGCCAACAAATGTAACGGAGCAGGAACACGCAGTCCAAAATCTCCGCTGGTATACGATAAAATACCCACGAGGCACTACAGTTTCACCATCCCCGACCTCCCATATTGGACGACACACAATTTGGGAGTCAAATGAATACTGACTTTATTTTGTTTTTGCAGAACTATATATACATCTCTTTGGTCACAGGCAATACACATGCCCATATTTGGCTACACACAATACACACAAAGAGAACAATAGGGGGGTCACACCTCCCTGGCAACTTTGATACAATCAGACACTGATTCAATTACACCTCTTTGTTCTTATCAGAGAATGAAAACACTTTGGAAAATGCAAGGATCCTTTACAACTTTCTTATCTCTTGAATCTCTGTAACAGGATTATCTATTAGCCTAGGTCTGCAAAAGTCTGGCTAATATTCTGTGTGAGGCTTATTGCATCTAGTCTGCTAACTTTTGCAGTGCGCAGTGACACTCATATCTAGTGCCAACGCAGTGTGCAGTGAAATAAAACAACCCTTTTTTTACTGTAATCGATTGAATATCAGTTGCCTGCCTAAAGGCGTGTGTGTGAGGCCTATTGCATCTTGTCTGCCAACTTTTGCCAGTGCGCAGTGACACTCTTATCTAGTGCCACCGTAGTGTGCAGTGAAATAAAACAACCCTTTTTTTACTGTAATCGATTGAATATCAGTAGCCTGCCTAAAGGCGTGTGTGAGACCTATTGCATCTAGTCTGCCAACTTTTGCCAGTGCACAGTGACACTCATATCTAGTGCCACCGTAGTGTGCAGTGAAATCAAACAATCCTTTTTTTACTGTAATCGATCGAATATCAGTAGCCTGCCTAAAGGCGTGTGTGTGAGGCCTATTGCATCTAGTCTGCCAACTTTTGTTAGTGCACAGTGAAACTCATATCTAGTGCCACCGCAGTGTGCAGTGAAATAATAACAACAATTTTTTTTCTGTAATCGATTGAATATCAGTAGCCTGCCTAAAGGCGTGTGTGTGAGGCCTATTGCATCTAGTCTGCCAACTTTTGCCAGTGCACAGTAACACTCTTATCTAGTGCCACCGTAGTGTGCAGTGAAATAAAACAACCCTTTTTTTACTGTAATCGATTGAATATCAGTAGCCTGCCTAAAGGCGTGTGTGTGAGGCCTATTGCATCTAGTCTGCCAACTTTTGCCAGTGCACAGTGAAACTCATATCTAGTGCCACCGTAGTGTGCAGTGAAATAAAACAACAATTTTTTTTCTGTAATCGATTGAATATCAGTAGCCTGCCTAAAGGCGTGTGTGTGAGGCCTATTGCATCTAGTCTGCCAACTTTTGCCAGTGCACAGTGACACTCATATCTAGTGCCACCGTAGTGTGCAGTGAAATCAAACAATCCTTTTTTTACTGTAATCGATCGAATATCAGTAGCCTGCCTAAAGGCGTGTGTGTGAGGCCTATTGCATCTAGTCTGCCAACTTTTGCCAGTGCACAGTAACACTCATATCTAGTGCCACCGTAGTGTGCAGTGAAATAAAATAACCCTTTTTTTACTGTAATCGATTGAATATCAGTAGCCTGCCTAAAGGCGTGTGTGTAAGGCCTAGTCTGCCAACTTTTGCCAGTGCACAGTGACACTCATATCTAGTGCCACCGTACTGTGCAGTGAAATCAAACAATCCTTTTTTTACTGTAATCGATTAAATATCAGTAGCCTGCCTAAAGGCGTGTGTGTGAGGCCTATTGCATCTAGTCTGCCAACTTTTGCCAGTGCACAGTGACACTAATATCTAGTGCAACCATAGTGTGCAGTGAAATAAAACAACCCTTTTTTTACTGTAATTGATTGACATCAGTAGCCGGCCTAAAGGCATGTGTGTGAGGCTTATTGGATCTTGTCTGCCAACTTTTGCCAGTGCGCAGTGACACACTTATCTAGTGCCACCGTAGTATGCAGTGAAATAAAACAACCCTTTTTTTACTGTAATCGATTGAATATCAGTAGCCTGCCTAAAGGCATGTGTGTGAAGCTTATTGTATCTAGTCTGCCAACTTTTGCAGTGCGCAGTGACACTCATATCTAGTGCCACCGCAGTGTGCAGTGAAATAAAACAACCCTTTTTTTACTGTAATCGATTGAATATCAGTTGCCTGCCTAAAGGCGTGTGTGTGAGGCCTATTGCATCTTGTCTGCCAACTTTTGCCAGTGCGCAGTGACACTCTTATCTAGTGCCACCGTAGTGTGCAGTGAAATAAAACAACCCTTTTTTTTTGTAATCGATTGAATATCAGTAGCCTGCCTAAAGGCGTGTGTGTGAGGCCTATTGCATCTAGTCTGCCAACTTTTGCCAGTGCACAGTGACACTCATATCTAGTGCAACCGTAGTGTGCAGTGAAATCAAACAACCCTTTTTTTTACTGTAATCGATTAAATATCAGTAGCCTGCCTAAAGGCGTGTGTGTGAGGCCTATTGCATCTAGTCTTCCAACTTTTGCCAGTGCACAGTGACACTCATATCTAGTGCAACCGTAGTGTGCAGTGAAATAAAACAACCCTTTTTTTACTGTAATCGATTGAATATCAGTAGCCTGCCTAAAGGCATGTGTGTGAGGCTTATTGCATCTAGTCTGCCAACTTTTGCAGTGCGCAGTGACACTCATATCTAGTGCCACCGCAGTGTGCAGTGAAATAAAACAACCCTTTTTTTACTGTAATCGATTGAATATCAGTTGCCTGCCTAAAGGCGTGTGTGTGAGGCCTATTGCATCTTGACTGCCAACTTTTGCGAATGCGCAGTGACACTCTTATCTAGTTCCACCGTAGTGTGCAGTGAAATAAAACAACCCTTTTTTTACTGTAATCGATTGAATATCAGTAGCCTGCCTAAAGGTGTGTGTGTGAGGCCTATTGCATCTAGTCTACCAACTTTTGCCAGTGCACAGTGACACTCAAATCTAGTGCCACCGTAGTGTGCAGTGAAATCAAACAATCCTTTTTTTACTGTAATCGATTAAATATCAGTAGCCTTTCTAAAGGCGTGTGTGTGCAAGGCCTATTGCATCTAGTCTGCCAAATTTTGCCAGTGCACAGTGACACTCATATCTAGTGCCACCGTAGTGTGCAGTGAAATCAAACAACCCTTTTTTTACTGTAATCGATTGAATATCAGTAGCCTGCCCAAAGGCGTGTGTGTGAGGCCTATTGCATCTAGTCTGCCAACTTTTGCCAGTGCGCAGTGACACTCATATCTAGTGCCACCATAGTGAGCAGTGAAATAAAACAACCCTTTTTTTACTGTAATCGATTGAATATCAGTAGCCTGCCTAAAGGCGTGTGTGGGAGGCCTATTGCATCTAGTCTGCCTTCTTTTGCCAGTGCACAGTGACACTCATATCTACTGCAACCGTAGTGTGCAGTCAAATCAAACAACCCTTTTTTTACTGTAATCGATTAAATATCAGTAGCCTGCCTAAAGGCGTGTGTGTGAGGCCTTTTGCATCTAGTCTGCCAACTTTTGCCAGTGTACAGTGACACTCATATCTAGTGCAACCGTAGTGTGCAGTGAAATAAAACAACCTTTTTTTTACTGTAATGGATTGAATATCAGTAGCCGGCCTGAAGGCATGTGTGTGAGGCTTATTGCATCTTGTCTGCCAACTTTTGCCAGTGAGCAGTGACACTTATATCTAGTGCCACCGTAGTATGCAGTGAAATAAAACTACCCTTTTTTTTACTGTAATCGATTAAATATCAGTAGCCTGCCTAAAGGCGTGTGTGTGAGGCCTATTGCATCTAGTCTGCCAACTTTTGCAGTGCGCAGTTACACTCATATCTTGTGCCACCGCAGTGTGCAGTGAAATAAAACAACCCTTTTTTTACTGTAATCGATTGAATATCAGTAGCCTGCCTAAAGGCGTGTGTGTGAGGCCTATTGCATCTAGTCTGCCAACTTTTGCCAGTGCACAGTGACACTCATATCTAGTGCAACCGTAGTGTGCAGTGAAATAAAACAACCCTTTTTTTACTGTAATCGATTGAATATCAGTAGCCAGCCTAAAGGCATGTGTGTGAGGCTTAGTGCATCTAGTCTGCCAACTTTTGCCAGTGCGCAGTGACACTCATATCTAGTGCCACCGCAGTGTGCAGTGAAATAAAACAACCCTTTTTTTACTGTAATCGATTGAATATCAGTTGCCTGCCTAAAGGCGTGTGTGTGAGGCCTATTGCATCTTGTCTGCCAACTTTTGCCAGTGCGCAGTGACACTCTTATCTAGTGCCACCGTAGTGTGCAGTGAAATAAAACAACCCTTTTTTTACTGTAATCGATTGAATATCAGTAGCCTGCCTAAAGGCGTGTGTGTGAGGCCTATTGCATCTAGTCTGCCAACTTTTGCCAGTGCACAGTGACACTCATATCTAGTGCCACCGTAGTGTGCAGTGAAATCAAACAATCCTTTTTTTACTGTAATCGAATCGAATATCAGTAGCCTGCCTAAAGGCACGTGTGTGAGGCCTATTGCATCTAGTGTGCCAACTTTTGCCAGTGCACAGTGACACTCATATCTAGTGCCACCGTAGTGTGCAGTGAAATAAAACAACCCTTTTTTTTCTGTAATCGATTGAATATCAGTAGCCTGCCTAAAGGCGTGTGTGTGAGGCCTATTGCATCTAGTCTGCCAACTTTTGCCAGTGCACAGTAACACTCATATCTAGTGCCACCGTAGTGTGCAGTGAAATAAAACAACCCTTTATTTTCTGTAATCGATCGAATATCAGTAGCCTGCCTAAAGGCGTGTGTAAGAGGCCTATTGCATCTAGTCTGCCAACTTTTGCCAGTGCACAGTGACACTCATATCTAGTGCAACCATAGTGTGCAGTGAAATAAAACAACCGTTTTTTTACTGTAATCGATTGAATATCAGTAGCCTGCCTAAAGGTGTGTGTGTGAGGCCTATTGCATCTTGTCTGCCAACTTTTGCCAGTGCGCAGTGACACTCTTATCTAGTGCCATTGTAGTGTGCAGTGAAATCAAACAATCCTTTTTTTACTGTAATCGATTGAATATCAGTAGCCTTTCTAAAGGCGTGTGTAAGAGGCCTATTGCATCTAGTCTGCCAACTTTTGCCAGTGCACAGTGACACTCATATCTAGTGCCACCGTAGTGTGCAGTGAAATAAAACAACCTTTTTTTTACAGTAATCGATTGAATATCAGTAGCCGGCCTAAAGGCATGTGTGTGAGGCTTATTGCATCTTGTCTGCCAACTTTTGCCAGTGAGCAGTGACACTCATATCTAGTGCCACCGTAGTGTGCAGTGAAATCAAACAACCTTTTTTTTGCTGTAATCGATTGAATATCAGTAGCCGGCCTAAAGGCATGTGTGTGAGGCTTATTGCATCTTGTCTGCCAACTTTTGCCAGTGAGCAGTGACACTTATATCTAGTGCCACCGTAGTATGCAGTGAAATAAAACTACCCTTTTTTTTGCTGTAATCGATTAAATATCAGTAGCCTGCCTAAAGGCGTGTGTGTGAGGCCTATTGCATCTAGTCTTCCAACTTTTGCAGTGCGCAGTGACACTCATATCTAGTGCCACCGCAGTGTGCAGTGAAATAAAACAACCCTTTTTTTTACTGTAATCGATTGAATATCAGTTGCCTGCCTAAAGGTGTGTGTGTGAGGCCTATTGCATCTTGTCTGCCAACTTTTGCGAGTGCGCAGTGACACTCTTATCTAGTGCCACCGTAGTGTGCAGTGAAATAAAACAACCCTTTTTTTACTATAATCGATTGAATATCAGTAGCCTGCCTAAAGGTGTGTGTGTGAGGCCTATTGCATCTAGTCTGCCAACTTTTGCCAGTGCACAGTGACACTCATATCTAGTGCCACCGTAGTGTGCAGTGAAATAAAACAACCCTTTTTTTACTATAATCGATTAAATATCAGTAGCCTGCCTAAAGGTGTGTGTGTGAGGCCTATTGCATCTAGTCTGCCAACTTTTGCCAGTGCACAGTGACACTCATATCTAGTGCCACCGTAGTGTGCAGTGAAATCAAACAATCCTTTTTTTACTGTAATCGATTAAATATCAGTAGCCTTTCTAAACTCATGTGTGTGCGAGGCCTATTGCATCTAGTCTGCCAACTTTTGCCAGTGCACAGTGACACTCATATCTAGTGCAACCGTAGTGTGCAGTGAAATAAAACAACCCTTTTTTTACTGTAATCGATTGAATATCAGTAGCCTGCCTAAAGGCATGTGTGTGAGGCTTATTGCATCTAGTCTGCCAAATTTTGCAGTGCACAGTGACACTCATATCTAGTGCCACTGCAGTGTGCAGTGAAATAAAACAACCCTTTTTTTACTGTAATCGATTGAATATCAGTTGCCTGCCTAAAGACGTGTGTGTGAGGCCTATTGCATCTTGTCTGCCAACTTTTGCCAGTCCGCAGTGACACTCATATCTAGTGCCACCATAGTGAGCAGTGAAATAAAACAACCCTTTTTTTACTGTAATCGATTGAATATCAGTAGCCTGCCTAAAGGCGTGTGTGTGAGGCCTATTGCATCTAGTCTGCCTTCTTTTGCCAGTGCACAGTGACACTCATATCTAGCGCAACCGTAGTGTGCAGTCAAATCAAACAACCCTTTTTTTACTGTAATCGATTAAATATCAGTAGCCTGCCTAAAGGCGTGTGTGTGAGGCCTATTGCATCTAGTCTGCCAACTTTTGCCAGTGCGCAGTGACACTCATATCTAGTGCAACCGTAGTGTGCAGTGAAATAAAACAACCTTTTTTTTACTGTAATCGATTGAATATCAGTAGCCGGCCTAAAGGCATGTGTGTGAGGCTTATTGCATCTAGTCTGCCAACTTTTGCAGTGCGCAGTGACACTCATATCTAGTGCCACCGCAGTGTGCAGTGAAATAAAACAACCCTTTTTTTTACTGTAATCGATTGAATATCAGTTGCCTGCCTAAAGGTGTGTGTGTGAGGCTTATTGCATCTAGTCTGCCAACTTTTGCCAGTGCACAGTGACACTCATATCTAGTGCCACCGTAGTGTGCAGTGAAATAAAACAACCCTTTTTTTACTGTAATCGATTGAATATCAGTAGCCGGCCTAAAGGCATGTGTGTGAGGCTTATTGCATCTAGTCTGCCAACTTTTGCAGTGCGCAGTGACACTCATATCTAGTGCCACCGCAGTGTGCAGTGAAATAAAACAACCCTTTTTTTTACTGTAATCGATTGAATATCAGTTGCCTGCCTAAAGGTGTGTGTGTGAGGCTTATTGCATCTAGTCTGCCAACTTTTGCCAGTGCACAGTAACACTCATATCTAGTGCCACCGTAGTGTGCAGTGAAATAAAACAACCCTTTTTTTACTGTAATCGATTAAATATCAGTAGCCTTTCTAAACTCGTGTGTGTGCGAGGCCTATTGCATCTAGTCTGCCAACTTTTGCCAGTGCACAGTGACACTCATATCTAGTGCAACCGTAGTGTGCAGTGAAATAAAACAACCCTTTTTTTACTGTAATCGATTGAATATCAGTAGCCTGCCTAAAGGCATGTGTGTGAGGCTTATTGCATCTAGTCTGCCAACTTTTGCAGTGCACAGTGACACTCATATCTAGTGCCACTGCAGTGTGCAGTGAAATAAAACAACCCTTTTTTTACTGTAATCGATTGAATATCAGTTGCCTGCCTAAAGACGTGTGTGTGAGGCCTATTGCATCTTGTCTGCCAACTTTTGCCAGTGCACAGTGACACTCTTATCTAGTGCCACCGTAGTGTGCAGTGAAATAAAACAACCCTTTTTTTACTGTAATCGATTGAATATCAGTAGCCTGCCTAAAGGCGTGTGTGTGAGGCCTATTGCATCTAGTCTGCCTTCTTTTGCCAGTGCACAGTGACACTCATATCTAGCGCAACCGTAGTGTGCAGTCAAATCAAACAACCCTTTTTTTACTGTAATCGATTAAATACCAGTAGCCTGCCTAAAGGCGTGTGTGTGAGGCCTATTGCATCTAGTCTGCCAACTTTTGCAGTGCGCAGTTACACTCATATCTTGTGCCACCGCAGTGTGCAGTGAAATAAAACAACCCTTTTTTTTACTATAATCGATTGAATATCAGTAGCCTGCCTAAAGGTGTGTGTGTGAGGCCTATTGCATCTAGTCTGCCAACTTTTGCCAGTACACAGTGACACTCATATCTAGTGTCACCATAGTGTGCAGTGAAATAAAACAACCCTTTTTTTTACTATAATCGATTGAATATCAGTAGCCTGCCTAAAGGCGTGTGTGTGAGGCCTATTGCATCTAGTCTGCCAACTTTTGCCAGTGCACAGTGACACTCATATCTAGTGCCACCGTAGTGTGCAGTGAAATCAAACAATCCTTTTTTTACTGTAATCGATTAAATATCAGTAGCCTTTCTAAACTCGTGTGTGTGCGAGGCCTATTGCATCTAGTCTGCCAACTTTTGCCAGTGCACAGTGACACTCATATCTAGTGCCACCGTAGTGTGCAGTGAAATAAAACAACCCTTTTTTTACTGTAATCGATTGAATATCAGTAGCCTGCCTAAAGGCGTGTGTGTGAGGCCTATTGCATCTAGTCTGCCAACTTTTGCCAGTGCACAGTGACACTCATATCTAGTGCCACCGTAGTGTGCAGTGAAATAAAACAACCCTTTTTTTACTGTAATCGATTGAATATCAGTAGCCTGCCTAAAGGCGTGTGTGTGAGGCCTATTGCATCTAGTCTGCCAACTTTTGCCAGTGCACAGTGACACTCATATCTAGTGCCACCGTAGTGTGCAGTGAAATAAAACAACCCTTTTTTTACTGTAATCGATTGAATATCAGTAGCCTGCCTAAAGGCGTGTGTGTGAGGCCTATTGCATCTAGTCTGCCAACTTTTGCCAGTGCACAGTGACACTCATATCTAGTGCAACCGTAGTGTGCAGTGAAATAAAACAACCCTTTTTTTACTGTAATCGATTGAATATCAGTAGCCTGCCTAAAGCCGTGTGTGTGCGAGGCCTATTGCATCTAGTCTGCCAACTTTTGCCAGTGCACAGTGACACTCATATCTAGTGCCACCGTAGTGTGCAGTGAAATAAAACAACCCTTTTTTTACTGTAATCGATTGAATATCAGTAGCCTGCCTAAAGGCGTGTGTGTGAGGCCTATTGCATCTAGTCTGCCAACTTTTGCCAGTGCGCAGTGACACTCATATCTAGTGCCACCGTAGTGTGCAGTGAAATAAAACAACCCTTTTTTTACTGTAATCGATTGAATATCAGTAGCCTGCCTAAAGGCGTGTGTGTGAGGCCTATTGCATCTAGTCTGCCAACTTTTGCCAGTGCACAGTGACACTCATATCTAGTGCAACCGTAGTGTGCAGTGAAATCAAACAACCCTTTTTTTACTGTAATCGATTGAATATCAGTAGCCGCCTAAAGGCGTGTGTGTGAGGCCTATTGCATCTAGTCTGCCAACTTTTGCCAGTGCGCAGTGACACTCATATCTAGTGCCACCGTAGTGTGCAGTGAAATAAAACAACCCTTTTTTTTACTGTAATCGATTGAATATCAGTAGCCTGCCTAAAGGCGTGTGTGTGAGGCCTATTGCATCTAGTCTGCCAACTTTTGCCAGTGCACAGTGACACTCATATCTAGTGCCATTGTAGTGTGCAGTGAAATAAAACAACCCTTTTTTTACTGTAATCGATTGAATATCAGTAGCCTGCCTAAAGGCGTGTGTGTGAGGCCTATTGCATCTAGTCTGCCAACTTTTGCCAGTGCACAGTGACACTCATATCTAGTGCCACCGTAGTGTGCAGTGAAATAAAACAACCTTTTTTTTACTGTAATCGATTAATATCAGTAGCCTGCCTAAAGGCGTGTGTGTGCAAGGCCTATTGCATCTAGTCTGCCAACTTTTGCCAGTGCACAGTGACTCTCATATCTAGTGCCACCGTAGTGTGCAGTGAAATAAAACAACACTTTTTTTACTGTAATCGATTGAATATCAGTAGCCTGCCTAAAGGCGTGTGTGTGAGGCCTATTGCATCTAGTCTGCCAACTTTTGCCAGTGTGCAGTGACACTCATATCTAGTGCTACCGTAGTGTGCAGTGAAATAAAACAACCCTTTTTTTACTGTAATCGATTGAATATCAGTAGCCTGCCTAAAGGCGTGTGTGTGAGGCCTATTGCATCTAGTCTGCCAACTTTTGCCAGTGCACAGTGACACTCATATCTAGTGCCACCGTAGTGTGCAGTGAAATCAAACAACCCTTTTTTTACTGTAATCGATTGAATATCAGTAGCCTGCCTAAAGGCGTGTGTGTGAGGCCTATTGCATCTAGTCTGCCAACTTTTGCCAGTGCACAGTGACACTCATATCTAGTGCCACCGTAGTGTACAGTGAAATAATACAACCCTTTTTTTTCTGTAATCGATTGAATATCAGTAGCCTGCCTAAAGGCGTGTGTGTGAGGCCTATTGCATCTATTCTGCCAACTTTTGCCAGTGCACAGTAACACTCATATCTAGTGCCACCGTAGTGTGCAGTGAAATAAAACAACCCTTTTTTTACTGTAATCGATTGAATATCAGTAGCCTGCCTAATGGCGTATATGTGAGGCCTATTGCATCTAGTCTGTCAACTTTTGCCAGTGCACAGTGACACTCATATCTAGTGCCACTGTAGTGTGCAGTGAAATAAAACAACCCTTTTTTTACTGTAATCGATTGAATATCAGTAGCCTGCCTAAAGGCGTGTGTGTGAGGCCTATTGCATCTAGTCTGCCAACTTTTGCCAGGGCAAAGTGACACTCATATCTAGTGCCACCGTAGTGTGCAGTGAAATAATACAACTCTTTTTTTTCTGTAATCGATTGAATATCAGTAGCCTGCCTAAAGGCGTGTGTGTGAGGCCTATTGCATCTATTCTGCCAACTTTTGCCAGTGCACAGTAATACTCATATCTAGTGCCATTGTAGTGTGCAGTGAAAAAAAACAACCCTTTTTTTTCTATAATCGATTGAATATCAGTGGCCTGCCTAAAGGCGTGTGAGTGAGGCCTATTGCATCTAGTCTGCCAACTTTTGCCAGTGCACAGTAACACTCATATCTAGTGCCACCGTAGTGTGCAGTGAAATAAAACAACCCTTATTTTACTGTAATGGATTAAATATCAGTAGCCTGCCTAAAGGCGTGTGTGTGAGGCCTATTGCATCTATTCTGCCAACTTTTGCCAGTGCACAGTAACACTCATATCTAGTGCCACCGTAGTGTGGAGTGAAATCAAAAAATCCTTTTTTTACTGTAATCGATTGAATATCAGTAGCCTGCCTAAAGGCGTGTGTGTGAGGCCTATTGCATCTAGTCTGCCAACTTTTGCCAGTGCACAGTGACACTCATATCTAGTGCCACCGTAGTATGCAGTGAAATCAAACAATCCTTTTTTTACTGTAATCGATTGAATATCAGTAGCCTTTCTAAAGGCGTGTGTGTGCGAGGCCTATTGCATCTAGTCTGGCAACTTTTGCCAGTGCGCAGTGACACTCATATCTAGTGCCACCGTAGTGTGCAGTGAAATAATACAACCCTTTTTTTTCTGTAATCGATTGAATATCAGTAGGCAGCCTAAAGGCGTGTGTGTGAGGCCTATTGCATCTAGTCTGCCAACTTTTGCCAGTGCACAGGGACACTCATATCTAGTGCCACAGTAGTGTGCAGTGAAATAATACAACCCTTTTTTTTCTGTAATCGATTGAATATCAGTAGCCTGCCTAAAGGCGTGTGTGTGAGGCCTATTTCATCTATTCTGCCAACTTTTGCCAGTGCACAGTAACACTCATATCTAGTGCCACCGTAGTGTGCAGTGAAATAAAACAACCCTTTTTTTTCTGTAATCGATTAAATATCAGTGGCCTGCCTAAAGGCGTGTGTGTGAGGCCTATTGCATCTATTCTGCCAACTTTTGCCAGTGCACAGTAACACTCATATCTAGTGCCACCGTAGTGTGCAGTGAAATCAAACAATCCTTTTTTTACTGTAATCGATTGAATATCAGTAGCCTGCCTAATGGCGTATATGTGAGGCCTATTGCATCTAGTCTGCCAACTTTTGCCAGTGCACAGTGACACTCATATCTAGTGCCACCGTAGTGTGCAGTGAAATCAAACAATCCTTTTTTTACTGTAATCGATTGAATATCAGTAGCCTTTCTAAAGGCGTGTGTGTGCGAGGCCTATTGCATCGAGTCTGGCAACTTTTGCCAGTGCAAAGTGACACTCATATCTAGTGCCACCGTAGTGTGCAGTGAAATAAAACAACCCTTTTTTTACTGTAATGGATTGAATATCAGTAGCCTGCCTAAAGGCGTGTGTGTGAGGCCTATTGCATCTAGTCTGCCAACTTTTGCCAGTGCAAAGTGACACTCATATCTAGTGCCACCGTAGTGTGCAGTGAAATAATACAACCCTTTTTTTTCTGTACTCGATTGAATATCAGTAGCCTGCCTAAAGGCGTGTGTGTGAGGCCTATTGCATCTATTCTGCCAACTTTTGCCAGTGCACAGTAACACTCATATCTAGTGCCACCGTAGTGTGCAGTGAAATCAAACAATCCTTTTTTTACTGTAATCGATTGAATATCAGTAGCCTTTCTAAAGGCGTGTGTGTGCGAGGCCTATTGCATCTAGTCTGGCAACTTTCGCCAGTGCGCAGTGACACTCATATCTAGTGCCACCGTAGTGTGCAGTGAAATAATACAACCCTTTTTTTTCTGTAATCGATTGAATATCAGTAGGCAGCCTAAAGGCGTGTGTGTGAGGCTTATTGCATCTAGTCTGCCAACTTTTGCCAGTGCACAGGGACACTCATATCTAGTGCCACAGTAGTGTGCAGTGAAATAATACAACCCTTTTTTTTCTGTAATTGATTGAATATCAGTAGCCTGCCTAAAGGCGTGTGTGTGAGGCCTATTGCATCTATTCTGCCAACTTTTGCCAGTGCACAGTAACACTCATATCTAGTGCCACCGTAGTGTGCAGTGAAATAAAACAATCCTTTTTTTACTGTAATCGATTGAATATCAGTAGCCTGCCTAATGGCGTATATGTGAGGCCTATTGCATCTAGTCTGCCAACTTTTGCCAGTGCACAGTGACACTTCGATCTAGTGCCACCGTAGTGTGCAGTGAAATCAAACAATCGTTTTTTTACTGTAATCGATTAAATATCAGTAGCCTTTCTAAAGGCGTGTGTGTGTGCGAGGCCTATTGCATCTAGTCTGCCAACTTTTGCCAGTGCGCAGTGACACTCATATCTAGTGCCACCGTAGTGTGCAGTGAAATAATACAACCCTTTTTTTTCTGTAATCGATTGAATATCAGTAGCCTGCCTAAAGGCGTGTGTGTGAGGCCTATTGCATCTAGTCTGCCAACTTTTGCCAGTGTGCAGTGACACTCATATCTAGTGCTACCGTAGTGTGCAGTGAAATAAAACAACCCTTTTTTTACTGTAATCGATTGAATATCACTAGCCTGCCTAAAGGCGTGTGTGTGAGATCTATTGCATCTAGTCTGCCAACTTTTGCCAGTGCGCAGTGACACTCATATCTAGTGCCACCGTAGTGTTCAGTGAAATCAAACAACCGTTTTTTTATTGTAATCGATTGAATATCAGTAGCCTGCCTAAAGGCATGTGTGTGAGGCCTAATGCATCTAGTCTGCTAACTTTTGCCAGTGCACAGTGACACTCATATCTAGTGCAAACGAAGTGTGCAATGAAATAAAACAACACTTTTTTTACTGTAGTCGATTAAATTTCAGTAGCCTGCCTAAAGGCGTGTGTGTGAGGCCTATTGCATCTAGTCTGCCAATTTTTGCCGGTGCACAGTGACACTCATATCTAGTGCAACCGTAGTGTACAGTGAAATCAAACAACTCTTTTTTTACTGTAATCGATTGAATATCAGTAGCCCGCCTAAAGGCGTGTGTGTGCGAGGCCTATGGCATCTAGTCTGCCAACTTTTGCCAGTGCACAGTGACACTCATATCTAGTGCCACCGTAGTGTGCAGTGAAATAAAACAACCCTTTTTTTACTGTAATCGATTGAATATCAGTAGCCTGCCTAAAGGCGTGTGTAGCGGAACCCATCACTGTTTTACCCTGTTTTATGATTATTCTTGGTTAAAATATGATCCTACAATATGTATGCTGGTTGATGCTCTGCAGAATATTAGCCAGACTTTTGCAGACCTAGGCTAATAGATAATCCTATTACAGAGATTCAAGAGATAA
Source organism: Discoglossus pictus (assembly GCA_027410445.1). NCBI lineage: Eukaryota > Metazoa > Chordata > Amphibia > Anura > Alytidae > Discoglossus > Discoglossus pictus. Next base: position 465,013 of record CM050164.1, on the reverse strand, counting down.
GAAAGTTGTAAAGGATCCTTGCATTGTCCAAAGTGTTTCCATTCTCTGATAAGAACAAAGAGGTGTAATTGAATCAGTGTCTGATTGTATCAAAGTTGCCAGGGAGGTGTGACCCCCCTATTGTTCTCTTTGTGTGTATTGTGTGTAGCCAAATATGGGCATGTGTATTGCCTGTGGCCAAAGAGATGTATATATAGTTCTGCAATAACAAAATAAAGTCAGTATTCATTTGACTCCCAAATTGTGTGTCGTCCAATATGGGAGGTCGGGGATGGTGAAACTGTAGTGCCTCGTGGGTATTTTATCGTATACCAGAGGAGATTTTGGACTGCGTGTCACAGCTCCGTTACATTTGTTGGCAAGTGGTGGAATTGTTCCCACGGTCAGAAGGACAGCTACAGGAGACACCATTCCGTGGAGTACAGATTGAGGGCAACGCTAGTATCCGTACAGCGCCCCTGGCTACAGCAGGATGGAACCGGCTAGTTTTCGGACAGCGTTCCATGATGAGGATGAGAAGGAGGCCGCAGACTACAGGGAAACAGACAGAAAGGAACTCTGGTATGATGCCCTGCAAGATGCCCAATGGCGGCGAGGTGAGAGTCTCCCCAGTGATGAGCAGCGGCTACAGAAGCGTGTGGCGATGCGGATGTATCTATTGGGAGAGCAGCCCCTGGATGAGTGGGTGACAAGACTAGAGACCCTGGTATGGCGAGAGATCTGGCTAGACAACGCATACCAGGCCCTCTGGTGGTATACCGTTCGACTTACCCCCTGGACGGCTGAACACGACTTACCGGAGGGGGATGATTATGATGGCCCGGGTTTATTATGGGATGCCTTGGAGGACGATATTGATCTTGGCAGCACGGAGGGGTCTAGGTTTTGGGACATCTACGACTACCGGATGGGCATGTATGTCTGGGATGATGAAGGTGAGGTGAGCAAAGACATGACCCACCTGGTAACGAGAGAGTGGGAGCTGGAGCAGGACTACCAACACCTGCTCAGCCTTGTGCAGCCCCAACCTACTCGACAAGCAGAACCAGACTTCATTGACTGGTCCTGGGATGACCTCCAGATGGCAGGTAGAGATGGGACCGAGGTCTCTCTACCGGCCCTCCAGGGGGCAGAAGGTGTCGTCCTTCCCCCTCAGCGGCAGTGTGAACCCCAGGGGGCAGGAGGTGTCGTCCTTCCCCCCCAGCGGCAGTGTGTACCTCAGGGAGCAGAAGGTGTCGACCTTCCTCCACAGCGGCAGTGGGTACCCCAGGGAGCCGAAGGTGTCGTCCTTCCTCCCCAGCGGCAGTGTGTACCCCAGGGGGCCGAAGGTGTCATCCTTTCCCCCCAGCAGCAGTGTGTACCCCAGGGAGCAGAAGGTGTCGTCCTTCCCCCTCAGTGGCAGTGTGAACCCCAGGGGGCAGAAGGTGTCGTCCTTTCCCCCCAGCGGCAGTGTGAACCCCAGGGGGCAGAAGGTGTCGTCCTTCCCCCTCAGCGGCAGTGTGTACCCCAGGGAGCTGAAGGTGTCGTCCTTCCTTCCCAGCGGCAGTGTGTACCCCAGGGAGCTGAAGGTGTCGGCCTTCCCCCCCAGCGTCAGTGTGTACCCCAGGGGGCCGAAGGTGTCGTCCTTCCCCCCCAGCGGCAGTGTGTACCCCAGGGAGCAGAAGGGGCCGTCCTTCCTCCCCAGCGGCAGTGTGAACCCCAGGGGGCAGAAGGTGTCGTCCTTCCCCCTCAGCGGCAGTGTGTACCCCAGGGAGCTGAAGGTGTCGTCCTTCCTTCCCAGCGGCAGTGTGTACCCCAGGGAGCTGAAGGTGTCGGCCTTCCCCCCCAGCGTCAGTGTGTACCCCAGGGAGCAGAAGGGGCCGTCCTTCCTCCCCAGCGGCAGTGTGAACCCCAGGGGGCAGAAGGTGTCGTCCTTTCCCCCCAGCGGCAGTGTGAACCCCAGGGGGCAGAAGGTGTCGTCCTTCCCCCCCAGCGGCAGTGTGTACCCCAGGGAGCAGAAGGTGTCGACCTTCCTCCACAGCGGCAGTGGGTACCCCAGGGGGCCAAAGGTGTCGTCCTTCCCCCCCAGCGGCAGTGTGAAACACAGGGGGCAGAAGGTGTCATCCTTCCCCCCCAGCAACAGTTTACCCTAACCAGGGGAGACACCAATCTCCCAGATGGCGCAGATGGGACCGTGGTCTCTGCGCCCACAGCTTGTCCAGATCCCCAACTACCGTCACTGGGACAACCGGAGGAGGGGGTAAGTACAAATTCCCCTCCCCAGCTAACTTCTAATGTGGCCCCAGGGTTAACAGAGGAAATGTTAACCCCCACTGACCCCCACGTTTCCCTGGCTACTGAGCCGAAATATGTCCCAAGTACCCCAACAGAAGAGCTGACAGCGGGGCAGAGTTCAGTCGGCCTCTGCCCTCCCTTTGTCCCTTGTACAGAGCAGGATGTCCTGCAGGTTATACCAGCAGAAGAGCTGGCATCAGGGCAGAGTGCCGCTGGCCTCTGCCCCTCAAGTCCCCTCAGCGTGTTGCCCCCTCACCACAGCAAAATATCCAGGTACCTGGTTAGACTTCCCCCCAAAGGAGAGATGTGTGACGAAGTGCCCTTCGCCACCTTGGCTTGGAGGGGACTGTTTGCCAGCCTCCTGCCCTGCGACTATGGCCCTGGTACATATTGCCCTTTGGAACCAGTGTTCGGCCATACCAGAGTATAAGTCACTCATTCTGGCCCTTTACATACAGGGGGGTCATTCTGTACTTGCCCTGTGTGAACCATGATACCCCAGATAACTGTGCCATGAAGCCCATTCATATAATGAAAGACTATGGGAAAGACTTTAGCTACATGGCAATTGAACTGTGTGAAGAGGATCTGAGCGCTATTCGGTGGTTTTGTGCGCTCAGATCCCAGCTATCTGGGGATATGGGAAATGTGAGTAAATGTGAATTGCAGTAATGCTGATGGGTTGTCAAACTAGAGAATTGACCAACAAATACTTTTGTCCGGACATCCCCAGGCCGATCCGTTGGGATCAGACCGTGTATGCCGGCTTATGGTCACGGGGGAGGTGTGTAGCGGAACCCATCACTGTTTTACCCTGTTTTATGATTATTCTTGGTTAAAATATGATCCTACAATATGTATGCTGGTTGATGCTCTGCAGAATATTAGCCAGACTTTTGCAGACCTAGGCTAATAGATAATCCTATTACAGAGATTCAAGAGATAAGAAAGTTGTAAAGGATCCTTGCATTGTCCAAAGTGTTTCCATTCTCTGATAAGAACAAAGAGGTGTAATTGAATCAGTGTCTGATTGTATCAAAGTTGCCAGGGAGGTGTGACCCCCCTATTGTTCTCTTTGTGTGTATTGTGTGTAGCCAAATATGGGCATGTGTATTGCCTGTGGCCAAAGAGATGTATATATAGTTCTGCAATAACAAAATAAAGTCAGTATTCATTTGACTCCCAAATTGTGTGTCGTCCAATATGGGAGGTCGGGGATGGTGAAACTGTAGTGCCTCGTGGGTATTTTATCGTATACCAGAGGAGATTTTGGACTGCGTGTCACAGCTCTGTTACAGCGTGTGTGTGAGATCTATTGCATCTAGTCTGCCAACTTTTGCCAGTGCGCAGTGACACTCATATCTACTGCCATCGTAGTGTGCAGTGAAATAAAACAACCATTTTTTTACTGTAATCGATTGAATATCAGTAGCCTGCCTAAAGGCGTGTGTGTGAGGCCTATTGCATCTAGTCTGCCAACTTTTGCCAGTGCACAGTGACACTCATATCTAGTGCAAACGAAGTGTGCAATGAAATAAAACAACCCTTTTTTTACTGTAATCGATTGAATATCAGTAGCCTGCCTAAAGGCGTGTGTGTGCGAGGCCTATGGCATCTAGTCTGCCAACTTTTGCCAGTGCAAAGTGACACTCATATCTAGTGCCACCGTAGTGTGCAGTGAAATAATACAACCCTTTTTTTTCTGTAATCGATTGAATATCAGTAGCCTGCCTAAAGGCGTGTGTGTGAGGCCTATTGCATCTATTCTGCCAACTTTTGCCAGTGCACAGTGACACTCATATCTAGTGCCACAGTAGTGTGCAGTGAAATAAAACAAGCCTTTTTTTACTGTAATCGATTGAATATCAGTAGCCTGCCTAAAGGCGTGTGTGTGAGATCTATTGCATCTAGTCTGCCAACTTTTGCCAGTGCGCAGTGACACTCATATCTAGTGCCACCGTAGTGTGCAGTGAAATCAAACAACCGTTTTTTTACTGTAATCGATTAAATATCAGTAGCCTGCCTAAAGGCGTGTGTGTGAGGCCTATTGCATCTAGTCTGCCAACTTTTGCCAGTGCACAGTGACACTCATATCTAGTGCAACCGTAGAGTGCAGTGAAATCAAACAACCCTTTTTTTACTGTAATCGATTGAATTTCAGGAGCCTGGCTAAAGGCGTGTGTGTGCGAGGCCTATGGCATCTAGTCTGCCAACTTTTGCCAGTGCACAGTGATTCTCATATCTAGTGCCACCGTATTGTGCAGTGAAATAAAACAACCCTTTTTTTACTGTAATCGATTGAATATCAGTAGCCTGCCTAAAGGCGTGTTTGTAAGGCCTATTGCATCTAGTCTCCCAACTTTTGCCAGTACACAGTGACACTCATATCTAGTGCAACCATAGTGTGCAGTGAAATAAAACAACCCTTTTTTTACTGTAATCGATTGAATATCAGTAGCCTGCCTAAAGGCGTGTGTGTGAGGCCTATTGCATCTAGTCTGCCAACTTTTGCCAGTGCGCAGTGACACTCATATCTCGTGCCACAGTAGCTTGCACGCATAGTACCACTAATTGCAAAAAAAAATGACAGGCAGAGGCATGCCAACCCCGCAGGGGCTGTCGTGGTCGTGGTGCTGTGATTCCCTTTGGCCCTAGAATAATGCCCAGTTTTTAGAGGCAACGTACCCTGAACTTGAACAGTTCTGAGGACATGGTTGACTGGCTAACACAGGACACCCAATCTTCTACAGATTCCGCTCGGAACCTAGACGCACCATCCTCTTCCAGCTTAGCTTCGGGGACCTGTCCAGTTACCATTAGCCCTCCTGCCGCCATCACCAACACTAGCACCACAGCCGCTTCACTTGATCCGTCAGCAGAGTTATTTACAGATCCGTTGGAAGAAATGAGTGATGCACAAAGATTAGTGCCAGAGGATGTAGATAACAGGGATATGTCCCAGTCAGGCAGCATTACACACATGGACGTACGGTCTGATGATGAGGATGATGTTGTACCCGGTGCTGCTTCCTTTGTTGAGTTGTCAGATACAAGTGAATCGGTTGATGATGACGATGCATCCGTGTATGACTCGTGGGTGCCCGCTATAAGAGAAGAAGAACAGGAGGAAAGTTCAGATGTGGAGACAGAGAGGAAGAGGAGACAAGTTGGAAGCAGCAGGAGGTCGTCGAAAGTAGCTAGTGGCACAGTTAGACAGCATGCATCGGCACCCGGGGTCAGCCAGACAGCACGCCAGTCAACGCATGCTTTTGCCATCACCAGAATGCCGTCATTGCAGAGCTCAGCAGTGTGGCAATTTTTTTGTGTGTCTGCCTGTGACAACAGTGATGCCATTTGCAACCTGTGCGAAAAGAACCTGAGTCGTGGGAAGTCCAACACCCACCTAGGTACAACTTCTTTGCGAAGGCACATGATGTCACATCACAAACGCCTATGGGATCAACACATGAGTACAAGCAGCACACAAAGTCAAAGCCACCCTCCTCCTCCTGGTCCAGCATCTTCAGCCACGTCAACCACTGCTGCCCTGCTTGCCCCCTCTCAACCATCCGCCACTCCGTGTCTCGCCCTGAGCAGTCCCTGCTCATCTGCCCACAGTCAGGTGTCTGTCAAGGACATGTTTGAGCGTAAGAAGCCAATGTCACAAAGTCACCACCTTGCCCGGCAACTGACAGCTGGCTTGTCTGAACTCTTAGCCCACCAGCTTTTACCATACAAGCTGGTGGAGTCTGATGCGTTCAAAAAATTTGTAGCTATTGGGACACCGCAGTGGATGGTACCCGGCCAAAATTTCTTTGCACAAAAGGCAATCCCCAACCTGTACTCGATTGTGCAAAAGGAAGTAATGGCATCTCTGAAACACACAGTGTTGGGGCAAGGGTCCATCTGACCATGGATACCTGGTCTGCAAAGCAGGGCAGGTATATCTCCTACACTGTGCATTGGGTAAACCTGGTGATGGCTGCCAAGCATGGAATCCGTGGCTCTGCAGAGGAGGTGGTGACACTGCCACGACTTGCAGGCAGGCCTGCTGCCACCTCCTCTACTCCTCCTACTCCATCCTCTTCCATAACCTCCTCGGCTGAGTCCTCTTCTGCTGCTGCTATGTCTTGCTCCACATCAATGGCACCCCCCCAGCTCCACAGGTACTATTCCACATCCCGGATAAGGCAGTGTCACGCCATCTTGGGGTTGACTTCCCTGAAAGCAGAGAGTCACACCGGACCAGCACACCTGTCCGCCCTGAACGCACAGGTGGATCAGTGGCTGACACCGCACCAAGTGGAGATCGACAAAGTGGTTTGTGACAACGGAAGACATTTGTTGGCGGCATTGAATTTGGGCAAGTTGACACATGTGACACATGTGCCGTGCATGGTACATGTGTGTAATCTGATTATACAACACTATGTGCATAAGCCCCCAGGCTTACAGGACGTCCTCAAGCAGGCCAGGAAGGTGTGTGCCCATTTCAGGCATTCCTACACGGCCATGGCTCACTTTACAGATATCCAGCGGTGAAACAACATGCTAGCGAGGCGCTTGATTTTAGACAGCCCGACACGTTGGAATTCAACACTCCTAATGTTCGACAAGAAAGGGCCGTTAACGAGTATTTGTATGACCGGGGTGCTAGGATAGCCTCTGCTGAGCTGGGGATTTTTTTGCCACGTTACTGGACGCTCATGCGCAATGCCTTTAGGCTTATGCATCCTTTTGAGGAGGTGACAAACCTGGTCAGTCGCACCCAGGGCACCATCAGCGACATCATACCATTTATTTTCTTCCTGGAGCGTGCCCTGCGAAGAGTGCTGGATCAGGCCGTAGATGAGCGTGAAGAGGAAGAGGAAGAGTTGTGGTTACCATCACCGCCAGAAACAACCTTATCAGCATTGCTTGCTGGACCTGCGGCAACGCTGGAAGAGGATTGTGAGGAAGAGGAGTCAGAGGAGGAATGTGGCTTTGAGGAGGAGGAGGACGACCAACCACAACAGGCATCCCAGGGTGCTCGTTGTCACCTATCTGGTACCAGTGGTGTTATACGTGGCTGAGGGGAAGAACATACCTTCAGTGAGATCACTGAGGACGAGGAACGGGACATGACTAGCTTGGCATCCAACCTTGTGCAAATGGGGTCTTTCATGCTGTCGTGCCTGTTGAGGGACCCTCGTATAAAAAGGATGAAGGAGAACGACCTGTACTGGGTGTCCACGCTACTAGACCCCCGGTATAAGCAGAAAGTGCCTGAAATGTTGCCAAATTACCACAAGTCGGAAAGGATGCAGCACTACCAAAATAAATTAAAAAGTATGCTTTACACAGCGTTTTAAGGTGATGTCACAGCACAAAGGCAATCTAACAGCGGAAGAGGTGAACACAATCCTCCTCCTCACACGACCACGCCGGCAAGGAGAGGGCGCTTTACCGACGTGTTGTTGATGGAGGACATGCAGAGCTTTTTAAGTCCTATGCATCGCCACAGCCCTTCGGGGCCACCCTCAGAGAACGACCTGACCGTCAGGTAACAGACTACCTCGCCATAACTAAAGATATCGACACTATGAGGGGCGATGAACCCCTTGACTACTGGGTGTGCACGCTTGCCCTGTGGCCTGAGCTATCCCAATTTGCCATAGAACTTCTGTCCTGCCCCACTTCAAGTGTCTGTCAGAAAGGATCCTTCAGTGCAGCAGGAGGTTTTGTCACTGAGAAGAGAAGTCGCCTAGGTCAAAAAAGTCTAGATTACCTCACCTTTATTAAGATGAATGAGGGATGGATCCCGAAGGGACTGACAGTGGGCGATACATTTGATTAAAAAAGGCCTGATAGATGAGCTGCCTTGAGCTAATAATGGTCCACACGCTGCTGTATTTTATCCCTGAATGCCGGATGACTTGCGTGACTTATCCGCCACCAACTAGGGTTCAAGATGCAATGTTTTAGGGCACTTTCTGCCTGACAAACTAACATAAATTTTTCTGGTCGCTGCAACAATACCTAATTTTTGCATTTAAATTATTTTATTTTAGAAGGCGTACAGCATGTAATGAAAACTAAAGCATTTTTGAACAGTCTTGCATAACAGTTGTGCAAAAATACATATTTACAATAGAGACATTTTGTGAAAGTTAGCTGGCTATTCCTTCTTATTTTTACCTTTTAGGTTAATAATTTGTATTATTTTTTACTGTGATTGCAATTTAAGAGATGCCTAAAACATGGTAAAACAGACAATAGTAAAGAGTATATCTGCAAGGAAACACCAAAGTCCTATTAGCTATCATCCCTCCAGCAGTATTAGCTTATTATTTACAATATCTAACCTGGGCAATCACCCTTGGGTTACCCTAGGGCAGGCTTCAGTAAGCGACCTCTCCTTTCCTTGCATGATTTTGCCGCCGGTTGCTTCTGAAGGGTCTCCAGGGCTCCCCCACTCCGGTCCTTCCCCCAGTGTCGCTTCAACCAGTAACAAATGTTTTATATTTGTAAAGCGACCCAATGATCCCCCTTGATAGAGGTTTATCTTTACAAATTTTGGAGAATGTCCCCTGTTTCTGGGTCAGGGAGTGTGTGAAATGCCTCAGCCTACTGAAATTGTAATGTTCTGACAGCGGTAGCTCATGCTTGTCCCTCAGTTTCTCATAGGTGAGCATCTGCCCCTTGACTAACCAGTCTTCCAGTCTATCTAGTTTCCTTGACCTCCACCAGTGTTGTGATGTTGTGCTCATGTGTTTTGGGGCCTGAGGGTGGTCAAGAATTGGGGTCATTTGGGTGGATCCAGGGAACAAACCTGTGTATTTCTTGGCCCATTTCCATTATTATAGTGAGTGTCTGATTAGGGGGTTTGGCGAGTTTTTAAGGCTCTGAGGCAATTCTGATAGCCAAGCCACCTTGTCCCAGGTTAAGGGCCTTAAAGTGGGGTTCTCTAAATACACACAGGCCGGTTGATGACATAAAGGATGTGCTATTGGGAGGAAAGATAGGTGACGGAACAGGTATTAAACTGATAGAAATGAATAGTACAACTTAATACACCGCTCCTATCTGGTGGCACCTTAGATTGCACGTGCAGTGCCCCAAATTCGAAGTAGGAGGTCCGACCAAGCATCTTTTTCCCTCTCCCTGTTCCAAAAATCCATGCTATATACACGTCCCCTGATAGGTAACGTAACAGGTATTAAACTGATAGGAATGAGTAGTACAACTTAATACACCTCTCCTATCTGGTTGCACCTTAGATTGCACGTGCAGTGCCCCAAATTCGAAGTAGGAGGTCCAACCAAGCATCTTTTTCAATCTCCCTGTTCCAAAAATCCATGCCATATACACGTCTCCTGATAGGTAACGTAACAGGTATTAAACTGATAGGAATGAGTAGTACAACTTCAGACACCTCTCCTATCTGGTGGCACTTTAGATTGCATGTGCAGTGCCCCAAATTCGAAGTAGGAGGTCCGACCAAGCATCTTTTTGTATCTCCCTGTTCCAAAAATCCATGCCATATACACGTCCCCTAATAGTGGACATAACAGGGATTAAACCGATAGGAGTAGTACTACTTAACAGTACACACCTTATAATAACGCAGACAGAGGCAACGCGTATAATATTCCATGCTGAAGAAGATGAGTCAGAGGAGGAAGGTGGCTTTGAGGAGGTGGAAGACCAAACACAGCAGGCTTCCCAGGGGGCTTGTTGTCCCCTTTCAGGGACCCTTGGTGGCTGGGTGGAGAAAGAGACCTTCAATGACATCAGTGAGGACAAGGAACGGTACATGGCTAGCTTGGTATCCAACCTTGTGCAAATGGGGAGTTTGAGGTTGTGCAAAGGGACTGTTTGCGGTTGTTTGCGGTGCATTAAACGGGGAGATTGGTCTGTTACTGTGAAGCGGGTGTAACCCTTACACTACCTAATCGATACAACATCATACCTGATGTTTTAAAGCATGTTATTCCAAACAATTTAGGAATGTTAGGTGATTTATGCCCTTTATGGCTGAAAACCAGACTCTGCATCAACTATGTAATTTTCCGTGGGAGTTTTGCCATGGATCCCCCTCTGGCATGCCACAGTCCAGGTGTTAGTCCCGTTGAAACAACTTTCCCATCACTATTGTGGCCAGAAAGAGTCCCTGTGGGTTTTGAAATTCGCCTGCCCATTGAAGTCTATGGCGGTTCGCCGATGTTTGTCCGTTTGCGAACATTTGATGGAATTCGCGTCCGCGGTTCGCGAACCGAAAATTTGATGTTTGCGACATTACTACTGTACACTCAAGCATATAAAAAATTGGCAGAAATAAAACAAGAACAAATAATGATCATGCAGAATTACATAAATTACTAATCCCAAAAGTCAATATGGTTCTTAAAAGAGATTGCCATACTGATAAACGCTGTTACAACTTACCAACATCAAATGAAGTTGCAATGGTCTTTCAAAAGGATGAGGGAGAACCACCATTTCAAAGGGATATTAGAATATAACCCAGAAATGAGGAGCAACCTTACTTCAACATAAGTATCTTAAGTACAAATTTAGATTCAATGACATATCCAATATTTTTCAAATGGGGAAGCCGGATGGCAACCCAATTTAACACTTGACAGTTACCCAAATTCAAAAGTACGTGTGAGAAATAACATTTCCATGCTTGAATTTAAAGTGGCTCAAACTGCCATTAGCGATCGATTTAAACACATTTTATGTGGTGGAAAACTGACACAACAATGGATCATTGATTCATATTTGCAAGTTGAGGCAAATAATTAAAATATCATAAAATATCAACAAGATAAACTATGTTTAGAACAGTATTCTGGACTGATGGATAATGTCGCTGAGGCAGCTACAAACAGAGAGCTTTTAGCTGGCAAAGCCATCATTTTACCTTCTTCTTTCCAAGGATCTCCTCACAATATGCAAGAAAGAGACAATGATGCTATGGCTATGGTAACTAAATCTGGAAAAACAGCTTTATTTATTACATTTACATGTAATCCACAATGGCAAGAGATTGGACAGAATCTGCTAATTGGACAAACTTCTTCCGATAGACCAGATTTAGTGGCAAGAGTCTCTAAAATCAAATTAAATTCATTAATACATGACATAACCATAACTCAGTTATTTGGCAAATGTCTGGCTTATGTTTATACCATAGAATTTTAAAAAAAGAGGCCTTCCACATGCGCATATTGTTTTAATCCTTCAAGAAAAATATGAATTATATCCTTTTGATAAAGTGGATTCAGTCATCATTGCTGAACTACCAGATCCAGAAATACATGGTAGATTATATGAGATTGAAACTCATCACATGATTCATGCACCATGTGTAGAAATAAATCCACAATCACCATGTATGGAAAATAAAAAAATCACTAAAGAATTTGCAAAAGATTATAGAGACAAAGCGTATGATAATTGTGATGGCTATCCATTATATAGAAGAAGAGAAGGCTAAAATGCCATTATTCATGGGAAAAAGTTGATAACAGATATGTGATACCATACAATCCACATTTGCCCATGAAGTATAATGCACACATTAATTTGGCAGCTTGCACTTCTATTTTTATAACATATATAAAAATATGTCTACAAATATATTTACAAAGGCTATGATGCAGCTACTATAGTGGTAAAAAGTGCTGAAAATCCAAAACAAACTGAGTTATTACATGATGAACTTGTATCTCATGTGGATGCTCGTTATGTAAGTGCACCAGAAGCAATCTGGCATTTTCTCAAATTTGAAATGCATGATTGATTACATGCAGTATATTAATTAGCTGTACATTTGCCAGAAAGACACTTAGTTTATTTCAATGCAGGAAATAAAAGAAATGCTTTGGCACAATGTGAGCATCACCAAACTACACTAACTGCGTGGTTTCAATTAATTTATCCTGACTTGGAGGCAAGGGAATTGTTATACATTGGCATTTCCTACCATTGTCTTTTTGTTAATGGATTATGGCGGAAAAAAAATATGTGTGGAAACAAAATTATAACTAGAATATACACTGTAAGTCCAAGAGACCTTGAACATTTTTGCTTCCATTTATTTACTCCTTGTAAATATTCCTGGTGCACAAGGTTTTGAACAGTTGAGAACTGTTAATGTCACAGTTTATTGAGCTGTGCAACACAGAAACGTCCTGGCTGATGATACATAATGGGAAAGATGTCTAGAAGAAGCAGCACTGTGTCAAATGCCACGGGAGATGAGAGAACAACTTGCATACATTTGCATCTTCTTAAATGCTCCAAATTCATTAGCATTGTGGGGCAAATTTAAAACAAATATGTTTGAAGACTTTTTGCAACGATACAATGATCCTATTGCAGAATTAAAAGCATTAATTAAAATTCAAGAGGTCTTTCTCTCTCATGGATTAAATTGTGCAAATTTTAATCTGCCAGATCCAGGACTCATAGATAAAATAAACTTTGAAGACTATGATATTTAGCTTCAAAACCAAATAACACAAGAAAATCTTGCAACTTTAAATACCTACAATTGCAAGCATTTAACGTCATAAAAAGTGCACTAGAGGATGACTTGCTCAAAGAGCGTTATTTCTATCTAGATGGACCCGGTGGATCAGGAAATACTTATCTGTATAATTTATTGATGAGTTTTATTCACTCACCAGGTGAAATAGCACTGCCATTTGCAACAACTGGAATTGACGCACTTTTATTAGAAGGTGGGAGAACTGTGCATAGTGGATTTAAACTGTCAGTTCCCATTCTGGAAACATCAGTGTCGGATCTAAGAATGACATCTTTACAAGCAAAACATTTTTTCGAAAAGTAAATTAAAATCGATGAAGCTACAAAGATGTCATGCCATGCTCTACAATGCATTGACCGTTTTTTGCTTGAAGTCATGGATAATGATTTGCCTTTTGGTGGAAAGGTGATGTTGTTGGGTGGAGATTTTAGACAAACATTACCTGTTATTGTCCATGGAAATCACACAGACATTGTAGAAACATGTATTAAGTCAAGTACACTATGAAAACTCTTTACTCGCCTCAAATTAGAACAAAATATGAGATCACAAGGACGTGAATTCAATGAGTGGCTCATCAAAATTGGAGAAGGAAAAACAGAACAAATTCATAATTTACCTGATGATACCGTGGAATTTCCATCTCATATGATTTGCAAACAGGACATTATATCAGCTATATCCCAAAATGCAATAACTAACGACGATTATGCAGAGCTTGCAACCAAAGTAATATTAATCTCCAAAAATAAAATGCATTGCTTCTGAATAATGAAATATCAAAATTAATAGATGCATCGCAAAAAATGATCACAGTGCAGATTGCATACTTGGTGATGACAAAGAAACTCAGACAAACTTTTCTACTGAATTTATTAATTCATTAACTCCATCTGGAATGTCACTTTGCAGCAAAAAAATGGTGCAATTGTCATGTTACTGCAAAATATGAACCCACAAAAGGACTATATTATGGGAGGACCAGATTAATTGTTCAAGAACTACAATTAATTTCATAAATGCAGAAATTCTCAATGGTACCCATAAAGGTGAAAGAGTATTCATACCTAGAATAGATTTGGCACCAAGTCAAAGTAGCTTGCCTTTTTGTACTTCAGAGAAGACAATTTCCCATCATCATGGTATTTGCCATGAACATTAATAAATTACAAGCACAAACTTTCCAATCCGTTGGAATCTTTTTAGAAGAACCAGTATTTGCCCATGGCCAACTGTATGTTGCATTTTCAAGATTCAAGAGTCCAGAGGAAATAAAAGTTTATATTGAAAACAACCAAAGTCAGGGTGATTTATTAGATGATGGATGAATTTTTACAAAAAACATTGTCTATTATGAAGTACAAAAAAAAAAATTACAAACAAAAAAAATTACACCTAAGCCACAAATAACCCAATTCAATGACCAACAGTGCTCCTTTATCTACGTCAAATTCACAATAAATATAGAGAACAGTGATTTTGTTTTGAGAATGCAATTTTATGTCACTCAGGCTATATTTAGAGGACCACTATTTTGCTAAGAAAACTCTATAAAATGGCAAAAAACATAGAGAACAGTGGTTATAACCCGCAGACGAACTGTGATGCCTGGTGGTCTCTTTTTAGAGGACCACTATTTCACTTAGGAATCTCTATGTGTCATTTTCAACAACTACACAAATGGAAAAAAAAACAACAACAATAAACAGTGGTTATATCCCATAGACAAAATTACAAATCTGCTGGGCTCTTTTACAGGTAGCCACTTTGACAGACAAAACAAAAAATTATGGAATGTCTTGGAACTGACTTTTGCCAGGATTGGCCCCACAAAACAATCACCTTGAATTTTCTTACCTTTACGGTTTCACCTTTAATACATTAAGTTCATGTTTGTAATGTTAAAATTCTGTTTTCAAAGGAATGAAAAGTTGTTTTATTCTATGTAATTAAGAGTTCATGTTAGTAGCAGGATCATCATTTGTTGCAAAATTTTAATGTTTTATGATATAGCGAGAATTGATCCAGGGAGTAATCTGATCCCCAGTTAATTGGGTCAGGAAGGAATTTTTTTTTTTGCCCACTTTGAAACAATTGACCAAGTTTCACTGTTTGTTTGTTTTTTGGTTTGCCTTCATCTGGATTCAATATTCAAGATCACTATTTTTTTAACTACTTTCATATGAAAGGTTATTACCTTACGTTAATGTTTGAATTGTTAACATTGAATTTTACAAGGTTTGAAAAGTTGTTGAATCTTATTAAGGATTTATGTCAGTAGCAGCATAATCATTTGTTACAAATTTAAATGTATAATTAAATAGGCAGGATTCATGCAGGTAGTAATCCGATCGGCAGTTACTGGGGTCAGGAAGAAATTAATTTTTTCCCCCTTTGATACAATTGGCTAAGTTTCAATGTTTTTTTTTTTACAGTTTGCATTCCTCTGTATTCAATACCTATCTACTTTACCAGTAGTTCAACTACAAGGTGTATGTTAAGAAGCTTCTGTAATGGTTTAAATACTCATTTATACAAAGTTGACCTATTGATGTTAGTATTGTTACACATAATTAGTTCACACTGTTTATAATATAAGTTGCATGTTCACAATACCTATTCATCCAAATCTCATGCATTGTTATATTATTACTGCATACATGACAATTACAAAGCTTAAGATGGTTTAACAGTTCATTGTTAAAAAAATAAAAAACGTTATTATAAATGTTGGTACTTCTTTGTAGATAAAAAAAGATTCAGAGTCTCAGAGAATCACAATGTGTCACAAACAGCATTTCCAGCTTTACAATTGTATTGACCGTAATTTTTTGACGGGCAAGTCACTAGTTTATTAACAATAGAATTAGTGAAAATAATTATATGTATGTGATTTACTTCTTGTATAACTTCCAGGAGTTATTTAGTGCTATGTGCACCTAGAGACTATAATAAGCATGTTCCTTCCTTAGTTAATACAAGTAGTTATCAATATAATTACACACCCTTTTTATAAACTAGCCTACTATTTTGTAAATAATATGTTTTACTAAACAGTTTGTTTCATATTTAAGTCATATGTAAAGAGGTATGACTGGGAAAGTTATTTTGAATAATGGTGATATAAATAATTATTTAAATTGATAAATCCATCCACCCTATTATATTCTCGGCACTTCTTCCACTTGGGCCTAATCCCATTACCTTGTCTCCGCTTATCTACACACAAACATTTCTAGCATTTCCACGTACTATTTCATCTTACTCCTCACTGCTATCTTCACCCACACATTAGTGATTGTACTGGTGATGACTCTTATTTTTTTCCCCAGGAACACAAAGCTGTTGACGTTATTGGGCGTTGGAGATTGGAATTCCCCTATAGATAAGTGAGAGCAACATTCCATATGAGATATGGGATCTTCTAAAAGGAATATGTGCAGATAATTATTATGTTATTTCTCTAGATAAAATCCTATCATACGTCTATATAAATATATTGAGGGTCACAATCCCAGGACTCAACCAGTTCCCTCTCCTTTGTGTCTCCAGGTTCACAGAAATGGTTTCTAGTGCTGGGACACGTAAAATCTTCATTGATTCAATGATTGCCTATCTGCGGTTATACGAATTTGACGGCATTGAGCTTCAGTTTATGTTCCCATGGAGTCTAAGAAGCCCACCTGAGGACAAACAGAGATTTACTAAACTATGCGAGGTTTGCACTTTATTTACCTGTGTCCTTCACTCTTGATTCTGTCCTGAACATTGTCTCCTGAAGTTACTCTTATAAATGATGCATTACATGAAATGATTTAGTTCAAATTCTCTGGGTCTGGCTCCAAACATTTTTAGAATAATGCTTTTGAGTAGAGGTGGATCAATCAATGTCTCAGTCATTTTGATTTACTTATCTATGCTGACACAGGGATATCCTGAAAATGTGGCCTGATCCAGACTCTGAGAAGTAGATTGCACAAGTCTGGTATAGATAGCAATGGCCATCTGTATTGTAATAACTTCCAATGAGTGGTAATTATATTTTAAGAGAATATGCTCACTTTTGTATATATAAGTAATTATATTTGGTGGTGCTATTCTTCTTTTTTTTGTGATACTTCTCCATTTTAGTAGAAATTACAAAAAAAAGGAGAGAAGCACTCCTCTAAAGTAAAAAGTTACACATATAGTGAAAAATTCAGGTTGTTTATGGGCTGGTGAGAATAAACCAACTCTGAATAGATTACACTGTAGTAGTATTATTTCTAACTCAATCTGAACAAATAAAAGATCAGCTTGCAGCCATCACATCACATAAAAAAATGGTAAAGACTGGTAAAGTACCTAAAATCATATCCCTCTAGTACATGTCCCATTGACATTTTCTAAAAGCCCATCACATCCTTTAAGTAGTGAAATCTCATCACTCCGAGGGTTACACATACAGTAAGTCCTTGGGAGAGCTGATGTTTTCTGTAAATCCTATGTGTATTTTTACCCACCAGTAGCAACACAAACAATCCCTCTGAGAAGCCTACACCCGTCAAATCCTACACTATCATTAGCCTAACAACTTTATTGTGTCAGATTTGAGGATCTGTTCTTCATATCCTACACAAATAAGGTGTTAATACAGCCACTCCTATGAGCTGGCGAACCCCAGCTTCACCCCTTAATACCAGCTATCTAATATGAGCCAGAGGATCCTTGTGATTTCCCCCCAGTACCTCTATCTACTATGAGCCTGGGGATTCCCGGGATTCCCTCTTAACATCTGTTATGAGCTGGGGATCCCCTATAGACACTCATGGCACCTATCATTCACCCCTATACCATGGGGGTGCCCAAATAACTCATGCTATAGTAAGTATAACCATGGGGGTCCACATTGGAACTCCTGTGGCATCTATACTTAACCCCTAATAGACCTCAGTGGAATGTAACATTTTACACCATGCCAGGGAGATCCGGACCCTGGTGTCATCTAAAAATTGACTCCCACCACAGTGGTCCCTGATGGATCTGAAAATTAACATAATACCACTGAGGTCCTGAACTAACCCCTGTGGTATCTAAAAAATAATAATCCCTAACACGAGTCCCTAACGTACTTCCACTACAGTTAAAATTAACTCCTCCACCATCGAGATCCTTAAAATACCTCCGAGGCAAATATTTTTTACCCTCAGAAGCCCTCATGGCAACTAAAATTAATGCCTATGGCATGAGGATTTATATGGACCGACATTACATTGAACATTATCATGTGCCATGGGCATTCACAAGGTCCATAATGGACCCGATATAAGCTATCCTCCACATGGGGATGCATAAGGATCCCATAGTCTCTATCATAATAAATTACATTTGAAAAAAATCTCTGAATGAAATAGGAATCATTAAATAAAATAAAAAAGATCATTAAATAATAAAAAAAAAAAAAACATAAAATAAAAAATTTACTAAACCTGTAAAGGGGGGAAAAGTATACTTACCTACCCTGTGATTCTCTCCATCGATGATCAATGATGCCCTGGACCTTATTCCTTTGCCCTGGATAAGTGGGATATTTATGTTGACTTAAAAATCCTGTTATCTTCTGTCTTGACCTCATGACCCTCATTTCTGGCCAGTTGAAATGGGCCTCCACCTCAAAACCAGCCGCAAAAATACTAGTTCTAATGGAGATTCTCATAGAAGGAGTTCCCGTGCCAACTAATAGCTTTGGTGTGCTTTCCAACCTTAAACAGGAGGATACTGATTGATCAAATCATATTTTAGCCAATCAGAGTCAAGTTTTTAATTTCACTCTGCTCAATTTCAAATTGAGTGGCCTTTTTTCAGGTGGAGGCCAATTTCAAAGCGATAGAAGATGAGGATCATGGGCTTCAATCAAGACTGAGGATGACAGCATTCATTAGTCAACATAGATTGCCCGCAGAAGAATGAACACCAGGGCATCGATGATGGCTGGAGGGTAGGTAAGTTTACTATTCGGCTTTGGTGCTCATTTTGAGCCTCTCCCACCCTCTACTTCCTCTCCCTCCCCTGTGTCTTTTTTCCCCCTCTCCCTCCCTTGTTTCTCATTCCCCTCCCTCATCCTCTCCTGTCTCTCTTCCCCCTCCTCTGTGTCTCCTTCCCCGCTCTCCCTCTATTGTTACTTCTTCCCCCCTCTGTCTCCCCTGTGTCTCTTCTCCCCTCTCCTTCTCCACTGTGTCTCTTCACTTCCCATCTCCCTCCACTGTTTCTCTTCCCCCTCCTCCCTCCCCTGTGTCTCTTCCCCCCTCCCTCCCCTGTGTCTCTTCACCCCCCAGCCCCCTCCCCTGTGTCTCTTCCCCCTCCAACCTCCCCTGTGTCTCTTCCCTCTCCCTACCTCCTTTCTCTCTCTCCCCCTCCCTTCTCTCTTCAACTCCCTCCCTTTCCCTTTCTCTGACCTCCTGTCTCCCCTCTCTCTCTCTCTACCTATTTCTGTCTTCCCCTTTCTTTCTGTCTGTTCCTCTCTCGCCCTCTCTCTTTCTCCCCCTCTCATTGTCTTCCTCTCCCCCTGCACCTTTCTCTCCCCCTCTTTCTCCATGTCTCTCTCACCCACTCTTTCTTTCCCTCTCCTTTCTCCCCTGACTCTCCCTTTCTCCTTCTCCTGCCCTCTCTCTCTCTCCTGAATATGTCTCCCTCTCCCATTCTTTCATTCCTTTTCTTACTCTCTCCCCTCTCCTTTTCTCTCTATTTCTCTCTCCATTTTCCCCTTCATTCTCCCTCCCTCTTTATGTCTTTCTCTCCACTTTTTGTCTCCCTTTATATCTCTCTTTCCCATTCTCTCTCTCCCTCTCTCTATCTTTCTACCCTGCTTTGTCTCACTTTCTCTTTTTCTCTCCCTGTTTTCGCCCTGTGTCTATTTCACACCCACTGTCTTTCTTTTTTTCTATCTCTTTCTCTCTCCCCCCTCTCTTTGCATCCCCCTCTCTTTCTCTCTATTTCTCCCCCTTTCTCTTACCTCTCTCCCACCCTCTCCCCAATTTCTCTCTCTCATCTCTTTCTCTCTCCTTTCTCCCCCACTAACTCTCCCTCTGCCCTGATTCTCTCACCTATCCCTTTCACTCTCTTCTCCCTCTTTCTCTCTCTTCTTCCTCCCTCTTTCTCTCTCTCCCTCCCTCTTTCAGTCTTTCTTACCACTCCCTCACTATCTCTCCCCCTCTCCCTCTTTCGGTCTCTCTCTCTGCTCTCTCTTTCTTTCTCCCTCTTTCCCCATCTCTCTCTCTTTTCACTCTTTCTCTCGCTCGTCTCCCATTTTCTCTCTCTCTGTTCTCCCTCTTTCTCTCTCTCTTCTCTTTCTCTCTCTCTCTCTCTCTGTACTCCCTATTTCTCTCTCTCTTCTCCTCTTTCTCTCTCTTTTCTCCTCTTTCTCTCCTCTCTCTCTCTATCCCTCTCTCTCTCTCTCTCCCTTCCTCGGTCTCTCTTAACACTCCCGCTCTATCTCTCCCTCTGTCTCTCTCACTCTTCTCCCTATGTCTCTCTCTTCTCCCTTTCTCTCTCTCTCTTCTCCCCCTTCCTCTCTCTCTCTTTGTCCCCCTTTCATTCTCTCTATTATTACTCCTTCTCTCTCTTTCTCCCTATTTCTCTCTTCTCCCTCTCTCTCTTTCTCTCTTCTTCCTCTTTCTCTCTCTATCTCCCTATTTATCTCTATCCTATCACTCTTTCTCTCTCTCTCTTCCCCCCCTCTCTCTCTCTCTCTCCCTCTCTCTCTCTCTCTCTCTCTCTCTCTCTCTCTCCCTCTTTCAGTCTCTCCTACCACTCTGTGTCTTACTCTCTATCTCCCCTCTCTCTTCTTCCTATTTCTCTCTCTGTTCTCCTTTTTCCTCTCTCTGTTCTCCCTTTCTCTCTCTTTGTTCTCCCTCTTTCCCTCTCTCTCTCTTCTCCCTCTTTCTCTCTCTATTTCTCCCTCTTGCTCTCTCTCCCTTTTCTCCCACTTTCTCTCTTCTCCCTATTTCCCTCTCTCTCCCTCTTTCTCTCTCCCTCCTTCTGTCTCTCTCCCCACTCTGTGTCTCCCTCTCTCTCCCCCTCTCTATCTATTTCTCCCCCCCTCTATCTCACTCTCTCTCTCTCTTTCTTTCTCCCCCTCTTTCTCCCTCTCCCCCTCTCTTTCTCTCTTTCCCCTCTCTTTCCATCCCTCTCTTCTCTTTCTCTCTATTTCTCCCCCCTCTCCCACCCTCTCCTCCTTGTTCTCTCTATCCCCATTGATTTATTTCTCTCTCCCTCTCATCTCTTTCTCTACCTTTCTATCTCTCTCCCTTTCTCCCCCACTAACTCTTCATCTGCCCTGATTCTCTCTCCCTCTCTCTTTCTCTCTCCCCTCTCTCTTCCACTCTCTCTTCTCCATCTTTCTCTCTGTTCTTCCTCTCTCTCTCTCTATTCTCCCTTTTCTCTCTTCTCTCCTACCTTTTCTCTTTTTCTCTTATCGATTTCTCTCTCTCTATGTTATCTCTCTTTATTGCTCACTCTCTCCTCTCCTCATTCTCCCTCTTTCACTCTTCTCCCTCTTTTTCTCTTCTCTCTCCCTCTCTCTCCCTCCATCTTTCAGGCTCTCTCTCTTCTCCCTATTTCTCTCTCTTCTCCCTTTCTCTCTCTCTCTCTCTCTTTCTCTCTTTTCCCTCTTTCTCTCTCTCTTTCTCCCTCTTTCCCTATCCCCTCTCACTTCCACTCTCTCTTCTCCATCTTTCTCTCTCTTCATCCTCCCTCTTTCTCTCTCTCTCTCTATTCTACCTTTTCTCACTTCTCTCTTACCATTTCTCTCTCTCATCTCTGTCTCTCTCTCTATGTTCTCCCTCTTTATTTCTCTCTCTCTCTCTTCTTATTCTTTCTCTCTCTTCTCCCTCTTTCCCTCTCTCCCTATTCTTCCTCTTCTCTCTCACTTCTCCCTAATTTTCTCTCTCTCTGTTCTCCTTCTTTCTCTCTCTCTCTTCGCCCTCTTTTTTTCTCTCTCTCTCTTCTCCATCCTTCTCTCTCTCCCTCTTTCTGTCTCTCTTACCACTATGTATCTCCCTCTCTATCCCACTTCTCTCTCTGTTCTCCCTCTTTCTCTCTCTCTCTCTATTCTGCCTCTTTCTCTCTCTCTCTTCTCCCTCTCTCGCTCTCTCTCTCCCTCTCTCTTCTCCCTCTTTCTGTCTCTCTTCTCCCTCTTTGTCCCTCTTCTCCCTTTCTCTTTCTCTCTCTTCTCTCTCTTTCTCTCTCTTTGCTCTCTCTCTTTCCCTCTCTCTCTTCTCCCTCTTTCTCTCTTCTCCATATTTCTCTCTCTTTCTCTCTTCTCCCTCTTTCTCTCTCTCTCTCTTGTTCTCCATCTTTTTCTTTCTCTCTATTCTCCCTCTTTCTCTCTCTCTCTTATCCCTCTTTCTCTCTTCTCTCTCCCTCTTTCTCTCTCTCCCTCCCTTTTTCAGTATCTTTTACCACTCCCTCTATATCTCTCCCGTCTCCCTCTTTTTCTCTCTCTCTTCTCTTCTCCCTATTTCTCTCTCTCTTCTCACTTTCTCTCTCTCTCTTCTCCCTCTTTATCTCTTCTCTTTCTCTTTCTCTCTCTCTCTATTTCTATCCTAACCCTCTTTCTCTCTCTCTTCCTCTTTCTCTCTCTCCCTCCCTCTTTCCGTCTATCTTACCACTCCCTCTCTATCTTCCCCTCTCCATCTTTTTGTCTTTCTCTCTCTTCTCTCTATTTCTCTCTCTCTTCTCCCTCTTTCTTTCTCTCTCTCTCTCTTCTTCTCCTCTCTCTCTCTCCCTCCCTTTTCTCTCTCTCTCCCCTTTTCAATCTCTCTTACCACTCTGTGTCTCCCTCTCTATCCCTTTTGCTCTCTCTCTATAATCCCTCTTTCTCTCTCTGTGTGTTCTCCCTCTTTCTCTCTCTCTCTTATACCTCTTTCTCTCGCACTCTCTCTTCTCCCTCTTTCTATCTCTTTTCCCTTTCTCTTTCTCTCTCTTCTCCCTTTTTCTCTCTCTTTGTGCTCTCTCTTTCCCTCTCTCTTCTCCCTCTTTCACTCTATTTCTCCCTCTTGCTCTCTCTTTCTTTTCCCACTCTCTCACTTCTCCCTCTTTCTCTCTTTTCCCTCTTTCTCTCTCTTTCTCTCTTCTCCCTCTTTCTCTCTTTCTCTCTCTCTTTCTCCCTCTTTCTGTCTCTCTTCCCACTCTTTGTATCCCTCTCTATTTCTCCCCATCCCCCTCTTTCTGTATCTCTCTCTCGCTCACTCTCTCTACTCTCTCTACCCCCTCTCTTTCTCTTTCCCTCTTGTTCTCTCCCTCACCTTTCCTCTCCCCTTTCACACTACCCTCTCTCACTCTTTCCTTCCCCCTCATTTTCTTTTCTCTATCCCTCTCCTCTCTTCCCCCTCCTCTCTGCCCCCTTTTTCTGCATCTCCATCTCTCCCCCCTCTTTCTCCCTCCCTCTTTGTCTCCCTCTACCTGACCCTCCCTCTTTTCTCTCTCTCTCTCTCTCTCTCTCTCTCTCTCCATCCATCCCTCTCTTTCTCTCTCTCTCCCTACTTCTACCTTCCTTCCTCTCTCCCCTCTTTCTTTCCCTCCCTCTCTCTTCCTCCTCCTCTCTTTTTTTTTTTTCTTTCTCTCTCTCCTTTCCTCTATCTCTCCTCTCCCCCTCTTACCCCCCAACTTCCCTTACCTGTGTGCTCGGGCGCCGGGTTACAGAAACTCCTCCCACTGGTGAGTCCAGCGAACTCAGAGCAGAGAGCTTGGGCTGTGGAGGAGGAGGGAGCCAGGGGGAGGTGCAGGAGGAGGGAGCCAGGGGGAGTGCTTCTAACATTGGGTGACAACTGGGGCATTTTTGCCACCCTAATGAAGTTGCCACTCGGGTCGGTCTGCCCCTTTTGCCACCCCCTAGCTATGCTAGTGTATGGCTCCCTAGCTAGCAAAAAGAAATCTCCCAAAGTTATAATGGAGCACTTTCTCTCTGCTACGTGCCCACATGGAATGGAGCTCTGTGTTAAATTAAAAAAATAAAAATAAAAAAGATAAAAACTTTGGATTTTCCTTTTGCAAGTAAAGGCTGATAAATTGCAGAGTGCACTAATTGTGCCCAGGTGACAAGGCAGAAGTTAATATAAAAGGTGCGAACTTGTAAGCTTGCGAACACTTCTAGTAAAAGTGCAATTCTAGTAAGTGTAGGAGTTTAAATAAAAGGAGGGACTTTGAAGAAAGGAGGGGGCAGATTTATAGTACAAAGGGGAAGAATTAAAAAAAAAAATATATATATATATATATATATTATTTTTTTTACAAAACTTTATACAAATATATAATTTTATATTCTTTATTTTTCACACTGAATTTTTGTAGACAATAATAATAATTAGTCAGTCCAGTGGCAACCTCACTCAGGATACATCTCAGTATACATCCTGTCATATGTATGCAGTACTGGAACAGATGATCCAGGGTCCATACCTCTGTGAGAGGTGTGAGCATGTGGCCTCTCTGGAAGCTCAAATTGGAGAACTGGAGAGGAGAATTGCAGCACTTAGTGATATTGCTCCACTGGAAAGGGGGTTGGTGCTCACGGAGCACAGTTTAGCTGGGCCTAGCATGGAGGGAGGTAGCTGGGTTACAGTTAGAAGGGGAATCAGGGGGATCAGGAAGAGGCAGACCAGTTCTGAGTTTGCAAAATATAACACCAAATATAGCTGAAAGTGAGGAAATACAATTATTGTTACAGATTGGAAATGCAGCTAAGCATGGGCAAGTTCTAATAATTGGAGATTTTAATTAAGGGAGCAGGTTCTTGAATACACTCAGGAATCATTATCTGGCAAAGGTGTACAAGAACCTACTAAAAATTACGCCATCTTAGATTTAGTCATGACAAATAATATTGATATAATATCAAATGTTGAAATAGGGCAACCTTTGGGAAACAGTGATCACAACACAGTATCATTTGAGCTTGAATTAAAAAAACAAAAAACTAACTGTAAGGGGCCAACAAAAACTCTGAATTTTAAAAGGGCAGATTTTAACGTCTAAGGGCAGCAATACAAAGTATAGACTGGGACAGAGAACTGGCAGGTAAAAACTCTGACCATAAATGGACAACATTTAAAACCTTACTAAATATACATACACATCGGCATATACCGTGTGGGAATAAAAGTAAAAGGAGTAAATCACAACCCATGTGGCTTAACAATGATTTAAAGATCAAGATATGGAGTAAAAAACAGGCATTTATATTATACAAATAAGAGGGGACAGAGACTGCTTTCCGGGAATACAAGGAAATCACCAAGGCAGCAAAAGGGCTATTAGACTGGCTAACATAGAAAATGACAAGTTATATGTAAGGAGAGTAAGACTAACCCTAAAATATTTTTTAAGTATATTAATGGGAAGAAGGCGCAGTAGAAAGCTATAGGAACATTACAATGTGACACAGTCTGATAATTAGTGACAGGAAAAGGCAGATGAGCTAAATAGGTTCTTTTCGTCGGTATACACAAGGGAGGTACCAGTGGTTGGGACACTGCAACATAATGAGGCTACACTACCTTTGCCAAATAATTGGTTAACACAGGAAGTAATCCAAAAGTGGTTGTGGTTGGAAAAAATGAATGTTAATAAAGCCCCGGGTCCTGATGGAATACATCCAAGGGTACTGAGGGAACTGGGCTCTGTAATAGCCAAACCATTATATTAAATTTTTCAAAATTCACTCAACACAGGGTCTCTACCAGATCACTGGAGAAAAGCAGATGTGATACCTATATTTAAGAAGGGAACAAGAGCAAATCCAGGGAATTATAGACCAGTGAGCCTCACTTGTGTAGTGGGAAAGCTTTTAGAAGGGTTAATAAGGGATAATATACAAGAATATGTCTATTTGAACAGGATAATAAGTAGGAGTCAACGTGGATTTATGAGGGATAGATCATGTCAACCAAATCTGATTAGTTTCTATGAGGAGTTTAATAGGAACCTGGATCAAGGCAACTCAGTGGATGTAGTCTTTTTGGATTTTGCAAAGGCTTTTTATACAGTGCCACAGGGGAGACTATTGTGCAAACTAAGAGATACAAAATTTGCAGGAAATATCTGCTCATGGATTGAGAGCTGGCTAAAAGACAGGAAGCAAAGGGTTGTTGTAAATGGAACTTACTCCGATTGGACTAATGTGGTAAGTGGGGTTCCTCAGGGTTCAGTATTAGGTCATCTCCTTTTTAACATATTTATTAATGACTTAGAGGTAGGATTGGAGTGTGGTGTCTCCATTTTCGCTGATGACACGAAGTTGTGCAAGGTAATTAAATCAGATAATGATGTGCTTTCCCTACAAAGGGATTTACATAAAATTGAGGAATGGGCATCTAAAGGGCAGATGAGATTTAATATAAATAAATGTAAAGTTATGCATCTGGGAAGGCAAAATAGCCATGCAATTTATAATCTTAATGGAGCAAATCTAGGTGTATCAGATATTGAAAGGGATTTACGAGCTTGTGGACAACCACCTAGGTGACAGTGCTCAAAGCCAAGCAGCAGCTGCAAAGGCAAATAAAATATTAGCATGTATTAAGAAGGGTATAGAAGCCAGGGAAGCAAATATAATTCTGCCTCTATACAAATCTCTAGTACGTCCTCATTTGTAATATGGAGTACAATTTTGGGCACCACTTCATAAAAAGGACATTTTAGAGCTGGAAAAAAGTACAGAGAAGGGCAACAAAACTAATAAGGGGAATGGAGGGGCTAAGTTATGAAGAAAGACTAACCAAATTAAACTTTTTTACTCTAGAAACAAAGGCGTCTAAGAGGAGATATGATTACCTTATATAAATATATCCAAGGTCAATATAAAGATTTGTCAAGGGAGCTTTTTGTGCCAAGAGGTTGCCAACTGATAAGGGGATATCAATTGAGGTTAGAAGTAAAAAGATTTCACCTTAAAGAAAGAAAAGGGTTCTTCACAGTAAGGGTGGTTAATCTGTGGAATTCTGTATTAGAGGAGGTGGTGACAGCGGATTTGATAGATAACTTTAAAAGGGAACTGGATTTATTTCTAATTAAAAAGGGAATTTAGGGTTACTTATCATGGATAATTAGAAAGGTAGTATTGATCCAGGGAGAAATCCAATCACCAGTATTCTGGGGTCAGGAAGGAATTCATTTTTTTCCCTTTGAGATGATTGGCCAAGTTTCACTTTTTTTTTTTTCTGTTTGCCTTCCTCTGGATTAATTAATAACTAAAAAAATAAACAAATAAATAAATAGTTGATTAATAATTAATTAACAACTAATTAATTAATAACTAATCTGCATATTGCAGATCAGAGAACATCTTAAAATGTTGAACTTGATTGACTGGAAGTGTTTTTTCAACCTTAATTACTATGGTCCTCAT
Organism: Discoglossus pictus; assembly: GCA_027410445.1. Lineage (NCBI taxonomy): Eukaryota > Metazoa > Chordata > Amphibia > Anura > Alytidae > Discoglossus > Discoglossus pictus. The sequence goes on along the minus strand of CM050164.1, from coordinate 437,816 downwards.
TCAATTAGAATTTTGGCAATTGAATAGGGCTCTATATAAGCACATAACATATTTTTTGACAGAAGCTTTTAGTTAGTGAAAACCTTGGTTTTGGATAGAAGTTCAGTAACTAAAAAGTTAATTCAACATTTTTTGTATGTGATTATATAGAGCCCTATTCATTTGGGCAACTCGGAATTGAATGAGGCCCTATGTAACTATGTAAAGAGAATAAAATATCAATAATGATAGATTATAATAAACAAAATAAACAGGTGAGGAGAGCCATAAAAAAGCACTAGTGGGGTTAAATCCAATTTCTCATAACTGCAGGAACATTGCTGAGATATTTCCGCTAATCTCCCTCTGTTTTTTACAGGAAACACTTGCTGCATTTGAGGCAGAAGCTGCGGCCACATCTCGTCCCCGGCATCTAGTGACAACAACCGTAGCCGGTATTATAGATATTGTTGAGAGAGGCTATGAGTTACCCAACATTTCAAAGTGAGTAGGAGAGATGTGGCAGAAATACAGATTTTGATTACAGCCCTAAGCCCATCTAGTCTGCACATGCTATATTCTCAGGCTTAATTAAGTGTCAGGATAGAATAATGGATTTCCAAATTATTTGGAGCTTTCTTAATAATATTGCCATTAAACTAGATACGGTCCAGTCACATTATTATGATCACCTGCCAATATCCCAAATAACCACTGTATGCAGCATGGTAGTGAGTCAATAAGATGCTGGACGGTTTGTAAGGGTATCTGGAGCCATGCAGACGGCAGTGAATCTGACAGCTGTTGAAGAGTGTGTGGTGGAGGAACCATATGGTGAGCATGTGAAAGAGGTGGTCCCACAGGTTCTCCTTGGGGTTCAAGTCCAGGGAATTTGAAGGCCAGGGAAGTACTTGAAAGTCTTCATCGTGCTTCTCCAAACACTCCCAGACAATTCTGGCCATATGACATGTTGCATTGTCCTGCTGGAAGACCCCATCTGCTCCAGGGACGACAGTCAACATGGTGTACTTGATCTGCAAGGATTGATAGATAACCCAATTAGTTAAGAGTGTCTTCCAGAAGTAAGAGTGGACCCAGACAATGCCTAGAAAACAATCCCCAGACCAAAAAGCTGCCACCACCAGCTTGTGTTTTTCCAACAGTGGTTGCAGAGTTTTTGTTGTCAGAAGTTTTACGCCTTACACACTAACGTCCATCCAGTCAATGGAGCAGAAAATGTGACTCATCAGAGAAGGCAACTCTTTACCAATCCTAAAAAGTCCAATTTTGGTACTTATGTGCAAATTAAAGCCAATTCTGAAGATAAACCCTGGTCAGCAATGGTGCAGTGACTAGCCATTTGCTTCAGAGCCCATACACAGGCTTCGCTGTGCTGTCATTTTAGACCTATGTGTAGCAGAGATGCAATTATACACTTAATATCTCCACTGGTAGACTGTAAAATATCCCAGAGAAGCACTGTACAGTCTCATAATCCCAATCTCCCCATTCTTTATTTTCTCACACACAGAGATACATATATATATCCTCGGAAAACAGAAATCAACACAGGTAAATAAACACATGCCCATATTTGGCCACACAGTACGGAGAGAGAGAACAATAGTTGAGGCCACATCACACATCTCTCGATGCTTAGCTGGCTACTCTTACACAAAAACAGGCATTGTGATATAGTACAGAAATTGATAAGATCATCCCTCTCTTTGCTCTATTTGTCTCCACGAGGTCTACCAGATAGCTACCAAGTAATCCCTGCCATACCCTCCAGCTCTGTGTATTACCCCCTGCTCTCTGTATATTAACACATGTCAATAACACAATGTCTGGTAGCACCTAGTTTATTTGAACAGTGAATTGCTCAACTGTAGCATGTTGGTTGGCCCTCACACACCTTTGCAGCTGACATCATTGGCACATTGTGCTCTGCAGTTTCAATGCCATTTTGCAATGGTGGTGTTTGATCAGTCAGGGTAAACTTTACCCACAGCAGCATGCAATCAGTTCAGCAACTGTGCTGTTTCAGAAATACTGTCATCCTTGGCCCTAAAGGCAATGATCATCCTCTTTTCAAAGTTGAATAAATGCCATGTTTTACCATGACAGCAATGGTTGATATGTTTGGTAGCACATACTTTTGAAGACACCAGGAATAGGTTAAAGAGTAGGGCAAGCCAGGCTTATAAGTATACACGCGGCTCACTGGCATCTAGGCAGCCTCCAAATTTCACCAGCGAGGATCCTCTCACTTTGATCAAGTAAGGGGTATTGACACATGGACCTTTCCTGAGTGGATGGTCAGTCTCAGGAGCAGATATAGATGGCTGGTAAATCAGGTGGGTTGTTCCACTGTCAGTGGAATCCAGCTAACTGGACCAGGAATACTCTGGAACTCCCACCAGTTAGGCTGTGGTTCTGTGAAGGGTTAACTAGCACTTAACTCCTGGATGATGCTGGACTGGAGCTGGAATATAAGTACACTAGATCACAGGAACATTGGAACAGTGGAGTTAGCTGGTTCATCAGGGAGGAATCCACTTGTCCTCCCAAGGAAGAGCTATGGCTCTGAGGCACATAGTCTTCCCAGCAGGACCTAATAATAAAGTCCCTTTTCACCCCTTGGATTCACAGAGATACAGTTCAGACACTTGAATTCTGTACCAAGAGGGTAATGTTCAATTTATTTACAACAGAATATTTATAGGCAAACAGAACAATACAAGTCACATACTTCATTAAACTAGCTACTTGCCATTAAAAAATGATGGGAATAAAATTATAAGCCTGGCAATGCTGTTGGCCTCACAATGAGAGACTATGGTCCCTCTGAGCACCTTTGGCGCTCATCGCGAGCCTCTCCCCCCATGTACTTTACAGGCCTCATGATGAGCGCCTTCGGCACTCACCGAGAGCACTGCAGTGAGCGGCTTTGCCGCTCATGTGGTGTATCACCAAATTAATATATATATATATATTACACAAGGATCGTCTACATTAAAAGGTATTTATTAAAAGGCAACAACACAATACTATAAATGTATCACAAACACACAGCCCAGACCCACGGAGCAACAACCCTTTTTAAATCTATCTACCTATATAGTAATCCCCTTCCCCAAACGCATGATCTCACCCACGGTTAGGCCATCACCATCACATCCAAGGAAGAACAGGAACAACAGCAGTTTCCTGCCTGGATATACCCTTAGTTGAGATGATGTGTTTTACATCACATCCTGTCCATGCATCACTTCCTTTAGCAATTGTGGGAGGGAAGTAAAGATTCCCAGCCCTCCCACCTAGACCTGCCCAAGGAGGTCCCGAAAGGAAAATAAACCACCAGGCAAGGAAGACAAGTTACCACAGCTCATTGCCGTTTCTGGCAAGCAGCAACTTTCCTTCTTTGCAATGATCACCTTTGGCACTCATCAAGAGCCCCATGCAGGTGCATCTACGGGCTTCAGTCCTAAGTCCTACGGGACTTGTGGTGAGTGCCTGCATGTATATTTCCCCCCCTCCCTCCCCTGTGTCTCTCCCCCTTCTCCTTTGTCTCTTTCTCTTGCTGTGTCTCTGCCCCTCTTCCTGCCTCTGTGCCACCTTCTCTCCCTCCCCTGTGTCTTCTTTCCCCCTCTCCTGTGCCTCCATTTACCCCTCTCCCTCTTTTATTTCCCCCTCTCCCTCCCCTGTGTCTTCTCCCCTCTCTCCATTGTGTCTGTTCCAGCTTTTCGTCCCTCCCTCGCCAGTGTCTCTTCCCCATCTCTTTCCCCTGTGTCTCTTCCCCCAGTGTCTCTTCCCCCTCTCTCCCTCTCTCTCCCCCTCACTAACCTCTCGTTCCCCTGTGTCTCCTTTCCCTCTCCCTCTCCTGTGTCTCCTTTGCTCCTCTCCTTCTCCTTCCTCTCCCTCCCCTGTCTGTTCCCTCCTCCCCCTCCCCTGAGTCTCTTCCCCCCTCTCCCTCCCCTGTGTCTCCTTCCCCCTCCCCTGTGTCTCTTTTACTCTCTCTCCCCTGTGTCGCTTCCTCCCTCCTGTTTCTCTTTCTCGCTCTCTCTACCCTGTGTCTTTTTTCTACTATCTACCCCTGTGTCTCTTTCCCCTTCCCCCTCCCCTGCCTATCTTTCCCCTCCTCTCCCTCCCTCCCCTGTCTCTTTGGGTGTTCGTGAGCCAACCCGAATGGTTTGGAGCACAAATGGCGGGGGGGAGACAGCAGGCTAAGAGCGGGGAAGCAGGTCAGTGTGTAGGGGTAGCATTCAGGTGGGAGGGCATCACACAGAGCCCACCACCACTTACAGCCCCCACCTCACAGTAGGGAGACTACTTTCACTTGTGCTAAATCTATTCTTGGTATGAAAACTCTCTCTCCTTTATGGGTACCAGTAAAAATTTCATCATCTGTAAAATGGTCCTTTAAGTGTAAAACAATTAATCTTGTCCCATTGCATAGGCCTTTTTTTGGGGTTCATATTTCGCAGTAACATGACAATTGCACCTTTCTTTAGCTGCAAAATATGTGGTGGCATTCCAGAAGGAGTTAGTGAGTTTATGAATTCAGTGGAAAAGTTAGCCTGACTTTCATTGCCATCAGCAAGTACAGAGTCAGCACTGTGATCATTTCTTTTGGGTGCATTAATTTTTTATTGATTTCATTATTGAGGATTAATGCATCCTTATTTTTACACGTTAGTATGATTTTGTTGGCAAGCTCCAAATATTCCTGGTTATTTATGCTACCTTCAAATATAGCCGATATAATATCTTGGTGACAAATCATATGAGTTGGGATCTGCACAGTTTTATCAGGTAAATGTGGTATTTTTTCTGTTCTGCCTTCTCCAATTTTAATAAGCCAATCATTGAAATCAGTTTGTCCTTCTGATCTCATGTTTTGTTGCAGGTGAAGATGGGTAAAATGTTTCCATTGTGTGCTTGACTTTATACAGGTTTCGATTATGTCAACTCGATTTCCATGTACAACGACAGGTAATGTTTGTCTAAAATCGCCACCTAACAACATTACCTTTCCACCAAATGGAAAAGTATTATTCATGACTTCACGAAGCAAATGGTCACTACATTGGAGGGAATAGCACGACATCATTGTGGCCTCATCTATTATAATTAATTTACTTTTTTTCAATTTCTTTGCTTGTAATGATGTCATGCGAATGTCTGACACAGAAGTTTCTAAAATAGGCACTGGCAGTTTAAAGCCACTATGTACAGTTCTTCCACCTTCTAACAAAAGTGCAGCAATTCCAGTAGTGGCAAAAGGCAGTGCTATTTGACCTTGTGCTCGTACAGAACTCATTCATAAATTATATAGATAAGTTTTTCCTGATCCGCCAGGTCCATCAAGATAGAAATAACGCTCTGTCACCATGTCATCATCTATTGCATTTTTAATAGCATTAAATGCTTGAAATTGTAATGTATTTAAAGTTGCAATTCTTTCTTCTGTTCTTTCTACTTGTAATTGAATGTCATAGTCTTCAAAATGTATGTCAATTATAAGACCTGGATCAGGCAAATTAAAACTTGCACAATTTAATCCATGAGTTAAAAATACTTCTTGGATTTCCATTAGCACTTTTAAGTGTGCAATCGGTTCATTGTATCGTCGCATAAAGTCTTCAGCCATATTACTTTTAAATGTGTCCCACAAAGCCTATGCATTTGGAGCATTTGAGAAGATACAAATAAATGCAAATTGTTCTCTCATCTGCCGTGGCATTTGACATTGTGCTGCTTCTTCTAAACATCTTTCCCATTCTGTATCATCAGCTAGTAAGGTTCTATGTCTTGCAGCTAAATGGAAGGATTCATATACTATGTCATTAACAGTTCTTAAGTGTTCAAAACTTTGTGCTCCAGGAACATTTAAAAGTAATATCTGTAAGCAAAAACGTTCAACATCTCTTGGACTGACTCTGTAAATTCTCAGGATTATTTTATTTCCTCTGCTTTTTCTTTGTCTCCATAATCCATTCACAAAAACATAGTGATATGTAATTTCAATATTTAAGAATTGTGTTGCTTCTGAATCTGTGGAATTTAATTCAAACCATGCAGTTAGTATAGTGTGACGATGTTCACTTTGGGCCAATGCATTACTTTCATTTTCAGCATGGAAATACACTAAATGTCTTTGTGGCAAATGTACTGCTAATCTATATACTGCATGTGATCTATCATGCATTTCAAATTTTAAAAGCCGCCACATAGCTTCTGGCGCACTGACATAGCGAGCATCTACATGAGATGCAAGATCATCATGTACTTACTTACTACTTTCAGGGTTGTCTACACTTTTGACGACTACAGTAGCTGCATCATAGCCTTTGTAAATATATTTGTACACATATTTAATGGATTTGATGGCAGGCTTCTACATTAATGTGGGCATTATACTTCATGAGTAAATGTGGATTGTAGGGTACTACATATCCATTGTCAACTTTTTTGCCACGAATAATGGCACTATCTCCTTCTCTTCTTTTATAAAGTGGATAGCCATCACAATTGGCATAGGTTTTGTCTCTATAATTTATAGTATCTATTTGTCTCTTTTGGAAAATCTTTTGGAAAATCTTTGGAACATTTATTATTTTCCATACATGGTGATTGTGGATTAAGCTCCCCACAATGTCCATGAATCCTGCGATGAGTAACAATCTCATATAGTCTACCATATAGTTCTGGATCTGGTAGTTCTGCAACAATGACTGCATCCACTTTGTCCGAAGTATCTAATTTATCTTTTACTTGAAGTATTATGAGAAGATGTGCATGTGGAAGGCCTCGTTTTTGAAATTCAATGGTATATACATAAGCAAGAGATTTTCCAGATAAGTGACTTATAGTGATGTCACATATTAATTCATTTAATTTAATCTTAAAAACTCTAGCTACTAAATCTGGTCTGTCGGAAGCACATTGGCCAAGAAGTAAATTTTGTGTAATTTCTGGCCATTGGGGATTACATGTAAATGTAAGAAATAAATCGGGTTTGCCAAATTTGGTGACAATAGCCATGGCATCATTGTATCTTTCTCTCATATTTCGAGGAGATCCTTAAAAGGAAGATGGTAAAATTATGGCTTTGCCACCTCTCATATCTCTGCTTGTAGCCACCTCAGCAACATAGTCCATTAGTCCAGAATATTGTTCTACACGTAGTTTATCTTGTTGATATTTTATAAAGTTTAAATGATTGGCCTCAACTTGCAAATAAGAATCAATAATCCATTGTTGTGTTAGTTTTCCACCACATAAAATTGGATTAAATTTATTTTGAATGGCAATTTGAGCTACTTTAAATTCAAGCATAGAAACATTATTTTGGATTCTGGCTTTAGCATTTGGATAACTGGGAAGTGCTAATTTTGGTTGCCAACCTGCCTCTCTGTGTGGGAAAAAAATGGGATATGTCATTAAATCTAAATTTATATTTAAGATACTCATATTAATGAATGGTTGCTCCTCATTTCTGGGATATATTCTAATGTCTCTTTGAAATGGTGGTTCTCCTTCATCATTTTGAAACACCATTGCAACCTCATTTGATCTTGGCAAGTTATAACAACGTTTATCAGTATGTCTGTCTCTTTAAGCACCATATTGACCTTTGGCATTTGTAATTGATGTCTTTGTGCATGAAGCTGCTGTTCATTTTCTACTTCTGCTAATTTTGTATAAGCTTTAGTGTAGGGGTTATTGTCCATAATGTTACCTAGCTCTATAAAAACACTGGGTAAGCATTTTTTATTTTCTTCCAGCTGCATACGTTGGTCAACAGCTTCTATTGTATCTAGGACATATAGTTGAGCGAATTTTCTTTGCTCTCCTTCCTTTGGATGTAAATGTGAAGTCTGATGATAAATTTGTCCTTGGACTTTAAAACAGTAAGGACCATGTCCTGCTACATTAGCAGCTAATGTTGCCCCCATAGATGCAAAGGATATGGCACTTTTGTAGTATCTTATGTTTGTCTTAAAATGTTGGTAGTTTAGAAAAGTAGGTTCAGTCATAATGTTTTGTAAATAGATTGGAAATTCTTTTCTTTCTGGAAGTTTGAACTTGCCTTTTTGACAGCAACTAATAAATTGGCCATCTCTGGGTCTCTCCTGTTTAAAATAATAAGTCTCACAAAACTGACATTGAGTATTCATGTCCCCACAACTATGAACCTCTACTGCTAAAGGCTTGAGTAAAGGACAATTTGCAAAGCATATATCAGTTTGACTTTCATATTCATCAGGTGAAATGTCATGTGATGTTTCAACAACAGGTTCTAAATGCTTTGTTTTTTTCGTGGCTTTTCTTGGTATATCTTTTATTGGTTTAGGTAAAATGTCATGTAATATTTCAGGAACAGGTTCTAAATGCTTTGTTTTTTTGGTGGCTTTTTTTGGTATCTCTTTTTTTTTTACGTAAAATGTCATCTGATGTTTGAGGAACAGGTTCTAAATCCTTTGTTTGCTTAGTAGCTTTTTTTGATGTATCTTTAATTTTTGCAGCTGATAGTCTTTTGCTTGCAATTCTTTTGCGTTCTTTTTCTCGTCGAATTTCCTTCTCCTCTGGTGTCTGCTGGTTGGCCCATCTTTCTTGTCTTTCTCTAGTTTGACGTCTTTTCTTTTCTTGTTTGCTCTCGTTAGTAGCCATGTTAATCTGTAAAAGAAAATAATGTATAATTAGTTTAGTTTGAGAAGTTAAGTTGTTTTTACATTTTTTATTATCAACAGTTTGTTTATATGTGCTTGTAGTTCATTGTAGCGGTACTTTCTTTGTATTGTTAAATAAGTGTTTTTTATTTTTTTCGGTCTTACTTTCTGTCGTACGTTGTAATTTTTGCCTTACATGAATAGCACACAGAAGGAACTGACACTATAACTTCTTCTACATGTAGCAGGTGTCTAGTGTTAATTCCAATTTATATTTTAGTTGTTTTGGTAATTATTTTTTTTTGTTGTACTTTTAACTTACAGACATAGTAGAGGGCAAAAATTATTCTTTGTAATTCTTACTACAGGGGATTGTCATAATAGTATCTTGATATTTTATTTAAAGGCTTATATGTTTGGGCAATGACTTTTTTTTTTCTTTTTCTTGGGGTGTTAGTACTTTTTGTTGTAGTATTCCATTTTATGTGTGTGTTTAGGTTTTATGCTTAATATTGTACATTACGACTGGTAATTTAAAATGACAAATTTTATTTAGTCTGTGTTTTGAGACTTTTGTGGACTATGCTGTTTTCTTTATTTTTTTCTGCTAGATTGAAGTCTGGATTTACTGTTAAACATTATTGTCCATAAAAGACAAATAAGAGTTAAATAAGAAATGTGTTAGTTATATTTTGGTAAAAGTTATAGTTAGTGGTTGTTCTTTTTTTTTTTTTTTTGACATGGATGCAGAGCAAACATGTTTATTTAGTTTTCTCTTTTTTTACTTGTTATACTGTACCTTGGTTGAAGTGTGATTTCAAGCAGAATCTTTGTTGGTCCTCTGTTGAAAGTCTTCGTCCGATGGTCTTCACGCAGTGTCTGTTGTAAAAGAAAAATTAAAGAGTTATTTGATTTGAATGTATTTGTAATGAATAACATATTTCATTATTTTGGTCTATTATATCTGTTACTAGCGTCTTGCCCGTCAAAAAATGACGGTCACTAAAAATTAAATGTTGTGAAATTTGTTTGCAACACAAAATAAGTCTGCTCCCTTTGTCCCTTTTTTTTTACTCCAAATAAATACACATTATTTCTTTTAACTTTTTATTTTTTGTAACTTTCAACTTATATTCACATTATTTTTTTTTCCAATAATAACAATATAATAATATCTTACTTTTTAATGCATACATATTGTACTTTTTAATGCATCCATATTGTAAAGTCTATCATAAAATAGTTTTAACAGGCAACTTTTATATTAAACAATCTTTCAACATTCTTTTAACAATACTAACACTTTTCAATTGTTCACTTAGTAACTGCAGACTATATTAACTTTGAGTAAGTACATTTTTTTCAGAATAACATGTTTTTTTTAATTTGTAACATTTTTCTTGGACTCTTGTTAAACTAAATTAGCATTGAATCCAGAGGAAGGCAAACAATAAAAACCCCCATTCAAACTTTTCCAATTGTATCTTAGAGGGAAACAAATTCATTCCTTCCTGACCCCATTAACTGGCAATCGGATTACTCCCTGAATCAATACTTTTCCAATTCTTATGAAATGGTTCAACTTTATACTCACAATACATGTTTGCCTATACCACATATCTATTTAACAAACAGTTTTTAAACTTTAAAATACACATAGTTAACATCTGAAATTCAAACATCAAACAATAACATTTAACTCTTGCAAGACACGAAAATGTGATAATTTTTTTGTGGGGCCAATCATATGAATATGAAACTTTTAACCCATTCCAATATGTTTAAGGATGTTTATGTTTTTTTTTTTTTTTTTTCTGTTTGTCCTTTGTGCAAATATCACATAGAGTTTCCAAAGTGAAATAGTGGTCCCCTATTTAAAGAGTCTCAGAGTACTAACATTTTGTACTGGAAGACAAACCACTGTTCTCTATGTTTTTTTTGTCCATTGTATATAGTTTGTTCTTGAACTTTTTTTTTTGTGCAATGATATTGAGTACCTTAAAATGTTGTCATAGAAATGAAACTACTCTGCTCTATGTTTACAACACCTCATAGTACACAATGTTTTTTGTGTAAACGCATCCATTGTCTAATAAATGACCCTGACTTTCGTTTTCGTCAACAGTCACTTTAATTTCGTTTGGATTGGTGCACCTCGAAAAAGCAACATACAGTTGTCCATGTGCAAAAAGTGGTTCCTTTAAAAAAATCCCAACAGACTTAAAAGTTTGGCCTTGTGATTTATTGATGGTCATGGCAAATGCCATGATAACTGGAAATTGTCTCCTTTGAAGGACAAAAGGCAAACCACTCTCACTTGGAGCTAAATCAATTCTTGGTATAAAAACTCGTTTACCTCTATGGGTCCCAGTTATAATCTTTTAACTCATGCACAATTAATCTGGTGCCATTACAAAGTTCTTTTTTTGGATTCCTATTTCGCAATAACATGACAATTGCACCTTTTTTCAATTGTAAAATATGTGGTGGCATTCCAGATGGTGTTAAGGAATTAATAAATTTGATACTAAAATTCGATTCACTCTCTTTATCATCAGCCACAACTGAATCTGCACTGTAATAATTATTTTGTGGTGCATTGATGTATTTTAAAATTTCATTATTTACATTCAAGGCATCGATATTTTTTGATGTTAATATCACTTTGTTTGCAATGTCTGAGTAATCCTCGTTATTAAGAGTGGCTGATATGAGTGATTCGTTGCAAACCATTTCTGATGGAATTTCAATAGTATCATTTTGTAAATAATGTATTTCTGGATGTTTTCCTTCTCCGATTTTAATAAGCCAATCATTGAATTAATTTTGGCCTTCAGATCTCATATTTAATTCTAATTTGAGATGTGTAAATATTTGCCACAGTTTACTGGTCTTGATACATGTTTCAATGATCTCTGTTCTATTTCCGTGTGGCACAACAGGTAATGTTTGCCTAAAATCTCCTCCTAACAGCACCTTTCCACCAAATGGCAACTTATTATCCATCACTTCTTTTAAGAATCTGTCAATACATTGCAGTGCGTGACATGACATCATTGTTGCCTCATCTATGATAAGTAGATAGTTTAGTTATTTTAAATTTTTTTGCTTGTATGGAATTGAGTCGAATATCTGACACTGATGTTTCCAAAATGGGAACTGGCAGCTTAAATCCACTATGCACAGTTCTACCACCATCAAACAAAAGTGCAGCAATTCCAGTTGTTGCAAATGGCATAGCTATCTGACCCTGTGATCGAATATAACTCATCAAACAATTGTACAGATAAGTTTTTCCAGATCCGCCTGGGCCGTCTAGATAGAAATACCGGTCTTTGACCATTTCATCATCTGTAGCATTTGTGATGGCCTGAAATGCTTCTAACTGTTTAGTATTAAAAGTTGCCAGTTTTTCTTGTGTTTTTTGTTTTTGTAGCTCAGTGTCATAATCATCAAAATTAATGTCATCTATAAGTCCTGGATCTGGTAAATTAAAACTTGAACAATTTAATCCATGAGCAAACAATATTTCTTGGATTTCCATCAATGTTTTTAACAGAGCTATTTGTTCTCTGTAACGTTTCAAGAAGTCTTCTGACATGTTTAATTTAAATGTTTCCCACAAAGTGAAAGCATCAGGTACATTGCAAAATATGCATATGAATGCAAATTGTTGTCTCATTTGCTTTGGCATTTGACATAGTGCTGCTTCTTCAAGACACCTCTCCCATTCTGTATCATCAGCTATGAAATGTTGCTGTCTTGCAGCTAATAGGAATATATCATAAACTATGTCATTGACTGTACGTAAATGCTCAAAACTCTGTGCACCGTGAACATATAGCAGAAGTAATCTTAAACTGAAACGTTCAATAATGCAAGTCTTTCATTTCCTGCAGTAAAGCAAACCAACTGACTTTGAGGCAAATGTACAGCTAAACGATAGATAGCATGTGACTGATCATGCATCTCAAATTTCAAAAGGCGCCACATTGCTTCAGGAGCACTAACATAAAGAGCATCTAAATAATTTGATAGTTCATCGTGTAAAATGGGATTTTCGTTTTCATTTACAGCACCTTGTACAACAACAGTAGCTGCGTCATATCCTTTGTATATATATTTATACACATACTTAATTGATTTAATGTAACTATGTAAACTTCCACATTGATGTGTGCATTGTACTTGATGAGCAAATGTGGATTGTATGGAACGACAAATCTATTATCAACCTGTTTCTCCTTGTGTTCTTTTATACAAAGGATATCCATCACAATTTGCATAAGTTTGCATTTGAAATTGTTTCGGAAATTCTTTTGTACATTTTTTATTTTTCATACATGGTGAATTAGGATTCATCTCTCCACATGGTCCATGAATCATTCTATGTGTAACAACCTCCCAAAGTTTTGTATATTTTTCTTGGTCTGGCAATTCTGCAGAAATGACTTAATCCACTCTCTCTGCAGTTTTCAACTTATCTTTTTCCTGCAGTATTAAAAGTATGTGAGCATGTGGCAATCCTCTTTTTTGAAATTCAATGGTGTAAACAAAAGCCACACATTGTCCAAATAAGTGTGCTTTAGTGATATCATGTATTAATGAATTGAGTTTGATTTTGAATACTCTTGCCCCTAAATCTGGTCGGTCAGATGTAGTTTGTCCCAGATACAAATTTTCCTTGATCTCTGGCCATTGTGGATTACATGTGAATGTAATAAATAAATCTGGTTTTCCAAATTTTGTGACAATAGCCATGGCATCATTATATCTTTCTCGCATATTGCGAGGAGATCCTTGGAAAGTGGATGTCAAATAATTGCTCTTCCAGCTGGAATGTCTCTGTTGGAAGCTATTTCAGCCACATAATCCATTAATCCACAATACTGTTCTACTCGTAATTTATTTTGTTGAAATTTAATGAAATTTAAATTATTGGCTTCAACTTGTAGATATGAATCAATAATCCATTGTTGAGTCAGTTTGCCTCCATGTAAAATGGGATTGAAGCAGTCACGGATAGCAGTTTGTGCAACTTTATATTCCAGCATTGAAATATTAGATCTAATCCGAAGTTTAGTATTGGGATAACTTTCCAATTTTAATTTTGGTTCCCATCCAGGTTCCCCATTTGGAAAGAAAATGGGATATGTCATTGGATCTAAATTACAGCTTAATATATTGATGTTGATAAATGGTTGTTCTTCATTTCGTGGATATATTCTAATATCCCGCTGAAAAGGTGGTTCACCATCCTCATTTTTAAACACCATGGTAACCTCATTTACTGTTGGTAAATTATATCTTCTTTGATCAGTGTTGCGATCTCTTTTTAACACCATATTTACTCTTGGTGTAGGCAATTGATGTCTTTCAGCATGTTCCTGTTGTTCTTTTTCCAGCTGTGCTAATTGTTTGTATGCTTTAATATATGGGTTGTTTTGCATAATTTTATCCAGCTGTTCAAAGACTATGCGCAAACACTGTCTAGTTTCTGGAAGTGTCATTCTTTGTTCCACAGCTTCCATCGTATCCAAGACATACAACTGTGCAAATTTCCTTGGCTCTCCTTCTTGTGGGTGTAAATGTGAAGTTCGGTGGTATATTTGACCTTGAACTCTGAAACAGTAAGGACCATGTCCTGGTACATTTTTTGCTAATGTTGCACCCATTGAAGCAAATGAAATTGCACTGTTATAAGACCTGATGTTTTGTTTGAAATTATTATAATTTGGAAATGCTGTATCACTCATAATACATTCTAAATAATATGGAAATGGATGTCTTAGTGGAAGTTTCACCTTTCCTTTCTGACAGCAACTAATGAAATTTACGTCAGTAGGTCTTTCCTTTATGAAATGATAGGCCCCACAAAACTGACAAAGCACATTAAGTAACCCACAATAATGAGTATCTACTTGTACTGCAGTATTAAACACATTGTCATGCATTTTTTCAACATAGATATCAGACCCACTTTCTATATGTCCATTGTTGTCATGTGTGTCTACATTTAAGTCATTCTGCACAATACAATCTTTACACACTGGTTCACATAGATGTTTTTGTTTACTTTTACGTTTTTTGCAAGGCCCAACAGACTCACTTTTGGCTTTCTTAGCAATCTTTCTTTTATTTAAAAGTCTCTGTTGATCTTCTTCTCTCAAGCGTTGTGAAGTTTCCGGTGTCTGAGCATCTCTCCACTTTTGCTTCCTTTCCCTTGCCAATCTTCTTTTGCGTTCCATTTTGTCCTCTCTATTATCCATCATTTTAATCTGTAATAGTCAATATAAAGATTAATTAGTGTTTCTTCTTAGTTTTGTGTACATATTAATTTTTACTTTTTGGACTGTTACATTAAAGTTGATGAATAAACGTTGTCCTTTTTTTCAATGAAATAAATGAAACCATTTTTCAAAGTATTTTATTGACATATATTAAATCGGAAATAACTGGACATATAATATCACATATTTCAATTCATTTCAAATCCTTCTTGATTGACCTCACTGCATCATTGAATGTTTTTTTTTGGCAAGTGTTCTAAGCTTCTTCTTTTTGTTAAATATTTGTATTGCTTTGTATTGTCTAATCAACTTTCCATAAGTGCATGTTAAAATTTATTAAGATATGTTTTTTTGATGCATCAGGACAAAATTAAATGTTTTACCTGTGAAGATGATCTTGATGTTGTTCAAAGGCTGCAAACGTCACGCTGTGTGTTTATTCACTTTCCGATTGCAATAAACTGTAAATTAAATTTTTGAATCTTTGTATTATTTAACTTCATCCATATCATTAAATAAACATTAATCAAGAGACATATATTTTTATCCATTAAAAACCTGAAAGCATATTCTTTAATATGTTCCTATAGTAATATACAAAAAACTATTTTTTGATATTACTGATTAGTAATAAATAATTCATTAAATAAAGTGCATTATGAATGTTATTTCCAATTCTTTCACACAGGTAAGCACAATATATAACCAATTAATTACTAATGTAATGTACATTATTAATTAATAATTAAATGTAATGTACATTATTAATTAATGCACAATATATAACCAATTATTAATTTAATGTACATTATTAATTAAATGTAACTTGAAAACATAAAGATGAGTATATCTAAGAAGTAAATTAATAAAATAATTTACATTATAAATTAATGAATCAATATGTTTTTTTTCTGCACATTCTTAAACGTTAAGCTTTTTTGATATTACTGATTAGTAATGATTAATTAATTTCAGAAAGTACATTATGAACGTTATTTACAATTCTTTTACACAGGTAAGCACAATATATAACCAATTAATTATTAATGTAATGTACATTATTAATTAATGCACAATATATAATCAATTAATTTGTAATAGAATGTACATTATTAATTAATAATTAAATTTAATGGACATTATTAATTCATGAATAAATGTGTTTCTTTTTATGGACATTCTTAAACGCTAACTCACTAGTATTTTCAATTGTTTCAGACAGTTAAGCTCAATATTATTTTTCTATTAATTAAATAATGTACATTCAATTAATAATTAATTGGTTATATATTAGTGATTAGTAATGATTAATTAATTAAATAAAGTACATTGTGAATGTTATTTACAATTGTTTCACACATTTACGCACAATATATAACCAATTAATTCTTAATTTAATGTACATTATTAATTAATAATGAAATGTACATTATTAATTAATGCACAATCTATAACCAATTATTACTTTAATGTACATTATTAATGAAATGTAACATGAAGACATAAACATGAGTATATCTAAGAAATGAATTTTTAAAATAATGTACATTATTAATTAATGAATCAATGTGTTTTATGCACATTCTTAAACGTTAAGCTTTTTTGATATTACTGATTAGTAATGATTAATTAATTAAAGAAAGTACATTATGAACATTATTTACAATTCTTTCACACAGGTAAGCACAATATATAACCAACTAATTATTAAAGCAATTAATATAACCAATTAATTTTTTATAGAATCTACATTATTAATTCATAATTAAATTTAATGTACATTATTAATTCATGAATAAATGTGTTAATGTACTTTATTAATTATTAATTACATTTAATGTACATTATTAATTAATGCACAATATATAACCAATTATTCTTTTAATGTACATAAATTTCCTTATTAAGTAACTAATAATATACTAATTAATTAATGATACTTAATAAAATGTACCTTTTGTAATTTAATCTTGCTTAATCAGTATCCTGAAGAGCTATCAATCTCTTGCGATTTTCCAGCATCAGAAAAAGTCCAGTCACACTGTCATCACCTGAGGAGAAAGTGTCAGTTATGTGTCAAGTGTGGCCTATATATAGGATTTTTGCGCCAGACAAATGCATTGTTTTCGGTGGGAAATACGCTGTTCTGCGAGACCAATGTGTTGTTTTCGGCGGGAAAGCAGAGTCGGCACGAGACAAAGGCGGGAAAGCGTAGTCGGCGCAAGACAAAGGCGGGAAATCGGAGTCTGCGCGAGACAAAGGTGGGAAATCCGCGTTAACCCGGAAATGTGTGGTATGCATCTTATCGGATTATCCGTACGTGTTTTCCGTGGTATAGTGCTGTAGCCTCCTTTTCGTTTTGTTCGGCCGCCATTTTTTCTCTCGCTTATTTTTTTTTTTTGTGTCTAAACTCTTTTATTTTGATTTAAATGAAGGTGTAAGTAGTTTTTTCGAGGTCCAGGATGCTTCCTCTTGCTGTCGGTAACCTTTTTATTTATGTATTCTGTGTATTTAGTGTGTTTTATCTTTGTTCTTGTCCGCGGGTTGCGTCCGATTTTTGCGATGTTGTAATGTGTCTTATGCGCCTTCACGGATTATCCGCAAGTTTTTTTCGTGGTCAGAGTGCTGTAGCCTCGTTTTCATTTTTTTCGGCCGCCATTTTTTCTCTCGCTTCGCTTTTTTTTTAGTGTTTACATTTTTTTCTTTTAAGCTAAATCAAGGTGTAACTTGCTTTGTGGAGGTCGTGGATGCTCCCTCTTGTTATCGGTTAGGTTTTTATGTATGTGCTGTGTGTAGTTATTGTTAATTTTTTTTTTTATAATATTCGCGGTTTGCCGACGTATTTTTTGGCTGCGGCGCTCATTGCCAAAGTGCAAACTGCTCCGTATTAACGGCTTGCCACGCTACGCGAGGCTCGCCTGCAATGAGCGCCTTCGGCGCTCATTGCCAAAGTACTCCATATTAACGGCTCGCCTCTCTATGCGAGGCTCATCTGCAATGAGCTCCTGCGTCGCTCATTGCCAAAGTGCTACAGTTTAACGGCTCACCTCGCTTCGCGAGGCTCGCCGGGCGATGAGCGCCTGCGGCGCTCATCGCTAATCCCGCTAAAGTACTACGGTTTAACGGCTCGCCTCGCTTCGCGAGGCTCCCTGGGCGATGAGCGACTGCGGCGCTCATTGCTAAGCTCTCTAATCATACGGACCACGCAAACAGCTTGTTTTTCAATTGAGTTGTACAGTTAATATGTCACATTAAAGGTGGAAAAAGTTCTGAAATGATTTATCTTTGTCTCATTTTTTTACAGCACAGAAACCTGACATTTTAACAGGGGTGTGTAGACTTTTTATATCCACTGTACACTTAGATAGTACTATAAATATGGAACTCCAATCATTAGAAAAAACAACCTTTAAAATACAAAATATTTTATTCATTACAATCACATATTATAATTGTCTAACTGCGATTCGTCGTCATGCTTCAGACGAATCGCAGTTAGACAATTATAAACTGCTGCGCAGAGCGCGGCACGAGCCGCACATGCGCAGAGCGCGGCACAAGCCGTGCTTGCGCGCAGCGCGGCCCGAGAGCAGATGCAAGAGTGGGGAAGAGGGGGGGGGTAGAGGCACAGAGGGAGAGTGGGGAAGAGGGGAGGGAGAGTGGGGAAGAGGGGGGGGGGAGAGGCACAGAGGGAGAGTGGGGAAGAGGGGGGGGAGAGGCACGGCACAGAGGGAGAGTGGGGAAGAGGCACAGAAGGAGAGTGGGGAAGAGACACAGAGGGAGAGACACAGAGGGATAGGTGGGAAAGAGACACAGGGGAGGTAGAGGAGGGGGAAAAGACACACGGGAGGGAGAACAGGGGGAAGATACACATGGGAGGGAAATGGGGGGGGAGAGGGGAACAGACACAGGGGGAAGGGGGAAAGAGACACAGGCCAGGGGGGAACAGGCACAGAGGGAGAGGGGGGAAGAGGCACAGAGGGAGAGGGGGGAAGAGACACAGGGGGGAGAGATACAGAGGGTGAGGGAGGAAGAGACACAGAGGGAAGGGGGGAAGAGGTACAGAGAGAGGGGGAAAGAGGCACAGAGGGGGGGACAGAGGAAGGGGTGAAGAGACACAGTGGCGAGACACACAGAGAGAGGCGGGGGAAGAGGCACAGAGGGAGAGGGTGGAAGACACAGAGTGGGGAGAGACACAGAGGGTGAGGGGGAAGAAACAGGGAGGAAGAGGCACAGAAAGAGGAGGGGGAAGAGACACAGGGGAGTGAGAGGAGGGGGAAGAAACACAGGGGAGAGAGTGCAGGGGGGAAGATACACAAGGGAGGGAAAAGGAGACACGAGGAAGGCCGTAACAGACACAGGGGGAGGGGGAAAGAGACACAGGCCAGGGGGGAACAGACACAGGGGAGGGTTGGGGGAGACACAGGGGGGGGAAGAGATGCCTAGGAGGGAGAAGGGGGAAAGAGACACAGGGGAGGGGTTTAGAGACACGGGAGGGAGAGGGAGGTAAAAACACAGGGGGGCAGGAGATACAAAGGAGGTAGACGAGGTGGAAGGAGACACAAGGGAGGGAGAGGAGGGGGGAAATAAGACACGAGGGAGGAAGTAGACAGAGGGAGAGACTCGCAATGAGCTCCAAAGGGGCTCATTGCAAGGCCTGTGATGAGCGCCAAAGGCGCTCATCACAAGGCCAGTAAAGTAGAGGGGGAGAGGCTTACATTGTGTGGCAAACAGCATTGCCAGGCTTCAGTTTTTATTGCCGTCATTTTTGACGGGCAAGTCGCTAGTTAAAATAGAATTACGATGATTAAAATGATAAAATGATAACATAACAATTACTCAAGTCCCACTAGTTGATGACTAACCTATCATATGATACTTGCCATAAATTCATTATACATTATTCATCATAAATTAATATAACATCAATCAATCAATAATATAGGGGATAACAGTCATGTGAACATACAGTTAATTAGCATGTATTAAATACTAGCGACTTGCCCATCAAAAATGATGGCAATAAAAAGTTAAGGCTGGGAATGCTGTTTGCCACACAATGTGAGTCTCTGACACTCTTAACCTTTGTGTTATCTATGAAGAAGTACAATAATTATAGTAAACTAGCGACTTGCCCGTCAAAAAATTACGGTCAATAAAAGAAAGTGTTGAAATGCTGTTTGTCATACAATGTGAGTGTACTGTGTGCCTCAAGTAACTAAATTCCTCAAAAAGCTGAAATCTACATGACATAAAATAAGAAAAACTAAATTCAGCAAATAAAAATGTACATTACAGAACAAAAAAAAAACAGCCTAAGTGACCAAAAATAAAAAAAGGAACATTACAGAAAATAAAAAAATACATTACAACCTCCCGTCACTACAAAATTACACACCTGAAATTGAAATACATACATATAATACAATACAATTAAATTAAATACAATACAATTACATTAAATAAAATCCAATACACCCCTATGTAATATACATACCACTATGTAATATACATGCCACTATCTAATATACATGCCACTATATAATGTAATATACATCCCACTATGTAATATACAATACTATCTAATAATACATGTAATATACAATACATGCTATCTATATATATATAGCTACCCTAATTGTAAGCTACAATAAAATAATTAAGGCCACTTACCTTTGAGATGTTTCTTCAGATCAGCAACCTACGGTAAAAAAGATTCAAAAAATTAATACGACACATTTACATGTAATAACTAAACATTCTAAACATTCTAAACATTGTAAATATTCTAAACATTCTAAACATTCTAAATATTAAAAATATTATTCTCACCTTTCCAGCATGTCCCGTTCCAGCATGTCACGTCCCAGCATGTCACGTCCTCCATGTTCCGTCGGCCATCTTTGCTTGTCCGGCGATACTCCTGTAAAAAAAACATTCCATTAGTAAACATAAACCAAATTTAAATAAACACAATCTACATTATACTTACCTTTCCGCAATGGCTCTGGCCTCGTCGCATGAAGAAAAAAGGAAAAAAAGCGTCACACATCCGCCCTGGCGGATGTCTCCGACGCTAATGACCTTCCTATGGAGTGTTCCAGAATAAAATTGGCAATGGCGGGTTCTGATTGGCTGAAAAGGCTGTCTATCAAATTAAGCCAATGAGAAGACCCCATTTGTGAACCAATGAAAAAAATATACACCCCAAAATACAACGGTGATTGGATAACACACCTATCCATCTTTATTTGAACCAATCCTAAGGCTTTATTGCCATCAGCCAATCACAATGGAATATACCCCCACGTACTGATTGGTGAAGACATCTGCGCAAATCATTCACCAATCAGTACGTGAGGGTGTATTCCATTGTGATTGGCTATTGTCAGTGCAACCAATCAGAATGCACAGAGGCTCCAACCAATCGCCCTGTGGGGGTGTATTCCATTGTGATTGGCTGAAGGCATCTGCGCCTTGTGATTGGTTTATATAAAGATGGACAGGTGCATTATCCAATTAGAGTGGGATTTTAAGGTGTATCCGTTTGTGATTGGTGCACACATTGGCGCCTCCTGATTGGCTGAATTTGATAGACAGCGTTTTCAACCAGAAGGCGCCATTGCTTATTTTCTTCCGGAAAATTCTCCTGGAGCCTCATTAGCGTCGGGGATGTCCGGGAGTGCGGATGTAAGTATACTTTTTTTTTTTTTTTACAGGGCATGGCAGAAGAGGATCCGGAGGAGGCCGGAGACATCGCGGGGAGGTAAGTAGAATGTAGATTATGTTTATTTTATTTTGATGTATGTCTATTAATGTTGTTTTTTTTTTAACAGGTGCCGCGCCGGAGAAGGATTTAAAGAATGCCGGACGGGACATGCCGGAAAGTTGGGTACAATATTTAGAATGTATAGAATGTATAGAATAAATAGAATGTTTATTTTAGAACTGTAAACGTGTTGCACTAATTTAAAAAAAAAAAATTCGTAGGTGGCTGATCCTAATTGACATCTGCAAAGGTAAGTGGTCTTAATTATTTTATTTTAGCTTAGACTTAGATTAGTTAATATATAGATAGCATTTATTGTATGTTAGCTAGGGGTATGCATTTTATATAGATAGCATAGGATGTATTGTATATTAAATTGTGTTATTTATTTAGATAGATTGGGAATGTATTATTATATAGATAGGATGTATATTAGATTATGCTATTTATTTAGATAGATTGGGTATGTATTATTAGATAGATAGGATGTATATTAGATTATGCTATTTATTTAGATAGATTGTGTGATGTATATTAGATAGTGTTGTATTGTAATTGTATGTAATTGTATTGTAATTGTATGTATTTGTATTATATGTATTTGTATTATATGTATTTCCTTTTCAGGTGTGTATTTTTTTTTTCTGTAGTGAGTGGGAAGGGTTGTAATGTTTTTTTTCTGTAAAGTTCCTTTTTTTATTTTTTGTGACTTAGGTTTTTTGATTTGTGTAATGTAGTTTATTTTTTTGTGAGTTAGGTTTTTTATTTCATGTAATGTAGTTTTTTTTGTGTGTGACTTTAGGCTTTTCTATTGACCCCCATGAGTGACAGGGTTAATGAGGGTTTTATGGGGGTCCGTATTGACCCCCATGATTGACAGGGTGACAGTGTTAAGGTTTTTTTCTTTTACAACGGGTCCTTTAAGGACCTTTACGGTCCTTTAGGGCCAGTAATGCATGAATTTTGAATTTTGATTGCAGCGAGGGTCCCCGATCGCGTGTAATCAGGACCCCCACTGCGATGGTTAATGTGGGGTTAATGCAGGGCTCGAAGCATTTCTCGAATCCCCTGCGGTTAATACGGGTTTCTGAGCTTATCTCGGATCTCTTCTTGGGTAAGTTGTAGGTGGCTGGGCGGTCCTGGGTCTTTGAGCCTCGTTTTCATTTTTTTCGGCGGCCATTTTTTCTCTCGCTTAGGGGATTTTCGTGTGTGTGAACTCGGGAATTTGGACTTAAATGGAGGTGTAACTTCACTTTCAGAGGTCCTGGGTGCCCCCCCCCCTTGCTATGGGTAAGGTTTTTTTGTCGTTTTTGTATTTGGTGTGTTTTGACTGTTTGTAGGTGCACGCAGTTCCGCCATTTTTCGTGCATGTGGGTGTTTGTTACGTTAAGGTTGGTTGTGAGGTTAATGCAGGTTTCCGAGGTGAGCCTCGTTTTCGTTTTTTTCGGTGGCCATTTTTTCTCTCGCTTAGGGGATTTTCGTGTGTCTGAACTCGGGAATTTGGACTTAAATGGAGGTGTAACTTCACTTTCAGAGGTCCTGGGTGCCCCCCCACCCCCCTTGCTATGGGTAAGCTTTTTATGTCATTTTTGTGAGTATTTGGTGTGTTTTCACTGTCTTTAGTGGCACGTGGGTCGAGCCTTCGGTGCTCCAAGCCAGCATTTGAGGCCCTCGGCCGCGGTGTGTGTGTGTGTGTAACAGGGTGTGAGGCGCCTTTGAGATTTTTTGTTTTTAAAAAGTTGTGTGTGTGTTAACACAGCCGACGTTGGAGCCTCCACCTCCGCAAATGCAGACCCTCGCTTCACGAGGATCCGCATTTGCAGGGACGTTACGTTGGTTTTTTTTGGGCTGGGAGATTGGGGTTTTTTTGTTAAAAAGTTGTGTGTGTGGTGTGTTTGTGTAACACAGCCGACGTTGGAGCCTCCACCTCCGCAAATGCGGACCCTCGCTTTAGCAACAACTCGCATGCTCACAACTATATATGTGATGTGTTTTTCAACATGCAACTTGTAGTTTAAGAACTGGTAAACCATCGTTTTTAACAATATTAACATTTAATTGTCAGCTGTGCAGGAATGATATAAAAATGGGTCAACTTTTTATCAATCAGTATTGTAAACCACTAAATAATGCTTTTTAATATGCAACTTGTACTTCAACTACTGGTAAACAATTATGTTTTAACAATAGAAACATTTTGAATTGTGAGCTATGCATGAGTAATATAACAGTACTAGCGAATTGCCCGTCAAAAAATGACGGCAATGAAATTGTACGTGAGCTAATGCTATTTGGTGTATAATAATAAAATAAGTAATATATTAATAAATTAATATACTTTACCTATTTTGAAGCATTGTGTTGAAGAGCTGCAATGTGTTTTGATGTTGCTGGAGTATTAGTGGTGTGGAGCTGCTGTATAAGCGTGCTGAATGTGTGCAGTGTAATTCTGTGCGTGCCCGAGACGAAACCGTTAGAGTAGTTGTGTACTTCCGCATTGTTCTAAAATGGCGGCTAATGTGTGGTATGCGTCTGTAGCGGAATATCCGTAGGTCCTTTGTGGTGTTTTGCGTTTTTCTTGTGGTGTTTTGCGTGTTTCTTGTGGTGTTTTGCGTGTTTAGAGTGCTGTAGCCTCATTTTCGTTTTGTTCGGCGGCCATTTTTTCTCTCGCTTAGAGAATTTTTTAGTGTCTAAACTCTTTTATTATGAGTTAAATGAAGGTGTAACTTCATTTTTTGAGGTCCTGGATGCCCCCTCTTTCTGTAGGTAAGCTTTTTATGTATGTGTTTTGTCTATTTATTGTGTTTTTCCTTTTTTCATGTCGGCGGGTTGCGGACGATTTTTGCGAGTCCGTAATGTGTGTTAACGTGTCCCGTATGTTGTTTGCGTTGCGACGTAAATTTTGCTAGGGTTGCAGTTGCTTCGCGAGGGCCACAGTTTATACACACACATTATATATACACACACATTATATATACACATACACACACATTATATATACACAAACAATACACACACACAATATACACACACATTATATATATATATACACACACACACACATTATACATACACACACACAATATATACACACACACACACACACACACAATACACACACACACAATATACACACAATATATACACACACAATACACACACACACAATATACACACAATATATATACACACAATACAACACACACACACACAATACACACACAATATACACACACATTATATATATATATATATATATATATATATATATATATACACACACACACACATTATACACACACAATACACACACACACAATATACACACAATATATATACACACACACACAATACAATACACACACACACAATATACACACACAATATACACACACACATTATATACATACACATGGTGTTAATGATCAGTTTATCAGTAAGACAATTAGTTTATATGGCAGCTCTCAGTGATTGCACATCTTCCTCAGACCACATTATCTCCCTGTCACTCACAGTCAGCTACCCAGGCCCGGCTCCTCCAGCTCTGAGGCCTGCTCCAGTCCGCGGATCCCCGGTGTTTCCTGTTCCCCAGGCCGGCCTTGTGGGGAGGAGGTGGCTGCTTCATCCCAACAACTGAGGCCCTTGCACGCAGCCCTCACTACGCGAGGGCCGCGGCTCGCTGTGCGAGCAGCGGGTTCGGCTATTGGCAGTGGCGGCGTCTAGCTTCCCCTCCGGAACCTGAACCGGGGACTGGGCGGCCCTGTGCGGGGCATTGTGGGAAGAGGAGGTGGCTGCTCCATCCCAGCAACTGAAACCCTTGCCCGCAGTCCTCGAGGGCCTCGGGCTCGCTATGCGAGCCCGCAAGCATGAGCTACAGTCTGTACGCTCACAACTATATATGTGATTGTAAACCATGACATAATGCTTTGTAACATGCATTGAATCCAGAGGAAGGCAAACAGAAAAACCCCCAGTGAAACTTATCCAATTGTGTCAAAGGGGGAAAAAAATGAATTCCTTCCTGATCCCAGTAACTGGTGATTAGATTACTCCCTGGATAAACACTCTCTATTTAATTATACATTTAATTTTTCCAATAAATGATCATCCTCCTACTAACATAAACCCTTAATTAAATACAATGAAACAACTTTCCACACCTTGTAAAATACAATTTTAAATTTCAAACATTAACTTAATGTACTAATAATTAAACTGGAGTTTGAAGAAAATGCAACGTAACTGTTTTGTGGGGCCAATCCTACCAAAAGGCAAAAAATGCTTTGAATTAACTTGAAACCTCACTCACAGGCTTCCTGCCCCCCCCCTCCTGCACTGTGTGTGAGTTTTTTAAGTTAATTTGAGACATACCGTATATACTCAAGTATAATCCGACCCGTGTATAAGCCGAGGCACCTATTTTACCACAAAATACTGGGTAAAATGAGTGACTCGAGTATAAGCCGAGGGTGGGAAATATGCTGCCCCCTGTGTCCCTCTTGTGCCCTCTGTGTCCCCCTCTCTCTCCGTGTCTCTTCTCCCCTCTCCCTTCCCTGTGTCTCTTCTCCCCTCTCCCTTCCCTGTGTCTCTTCCAACCTCTCCCTTCCCTGTGTCTCTTCTCCCCTCCCTTATCACCCTCCTCAATCCCACTCCTCAACCTCCCTCCTCATCCTTAACCTCCCTCCTCATCCTCAACCTCCTTCCTCATCCTCAACCTCCCTCCTCAACCTCCCTCCTCATCCTCAACCTCCCTCCTCATCCTCATCCTCTCTCCTCAGCCCCCCTCCTCAACCTCAACCCCCCTCCTCAACCCCTACTCCTCATCCTCAACGTCCCTCCTCATCCTCCCTCCTCATCCTCAACCTCCCTCCTCAACCCCCCTCCTCAACCTCCCTCCTCAACCCCCCCATCCTCAACCCCCTCCTCAACCTTCCTCCTCAACCCCCCATCCTCAACCCCCTCCTCAACTCCCCATCCTCAACCCCCCATCCTCAACCTCCCTCCTCAACCTCAACCCCCCTCAAACCCCCTCCTCAACCTCAACCCCCCTAAACCTCCCCCTCAATCCCCCTCAACCCCAACCCCCCTCCTCAACCCCCCTCCTCATATATGCTAATGACGCGCCGAGCATATGACGTCACATGCTCGCCGGTGCCGGGTCAAGGAGCGGAGTCCGGAGCCCAAGCAGGTAAGTGAGGGGAGAGGGGGGAGGTATTTGAGGGGGTTTAGGTGGAGAAGCGGGGTTGAGGGGGTTTAGGTTGAGGAGGGGGGAGGGAAAGAGACACGGGGGGTAGAGAGACAAACGGGGGTTAGATACACACGGGGGGTTAGAGACACACGAGGGGGTTAGAGAGACACGGGGCGGTTAGAGAGACACGGGGGGGTTAGAGAGACACGGGGGGGAGAGTGACTAGAGTATAAGCCGAGGGGGCAATTTTTTTTACTTAAAAAAAGGGCTGAAAAACTCGGCTTATACTCGAGTATATACGGTATGTATGTTTCTTGGTTTGTTTTTCAATTTCCGCAGTTTGGACGTTAAATTCATATTTTTTCCAAGGTCAGATTTTTT
Organism: Discoglossus pictus; assembly: GCA_027410445.1. NCBI lineage: Eukaryota > Metazoa > Chordata > Amphibia > Anura > Alytidae > Discoglossus > Discoglossus pictus. The sequence goes on along the minus strand of CM050164.1, from coordinate 410,534 downwards.
TGCACCTTCAGCGCTCATTTCGACCTAAGTCCTGCATGCTTCAATGCCTCAACTGCTCATTGCCTAAGTCCTGCGAGGTCGGAATGCTTCAATGCCTCAACGGCTCGCCTCGCTTCGTGAGGCTCGCAGTTGCGGCCCTCTGGGCCACAAACGTCTCATCTCGCTTTGCGAGGCTTGCAAGCGTGATGACAAATCACAGTTTGATAACTATTATATGTGACATGCGACTTGCCCATCAAAAATGACAGCAACAAAAAGTGAAGCCTGGCAAAGCTGTCTTTGGTGCTCACTGCAAGCTCCCCCACACTCTACCTCTCCCACCCACTACTTTATTGGCCTCTCAATGAGCGCCTTTGGTGCTCATTGTGAGTCTCTCCCCCTGTCTACTTCCTCCCTTGTATCACATTTCCCCCTCCTCTCCCTCCCTTGTGTCTCATTTCCCCCTTCCTCTCCCTCCCTTGTGTCTCCTTTCCCCTGTGTTTTTACCCTCTCTCCCACCCGTATCTCTAACCTCCTTCCCTGTGTCTCTTTCCCTCCTGTGTCTCCTTCCCCCCTCCCTCCCATGCATCTCTTTCCCCCTCCCCTGTGTCTCCTTCCCCTCCCCTGTGTCTCTTTCCCCCTCCCCTGTTTGTCTTTCCCCCTCTGCCTCCCCTGTGTCTCTTCCCCCTCCCCTGTATCTCTTTCTTCCCTCTCCTTCCCTCCCCTGTGTCTGTTTTACATTCCCTCTTGTCTCTTCCCCCATTTCCCTCCCATGTGTCTTTCCCCACTTTAACCCTCCCCTGTGTCCCTTCCCCCTACTTTCATTCCCCTGTCTCTTCCCCCTCCTCAACCTCCCCTGTGTCTCTTCCCCCGTCCTATCCCTCCTTTATGTCTCTTCTCCCCCTCCTCTCCCTCCATTGTGTCTCTCCCCCCCTCCTCTACCTCCCCTGTGTGTTTACCCCACCTCTCCCTCCCCTGTGTCTGTTCCCTCTCCCTTTCCCCCTCCCCTGTGTCTCTTCCCCCCTCTCGCTCCCCTGTGTCTCTTCCCCGTTTTCCTCCAATGCATCTCTTTCCCCCGGTGTCTTTTACCCCACCTCCCTCATGTCTCTTCCCCACCAATTCCCTCCCCTGTGTCTTTCCCCCCTCCTCTCTCTCCCTTTTGTCTCTTCACCTTCCTCTCACTGCCCTGTGTCTCCACCCCTCCCCCTCCTCCCCTGTGTCTCTCCCCCCTCCTCCCCCGTGTGTCTTTCCCCTCCTCCCCTGTGTGTCTCTACCCTCTTCACACCGCACAATGCGCATGCTCGCCCAAAACAGCGCAATGCACAAGCGCGAGTATTTGCAATCGGTTGGTGTCAAACTGTGATTTGTCTCAAAGCGTGAATACGAATCGCAGTTTGATAATTATAATATGTGATACATAAATGGCTAAAAATTCATAAAGTGCTATGAAAAATATTAGCTTGCTTACCTATACCCTAATCTCAAATGGTGGTCGCGGAGCCCACCACTTACTCCTTAATCATCATTATTCTGTTTTAATTGTAATTAATAAAATATTTTTTTATTTAAAATTTCGTTTATTCTTATGATTGGAGTTCCATATTTATAGTACTTTATAGTGTATATATCCTGGATGAGGATACCCTCAAGACATATGAGATATATGTATTTTCTTTGTAAATATAACCAAGATGCTACTGCTCACTTTATTTTCAACAGAACATTTATAGGGAAACAGAACAATACAACTTTAGTTCAACCTGCGAACATGATTAAATTATCTGCCCTTAATCAGTTGACTCAATCAACCTTCTTCAGTACTTCATTATCCAAATTGAAGGATATGGGCACCCGAGGGACTGAGCAAAATGCCAGTCAGACCTTAAACAGGAAACAAACAACACATCCACATACCTAACTTAAACCTTCCTCCCCCATGAGTCTCTCCCGTTGACCACTAATTAACTAAGGCACCATGCCCAGCAGGGGGGATTCAAAGGTGTGCCAGTAAGTCTGTTCAGAATTCCTGTCCATTGTAATGGAAATAGCAGGGAAAGGAAAGAGAGCCCATATCTCTTTCAGGGAGGGTTTTTTTAGTGGTGACCAGCAGGCTCCAAGCCGATTGTCACAATGTGTCAATCATATTTCAGCCAATCAGAATTAAGTAATAAAAACCCACTCCATATCTGATTGGTAAAAAGTCTAACCAATCAAAATTCACAGATTGGAATCTGTGCATTCTGATTCGCTAGAATGTTAACCAATCAGATATGACGTGATTCAAATACTCAACTCTGGTTGGCTGAAATATGGTTGACACATATTTCAGATAATCAGAATCCATCAAAAAAACGTTACTCAGGGCAGGAGCTCCTGTGAGTAGGAACTCTGTTAGATGTGGAGGCCCATGTGAACAGGCCAAATATTAGGATCAAGGTTTTAAATTAACATGGAGAAGTCCCCCGCTTATCCAGGGTTGAAGAGTGAGAACAAGGGCTTTGATGATTTTCACGACCCTCTGTTTGTTGAGCTTGAAAAGGTTGCTTGACTAGGTTGCATCCCCTCACACAGGATGGCTTAGCTAGATGCTAGGACAAGTTGCAGGTTCTTAGGCCAAGTTACCGGGTTCCAGGACAAAGTGCAGAAATGTTTCTTATTAAAAAATAAATAAATAAACGCCTTTAAATTAAATGCATATGTCCCAAACAGAGCATCATCTTTATTTCGTGGTTCATCTTTTTATACGGTTTTCCATGCCAAACATCAAATATCAGTTGTCCCAACACAATTAGAGTTTCAAACCTCCTAGCACTTTAATTGCCCCATGTAGAGAAGGACTTCCACCAAGGTTCCGGTGCCAGCCTGTGGCAGTGTCTGGGCACAGCAGGGGTTTGTTAGGGTACTGTGAACACTTGAGCCAGAGTGTCTCGGCGAGGAGTTGGGGGTCTAATCCGAGGGAGGAACCATAAATCTGGGGTTTATAATCATATCTTCTCATGGATAGGGTCTTCCACTAATCAGGAGACATAGCAGAGGGTGGTAGGACTGGTTAGCACGTTCAATTTCCCTGTAAGCAGGGCAGGAATATCCCTGGGGTCCAGTGTGCTTAGGGGAAGTAGAGGTTGGGTATATCCTCTCCCTAGATGAATGAGTTAGAGATGCTTATATTGAGTCAGAGGGGAATCAGCTTGGGGAATTGAGGTGGTTTCAGGGTGTATTCACTTTTAGTGGCTAGCCAGGACTTCCAAAACAGTTCTAACAATTTGCGTTCCCTATTAGTTTGTATGGGGGTCAGGAAAAAATAAATGGCAATCATGTGCTATCAATGTCAGAGGTGAGCTACAGCTGCGAAGGTGTGCGAGGGCCAGCCGACATACTACAGTTGAGAAACTCATCTTTCAAAGGAACCAGTGGCTAACAGACATGTGTCAAAAACAACAATACAGAGGGTTATGTATTCCTTCATTCTTGCAGATCAGATACACCCATACATTTTGTCTTCCCTGGAGCTGATGGGATCTTCCATCTGTGTGCTGACTGTGTGGGTTGATCGAAGAGCCCAAGGGGAAAAAAATGTTTTTTTTTTGCACAGTGGCCCTCCATTCACTAGTTCTGCCACTGTCCATAAGGACCCCCTTGTTATACTAGGCTCATAGGGGATAGCAGGCCATAAGCGGAGCATTCATAAACCCCCTGCATTCATTTGTATTATTATTTGACCCCTTCCCACCGATGGGAAGTGGTTTATATCGAGTGATAGGGATAATGGAAGATGTTAGGGTAAGTGTAGTGGGTACAATTCTGCTTCTGTTGAGATTACTGAGATTCAGACATGGAGTCTCCTTCAAGATGACAACACATTAGAGATAGAGAGCTCCGGGCAAACTCCTCTGGGAGCGGGTACGTTTTAGGTGATTCTTTTTTCTGGGTGCCATAGAACAGCTCCAGTAATTAGCTTCTCAAACCTCCCTTAGTAAGCCTTCTGAGAGTTCTTATGGGATCCGCGCAAGTTAGCATGAGGTATGGAACGCACATACATGGCCAGAAGTATTTAAATTATGTTTTAAATTATTTCCAATTTTTAATGTTGACAGTAAATGAAATAACCCGAGCAAGCTTGGTAACCTTCTCAGATACATCACAGAGACCTGATAGCTTTGGTAGGTGCAACATTGCTATGACTGGCCAGTAAAACTAATATTTGCTTAATATATTATGAGTTATTATGTCTTTCTCTTCAGGGCCCTGGATTTTATAAACGTTCTGGCTCGTTTCAACGAATTGTCTGCATTAGTTGGACACCCCAGTCCCCTATGCCAAGGACCAGGATTTGTTGGAGACAAGGCCTACTATAATATCGTAAGAGAACCATCCTACCTAATGTAACACATAGTACACATCATACCAGGACCAGGACAAGGCTGAGGAATAAACCAGTAGTAAAGCCATCTAAAATTGGTGACATTATTCTGTAATATATATTTCCAGATTTCTGATCTACACATAGACATATTCATTTTAAATAAATATGAGAACCAATAAAGTCATCTAGTTTGCATACTCAACCTAAAGAAATGGCTTACAAAATTCTTAGCATATCCCTAAGCATTTCCTGGATATTTTCCTTATATATATATAAATAAATAAAGATATATAAATAAATATATATATATATATATATATATATATATATATATGTATTAATATGTGCAGTATATTGCAATATATAGTACTACATTTTTTATTGGACAAACATATTCATTGAAATGACTAGCTTTCAAGAGTAACACCTCTCCTTTCCAAGTCAGAAGCAATACTGGAAAATGTGTTTACATTTTTAAAATTGATCAAGACTCTTCGTAAATAATACCGCTGGGGTCTGTAACTGTTATACATTTTATTATGGATTTACTGTTCATTCAATATATAAACAGTCATATGTGTGTTAATAAATTAATTAGTTAATTAAAAAATAAACAAGTGGAAGGCCTTGATTTAGAACCAATGACTTACTAATGAAAACATTTTATGAAAAACACACACCACTAACTTTTATATATTACTAGCCATTTGCCCGTCAAAAATGATGGGGCAATAGAAAAGTGTTGAAATGCTGTTTGTCACACAGTGTGAGTGTACTGCATGCCTCAACTGCTCACCTCACCTTCGGCGCTCATTGCAACCTAAGTCCTACATGTTGTCTCGCTTTGCGAGGCAGCGGCTCCCCTCGCTTTGCGAGTGGAGCTGTTGTGGCCCAATGGGCCGCCAACGGCGATCAGTGCATGCCTCAACTCTTCGCCTCGTTTCGCAAGGCTCACAGTCCAATGAGGGCCTTTGCATGTCGCATAGATCGCCTTAGTCGAAAATGTATCAGGTGTCAGAGCATAATAAAGTGATTTAAATATTTACCTGCTTTGAGTGTCCTATCCCTGTCAGCCAATGAGCATTATTCATAAAGTAAAGGCAGTGTAAAATATGAGATGTTTTTTTTTGTAATAATTAATTAATTAATATTCCTTACTATAATTAGTTGATAAATTAATATATGTTACCTATTTGTACTTAATATCCAGCAATCAATATCCTGAAGAGATAACAATCTGTTTGGCGTATTTATAAATATACAGGGAGAGCGTTAATCATCTGAGGAGAAAGTGTCAGCAATGTGCTAAGTGTGCGGTGTATACAGGCTGCATTTGTTTATTCGTGAGAACCTGAATTTCCAAAGTGTAATGTGGTAATGTGCAAGTTAGTGTTGTGAAATGGCGGCGTTAATGTATGTGTTACGCGGTTTGCGAGCATTTTCCATCCTTCCTAATAGTGTATTTTTCAACCTCTCACGTCCCTTGGGGGGTCGTGTAGCCTCGTTTTCATTTTTTTCTTCCGCCTTTTTTTTTTTTTGCTTAGACGATTTTCGAGTGCTGAAACTCAGGAAATTCGGCTTAAATTGGCGTGCAACCTGACTCCTAGACGTACTGGATGCCCCAGTGCTGTGTGTGATGTTTTTTTAATCTTTTCTTTTTGTGTGTGTTTTTTGGTGTGCACGGTTGGGGCGTTAAGTTGTATTTTTGCGGCGTCCAGATTTTTGCGGGGTCTGGATTTTCTTCAAAGTGTTACAGGCAGTAAAGTTTTAATGCATTTTTTTCAAACTGCTACAGGGCTCACACTGATTTGGATAATTGAGCTTTCTGTTGATCTGTAGTCCCGCGGGTCATAGGGATGAGTGCCTATGGAAAAAAAATGGCGGCCGAAAAACGCAAAATTTCAGAAACAGCATGAAAACGAGGCTCAGCAGTGCCAGGCTTGCAAAAAATACAAAATACACAACGTTGAAGACAGTAACACTTACAACAAACGGCAGTCAGCACACAGAGGATAAGCACACAGGGAAGGGACAGGGGGAGCTGGTGGAAAGAGACACGAGCCCTGCAATGAGCGGCACATACAGTAGGCGGGAGTAAAGGCTCGCAATGAGTGCCGAAGGTGCTCAGAGGACCAAAAGACTCATATTGTGTGGCAAACAGCATTGCCAGCCTTACTATTTTAATCCCGTCATTTTTGTATTTATTTGGTGAGCACCAATATATATATATATATATATATATATATATATATATATATATATATATAACATCATCTAAAGATGCATCCATAGCTCTCCAGAAATGTAAATGCCTGTCTCACACACCCAATGTATCATGATGGATACCTCCGGTGTCTGGTAGAGGCATCCAAATGTATTTTTTCCTAATAAAAACTAACTGTATGATTTAATTTCCTGCTTAATTATAATCTTAGTGAAACTCAAAGTTTTAAAGCATATATTGAAGGGCGTGTAGGCCACCGCAAGCCTCCTGGGGTTGGGAAGAGGGGCCACTTGACCTGGTAGGACCGGGGTATGTGGGTAGGTGGTGACTAGCTGCGGGGTGGAGCAATATATAGGCTCGTTTTGACGCCAGTGCCACCATTTTGGCCCCAGCTAGCCAGATGGAAAGATAGTTCCCTCTGTTGCCCCTGTTTTTTCCTTTCTTTTTTTCCCTTCCCCCTCTTTTCTTTCTTCTCCTTCCTTTTCTTTTGGTTCTCTTTTTCTTCCTATCTCTCCGTTTCTTCATTTTCTCCCACTCCTGTCCCACTCATCTCCCACTCCTTTCCCTCCCCTTTCTTCTCTGTTACCCACTGCACTTTCCTGCTGTCATGGCCTGGCTGTGGCATGGAGGCTGATGGGGCCGACCAGCAGCTGAGCAGGGACCCAGGGGAAACAACTCATCAACAGCTGGAGAAGTTACAGGGCAGCCGGCCTCGGGTGCTGCACAGCTGCTATTGCGGGCTGTACCTGTGATTCTCCAGTGATCTGAGGCTTGGAGTGGAAGCTGGGATGCTGCCAGGTGTCCCCCAAGGCAGGAGAAAGGGGTATGTTGAGCATCAGCCCCCTTTCATGTTCCCCTAAGATTAAGGGAGTCGCGGTCTCTCAGAGCAGGCATGCCACACAGCATGAAAGAGCGCTAGCTGCCTGCAGGGAGGCTTTACAGCTCTGTATTTTACCAAGTAGAGCTAACACCCTAGCAGCTCGCATTTAACTATCCCCCTTTAGACCACCCTTGTTTTCCCTGTTTCCCCCAGTTCTTGGCCTCTAGGGCCACAAGGGAAGCAGACTGCCAGGTTCAGTTTTAAGTTGGGGAAATGAATTAGGGTCTAATTACCCATCTCTCAATCCCATTTAATAGAGTAGCTTAGGTAAAGGAATATAGTATTATTGCAGCATCATATAAGGTATTATGGTAGTATGCGTTAGTGTCTCATTAGCATTAATGGTATGTATCATGATTATTATTCTCGCTATCAGTGTTTAGTCTGTTGTTTAGTTATTATCCCTTAGCCTCAGTAATTTATCAGTGGTGCGAACACTGATCCCGCCATCAGGGCAGGCTTTAAAAATGTTTTCGGGTTTAGCTGTTGAACTTCCCAATTCCGCTAGTTGCGGGTCAGATACGCATGCCATGAATTGATGTCCCGTATTGCTGTACTGTGCTATATTCATAAACTGTGTGTAGTTTATTATAGTCATGTGGATTTCATTATATGCATTAACACATTATCTTCAGGATTGGTATAGTAGGAAGGTGCATTTTCAGTTACAGTGATGAGGATTGTACTTTTAGCTCTTGCGGATTCTCTCAGGCACCCGTCGCCATCTCCATTCACGAGTTACGGAGTTGAATGCCAGCAGATTGGTGGCAATTGTAATAATTATGGAGCATAGCAGTTATGGGGCTTCTAGATCATGGTGTGTGCAGGTGTGCAGCTTAGATTTTTTGTCCTGCTGGGGTTGTTATCCTAACCTGCAAGTTGTGTGTGGGTAGCTTTAGGTTAGGTGTCTTGCTGTATTTTAGTTTTGTCAATGTCTGTAGGGCTGTTTATAACTTGGTCGTGTAATATGTATGGGTTATATTAAGGTTATGTGGGTGTATTGTCGTCATCTGCCAGGTTTAGTGCTGCTTAATAGCTGCTTAAAAGAATGTCAGCTTACACCAAGGGACCCATAGGCTAGTATGTAACCCATGATGTCTTCCTATTAAAGCTATTTCTGGTCCGTGCCTGGATGGGAGACCTCAGGTGCTCAGATTCACCTTCTTCCTTGTGTTGTTGCCTGACGTGCGGGGGCCATATCCGATATATTCACGGCTGGTTAACAGGTTGCGTGGGCTAGTGGCAAAATGGATAACGCCTCTTTCTCCGCATCTGTAATTGTAGGTTTTGCTTGCCTTTGCCTCAAAGGGTTAAGATATATAGGTAGAGAGGCCTCACGGGTTTTGGTTGTAGGGGACTCTATTATTAGGAAGGTAGACAGGGTGATTTGTCACCCAGATCCCAGAAATCAAACAGTTTGCTGTCTCCCGGATGCTCGGGTTCGTCATGTTGTGGATCGGGTAGACAAATTATTGGGAGGGGCTGGAAATGAACTGGCGGTCTTGGTGCATATTGGTACCAATGACAAAGTAAGTGGAAGATGTAGTGTCCTAAAGAATGATTTTAGAGAATTAGGAAATAAGCTTAAGGGAACGACCTCCAAGGTAGTATTTTCTGAGATACTACCTGTGCCACGTGCTTGCCCAGGGAGACAGAAGGAGCTTAGGGAGGTTAATGCATGGCTAAAAAAAGTGATGCATTAAGGAAGGGTTTGGGTTTTTAGAGCACTGAGCTGACTTCTCACTTGGATACAATATCTACAGTAGGGATGGATTGCACCTTAATGATGAGGGAGCTTTTATGCTAGGGCATAGGATGGTAGAACGGCTGGGGGAGTTTTTAAACTAGTAGGTGGGGGGAGGGACTAAATATAAGTAATGGGGTAGAAAGTGTAGAGGGTATAAGGGATGAATTAACAACTCATAGGGGAGGAGATGGGGGGAGGGGTTGTATAGTCAATAGGGAGGTACTGCCAAGTAACTCAAGTACAGTGACAGGCACTCCAGAACTACAGACTCATAACATAAGGTGTATGCTCGCTAATACCAGAAGCTTGCCCGGTAAAATAAGAGAGTTAGACTTATAAGCAGTACATGAGAAATGGGATTTAATAGGCATTACTGAAACATGGTGGAATGAATCTCATGACTGGACTGTAAATCTGGATGGTTATAAGCTATTTAGGAAATATAGGGGCAATGGTTAAAGAGGAGGAGGGATCTGTCTGTATGTTAAGCCTGAATTTAAGTATATAGTGAGAGAATATATTTATGTCGGAACTAGTGATAAAGTTGAATGTTTGTGGGTAGAGTAAAATAGCGGAGCAGCAAATTCCAAAAGAATATTTGTAGGAGTATCCAAATATAATTGAAAGTGAGAAAATTCAATTATTATTACCGATTGGAAATGCAGCTAAGCATGGGCAAGTTCTAATAATGGGAGCAGGTTCTTGAGTACACTCAGGGATCATTATCTGGCCCAGGTTATACAAGAATTTTCTAAAAATGAGGCCATTTTGGATTTAGTAATCACAAATAATATTGATGTAATATCAAATGTTGAAATAGGACAACCTTTGGGAAACAGTGATCATAACACAGTCTCATTTGAGATTGAATTAAAAAAACAAAATTTTAAGGGGCCAACAAAAACTGTGAATTTTAAAAGGGCAGATTTTAACAATCTAAGGGCAGTGATATAAAGTATAGACAGGGACAGAGAACTGATGGGTAAAAACACTGAACATAAATGGACAATATTTAAATCCGTACTAAATATACATACACATCGGCATATACCGTGTGGGAATAAAAGTAAAAGGAGTAAATCCCATCCAATGTGGCTTAACAATGATTTAAAGATTAAGATATGGAGTAAAAAACAGGCATTTATATTATACAAACCAGAGTGACAGAGACTGCTTTACGAGAATACAAGGAAATCACATAGAAAATGCAAAAATGTGTTGCATAGTCGAGTAAGACTAATCCTAAAATAGGCGATGAAGGAAGCTATAGGAACATTACAATGTGACGCCGTCTGATAATTAGCAACCAGGAAAAAGCAGATGAGCTAAATAGAATAGTTTTTTTGGTATACCCAAGGGAGGTACCAGTGGTTGGGACACTGCAACATAATGGGGCTACACTACCATCACTAAATAAATGGTTAACACAGAATGAAATCCAAAAGAGGTTGGAAAAAATAAATGTTAATAAACCTCCAGGTCCTGATGGAATACATCCAAGGGTACTAAGGGAACTGGGTTCTGTAATAGCCAAACCATTATATTTAATTTTTCAAGATTCACTCAACACAGGGTCGTTACCAGATGACTGGAGAAAGCCTGATGTGATACCTATATTTAAGAAGGGAGCAAGAGTAAATACAGGGAATTATAGACCTGTAAGCTTCACTTCTGTAGTGGGAAAGCTTTTAGAAGGGTTAATAAGTGATAATATACAAGAATATGTCTATTCAAAAAGGATTATAAGTAGGAGCCAACATGGATTTATGAGGGATAGGTCATGTAACAAAAAAAAAAATCGAATTCGTTTCTTTGAGGAGGTTAGTAGGAACTTGGATTAAGGCAACTCGGTGGATGTAGTCTTTTTAGATTTTGCAAAGGCTTTTGATACAGTGCCACATGAAAGACTATTGGGCAAACTAAGGAGTACAGGAATTGCAGTAAATACCTGCTCATGCATAGAGAGCTGGCTAAAAGACAGGAAGCAAAGGGTTGTTGTAAATTAAACACTCAGATTGGACTAATGCGGAAAGTGGGATTCCTCGGGGCTTAGTATTAGGCCCTCTCCTTTTTAACATATTTTTTTATGACTTAGAGGTGGGTCTGGAAAGTAGTGTCTCAATTTTTTGCTGATGACGTGATGAAGTTGTGCAAGGTAAATAAATCAGAAAATGATGTACTTTCCCTCCAAAGGGATTTGCATAAATTAGAGAAATGGGCAATTAAATGGCAGATGAGATTTAATATGAATAAATGTAAAGTTATGCAACTGGGAAGGAAAAATAGCCATGCAATTTATAAACGTACTTAAACAAATCTAGGGGTATCTGATATTGAAAGGGATTTGGGAGTGCTTGTGGACAACCACCTAGGTAGCAGTGCTCAAAGCCAAGCAGCAGCTGCAAAGGCAAATAAAATATTAGCATGTATTAAGAAGGGTATAGAAGCCAGGGAAAGAAATATAATTCTGCCACTATACAAATCCCTAGCACACCCTTATTTAGAATATGGAGGACAACTTTGGGCACCACTTGATAAAAATAAAATTTTAGAGCTGGAAAAGGTACAGAGGAGGGCAACAAAACTAATAAGGCGAATGGAGGGGCTAAGTTATGAAGAAGGACTATCCAAATTAAACTTAAAAGACATCTAAGAGGAGATACGATCAATAAATACATCCAGTGTCAGTATAAAGATTTGGGAGCTTTTTTTGCCAAGAGGTTTTCAATTGACAAGAGGTCATCCTTTGAGGTTAGAAGTAAAAAGATTCCACCTTAAAGAAAGAAAATGGTTCTTCACAGTAAGGGTGGTTAATCTGTGGAATTCTCTACCAGAGGAGGTGGTGACAGCGGATTCAATAGATAACTTTAAAAAGGGATCACATATATAGCTGTGAGCATGAGATAACGCTCCATGCCAGCAACTGAGGCCCTCGCAAAAAATATGGGACGAGTTACAACCCATCACGAACACGCAAAAACCGCCCGAAACCGGCGCACATGAAAACGTGACAAACACCTCGAAAACTGAAGTTACACCTTAATTTAACTCCAAATAAAAGAGTTTCAAACTCTGAAAATCCCTTAAGCGACAGAAAAAATGGCAGCCGAAAAAAACAAAAACGAAGCTACAGCACTCTAAAGACGCAAAACACCACCAAACACCTACGGATTGGCCGAAAAAGAAGTACGAAATCAAGGACGCAACCCGCGCGACCCCAAAACCATTACAAACAAAATAAATACACACAACAAACACATTAAAAGCTTACCCACAGCATGGGAGGGCGCCCAGGACCTCTAAAAGTGAAGTTACACCTCGATTTAAGTCACAAAATCGGAGTTTAATGAGCCGAAAATCACCTAAGCAAGAGAAAAAATGGTGACCGAACAAAACAAAAACGAGACTAAAGACGCAAAAATACTACAGTGACTAGCAAAACGGAAACAACGCTCCAATCAACTTTACGAGGCATGCAACACACACTATGCGGCACGCACGACACTGATATTAACCACCATTTGACACAAAAATGACAACTATTACGTGTAAAATGCGCCTGGAACGCAAATAGCGCATGCGTATTGCGTTCTAACAGTCTGAGGCATCTCAAAGTTTATAAATACTGCCTACTTTCCAGAAAATTCTACATTTGTCCTCAGGTGATGAACGGAGTGACTGGATGGTAACTGCTGCTGTTACTTAAGAGAATTGTTTCCTAATTTCCAAAATTCCAAATTGAAACTGAGAGGTAAGCTATAATATATTACATTTTATTACCAAGACAGCAAAAAAATAAAAAGAATGCAAACTTTAACAATGAAAATGGGATTCATGTATAGTGACATGTGACACGCACATATATGTGTATAGACCCTACAACAACCGAATCTTAACTCAAACTAATGAAACAAGTATATTCAAATGACATTAATTTACAGCAACTCATAGCAACAAAAAAAAGATGACACTAATACATATGTAACCTGAAGCTGAATCTTTCCGCATTTTTCACTATTCAAACATACTCTGCATCAACAGCGTCATTCAAGAATTTGCAGCGTGGACTGTGTAAGAGAATCAGAAAGAAAGAAGAAGAAGAGGTAAGATAGAAAAATACATTACATGCAGAAAAAGACCATGCTTTGCAAAATCGAAAATCATAAAATATACAATTAACCATTTAACTTTCTTTTTCAAACAGACACTACAAGAAGATTGGCGGATTAAGATTGGCAGGAGGGGACCCTCTGTCATTTGGACAAGAACAAGACTTCAAGCAAGGTATAGTATAACAAGTACAAATTATATATATATATATATATATATATATATATATATATATATTTTGACCAGGATGGCCGCGTATAGCGGTGGTTTCTTGAATAAAGGGCTGATACCGACTTCAAGTGCAGCAAATTGGTTTATTTTGCAAAAAGAAAGTAACAGCTGAAGCAGTAGCTCTGCTTAAAATAACGGAACATAAATAACTACGTCTCTGCGACGTGGGAGAATGCCACCTTGTGGCCAGGTTACAAACAGTCCTTTAACTTGGGAGACTGCCACCTTGTGGCCAGGATACCAATAGTCCCTTCGACTTGTGATAGTGCCACCTTGTGGCCAGGATACAAATAGTCCCTTTAAGTTAGGAGACTGCCACCTTGTGGCCAGGATACAAATAGTCTCTTTAACTTGGGAGACTGCCACCTTGTGGCCAGGATACCAATAGTCCCTTAGACTTGTGATAGTGCCACCTTGTGGCCAGGATACAAATAGTCTCTTTAACTTGGGAGACTGCCACCTTGTGGCCAGGATACCAATAGTCCCTTAGACTTGTGATAGTGCCACCTTGTGGCCAGGATACAAATATTCCCTTTAACTTGGGAGACTGCCACCTTGTGGCCAGGATACAAATAGTCTCTTTAACTTGGGAGACTCTTTTCCGCTCTTTATCTTTGTAACAGCAGATGAAGCTTCGGGCCCGCCCATTTCTCCCGCATGCTTCACCCCTGGGACCCTTGGATATCACAACAATAACTGGTGTTACCTTCCTTCGGTAATCTCTCAGTCTCTTCCCTGGGGCATAAAAGGTCTTGGAACCTTCATTCGGTGCCTCTGTCAGCAAACCAAACAGCCTTTTTACTCCTGTCTGTAAACCTTCAGGCTCCTCTCAGCCTGGTACAATTTCTGCTTCCAGCAGACTGCGTGAAAGTACTGCGTTCCTATATCTGGCAGATAGCTACAAGCGTCCTTCTTTGGCTTGCGTCAGACTGAGGCCTTCACTCACTGGCCTCCCTCTGCTAGGCCAAACAGGGCCTAACTGCAGGGTATCTTCAATAATCCCTTCACTTACTTGGCTTTCCTTGTACTTTCACCTCTTGAGTCAATAGTCGCTCTTTCAGCTCAATTCGTCCTGTGACTGCAATCAGCACACTCTTCTCACTGTTGTAGTACTTGCAGCCCCAGTAAATCAGGCTTCACAAAGCCCACTGTATTTCCACACAGGATCAGTCTTCACTCTGTGGCTTGCTTCTGTCAGCAGCCCACAACCTGCACAGAGCCTAGCCGGCCACACCCCCCCTTTCCAGGTCTGCTTTCCAGGCTTTTAAAGGGCAGTCGCACTAATTAGGAGTTCTCCAGAAGTTTTAACTCCCTCACTTCTGTCCAGAACTCCATACTCCACTTGCTTGTATAACTTCTAAGGGGCAAACGATCACAATATATATGTTTAATGGCCGCCAATATGAAAATTAAAAGTAAAAAAAAAAAAAAAAAAATTTCAATCAAGACCAAACCAACACAGTTCAACAAACTTTGCAAAGACCTATACAATTTCCAAAGAAAGACAGTTGCACACACACACAGAAAAAAAAGGGGTGGCCACAAAACAGGATACCATCCCAAACATTAGCAACATACATAAAATAAAAGTATTCCTCCTCTGTACTGTAGAATAACCTCCAACCATCACCCACAAGCCAAATGCAGCAACCAAAATGTGGTGAACACAAGAGGAAAGAACAAAAAAGCACAACATGATATAGAAAAGGCTATTAACATTCCTTTTTACTAAAAAAAAACACACAAACAGATAGAAAAATAACTTAATATTTATCTTTACTGTTTAACAACCTATAAGCCTTACAAAGAAGCCTAAATAAGCCTACCAAAAGTGGTGGATGCTAAATAGGATACTACTGTTAATAGTTACAACATAGATAAAAGATCATTCACAGTCAGCTTTACTCTACAACAACCTTTAACTGTTATCCACAAGCCAAATACAGCATCCCAAAAGTGGTGGACACAAAACAGGATAATCAAAAAAACTTTGCGATCATATGCAAAATGTCAAAAACATTAAGAATTACAGTAAAAAAAAAAGGATAACTTTACAAATAAAATGAAAGTATTTTAAAGTGGTGCACAAAAAACAGCATAGCAGAAGAATTCACGACATTTCACGATAGAGTAGACCAAAAAAATTAACTATACTATTCATTAGAAATACATTCCAGTCAAATAACATTTTGCTTTTTCTTTTACAACTGACACTGCGTGAAGACCATCGCACGAAGACTTACAACAGCGGATCAAGAAATATTCTGCAGGAAATCACACTTCAAACAAGGTACAGTATATCAAGTAAAAAAAGAGAAAACTAAATAAACATGTTTGCTCTGCATCCATGTCAAGATAAAAAAACTAAATAAACCAACAACAATAAGCACCACTAATTATCAGCTTTAACAAAATATTACTGACACATTTGTCATTTACCTGCTAATTACCTTTTACGTACAACAACGTTTAACAGTAAACCCAAACTTCAATCTATAAAAAAAAAAAAAACCTAAAACAGCATAGTCCAAGAAATAGTGAAAACACATACTAAATAACATTTTTAATTCTCAATTCCCAGCCCTAATGTACAATATTAAGCATAAAACCTAAGCACACACATAAAATAGAATACTACAACAAATACTACTAACACTGAACAAACAACAATACAAACCTTCTTTGCACAGCCACAACAGCCTTTAAGTAAAATATAAGAATACTATTACAACAATCCCCTGCAGGACAAATTAGAAAGACCAATTTTTGCCCTCTACTATGCCTGTAAGCCAAAACTACAACATAAAAAGCAATTAACAAAGAAAAAAAAACTCAATTTCAATTAACACTATAAACCTACTACATCTAAAATAAGCTATAATGCAAGTACCTTGAGTGTGCTATGCATCTAAGGCAAAAATTACAACCTACAAGAGAGAAAGTAAGAGCACAAAAATAAAACACATTGATTTAATAATAGAAAGAAAGTTCAGCTACAATGAACTACAATCACATACAAACAAATTGTTGCAAATAAAAGATTTCATAAACCAACTTAACATCTCAAACTAAACTAATGATCCATTATGTTCTTTTACAGATTAAAATGGCTGATAACGAGACCAAACAAGAAAAGATAAGACGTCAAGCTAGAGAACGACAACAAAGATGGGAAACCAGCAGACACCGGAGCAGAAGGGAATTCGAAGAGAAAAAGAACGCAAAAGAATTGCAAGCAAAAGACTACCACCTGCAAAAATAAAATATACACTAAAAAAAGCCAATAAAAAACAAAGCATTTAGAACCTGTTCCTGAAACATCACATGACATTTCACCTGCAAAAATAAAAGATACAGCAAAAAAAGCCACTAGAAAAAAAAAACATTGAATTTCAAACTGAAACTGATATATGCTTTGTTCATAATTGTGGGGACATGAATACTCAATGTCAGTTTTGTGAGGCTTATCATTTTAAACAGGAAAGACCCAGAGATAACCAATTCATTAGTTGCTGTCAAAAAGGCAAGGTCAAACTTCCCCAAAGAAAACAATTCCCAATATATTTACAAAACATTATGACTGAACCTCATTTTCCAAACTACAAAAATTTCAAGACAAACATAAGATCCTACAATAGTGCCATATGCTTTGCATCTATGGGGCAACATTAGCTGCTAATGTACCATCTAAGGCAAAAATTACAACCTACAAGAGAGAAAGTAAGAGCACAAAAATAAAACACATTGATTTAATAATAGAAAGAAAGTTCAGCTACAATGAACTACAATCACATACAAACAAATTGTTGCAAATAAAAGATTTCATAAACCAACTTAACATCTCAAACTAAACTAATGATCCATTATGTTCTTTTACAGATTAAGATGGCTGATAACGAGACCAAACAAGAAAAGATAAGACGTCAAGCTAGAGAACGACAACAAAGATGGGAAACCAGCAGACACCGGAGCAGAAGGAAACTCGAAGAGAAAAAGAACGCAAAAGAATTCCAAGCAAAAGACTACCACCTGCAAAAATAAAATATACACTAAAAAAAGACACTAAAAAAACAAAGCATTTAGAACCTGTTCCTGAAACATCACATGACATTTCACCTGCAAAAATAAAAGATACAGCAAAAAAAGCCACTAGAAAAAAAAAACATTGAATTTCAAACTGAAACTGATATATGCTTTGTTCATAATTGTGGGGACATGAATACTCAATGTCAGTTTTGTGAGGCTTATCATTTTAAACAGGAAAGACCCAGAGATAACCAATTCATTAGTTGCTGTCAAAAAGGCAAGGTCAAACTTCCCCAAAGAAAACAATTCCCAATATATTTACAAAACATTATGACTGAACCTCATTTTCCAAACTACAAAAATTTCAAGACAAACATAAGATCCTACAATAGTGCCATATCCTTTGCATCTATGGGGAAACATTAGCTGCTAATGTACCAGGACATGGGCCTTACTGTTTTAAAGTCCAAGGCCAAATTTACCATCGGACTTCCCATTTACATCCAGAGGAAGGAGAGCAAAGAAAATTTGCTCAACTATATGTCCTAGATACAATGGAAGCTGTTGACCAACGTATGCAGCTGCAAGAAAATAACAAATGCTTACCCAGTGTTTTTATAGAGCTAAATAACATTATGGCCAACAACCCCTACACAAAAGCTTATAAAAAATTGGCAGAAGTAGAAAATGAACAACAACTTCATGCAGAAAGACATCAATTACCAATCTCAAAGGTCAATATGGTGCTTAAAAGAGAGAGATATACTGATAAACGCTGTTATAACTTGCCAACATCAAATGAGGTTGCAATGGTGTTTCAAAATGATGAAGGAGAACCACCATTTCAAAGAGACATTAGAATATATCCCAGAAATAAGGGACAACCATTCATTAATATCCGTATCTTAAGTCCAAATTTAGATCCAATGACATATCCCATTTTTTTCCACACGGAGAAGCAGGTTGGCAACCAAAATTATCCCTTCCCAGTTACCCAAATGCTAAAGCCAGAATGCGAAATAATGTTTCTATGTTTGAATTTTATAGTAGCTCAAATTGCGGTTCGAAATACATCTAATCCAATTTTATGTGGTGGAAAACTAACACAACAACAGATTATTGATTCCTATTTGCAAGTTGAGTCCAATAATTTAAACTTCATAAAATATTAACAAGATAAAATACGTGTAGAACAATATTGTGGATTAATGGACTATGTCGCTGAGGTGGCTACAAGCAGAGACATGACAGCTGGCAAAGCCATCATTTTACCATCTTCTTTTCAGGGATCTCCTCAAAATATGAGAGAAAGATACAATGATGCCATGGCTATTGTCACCAAATTTGGAAAACCTGATTTATTTATTACATTTACATGTAATCCTCTATGGTCAGAAATTACACAAAATTTACTTCTTGCCCAAAGTCCTTCCGATAGACCAGATTTAGTAGCCAGAGTTTTCAAAATTAAATTAAATGATTTAATACGTGACATTACTATAAGTCACTTATTTGGCAAATGTCTTGCATATGTATATACAATTGAATTTCAAAAAAGAGGCATTCCACATTCACATCTTCTCATAATCCTTCAAGAAAATGATAAATTAGATACTGGTGACAAAGTGGATTCAGTCGTTGTTGCTGATATACCAGATCCAGAACTATATGGTAGACTATATGAGATTGTTACTTATCGCATGATTCATGGACCCTGTGGTGAGCTTAATCCACAATCACCATGTATGGAAAATAATAAATGTTCCAAAGATTTTCCAAAAGATTATAGAGACTAAACCTATACCAATTGTGATGGCTATCCACTTTATAGAAGAAGAGAAGGAGATAGTGCCATTATTCGTGGCAAAAAGGTTGACAATAGATATGTGGTACCCTACAATCCACATTTACTCATGAAGTATAATGCACACATTAATGTAGAATCCATCAAATCCATTAAATATGTGTACAAATATATTTACAAAGGCTATGATGCAGCTACTGAAGTCGTCAAAAGTGCAGACAACCCTGAAAGCACTGAGTTACTACATGATAGACTTGCATCTCATGTAGATGCTCGCTATGTAAGTGCACCAGAAGCTATGTGGCGACTTTTAAAATTTGAAATGCATGATAGATCCCATGCAGTATATAGATTAGCAGTACATTTGCCATAAAGACATTTAGTGTATTTCCATGCTGGAAATAAAAGTAATGCATTAGCTCAAAGTGAGCATCGTCACACTACACGAACTGCATGGTTTGAATTAAATTCTACAGATTCACAAGCAACACAATTCTTATATATTGAAATTCCATATGACTATGTTTTTGTAAATGGATTATGTAGACCAAGAAAAAGCAGAGGAAATAAAATAATCCCAAGAATTTACACAGTCAGTTCAAGAGACCTTGAACGTTTCTGCTTACAACAAATACTTTTAAATGTTCCTGGAGCACAAAGTTTTGAACACTTAAGAACTGTTAATGACATAGTATATGAATCCTTCCATTTAGCTGCAAGACATAGAAACTTACTAGCTGATGATACAGAATGCGAAAGATGTCTAGAAGAGGCAGCACTATGTCAAATGCCATGGCAGATGAGGGAACAATTTGCATTCATTTGTATCTTCTCAAATGCTCCAAATGCATTAGCTTTGTGGGACACATTTAAAAGTAATATGGCTGAACGATACAATAAACATAGTGCACACTTAAAAGCATTAATGGAAATCCAAGAAGTATTTTTAACTCATGGATTAAGTTGTGCAAGTTTTAATCTGCCTGATCCAGGTTTTATAGATGACATAAACTTTAAAGACTATGACATTCAACTACAAGTACAAAGGACAGAAGAAAGACTTGCAACTTTAAATACATTACATTTGCAAGCATTTAATGCCATCAAAAATGCACTAGATGATGACATGGTCAAAGAGCGTTATTTCTATCTTGATGGACCTGGCGGGTCATGAAAAACATATCTATACTAGCGACTTGCCCATCAAAAGTGACGGCAATAAAATTTGAAGTCTGGCAATGGTGTTTGCCACACATTGCAAGCCTCTCCCCCTCTACTTAACTGGCCTTGCGATGGAGCTCATTGCGAGCCTCTCCTCCCTTTACCTCTTACCCATCTACTTGATAGTAGGCTCTCAATGAGAGCCTCTCCCCCCTCTACTTTACTGTCCTTGCGTTAAGCACCTTTGACGATCATCATGGGCTTTGGAATGAGCGGCAAAGGTGCTTATTGCGAGCATCTTCCCCCCATGTGTCTCTTCCCCCCTCTCCCTCCTCTGTGTCTCATCCCCTCTCTCCCTCCCCTGTGTCTCATCCCCTCTCTCCCTCCCCTGTGTCTCTTCCCCCCTCTCCCTCCCATGTGTCCCCTTTTCCCTCTCTCCCTCCCCTCTCTCACTCCACTGTGTCCCCTTTCCCCTCTCTCCCTCCCCGGTGTCTCTTCCCCCCATTTCTTTTCCCTCTCTCTCTCTCCCTCCCATTTCTTTTCCCTCCCTCTCCCTCCCGTTTCTTTTCTCTCCCTCCAGTTTCTTTTCCCTCCCTCTCCCTCCAGTTTCTTTTCCCTCCTCTTCCCCCCATCTCCCTTTCCTGTGTCTCTTCCACCCCTCTCCCTCCCGTTTCTCTTCCCCCTCTCCCTCCCCTGTTTCTCTTCACCCCTCTTCCTTCCCTTGTCTCTTCCACCCTGCTCTCCATTCCCTTGTCTCTTCCACCCCGCTTTCCCTCCAGTCTCTTCCACTTCACTTTTCACATCTCTGTCTGTCACTCCTTCCTGTCTGTCTCTCTGTCTCTTCCTCCTGTCAGTCTTTCTCTCTGTTGCTCCTTCCTGTGTATCTTTCGCCCTGTCCATCCTTCCTGTCTATCTCTCTGTCCCTCCCTCCTGTTCTCTGTCCCTCCTTCCTGTCTATCTATCTCTCAGTCTGTCCCTCATTCCTGTCTGTCTCTCTGTCCCTCCTCCCTGTCTCTCTGTCTCTTTCAATCCCTCCTGTCTCTCTGTGCCTCTCTCTCTATATGTCCCTCCTGTGTCTCTCTCTGTCCCTCCTCTCTCTCTCACTCTCTCTGTGTCCCGCCTGTCTCTCTCTGTCCCTCCTGTCTCTGTCCCTCCTGTCTCTCTCTCTATCCCTCCTGTCTCTCTCTCTCTGTCCCTCTGTCCCTCCTGTCCCTTGCTCTGTCCCTGCTGTCTCTCTCTCTGTGTCCCTCCTCTCTCTCTCTGTGTCCCTCCTGTCTCTCTCTCTCTGTGTCCCTCCTGTCTCTCTCTCTCTCTGTGTCCCTCCTGTCTCTCTCTCTCTCTGTGTCCCTCCTGTCTCTCTCCCTCCTGTCTCTTTATCTGTGTCCCTCCTGTCTCTCTCTCTCTGTGTCCCTCCTGTCTCTCTCTCTCTCTCTCTCTGTGTGTCCCTCCTGTCTCTCTCTCTCTGTGTCCCTCCTGTCTCTCTCTCTCTCTCTGTGTCCCTCCTGTCTCTCTCTCTCTCTGTGTCCCTCCTGTCTCTCTCTCTCTCTCTGTGTCCCTCCTGTCTCTCTCTCTGTGTCCCTCCTGTCTCTCTCTCTCTCTCTCTCTCTCTGTGTCCCTCCTGTCTCTCTCTCTCTCTCTCTGTGTCCCTCCTGTCTCTCTCTCTCTCTGTGTCCCTCATGTCTCTCTCTCTCTCTGTGTCCCTCATGTCTCTCTCTCTCTCTGTGTCCCTCATGTCTCTCTCTGTGTCCCTCATGTCTCTCTCTTTCTGTGTCCCTCATGTCTCTCTCTATCTGTGTCCCTCTTGTCTCTCTCTATATGTGTCCCTCATGTCTCTCTCTCTCTCTGTCCCTCCTGGCTCTCTCTCTGTGTGTCCCTCCTGTCTCTCTCTCTCTCTCTGTCCCTCCTGTCTCTCTCTCTCTGTGTCCCTCCTGTCTCTCTCTCTCTCTGTGTCCCTCGTGTCTCTCTCTCTCTCTGTCCCTCATGTCTCTCTCTCTCTGTGTCCCTCCTGTCTGTCTCTATCTGTGTCCCTCATGTCTCTCTCTCTCTCTCTGTGTCCCTCATGTCTCTCTCTGTGTCCCTCATGTCTCTCTCTGTGTCCCTCATGTCTCTCACTCTCTCTCTTTCTCTGTCCCTCATGTCTCTCTCTGTCTCTCTCCCTCCTGTCTCTCTCTATCTGTGTCCCTCCTGTGTCTCTCTATCTGTGTCCCTCCTGTGTCTCTCTATCTGTGCCCCTCATATCTCTCTATCTCTCTGTGTCCCTCATGTCTCTCTCTCTCTGTGTCCCTCCTGTCTCTCTCTCTCTCTCTGTGTCCCTCATGTCTCTCTCTCTCTCTCTGTCCCTCATGTCTCTCTCTCTCTCTGTGTCCCTCATGTCTCTCTCTGTCTCTCTCTCTATCTGTGTCCCTCCTGTGTCTCTCTATCTGTGTCCCTCCTGTCTATCTGTCCCTCTTGTCTCTCTTTCCCTCCAGGCTGTCTCTCTCACCTCAGTCCCCAGCATGTCCACTGGTCCCTCCCCAGGGAGGAGTTGAGAGCAGCCGGGGGAGGAGTTGAGAGCAGCCGGGGAGGAGTCGAGAGCAGCCTGGGGAGGAGTCGAGAGCAGCCTTAGGAGGAGTTGAGAGCGACAGGGGAGGAGTCAAGAGCGATGGGGAGGAGTTGAGAGTGACGGGGGAGGAGTTAAGAGCATCAACCCGCAGCGCATTGTCCCCCTGGACAACTGATATATGTGGGCGCTCCATGCCAGCAACCGAGGCCCTCAGTTGCTGGCATGAAGACATCACATATATAGTTGTGAGCAGGCGAGGGCCGCGGGCTCGCTATGCGAGCCCGCAAGCGTGAGCAACGGCCCATACGCTCACAACTATATATGTGATAATTTATTAATGAGTTTTGTACTAGCACAAGGTCAAATAGCACTGGCATTTGCCACAACTGGAATTGCTGCACGTTTTTTAGAAGGTGGAAGAACTGTACATAGTGGGTTTAAAATGCCAGTGCCTATTTTAGAAACTTCTGTGTCAGATATTCGCATGACATCATTACAAGCAGAAACATTTAAAAAAAGTAAATTAATTATAATAGAAGAGGCCACAATGATGTCATGCTATGCCCTCCAATGTATTGACCGTTTGCTTTGCGAAGTCATGGATAATACTTTTCCATTTGGTGGAAAGGTAATGTTGTTAGGTGGCGATTTTAGACAAACATTACCTGTCGTTGTACATGGAAATCAAACTGACATTATTGAAACATGTATAAAGTCAAGCCCACTATGGAAACATTTTACCCATCTTCAAATGCAACAAAATAAAATGATTTCAATGATTGGCTTATTAAAATTGGAGAAGGCAAAACAGAAAAAATACCAACGACACTGTGCACATCCCACCTCATATGATTTGTCACCAAGATCTTATATCGACTATATTTGAAGGTACCATAAATAACAAGGAATATTTAGAGCTTGCCAACCAAGTCATTCTAACCTGTAAAAATAAGGATGCATTAATCCTCAATAATAAAATCTTTAAAAAAATTAATGCACCCCAAAGAAATTATCACAGTGCTGAATATGTACTTGCTGATGACAAAGAAAGTCAAGCAAACTTTTCCACTGAATTTATAAACTCATTAACTCCTTCTGGAATGCTACTACATATTTTGCAGCTAAAAAAAGGTGCAATTGTCATGTTACTGCGAAATATGAACCCCAAAAAGGCCTATGCAATGGCACAAAACTAATTGTTCAACAATTAAAGGACCATTTCATAGATCCTGAGAGTTTCCATACCAAGGATAGATTTAGCACCAAGTGAAAGTAGTCTCCTTTTTATACTTCAAAGAAGACAATTTCCCATCATTATGGCATTTGCCATGACCTTTAATAAATCACAAGGACAAACTTTCAAATCTGTGGGTTTTTTCTTAGAACAACCAGCATTTGCACATGGCCAATTTATACGTTGCCTTATCACGGTGCAAAAATCCACAGGCTATTAAAGTTTACATTGAAAAGAATGAAAGTCAAGGTGATTTATTAGAGGATGGACGCATTTTTACTAAAAAAAATGTCTACAAACAAACAATGCAAAACCAATTTAAAAGCAAACGCAAAAACCTTCAAAACCACAATATAACCACAATTTTTTTTTAAAAAGTACACACAACTGTCCGTTTCCTTTAAAAGGTCATTATTACGCCAAAAATTAGGTTTACAACAACAATATTTTACTATTACACTACTTGGCCCTCATTCAATTGCAATTTGGCCAATTGAATAGGGCTCTAAATAGGCACATAACATATTTTTTTAAAGAAGTTTTTAGTTAGTAAACATCTATCTAAAAGCAAGGTTTTCACTAACTAAAAACTTCTTTAAAATAAATATGCTATGTGCTTATTTAGAGCCCTATTCAATTGGCAAAATCGCAATTGAATGAGGCCCATAGAGAACAGTGGTTACACATCGCGGAACAACTTTAAGTTCTCGCGTTCTCTTTTTAGAGAACCACTTTTCTACAGACGAAACTCTATGTGCCATTTAAAACAATTACTACACCAACAAATAAAGGTCAACCATTGAAAACTACAAATCAATAAAGAATTCAGTCATAATTCATGGAAGTACTGTTAATTCATGATTAGCCCCACAAAACACTTGCCTTGCATTATTTTGACAAATTCTGTTCAAATGTTAATTTTTTTATTTATATTTTATTATTTTAGAAAAGTATAAATTACATACACTTCATAAGCAAACATATCTTCTACACGTCCGTTGGGAAATTTGCACATCAAACAGGAGGAGAAGAACAATATACCAGACAAAATAAATTGTACAACTTATCAGTTGGGTAAAGGAAATAAAACCATATACTGAAACCATGAGCCTCTTCCCTTTTCTTTACATTTTAAAGTTAACAACGAGAAATGTTACATGATGAAGCACAAAAGTACAGTACATGGGATCGTTCTAGTTAGACAAAGTTATTGTTATCATTCTGTCTTTTACTTCCTTTTCCTTTCCCTCT
This sequence comes from Discoglossus pictus, assembly GCA_027410445.1. NCBI lineage: Eukaryota > Metazoa > Chordata > Amphibia > Anura > Alytidae > Discoglossus > Discoglossus pictus. Next base: position 384,982 of record CM050164.1, on the reverse strand, counting down.
TCTTTTACCCTTCTTTTATTTCCATCTTACTAAGGCCTTCCATCTCCTTTTGGTCCTTTGCACCATTAAGTTCATTCAATAAATTGATCTACAATAGTGTCCCAACGGCATCACAATAATATTGCAAACTACTATTCTAAAATATAAATTCAAACTAAACACACTTCCATTCACACTTCTTCCATTCATGGCTTCGGGCTCGGTGGGGGCTCGTGCAGGGAAATCGGGAGAATGGGCCAGGGCGAGGTGGCCAGAACGTCCTAGGTTAGATCAGTGACTTCCTTAATTACGTATTAGAGAAATACTCCATAGGGACCAGGATAGATTACTTTTTTTTATCACCCCCAAGTCGGTAAAATTTAGTTCTAGCAGACGATTTTTATCCACTTTTGTTTTAACCTCATTCCAAGACGGGACATATTTCTGCTTCCACTTGGAGTCTATCAATGATTTTGCTACCATCAAAATCTGCAACATAAGGGCTTTAACTTTTAAAGGTAGTGGAGGAAAAATATGGAATAAAATTATTTCTGGCTGTGGACTCAACTCTACCTCACATATCTTAGTCAGCTGGGAAAAAAACCTCTGCCCAGAATTTTTGGATATATGGGCATTGCCACCAAATATGCAGGGAAGAACCTGTCCGGCTACACTTGCGCCAACAATATTTCTCATGGCCTAACTCACTAATCATTGCCATCCTAACCGGCGTATAATGCCACCTATTGCAGATTTTAAAATGGAGTTCTCTATAGGAGGGATTTTTAACAAATCTATCCTTTATTGCATATGATCTATGCCAATCTTCTATGGTCCAATTATACTCCAATTCACCTTCCCAGTCCTGCATGCAATTGGACTTATACTCCATTTGTGGCCTTCTGATGATATCATAACATTTTGAAATAGGATGAGTTTTAGATTCTGCCATAATCAATTTTTCAAATTTAGGTAAATCTCTTGATCTAGTCAAATAAAACTCTGACTTTTTGAGAACTTTTTCCAACGTAAGAAATTCTAACCATGAGATCTTTAGTTGAGGGGCTTTTATTTTTATATTCTCCAATGAAAATGTATTTCCAGGGAACAGTTCGAACAGCAGGTTAAAACCTGCTTTAGCTATCCTCCCTAAGGTCGGAGATTCAATATATGTTGCTAGATCTAATAACGGGGTAATTGGCGAAGGAAACGGAATCAAATTATATTTAACATCCAATTTGTTCCATATATTCCCATTCCCTCTAACCATAGTTTCACCCGGTTTCATATATTTAAGGTTAATCTTTTTTAGAAATAAGAGAATTTTAATATTATTTAAACCTGATAGCTCTTGTTCGATTTGGACCCAATTATTAACATTTGTGGGTTCTAACCATTCCAACATATTTGCCGCTAATATAGCTTCCTGGTATTCCTTAAGTAATGGATAAGCCAAGCCACCATGTTTAAATTTCCCTCCCATTCTCGATTTTTTTATTCTTATTTTTTTCCCTTTATGAATGAAATTATCAATTTTGTTTTGTAGTTGGTTTAGCAAATATGTAGGGATTCGGCAGGGGATATTCCGTAGGATATAGGTAATTTTTGGTAATATTACCATTTTTATGGCAATAAGTCTGCCAGACCAAGATATATTTAAGCCTGACCATGCATTGATTTTTGCTATAACATTTTTATACACTTTTTTATAATTAGTTATTATTGTCTGCTTCAATATTATTCCCAAATGTTTCAGAGAGTTTTGCCATATGAGAGGGAATCGATGTTTTAATTTGAGTAACATTTCATAAGAAATATTAATGGGCATGGCTTCTGATTTGCTAATATTTAGCTTAAAGTTTGATATTTTACTATAGTCATCTATCAGTTGGAACAAAGATCCGAGGGAAGTTAACGGATCTTCTAGTGCTAGAAGAATATCATCCGCAAAAGCAGATATTTTATGTTCCATAGATCCGACCTTTATCCCCTTGCACCTCCTTCTCCTTCCTAATCAGTATTATTAAAGGTTCAATGAACATAGCAAAAATAGCAGGGGAAAGGGGACAACCTTGACGTGTCCCATTCGAAATATCAAAGCTGAATGAACTATACCCTGGCCCCACTACTTTTGCGGTGGGGGCAGTGTATAGGGCCCGGATGGCTTTAGAACCAAAGTCCCCCAACCCATATCTTTCAAGCAGCAATTCTAGGAACTCCCACCCCACCCTATCAAAAGCCTTTTCTGCGTCTAATGATAAGAGCACGGTGGGAGCTCCCTTTCGTTTAGCATAAGAGATCAAATTAACCATTCTCTTAACATTGTCAGATCCTTGCCTCCCTCGAATGAAGCCTTTTTGATCTAAAGAAATAAGTTCCCCTAAAATTGCATTCAGCCTGGTAGCTAGAAGTTTTGCATACATTTTAATATCAGTGTTCAGTAAAGAGATCAGGTGGAAATCCTTACATGATGGTTCTTTATAGTCTTCTTTAGGGTTTGTTATAACCGAGGCCTCCAGCATTTCTTTCGGTGCCCGACCTGATATCTTAATTTCATTCAAAGCATTCTTAAGAGGAATTAAAATTTCTGACTTACAGAGTTTATAGTAACAATTTCTGTAGCCATCTGGGCCGGGGGAGGAGAGGTTTTTCAGGCCATCTATAGCTTCCGAAATTTCTTTATCAGTTATTTCTTTATTTAAAAATTCCAGATCATCATCAGAAACTCTCGGTAAGTCAATATTATCCAAAAATTTGAATATCTCTTCTTTAGATGGTGTAATAACATTTTTATCATCCCTCAAATTATAAAGATCTTGATAAAAAAGACCAAAAGCATTTCCTATATCACTAGGCTTTGTCAGGGTCTCATTTTTATACGTTAAAGTGTCTATTCTTTTACTTGATGTTTTGCTCTTCAATTTATTAGCTAGGAGTCGCCCTGATTTGTTTCCCATATGATACAGTCATTGCTGCAGTGACCATAGGGATTTATCTAACAGTTCTTGTTCTATTTTTTTAATCTGGGATCTTATTGCTTCCATTCTCTTTACAATCTTATCATTTGAGCCAATTTTATTAAGCCTATCTAAGTTTGTCAAGTCAATATATAGGTCTCGTAAAGGTCGACCTCTAAGTTTCTTCTTCATAGCCTGCCAGCTAATCAAATGACCCCTTATGGAGGCTTTATGTTCAGTCCAAATTGTGACTTTAGATGTAACAGACGGGTTGTTTACTTTAAAATAGTTATTGAGTTCTTTTTTTAAAAGATCTTTTATTTGTGGATCCTGGAGTAAGGAAATTTTTAGTTTCCATGGTGGTCTAACTGTTTCTATATGACGCGTTGATATATTTATAGAGACCATCCCGTGATCTGACCACAGTATAGGTCCAATTTCTGTTTTGATCACTCTTTTTAAAGTTACACTATTAACAAGTATGTAGTCCAATCTAACATGCGTATCATGTCGATGGGAATAAAAGGAGTAATCCCTTTTCTGGGGATGAAAAGTTCGCCATGAGTCATATACTTGATATTTCATTAAAATATTATGAAAAAGATACATTTTTTGTTTCACGTCTAAAAATGTTCCTTTATGGGAGTTTCTATCTAGATCCGCGTCCACACATAGATTAAAGTCCCAACAAATAATGAGTGCACCAGAGCTATATCGCCTTATCAAATTGAATATTCGGTTAAGAAAGCTAATTTGCCTTTGGTTTGGGGCGTATATGTTGACTATTGTAAATTTCTCACTATTTATTAAGCCTCCCCATATTATATAATGACCATTGGGATCTATTATAGAGATTTCTTCCAGCAAAATTAATTTATGGTTCAAAAGTATTTAGACTCGCCGGGCTTTTTTCTTGTAAGTAGAATTAAGAGTCTGGCCTATCTTTTTCATTTTAAAGTAGGGAATCTTACCTGTCTGCCAGTGGGTCTCCTGAAGGCATACCACATCGGCTAAACCAGATCCAAAGGATCTCTGGCATATCTGTCTTTTTACACCTAAGTTTAATCCCTGGACATTCTGACAACAAATTCTCAGTCTACCTTCTTTATCCTTATCTGTATGGATCATCATAACTTAAGACCCTTTACCTCAAGGCTCTTTGCTCTCCCGCCACTCCCCCCACCCCCCCCAGTCCCCTTCCGAAACCCTTATGCCTACCATAACATTCACAGAAATCACATTTGTTACCCATGCATTCACTACCGGTGAATCATTCTCCATCACCTCACCGGACAAACCAACACAAAAAAGAAAATTGGTTTACCGTGGGGAAAGAGAAGGTTGAACTTCAATAAGTTCACAATTTGGAAATCCACTGGCTTAGTTGCGCCCGTGGTAGCCAGCAGCGACCAAAACAGGATGGAAAGCCCTTACAAATAATTTTTTTCAAGATACTTATTTCACATTTATGTTACACATATTATTCTCTACCCCTCCCTCCCACTTCCAAATATGCGAGATCATTTATTTACTCCCCTCTACCTACCGAGGCATTGAGGGGATCTCCATTTTCAAAGGGGTTATTCCTCTCAACAGTTAACCAACCCCTTTCTCTTACTCTCAGATTCAGCTCATCAAGCAATCAGCAAATACATAATAATAACATTTACACCTAATACCCTTTTATTAATTGTGATTTCTTTCCAATTTATCCTAAAACAGAACTATTCAGTTTTAAAGATTTATGTGAACAGCATTTGTCTTCTTTCTTTTTTATTATTATTTCAATGTGAACAAAACCTTGTACTACTACATTAACTTAATATTAAAACACCTTTTCAGATTGGTATAATTTAGTGCATTTTGTGTTCAACTTTTATATTTACCATTAATTAGGAAATATTATAAACTTACAGTTCATTTCAAGTGTGAAATGGATCTAATGCCTCTTGGGCTCTATACAATCAATATTTTAGTTTCAACTTTATTTCCCAATGTTAAAACCTGGGACAGAAAACCAAAAACCAAAAAACAAAAAACATTTATATAGTGTTAAATCTGCTTTCCCCAACTATTGCCTTTTGGTGCACTGTGTATTCAGCTTATAATGTTTAAGACTTATGACAAATATTTACAAACTCTCAATTCATTAGTTAAATATTAATTGTGGTATACTTAAAAAGACAATTTATATACTGCTGGTTATTTAATAGGCTGAAGGCCCAGTCCTCATATACCAAGTCAGCTTAATACCAATCCCTGAATTAAGTCTTAGCGATCAATATTTACAGACGAAGATGAAGGGGGAAAGAAAAGGAGAACAGGGGAAGAGAGAGAAGAAAAAAAAGGAAAAAAAGGGAAAAAGAAAAAAGCCATATTTACAGGTCTTTCAGGATTACTTCACCTTCATGTTGGTTATTAATTATTACTGATTTATTGCCCAATAAGACTATCAGTTTCGTTGGGAAACCCCATTTGTATTGGATGTTTTTAGATCTTAAACTTTTAGCTATACCTTTCAATTCCATTCGCTTCATAATAGTTTCCCTTGAGAAGTCCTGAAAAATCTGCAAATTTTCATAAGGTGATGGAAATGATCTTTTTTCGAGTATCTCATAATTGATTCCTTATAAGCAGCAAAATGAATTTTAAGTATTACATCTCTAGGACAATCTTTGGGGGCAGATTTTGGAAGTGGGAGACGATGTATTCTGTCAATCAGAATAGATATATCAAAATTTGGTCTAACTATGGTGGACAAAAATGTAGCTACATAATTATTTAGTTCTTCTCCAATCCCCCTAATTTTAATATTGTTCCTTCTAGAGTAGTCATCCAATTTAGTATTAGGAATTTTAAGGAAAGCTACCTCTGTTTCAAGTCGTTGATAATTATATTTTAGGGTTTGCATTTCCTCTTTTATTATTTTGAGCTCTTTTCCTAAATTTTCTGACTTTACTTGAACCATACCTATTTCTCTTGCATTTTCAGCAATTTTTCCTGTTAAGTCAGAGATAATAGAGTTTTTAAATTCAAGGAAGAGCCCTTTGAGAACAGACAATGTCACCCCACTATCTTCTGGTTCTGACACTTTGCTGGAAGCTTCTGACCTGAGTGTCTCGTTAGGAGAAGATTGAGCCATACTTAAAAAATTGGCTTCAGTATTAATCTCAGGATATATTGACTCTGCGGTTTTCCCTTTAGTAGATGGTGAAAAGAATGAGCTAGATGTTATGGGATTTTGTTGGGATTTATCCGCCTTGGATTTGTTTTTTACTACTCAGCCTTGTTTCTTATTCATGTTTCTCTCTTTTTTTTTTTTTTTTTTTTAAGGACCTACTATAGGCTCTCTACTTCCCCTAGTTTAGACGGATATATTACCTGTTCTTTACCCCTGCTCAATTAAGACCTTTATAAGTACTCTTATGTATTTATAACTGTTAATTAACTATGCTACTGTTTCTAATGTCACAAGTTTGAAAAAAATATTTTCAAGTTCCTTACTTAGACGCATAAGAAAATTCAAGTTTAAAAAAATATACTTTCAAGTTCCTTACTTCGACATATTACAAAGTTCATGTTAAGAGCACAACCACGTTTTGAGGCACAATGTAAATGTTGTCTTTTATGTTAAACATTAATCCAGGCAGTAATCCGATCTGCAGTTAATGGGGTCAGGAAGGAATTTTTTTTTTTCCTGCTTTGATACAATTGGCTACGTTTCAAAGAGCGTTTTTACTGTTTGCCTTAACCCGGATTCAATGTATATTTAACTTAACAATTCTTGAGATAGAACTTGCATGTTAAAAAACCATTACCTCAAGTTTACAATACTAATTAATTTAAAGTTCAACTGTTCTTACATTCAAATGTTAATACTTTTACTACAAAACGCTTTAACAGTTACTGTTGAACAAAAGAAAATGTTACAAAAATAAACATGTTTAATATCACAATAGTACTTATTTCATCATAACTAAAACCTTACAAGTGTCAAATACGTATATTAATAACTAAACAACTTTACAAACATACACATCTCATTGCTGTCATTTTTTGACAAGCAAGTCGCAAGTTGGATATATTTTTAAATAAAAAGGGATAATTAGAGAGGCAGTATTGATCCAGGGAGAAATCCAATTGCCAGTACCTGAGGTCAAGAAGGAAGTAATTTTTTCCCTTTTGATACAATTGGCAAAGTTTCACTTGTTTTTTTTTCTGTTTGCCTTCCTCTGGATCAATTAACAACTAATCTGCATATTGCACATCAGAGGATATTGAACTTGATGGGCTAAAAGGTTTTTTTTCAACCTTAATTACTATCAGCCTTATTAAATTGCGATTCGGTAAATTTAAAAGGGCTCTATATAAGCACACAGCATATTTTTTTTACAGAAGTTTTTAGTTAGTGAAGACCTTGCTTTTGGATAGAAGTTCACTAACTAAAAACTTCTGTAAAAAAAATATGCTGTGTGCTTATATAGAGCCCTTTTAAATGTACCGAAACGCAATTTAATAAGGCTGTATGTAACTAAGTAACTAAGTGAACTTCCAAGTAACTTTAGACAAGGGGTTCCCTGCACAGATGTACTAAAACAGTTATTAAATTTGAGCCGATGGCTACAGCTTGGGCTCAGCACCTAGATAGAGTCCTTTTGGATGGGTGGACACCGGGACGTTAGGATAGGTTTTAGGATTATTTATCAAACTATAAGGTTTGTTTGTGGCCCCTCTCGGTCAAGTTTTCTCTGTACTATAGTTTACCCATTCTATCATCTAGTATACTTGGCTAGTCACATGTGGTCAAGCATGCATGCCATCAGTGTTAGTGTCCAATATTGCAAGCTAATTTTTTGTGCGGCTCCTCCCTATAAGTTGGGAGGCCTTGCCAATTTTATAGCTGTTGTCAGGGTAATTTTAGGTTTGGCAAAAATAGTGGTTGGTGATAGCGTGGTGGGGTCCACTCTGGCCCTGCTGCAGTAAGTTAGGCTCTGTGGTACCCTTCTCTGTGAAACCCCTGGGGTACATTGTATAATCCTCAGAGGATTGTATTGCGTTGGGACCGCATCTGCGGTGGTTAATTTTCTCCTACTCATCACCCTATTAGGTCTGTTTCATATAATGGATGAGTGGTAGGGGTTTTGTTGTGTCTTCTGTTGATTACTCTCTATCCTTACAGATTTTTCTGGTGTTTTATCAGTTACAGTGATAGTGTCTAGTGGTACGGGGTACTTGGAGTGGGAGAACCTTCAAGAGTTACGCACGGTTGGTTGGCGGGAGTTTGCTGGAACAGCGAACGGTTGTGTGATTGCTTTTTTGCTGCTATGGAAAAGATATGGTAAGCCTTGGTTCTGTGCAGCCATCTCTTTCCGACTGGTCGGAGGGTGGGTTGGTAAACTGACAAGGTATGTCGACCTCAGGTGACTAGTCTGGCGATCCAAGGGGATCAGGTGACCATATGGACGCAATGGCCCAAGACTGAGCAGGTGGGCAAAGGGAGGTAGTTACAGGGTGACAGGTACACTGATCGCTCCCCCTTTGTGGATTTACGGCTCTCTCTGTCCAAATCGCAGAGTTGGTTTTTCTACTTTCCCCACTTGAAATAGGATTGGTTCTCTATGATTTTGATTCTACGACGTTTGAGACTGCAAGCAGCGTTTGGGCATATTCTGCATTGGAAATTGGTACCCACTCGCTTGGTGCAAAAGCAGCCACCATACCAGCCCTACAGCTTTTTGGAGAATGTGGTTTGGATAATTGCTGTAATCTCATTGGCTATTGATCGATCTGGCCAATCATGGCCCACAGCTGAGCATGGCCCCAGTTCAGGTGGTAGTACAATCGGTTTGTTCCTAGAATGGGTAATGGCATCAGTCGGTGGCGAGTGGCACTTCCCACTTCCTACCTTGGTATTGATCCAAAGTGGTAGGAATGATCCTGGTAACATATCCACCAAGCAACAGGTTCATAAAAGTCTAAAAGGATCAGGTGTGGTCGTATTTGCCTCACACCGTCAATTTACATGATCGATCTGTAATTTAAAAACCTGTAAGAAAGTAACCCGATTTGAGTTCAGCGCTGCTCGGGCTCAACTTCAGGGCAAATATGGAGCTCAGAGTGCTAAGGTTTAGGAGGGTATGCGGCTGGCCTTGGCATTTGTTGGGGGGAGTCGAAACTGCAAAAGGTATTCTGTGATCTTCTACGTGGTGGGTAGCGAGGGTTGCCGGGATAGTGTTAAAATGGGGAGAGACTACCCGACGATGGAATGGATGTTCCATAACAGTAGGAGCTGGATGAGGCTTAAAGGCCTAGGGTGTACTGTCTTTGGCCAGGCTCCTCCCCTCTTTTAGTTATGTTATTTATTTGTTGTTATTGGTATAAAATCATCTGTGCTTACCAATAAAATGCTGTGGCCTGTTTCCCTCCAAAAGAAGTGGTCTGTGTCAAATCATTATATTGATATGTAGTTTAAGTCTATATCCTTATGTGCTATACCCAACTGGGACACCCCAGGACTCCTAGGGTTGGGAAGGAGGTCCACTTGACCTGGTAGGACTGGGGAATGGGGGGTAGGTGGTGGCTAGCTGGGAGGTTTAGCCATATATAGGGCTTGTTTTGGCACCAGTGCCACCATTATGCCCCTAGATAGCCAGGTGGAAAGATACCCTTCCTCCAACTCTTAAATATGGATGTGTAGGTTAAGGTTGAGATATTACCTTGTTTGGGTTTTAAGCCATTGTTGTTCTGTATATATTATTATTATTATTATTATTATTATTATTATTATTATTATTATTATTATTATTATTATCTTTTATTTGTATCGCACCAACATGGGAAATACAAGTTTAACAAATTTAAAAGTTGAAGGGGCCTGTTTTGAGTTTAGAATCTTAGCAGAAAGCATTTATCACAAAGCACCCTAGAAGACTGGAAACTCACTACTTACAATCTAAAGGGAATTAAAGGGAAAGAGAACTGGGGAAGAGTAACAAATAAGGAATAGCAAGGGTCAGGAAGTAAGTGAAAGATAGAAAGAGTTTTATTTTAGAGGGAGTGGGGAGGGATCTGAGGTGAAAGACTAGTATGTTGGCTGACCCCTAGTGTTGAGATGATATATCTGCAAGTAGAAAGTCAGGTGTTTTCCATGGCTCTCTAATTTAATCTGAGTTGGGGGTGAGTTGGGGTGGGTGGGGGAGGGAGAGAGGGCAATATTCTAAGAACCTCACAGATGTAGCAGGCCTTGAAGCAGAGTGAATTTGCACTGAAAGAAATAGTAAGAATGGATTGGTGGACATACAGTACAGGAAGATAGGGGAGTTAGAGACGAATGGGAGAGAGAACTTAGAATGAAGGTATGTGCGGAGGGGGAAGAGATTTGAGAATATTATGCCAGCTATAAATGAGGAAAGGATTGGGGAAGGTGGGGACAGCAAAGCAGGGTATAGAAAACAGTTAGAAATTGAAAACAAAAGTTAGAAACATTTCTATCTGCCAAGATATAATAATATGCATACAGCAGTGATAATAATAAACATATTGGCTCCAGGGATGGCACAGTTTCAATTGTCTTCTCCATACCTGCTGAGGTGGTGTGCATGCAGCTCTGAGAATCTCACAGATGTAGCAGGCCTTGAAGCAGAGTGAATTTGCACTGAAAGAAATAGAGAATGGATTGGTGGACATACAGTACAGGAGGATAGGGGAGTTAGAGAGGAATTTCTATCATACCCTAAAATATTATTGTACCCATCCCAAAATATTGTTGTATAGGGATCCATATATTGTATGGAGTGCAGTAATCCTATTAACATACAGAATTTCTGTGTTATAGATATTCTCCAATTGGAGGGATACTGATATCCAATTGGAGGGATACTATGGATATCGAAAATATTGACTATCTTAGACTAAAAAGGGAGTTCGACCTAACCAAGAATGAATTTACAGCACTTAAAGATCTAGAAAGGTGCAAGGAGATACAAATTAAACCTGCTGATAAGGGAGGGAACATTGCTAAAATGAACAACAGCGATTATAATGATATGTGCAATTAAATCCTAGATGACATCAATACATATAGGGTGATCTCTAGTGATGTCACGAACATAAAATTTTCGGTTCGCGAACCGCGAACGCGAACCGCCACAAATGTTCGCGAACCGGCGAACCGCCATAGACTTCAATGGGCAGGCGAATTTTAAAACCCACAGGGACTCTTTCTGGCCACAATAGTGATGGGAAAGTTGTTTCAAGGGGTCTAACAACTGGACTGTGGCATGCCGGAGGGGGATCCATGGCAAAACTCCCACGGAAAATTACATAGTTGATACAGAGTCTGGTTTTAAGCCATAAAGGGCATAAATTACCTAACATTCCTAAATTGTTTGGAATAACGTGCTTTAAAACATCAGGTATGATGTTGTATCGATCAGGTAGTGTAAGGGTTACACCCGCTTCACAGTGACAGACCAAACTCTCCGTTTAACGCACCGCAAACAACCGCAAACAGTCCATTTGCACAACCGCAAACTCCCCATTTGCACAAGGTTGGATACCAAGCTAGCCATGTCCCGTTCCATGTCCTCACTGATGTTATTGAAGGTCTCTTCCTCCACCCAGCCACGTACAACACCAAGGGTTCCCGAAAGGTGACAACAAGCCCCCTGGGACGCCTGCTGTGTTTGGTCTTCCACCTCCTCAAAGCCACCTTCCTCCTCTGACTCCTCTTCTTCAGACTCCTCTCACTGCATTGCCTCTCTCTGCATTATTATAAAGTGTGTTAGGTAGTACTACTCTTATCAGTTTAAAACCTGTTACAGCACATATCAGGGGGCGTGTATAAGGCCTGGATTTTTAGAACCGGGAGATGAAAAAAAAAGATGCTTTGTTGGTCATATCACTTCAATTTTGGGGTACTTTGAGACATTAGCTTCTTACGCTCAAACATGTCCTTTACAGGCACCTGACTATGGGCAAATGAGCAGGAACTGTTCAAGGCGAGAGACGCAGTGGTGGATGGTTGAGAGGGGGCAAGGAGGACAGCAGTGGTTGATGTGGCTGATGATGCTGGACCAGGAGGAGGATGGAGGCTTTGAGTTTGTGTGCTTCTTGTACTCATGTGTTGGTCTGGAGTCACCCAAACATTAGGTCTCAACCTGTAGAGGATAAGTGAACCAGGCTAGACCTCATTCATCATTACCGGTTTTGACAGATTGGTACTATGCATTCAAGCTAGTGTGACAACAGATATGAGTGGCACTGTGCACTTGCAGAAGTTGGCAGAGTAGACGCTGTAGGTCTGACACACACGCTTGCAGACAACTAACTGCTATGCAATCTATTACAGTAGAAAAAATGTTTTTTGTTTTAAATGTACACTACTGTTACACCAGATATGAGTGGTGTGTTAAGTAGTACTACTCCTATCAGTTTAATCCCTGTTATGTGCCTTTTTTGGGGGTTTGGTTGTTGAAGGCACAGTGCAGCACCAGAGGCCAGAAAAATTAGGCATGTACACATGCCTGAAAAATTAGGTATTGTTGATCTTGCAGCGAGCAGAGAAGAAGGTAGGCCTGATTCAACGACCCTGCCGGCATACCCACACTCAGAGATTGAGGGGGGGACCTGAGAAGTCGGAGATATAAAGGGGGCCATCCCAAATAAGCACACAAGCGGGGACAAAGGTAGTAAAGGGGACATAGAGGCCCATGGACTGACGGTTGCCATCTTGGCAGGAAAAGGGCCCAGCAATTAAGCCAAACTGACCCAGCACAGGCAGCTACTTGAGTCAAACGCTGTACAATTACACCTTAATAAAGCTGAAACATGCAGCAGCAGGGATTCTAAACGGCCACACGGGGACAAGGAGGCTAACAGCCCCCACAGTCTCTGCACCACTCTTTTTAACAGATAACCCAATGGGCTAACCAGGGACCTTGCCCACATAAAAAAACAAAATTTTATTGGAGGAATTATTAGTGTCTTTACCCCCCAAGAGAGGACATAATATATGGTATCTTTAGACTACCTGATGGCCAAACCTCCTTTAGCCCCAATGCTATAATGGAAACATTTAAAAACTTTATCTGACTGGGGGTCTATAGAGTGACATTAATACTGACCTTTATATGACTGGGGGTCTATAGAGGGACATTAGTAATTACCTTTATCTGACTGGGTGTCTATAGAGGGACATTAGTACTGACCTTTATCTGACTGGGTGTCTATAGAGGGACATTAGTACTGACCTTTATCTGTCTGGGGGTCTATAGGTAACATTAGTCCTGACCTCCTGCTGCAGTATTATTACTCCCAGTACTCCCAGGCTTGCTACTATTAGATATAATAACCTCAGTTTCGTTTCCTTATCTGTTGGTAACATCAAAATATGATTATTAAATATTTCATATTTGTTTGATTTTTTTCTCCCAAAGTGAACCCCTTTGTGTGTGTCCCACAGATGTGGCGTTTCCGCTCTATTGGATTTGCACCACTCAAAAAGTATGAAATGAGGTCCCCCCCCCTTGAAGCCCATTAATGACATCATCAGTAAATTGTATGTAACAGATTCCAGTGTTTAGGGTTTATGACCCAATACTGCGATCATATCATTTATGACAAAAATCCGTATTTGTCGTATTATTCAGACGCGCGTGCATCTTTGTGTTACATTTCCTGATACTTTTATTATCTTGATCTTTATATATTTACTAGCGACTTGCCCGTCAAAAAATGGCGGCAATAAGATTGTAAGGCAGGTAATGGTTTGGACGAGACATTCATTTTGTTGGCGGTCGGAGATCCTTCGGCGCTCATTGCAAGGCTGTTGGTTGTATTTTTTTTCTGATAGGCGCTTTTGCTGTTATTCTTTGGTCGGCGGTGATGTGTTTTTTGCGATTATTGCAAGGCTTTGTGTGCTATGAGCAGCGTTGGCGCTCGATGTGAGGCGCGCAGTGAATGGCTTTTATGTTTAATGTGATAATGTTTTTTTGTGTATATGTATTTTTGTATGCTAATGAAATAATTACTAAATGAATATACTTTACCTATTTGTAAGTAATATATGCAGGAAGCATTGTGCTGAAGAGCTGACAATCTGTTTTCATGTTCCTGCAGCATACAATGTAGGTTTTCAGTGCTGTGGAGCTGCTGTGTAAGTGTCAGCAATGTGCGCAGTGTGTAGTGTAAATAGGCTGCGCGCGCGAGGGGAAGCCGTTAGGGTAGCTGGGTACTTCCGCATTGTGTAAGTTAGTGTTGTAAAATGGTGGGGAATGTGTATGTGGTAAGCGGGTGTGGTTGATTTAGCGTCCTTGTTAATAGTGTATCTTTACCTCGTACGGCTTTTTAGGAAAATCCGTATGTGTTTTGAGTGTTTAGGGTCCTGTAGCCTCGTTTTCTTTTTTTCAAGGGACATTTTTTCTCTCACTTAGGTGATTTTCGGGTGTCTAAACTCATGAATTTGGACTTAAATGGAGGTGTAACTCCACTTGCAGAGGTCCTCGGTGCCCGCCTTGCTGTGGGTAAGCTTTTTATGTGTTTGTTGTGTGTATTTATTGTGTTTTTAATGTTTTTAAGTGCGTGCGGTTCGGGCGTTAAGGTCGTATTTTTGTGAGCTCGTAATGTGTTTTTTTCTAAGTCCCATATTTTTGGATGGTAAGTCCGTAAATTTGATGGTGTAAGTCCCGCCTGCGGCTCATTGCAGCCGATGTGGGAGCCTTCGGCGCTCCTTGCCAGCAACTCTGGCCCTCGCTTCGCAAGCCTGCAGCGTTAGCAACAACCCGCCTGCTCACAACTATATATGTGATATCTGTAACGTCTTCCCCAGTTGGCACTTGTAAATCGGCTAAGCGACAAAAAAAATGTCGTCCGGAAAAAATGAAAACGAGGCTACACGACCCCAAACCACGCAAAACATCGCCAGCCATGTACGACTTTTACCTAGGAACAGACGAGGTACAAAATACACTATTATAAATAATGGAAACTGCTGGCGAGCCGCGTAACACATACACAATCGCCGCCATTTTACAACACTAACTTGCAACTAATAACATTACAAATCTAAAATGGCGCGTTACACGACTATACAAGCAGTTTCCCCTCGTGCACTGCGCACATTGCTGACACTTACACCTCGGGTCACCAACAGTCCAAATGTACACTGTAAGCTGCAGGAAAATCAAAACTGATTGTTAGCTCTTCAGGTTATTGATCACTGGATATATTAATTACAAATAGGTAAAGTATTTTAGTAATTAATTAATTCATTATTATTAAAAAAATATATATAAAAAAAATACGCTTAATAGCATATTTTACACTGCGGTTACTTTACATACATTAACACTTCGCACTTCCTAATACATTTGTTCATTCACAATAGTTATTATCGTGCATTCATTTAATAAGTATTAATTAGTAATGGAAAATAAAAATGTAGACTTTACACTACACTAAAATGTTTTACTTTTTACTCTGCAGTTATATATCTCGATTACTGCTCATTGGCTGCCAGCGATAGCACTCTCAAAGCAGTTACAAATCTAAATCAATTTATTATGCTCTGAGACCTGAATACATTTTTTAATTTACACTGCACAAAAAAAATTATATATTTAACACTGTACTTATATATCTGTCATTGCGATGAGCGCCGAAGATTGATTGTCGCAAAGCACGAAACATGAAGGACACGAGGGAAGAGGCTCACAATGAGATTCGAAGGTCCTCAGAGTACAAAAAGCATCACATTGTGTGGCAAACAGCATTGCCATGGCTTCAAACTTTATTGCCCCGTCATTTGTGCCAGGCAAGTCGCTAGTGATATAATATAACATAATGCAATACAATATTATACAGTACACATGGGTGTTGGAACTGGGGGAGGGGGGGTAAGGGGTAACCCCCCCCCCCAGATTTCTTATCGTATGTATGTATGCTTATAGAAGCTAACAGGGCAGGGGAGAGGGGGAGGAAACACAGGGGAGAGGGAGAGGAAGACACGGGAGAGGGGAGAGGGGGAGAAAGACACAGTGGAGAGGGGGAGGAAGACACAGGGCAGAGGGGGGAAGAGAAACAGGGTAAGGGAGAGGTGAGGGGAAGAGACACATGGAAGGGGGGTGAGACACAGGAGAGAGTGGGGGGTAGAGACACAGGGGAGAGGGGGGAAGAGACTAATGGGAGGGAGTGGTGAGGAAACACTATACTCTACATTATTATTATTATTATTATTATTACTATATAATGTGTAGATGTACCGGCTGGGCATGCTCTTGTGTATTATTATTATTATTATTATTATTACTATATAATGTGTAGATGTACTGGCTGGGCATGCTCTTGTGCATTATTATTAATATTAGTAGTAATATTTTACTAATAATAATAATAATAATTCACAAGAGCATGCCCAGCTGGTACATCTACACATTATATAATAATAATAATAATAATAATAATAATAATAATAATAATAATAATAATAATAATAATATTAATAATACATGCCCAGCTGGTACATCTGCACATTATATAGTAGTAATAATAATAATAATGCACAAGAGTCCTTCAGCACTGCACTGGACACTGAATAAACTTGCCTAGCTATGGTTTTCCCTATTGATGCAGTATGACCTATACTCTCCCTCCTCTCAGTAAGACTGCAAGTTAGTTATGATTCCAAAATGGCTGCTGTCCATGAGGTAGAAGGGTGTGGAAGGGAGTGTATGCTGCTGATTGGCTGGAATGTGTCTGCTGACTGTGACATGCAGGGTCAAAGTTTGCTCAATGATAAAGTATTGGGGGCGGGTCGAATATCGCATATGTTCGCAGTTCGCCGCGAACGCGAACATGCTATGTTCGCCGGGAACAGTCCGCCGGCGAACTATTCGCGACATCTCTAGTGATCTCAAAAAATCCAACTATCGAGTATAACAAACTTGTGAAAAATATTTTGGATAATGCAAAAAAGGAAGATTTTATTGCTGATCAAACTTATCATTTCCTATATCTGAAATTTCCCACAATCTCCATTTTTTAATACCTTCCCAACATACATAAGAAAAAAGTACCTATCCCAGGCAGACCCATTGTATCCTGCACCAATAATTTGTCCTACAATGCTAGCATATTTATTGACTATCACATGAGAGAAATGGTAGAATGTGTGCCATCATATGTTAAGGATACTAATGACATCCTTAAACAATTGGAAGATCTATGCATAACTAATACTGCCGGGCTAGCATCTATTGATGTAAAGGCCTTATATAGCAGCATACCCCATTAATATGGGATCAAAGCAGTGAGTTACTTTCTGGGTATGAAGGGCACTACTCATGCCAAGTTTACTGGCTTCTTATTAGATCTATTAGAGTATGTGTTAAAACACAATTACTTTACATACAACAACAAATGGTACCATCAACAAAAGGGCACAGCCATGGGGACACCATGTGCTCCTGGCTATGCAAATTTGTTATTAGGTTGGTGGGAAGAAAAATATGTATTTCAGGATTCCCATTCCTCTCTTTCTGAACATGCTATAGTGTGGCGTCACTTTATAGACGGCATCCTGGTGGTCTGGACGGGTGCCAAACTAGAGTTTGAAAGATTCATGGTTGAACTTAATACCAATGACTTGGGTCTCCAATTCACCTATGAGATAAACTCTTCATCCATTACATTTTTGGATCTGATGATAAAAAAGGATGGTGATGGAAGATTATCTACCACTACCTACAGAAATACACAGCCACTAACTCCCTATTAAATTCGAGTAGCCAACATTTTGAACCTCTCAAAAGAGGAATTCCCAGAGGACAATACCTACAAATCAAAAGGAATTGCAGTTCTGATGAGGAATTTAAACTTGGAGCAGATAAATTACTAATGAGATTTCTGGAAAGATGATATTCCCAGAGATGCCTCAAATCTGCTTTTAAATTTGCATCAAGCTGCAACAGAACAGAACTACTCAATGGCTTGAATGAAAAGAAGCAAATGGACAAAAAAAGAAACCAACCACGTTGTATAATGACTTTTGGTTAGGACATCATCAGGGAGATTCTTTCAAAACATTGGCACCTCTTAAAGAGTGATGACGATCTAAAAGAGTTTTTACCATCAAAGGCCTCTATTACATACCGTAGAGGTAAAAACCTCAGAGATATGCTAGTCCATAGCTCATTTCAGGAATATAAACCCAAAACCTGGCTACAACCACTGGCAGGGTGTTTCAGATGTAGCAAATGTAAATTTTGCAGGTATATTACACCAACCAAAGTATTTGACCACACAACAACTAGAGAAAAATTTACAATAAAGGAATTCCTGAACTGTTGTTCCACAGGAGTAATATATGTGGCTTCCAGAATTTGCAGGAAGATCTATGTAGGTAAAACTAGGCGCCAACTGCGCCGTAGAGTGGGAGAATATGTGTACAGCATTAAAATTACACCGGACACACCAATTGCTCGCCATGTAAAATGCTATCATGATAATCGTAGTGAGGTATTATCCTTCTGTGCAGTAGAAAAAGTGTATGCAGGACCCAGGCAAGGGGACCTAGAGAAGAAATGACTGCAATGTGAGGCAAGGTGGATATACAAACTCAAAGCACAAACTCCAAATGGTTTAAACGAAGGATTCACTTTTACACCATTTATCTGACAAGCTTGGAAGTATCTCATTCATTATCATTCTCTTAAAACATGGAAATGATAACTTTCCTGAGACTTATTATAAAATACCATTTTCATCACACACCCAGTGTGAGCATACTATTGGTCTTGTATAGACCTATCTAGCTCCACATATTTTTCTTACATAACACAATTTCACTTCTTTTATTATGTGCTATGTGATATATGAGCATATTCACTTGTATTTCTTTCTTACTTTTATTTATCAGTATCATATTCTTACATATATATATGTATCTTTTTCACGTAATTAGTGATTATACTAGCTATCACTTATACACTTTTGTTATGATTAGCACTCTTGTTGTGTTTTGTTTACACACTGATTCCTAACATATCTCTGTTTGTATTTGGACCCAGTATGGTCTCATCTAGTCTTCTTACACTTGATAAAAACTATACACATTTAAGTACTATGCTGAAGTCTAACACAGTGATAGTTTTCACTTTTGTATAGTATCTTACTGGCCATTCTCTGTGTCCAGTATAACATTTATTTATTTTCATCTTATAAGGAAATATGTAATTTCCTTGCTTAATTATATGGGGACTCTGGTTATCCCTGGAGGTTCTGTATTATTAGCCAAGGCTAGATATATTATGAGAATCAGCTCATTTAATTCTTATAATTTGAGTTGTGCTTGATAATATTGCTACTCTTTACATATGTTTCTCTGTAAACCGTATTTTGAGGAATACCATATTTAATTATTGTCCTTATAAGCTTTCTTATTATCCTTCATTAATATATTCCACATGCCTCCAGTGGATGGCGATCTATATGTTTGGTATCATGCGATTGCGCCTCTGTTTAATGTTACCTAGGCAACCACCACCTTTAAATGGCCTCTTCTAAACAGACTCTTGTGATTTTACCTTTGACAAAGACGTCTCATGTCGAAACACGTCAGGCCGTAGTAACCACGCTGCGCACGTCATCACGTTAGACGTGCGCATGCGTAGTACGAACCCGGAAGTCAAGTAATGTGCAGCCCGCGAACGCTCTGAGTTTCTGGCCTAGTTTAATGCCCCTCATTTCCGTGCTTATGCTGCTTGCTCATTTCAAGTCCTAGATCTATATTGAATTGCACTAGTGAATATCGAAGTTTGCTTCTGGGAGATTAAAGCACTAGATACTTATTGCTATATAGTGTATAGAGTGACTCTCTATTCATGATTGACAACACTTGAAACTACCTTCATGAATGTGTGCTATATATATCTCTATCTCTTTCATCAAGAAAGCCAAACTCAATACACCTCAGTATAAGATTGCTGATAGTTGGAATATCAGTATCCCTCCAATTGGAGAATATCTATAACACAGAAATTCTGTATGTTAATAGGATTACTGTACTCCAAACATTTGCCCTTTTTTTACCCTTATTTTTCCCTTGCTTTATAATAATTTTATTTGTCGCTGTTTTGTATAAATAATAAATATTACATTTTGAGACGTATTATATCCCCTTAGTTTTGCAATCTTGGATTTAGGGTGGGAAACACCCTGGGGAAACTGGAAATTCCTCACAAAGTATTTGTATACATATATTGTACTAATAAAAAAAACTATGGATGAATGAGGTGTTTTCTTGCTTATCATCTTAAGCCTTGTGTTGGTATGCATGTTTTAAAGAGTAATATGTTTATGTGGTTATCACAGCGGCGGATGGTGAAGGGAGTCACTCAGAAAGTGGTAAAATAGGTGAGATCCTACCCCACTGTGATACGGAGGCTTTAAGGCCTAAGACGTACTGTCTCTGGCCAGGCTCCTCCACTCTCTTGGTTATGTTATTTATTTGTTATTATTGGTTTTAAATCATTTGTGTTTACCAATAAACACTGTGGCCGGTTTCCCTCCCAAATAAGTGGTCTGTGTCTAATCATTATGTTTATACTAGCGACTTGCCCGTAAAAAAATGACGGCAATTAGATGTGTATGTTTGGAAATTTGTTTAGTTATTAATATACGTATTTGACACTATTGTGATATTAAACATGTTTATTTTTGTAAAATGTTCTCTTGGTGAACAGTAACTGTTAAAGCATTTTGTATTTAAAGTATTAACATTTGAATGTAAGAACAGTTGAACTTTAAATGAATCAGTATTGTAAACTTGAGGTAATGTTTTTTTAAATCAAGAATTGTTAACTTAAATATACATTGAATCCAGAGGAAGGCAAACAGTAAAAACCCTCCTTGAAACGTACCCAATTAAATGAATTCCTTCCTGACCCCATGAACTGGCGATAAGATTACTCCCTGGAATAATGTTTAACATAACAGACAATATTTACATTGTGACTTAAAACGTGGTTGAGCTCTTAACATGAACTTTGTAATATGTTGAAGTAAAGAAGTTGAAAGTATATTTTTTGAAACTTGAACTTTCTTATCTGTCTATGTAATGAACTTGAAAATATTGTTTTCAAACTTGTAGCATTAGAAACAGTAACATTGTTAATTAACATTTTAACATAATTTGTAAAAATAATGTAAGGCAAGTGTTTTGTGAGGCTAATCATCCATAAACAGTACTTTCATTATTTATGACTGAATTGTTTATTGTTTTGTATTTTTCAATGAGTTAAATTTGTTTTGCATGGGTTTTATTTCTTTAATGAAAAGTTATAGTACTTCATAGTTTTTAGTAAAAATACGTCCATCTTCTAATAAATCACCTTGACTTTCATTCTTTTCAATGTAAACTTTAATAGCCTGTGGATTTTTGCACCGTGATAACGCAACGTATAATTGGCCATGTGCAAATACTGGTTCTTGTAAGAAAATACCCACAGATTTGAACGTTTGTCCTTGTGTTTTATTAATGGTCATGGTAAATGCCATAATGATGGGAAATTGTCTTCTTTGAAGTATAAAAGGGAGACTACTTTCACTTGGTGCTAAATCTATTCTTGGTATGAAAACTCTCTCTCCTTTATGAGTACCAGTTAAAATTTCAGCATCTATAAAATGGTCCTTTAATTGTTGAACAATTAATCTTGTCCCATTGCATAGGCCTTTTTTGGGGTTCATATTTCGCAGTAACATGACAATTGCACCATTCAGTAGCTTCAAAATATGTGGTGGCATTCCAGAAGGAGTTAGTGAGTTTATGAATTCACTGGAAAAGTTAGCCTGACTTTCACTGTCATCAGCAAGTACAGAATCAGCACTGTGATAATTTCTTTGTGGTGCATTAATTTTTTATTGATTTCATTATTGAGGATTAATGCATCCTTATTTTTACACGTTAGTATGATTTTGTTTGCAAGCTCCAAATAAACCTGGTTATTTATGCTACCTTCAAATATAGCCGATATAATATCTTGGTGACAAATCATATAAGGTGGGATCTGCACAGTGTCCTCAGGTAAATGTGGTATTTGTTCTGTTCTGCCTTCTCCAATTTTAATAAGCCAATCATTGGAATCAGTTTGGCCTTCTGATCTCATGTTTTGTTGCAGTTGAAGATGGGTACTTTATACAGGTTTCGAAAATGTCAGTTCGATTTCCATGTACAACGACAGATAATTTTTGTCTAAAATTGCCACCTAACAACATTACCTTTCCACCAAATGGAAAAGTATTATCCATGACTTCACACAGCAAACGGTCAATACATTGGAGGGCATAGCATGACATCATTGTGGCCTCATCTATTATAATGAATTTACTTTTTTTCAATTTCTTTGCTTGTAATGATGTCATGCGAATGTCTGACACAAAAGTTTTTAAAATAAGCACTGGCAGTTTAAAGCCACTATGTACAGTTCTTCCACCTTCTAACAAAAGTGCAGCAATTCCAGTAGTGGCAAACGGCAGTGCTATTTGACCTTGTGCTCGTACAGAACTCATTCATAAATTATATAGATAAATTTTTCCTGATCTGCCAGGTCCATCAAGATAGAAATAACGCTCTGTCACCATGTCATCATCTATTGCATTTTTATTGGCATTAAATGCTTGCAATTGTAACGTATTTAAAGTTGCAAGTCTTTCTCCTGTTCTTTCTACTTGTAATTGAATGTCATAGTCTTCAAAGTTTATGTCAATTATAAGACCTGGATCAGGCAAATTAAAACTTGCACAACTTAATCCATGAGTTAAAAATACTTCTTGGATTTCCATTAGCACTTTTAAGTGTGCAATCGGTTCATTGTATCGTCGCATAAAGTCTTCAGCCATATTACTTTTAAATGTGTCCCACAAAGCCTATGCATTTGGAGCATTTGAGAAGATACAAATAAATGCAAATTGTTCTCTCATCTGCCGTGGCATTTGACATTGTGCTGCTTCTTCAAAACATCTTTCCCATTCTGTATCATCAGCTAGTAAGTTTCTATGTCTTGCAGCTAAATGGAAGGATTCATATACTATGCCATTAACAGTTCTTAAGTGTTCAAAACTTTGTGCTCCAGGAACATTTAAAAGTAATATCCGTAAGCAAAAACGTTCAACATCTCTTGGACTGACTCTGTAAATTCTCAGGATTATTTTATTTCCTCTGCTTTTTCTTTGTCTCCATAATCCATTTACAAAAACATAGTGATAAGGAATTTCAATATTTAAGAATTGTGTTGCTTCTGAATCTGTGGAATTTAATTCAAACCATGCAGTTAGTGTAGTGTGACGAAGTTCACTTTGGGCCAATGCATTACTTTCATTTTCAGCATGGAAATACACTAAATGTCTTTGTGGCAAATGTACTGCTAATCTATATACTGCATGTGATCTATCATGCATTTCAAATTTTAAAAGCCGCCACATAGCTTCTGGAGCACTGACATAGCGAGCATCTACATGAGATGCAAGATCATCATGTACTTACTCACTACTTTCAGGGTTGTCTACACTTTTGATGACTACAGTAGCTGCATCATAGCCTTTGTAAATATATATTTGTACACATATTTAATGGATTTGATGGAAGTGCAGGCTTCAACATTAATGTGGGCGTTATACTTCATGAGTAAATGTGGATTGTAGGGTACTACATATCTATTGTCATTTTTTTTGCCATAAATAATAGAATTATCTCCTTCTCTTCTTTTATAAAGTGTATAGCCATCTCAATTGGCATAGGTTTTGTCTCTATAATCTTTTGGAAAATCTTTGGAACATTTATTATTTTCCATACATGGTGATTGTGGATTAAGCTCACCACAGGGTCCATGAATCATGCAATGAGTAACAATCTCATATAGTCTACCATATAGTTCTGGATCTGGTAGTCCAGCAACAATGACTGCATCCACTTTGTCAGAAGTATCTAATTTATCTTTTTCTTGAAGTATTATGAGAAGATGTGCATGTGGAAGGCCTCTTTTTTTAAATTCAATGGTATATACATAAGCAAGACATTTGCCAAATAAATGACTTATAGTGATGTCACGTATTAATTCATTTAATTTAATCTTAAAAACTCTGGCTACTAAATTTGGTCTATCGAAAGCACTTTGGCCAAGAATTAAATTTTGTGTAATTTCTGGCCATTGGGGATTACATGTAAATGTCAGAAATAAATCGGGTTTGCCAAATTTGGTGACAATAGCCATGGCATCATTGTAGCTTTCTCTCATATTTCGAGGAGATCCTTGAAAGGAAGATGGTAAAATTATGGCTTTGCCAGCTGTCATGTCTTTGCTTGTAACCACCTCAGCAACATAGTCCATTAGTTCAGAATATTGTTCTACACGTAGTTTATCATGTTGATATTTTATAAAGTTTAAATTATTGGCCTCAACTTGCAAATAGGAATCAATAATCCATTGTTGAGTTAGTTTTCCACCAAATAAAATTGGATTAAATGTATTTCGAATAGCAATTTGAGCTACTTTAAAAATTTAATCATAGAAACATTATTTTGGATTCTGGCTTTAGCATTTGGGTAACTGGGAAGTGTTAATTTTGGTTGCCAACCTGCCTCTCTGTGTGGGAAAAATGGTAAATGTCATTGGTTCTAAATTTGGACTTAAGATACTCATATTAATGAATGGTTGCTCCTCATTTCTGAGATATATTCTAATGTCTCTTTGAAATCTAATGTCATCATTTTGAAACACCATTGCAACCTTATTTGATATTGGCAAGTTATAACGACGTTTATCAGTATGTCTGTCTCTTAAGCACCATATTGACCTTTGGCATTGGTAATTAATGTCTTTGTGCATGAAGTTGTTGTTCATTTTCTACTTCTGCCAACTTTTTATAAGCTTTAGGGTAGGGGGTTATTGTCCATAATGTTATTTGGCTCTATAAAAACACTGGGTAAGCATTTTTTTTCTTCCAGCTGCAAGCGTTGGTCAACAGCTTCTATTGTATCTAGGACATATAGTTGAGCGAATTTTCTTTGCTCTCCTTCCTCTGGATGTAAATGGGAAGTATGATGATAAATTTGGCCTTGGACTTTAAAACAGTAAGGACCATATCCTGGTACATTAGCAGCTAATGTTACCCCCATAGATGCAAAGGAAATGGCACTATTGTAGGATTTTATGTTTGTCTTAAAATTTTTGACGTTTGGAAAATGAGGTTCAGTCATAATGTTTTGTAAATATATTGGAAATTCTTTTCTTTCCGGAAGTTTGAACTTGTCTTTTTGACAGCAACTAATAAATTGGCCATCTCTGGGTCTCTCCTGTTTTAAATAATAAGCCTCACAAAACTGACATTGAGTATTTATGTCCCCACAACTATGAACCTCTACTGCTAAAGAGTTGAGTAAAGGACAATTTGCAAAGCATATAGCAGTTTGACTTTCAAATTCATCAGATGAAATGTGATGTTTCAACAACAGGTTCTAAATGCTTAGTTTTTTTCATGGCTTTTCTTGGTATATCTTTTCTTGGTTTAGGTGATATGTCATGTAATGTTTCAGGAACAGGTTCTAAATCCTTTGTTTGCTTAGTAGCTTTTTTTGGTGTATCTTTAATTTTTGCAGCTGATAGTCTTTTGCTTGCAATTCTTCTTCTTCTCGTCAAATTTCCTTCTGCTCCGGTGTCTGCTTTCTGTCTGCTCTCTGTCGTCGTTCTCTAGCTTGCCGTCTCATCTTTTCTTGTGTAATCTCGTTATCAGCCATGTTCATCTGTAAAAAAAAATAATGTATCATTAGTTTATTTCGAGATGTTAAGTTTGTTTTAACAATTTTTCTTATCAACAATTTGTTTCTATGTGATTCAAGTTCATTGTAGCGGTACTTTCTTCGTATTGTTAAATAAGTGTTTTTAATTTTTTTGCTTTTACTTTCAGTTGTAGGTTGTAAGTTTTGACTTACATGCATAGCACACTCAAGGTAATTACAGAATAGTTTCTTGTAGATATAGTAGGTGTATTTTTTTGGTTTGATTTTTTTTTTTTTTGTACTTTTGGCTTATAGGGATAGTAGAGGGCAGAAATTAGTCTTTGTAATTTATCGTACAGGGGATTGTTATAGTAGTATTTTTATATTTTCATTAAAGGCTTATATTTTGGGGCTCTGAAAATGTTTCTTTTGTTTTTTGGGTGTTACTACTATTTGTAGTACTATTCTATTTTATGTGTATGGTTACTCTTTATGCTTAATATAGTACATTAGCACTGGTAATTTATAATTACTAATTTCATTGAGTCTGTGTTTTGAGACTTTTCTGGACTATGCTGTTTTTTTTTGGCTTATAGGGATAGTAGAGGGCAGTAATTAGTCTTTGTAATTTATCGTACAGGGGATTGTTATAATAGTATTTTTATATTTTATTTAAAGGCTTATTATTTTGGGGCTCTGAAAATGTTTCTATTGTTATTTTTGGGGTGTTAGTACAATTTGTAGTACTATTGTATTTTATGTGTGTGGTTAGGTTTTATACTTAATATATTGTACATTAGCAGCCTTATTAAATTGCAATTCGGCAAATTCTAAAGGGCTCTATATAAGCACAGACCGTAGTTTTTTTTACAGAAGTTTTTAGTTAGTGAAGACCTTGCTTTTGGATAGAAGTTTACTAACTAAAAACTTCTGTAAAAAAAACTACGGTCTGTGCTTATATAGAGCCCTTTAGAATTTGCCGAATTGCAATTTAATAAGTCTGTAGGACTGGTAATTTAAAATGACAAATTTTATTGAGTATGGCCCTCATTCTATTATCGGCCGTAGGAGATGCGGGGCCGCAAGGAACGGCCGCAAGCTATTCGGTTATTCTATTCCCCTCCGGCCGGGGGTTCCGGCAGGCTTGCGGCCGGCGCCTTGCTATCCCTTGCGGCCGCTCGCGCCGGAGGAAAGCCTTTGATCTAAAACGGCCGCAAGAGTTACGGCCGCAAGAAAATCCCGGTTGCTATTCAATTGTTCCGGGAACCCTCTCTGCAAGGCTAAAACCGAGCCGCAGCTTACTTGCAGAAAAAAGGTCCCGCTAGCACCAATTAAGCACATTATAAAGCCGAAATAAAGCCATCCTGCACACTGAGGAGACTATAAAGTGATTATAGGTGTTAGCAAAAATAGCACAACATCCCCCTACACTCAAATCCGTAAATAAATTATTTTTTAATTTATGTCACATATCCATGGAAAAAGTCCAGTGGGCTTGGAGCACCTCAAAAGTGCCCACGCTGCGACCGGAAAATAAACAGTTAATGTAAACTCGGATTTGGGCTGATGTGCAAGCTTGAGAGGGGGTTGCTATTAATCCTCATGTCCCCCAATATGATCCCTAGCATTTACAGAGCTTTACAGTGCAGGCTTGAATTTATTTTTGCGTTTAAAGATTTCTGAGCTTACGGCCGGTTGCAAGATATACGTCCGGCCGTAAGAGGAGATCGCAGCCTTACGGCCGATAATAGAATGAGGCCCTATGTGTTTTGAGCCTTTTGTGGACTATACTATTTTATTTTTACCCTTATTGTCCATACAAGACAAATAAGAGCTTGATGAGAAATGTGTCAGTTATATTTTGGTTAAAGTTATAGTTAGTGGTTGTTATTCTTCTTTTTCTTTCTGTTGACATGGATGCAGAGCAAACATGTTTATTTCGTTTTCTCTTTTTTTACTTGTTATACTTTACCTTGTTTGAAGTGTGATTTCAAGCAGAATCTTTGTTGGTCCTCTGTTGAAAGTCCTCCTTCGATGGTCTTCATGCAGTGTCTGCTGTAAAAGAAAAATTAAAATGTTACTTAATTTGAATGTATTTGTAATGAATAGCATATTTCATTCTTTTGGTCTATTGTATCTGTTATGGTGAATTTTTCTACTATACTGTTTTTTTGTGCAACCTTTTAAAAATACTTTAATTGTATTTGTATATTTCAGTTATCCTTTTTTGTATACTCTAATTATGATTTTTTTTCTTATTTTGGATATTATAGTAATGTTTTTAGCATTATCCTGTTTTGTGTTCACCACTTTTGGTATGCTAATTTATTCTTCTTTGTAAGGCTTATAGATTCTTAAACAGTAAAGAAGAATATTAATATACTTTGCTATGTGTTTGTGTGATTTTTGGTACAATCCTGTTTTGTGTCCACCATATGTTGCATACTTTATTTGCTTAATTAGTCTTTATGAGGATTAAATGTTGTTGTACATTGAAAATGAATGTTTTTCCTATTTTGGATATAATGGAAATATTTTTAGCATTATCCTGTTTTGTGTCCACCACTTTTGATATGCTTATTTAGGCTTTTTTTTGTAAGGCTTATAGGTTCTTAAAGCGTAAAGAAGAACATTAATTGACTTTTCTATGTGTTTGTTGGGAATGGGTCATTTCGCGGCCGTATTTGTTTTGCGAGGGCCGCAGATGTCGTACGTGTGAGGCTCCTTTGAGTTTTTTTCTAAGTCCTGCGTGTGTATGTGTGTCTGTTAGCCGACGTTGGATCTTCCATCACCACAAATGCGGCCCCTCGCTACGCGAGGGTCCGCATTTGCGGACAAACTCAGCCTACGTGGGATACTCCATCACCGCATTTGCGGGGAGCTGCGTCCCTCGCGAAGCAACGGCTCGTATGCTCACAACTATATATGTGATCTAATTTATGTCTATACTTAAGTGCCATAACCATCTGGGCCTGGCTTAGGTCATGTCTTCACTGTGCTAATTTAGGTGAGACGCCTGGTACACTTGCTGTTTTCTGTACGTGCGGCTCTCTGCTTTCCTGGGATTGACCTCTCTCCTCTCACTCACTTGCAGAAAAATACGATGAATTACTTCAAAGAGAAAGGGGCCCTTCCAGAAAAACTCCTTGTGGGATTTCTAACTAATGGACAAACCTTCCGTGCTTATTATTTAAAAGGTCAATGTGGCGAGAGAGTTTCCTTCACAGGAAGGGAGTCATACAATAATGGGATATATCCATACTATAAGGTAATAAATAATACTAAATGTATAAATAGCAACATCTTCCTAATAAGTTTGTGATAATTGCAATCATTACACTGTACAATGTGTCATTACCTAGTATAGATACTCACCATCATTACACTGTACAATGTGTCATTACCTAGTATAGATACTCACCATCATTACACTGTACAATGTGTCATTACCTAGTATAGATACTCACCATCATTACACAGTACAATGTGTCATTACGTAGTATAGATACTCACCATCATTACACTGTACAATGTGTCATTACCTAGTATAGATACTCACCATCATTACACATTACAATGTGTCATTACCTAGTATAGATACTCACCATCATTACACAGTACAATGTGTCATTACCTAGTATAGATACTCACCATCATTACACTGTACAATGTGTATAGATACTCACCATCATTACACTGTACAATGTGTCATTACGTAGTATAGATACTCACCATCATTACACTGTACAATGTGTCATTACGTAGTATAGATACTCACCATCATTACACAGTACAATGTGTCATTACCTAGTATAGATACTCACCATCATTACACAGTACAATGTGTCATTACCTAGTATAGATACTCACCATCATTACACATTACAATGTGTCATTACCTAGTATAGATACTCACCATCATTACACAGTACAATGTGTCATTACCTAGTATAGATACTCACCATCATTACACTGTACAATGTGTCATTACCTAGTATAGATACTCACCATCATTACACTGTACAATGTGTCATTACCTAGTATAGATACTCACCATCATTACACAGTACAATGTGTCATTATCTAGTATAGATACTCACCATCATTACACAGTACAATGTGTCATTATCTAGTATAGATAATCACCATCATTACACAGTACTATGTGTCATTACCTAGTATAGATACTCACCATCATTACACAGTACTATGTGTCATTACCTAGTATAGATACTCACCATCATTACACAGTACAATGTGTCATTACCTAGTATTGATACTCACCATCATTACACAGTACAATGTGTCATTATCTAGTATAGATACTCACCATCATTACACAGTACAATGTGACATTACCTGCTATAGATACTCACCATCATTACACAGTACAATGTGTCATTACCTAGAATAGATACTCACCATCATTACACTGTACAATGTGTCATTACCTAGAATAGATACTCACCATCATTACACAGTACAATGTGTCATTACCTAGTATAGATACTCACCATCATTACACTGTACAATGTGTCATTACCTAGTATAGATACTCACCATCATTACACTGTACAATGTGACATTACCTAGTATAGATACTCACCATCATTACACAGTACAATGTGTCATTACCTAGTATAGATACTCCCCATCATTACACAGTACAATGTGTCATTACCTAGTATAGATACTCACCATCATTACACTGTACAATGTGAGATTACCTAGTATAGATACTCCCCATCATTACACAGTACAATGTGTCATTACCTAGTATAGATACTCACCATCATTACACAGTACAATGTGACATTACCTAGTATAGATACTCACCATCATTACACTGTACAATGTGACATTACCTAGTATAGATACTCCCCATCATTACACAGTACATTGTGACATTACCTAGTATAGATACTCACCATCATTACACTGTACAATGTGTCATTACCTAGTATAGATACTCACCATCATTACACAGTACAATGTGACATTACCTAGTATAGATACTCACCATCATTACACTGTACAATGTGTCATTACCTAGTATAGATACTCACCATCATTACACAGTACAATGTGACATTACCTAGTATAGATACTCACCATCATTACACTGTACAATGTGACATTACCTAGTATAGATACTCACCATCATTACACTGCACAATGTGTCATTACCTAGTATAGATACCCCCCATCATTACACTGCACAATGTGTCATTACCTAGTATAGATACTCCCCATCATTACACTGTACAATGTGTCATTACCTAGTATAGATACTCAGCATCATTACACAGTACAATGTGACATTACCTAGTATAGATACTCACCATCATTACACTGTACAATGTGTCATTACCTAGTATAGATACTCACCATCATTACACTGCACAATGTGTCATTACCTAGTATAGATACTCCCCATCATTACACTGTACAATGTGTCATTACCTAGTATAGATACTCACCATCATTACACTGTACAATGTGTCATTACCTAGTATAGATACTCACCATCATTACACAGTACAATGTGTCATTACCTAGTATAGATACTCACCATCATTACACAGTACAATGTGACATTACCTAGTATAGATACTCACCATCATTACACAGTACAATGTGACATTACCTAGTATAGATACTCACCATCATTACACTGTACAATGTGTCATTACCTAGTATAGATACTCACCATCATTACACTGTACAATGTGTCATTACCTAGTATAGATACTCACCATCATTACACTGTACAATGTGTCATTACCTAGTATAGATACTCACCATCATTACACAGTACATTGGGTCATTACCTAGTATAGATACTCACCATCATTACACTGTACAATGTGTCATTACCTAGTATAGATACTCACCATCATTACACAGTACATTGGGTCATTACCTAGTATAGATACTCACCATCATTACACAGTACAATGTGTCATTACCTAGTATAGATACTCACCATCATTACACAGTACAATGTGCCATTACCTAGTATAGATACTCACCATCATTACACTGTACAATGTGTCATTACCTAGTATAGATACTCACCATCATTACACTGTACAATGTGTCATTACCTAGTATAGATACTCACCATCATTACACAGTACAATGTGTCATTACCTCGTATAGATACTCACCATCATTACACTGTACAATGTGTCATTACCTAGTATAGATACTCACCATCATTACACTGTACAATGTGACATTACCTAGTATAGATACTCACCATCATTACACTGTACAATGTGTCATTACCTAGTATAGATACTCACCATCATTACACAGTACAATGTGTCATTACCTAGTATAGATACTCACCATCATTACACTGTACAATGTGTCATTACCTAGTATAGATACTCACCATCATTACACAGTACAATGTGTCATTACCTAGTATAGATACTCACCATCATTACACTGTACAATGTGACATTACCTAGTATAGATACTCACCATCATTACACTGTACAATGTGACATTACCTAGTATAGATACTCACCAGCATTACACAGTACAATGTGTCATTACCTAGTATAGATACTCACCATCATTACACTGTACAATGTGTCATTACCTAGTATAGATACTCACCATCATTACACTGTACAATGTGTCATTACCTAGTATAGATACTCACCATCATTACACTGTACAATGTGTCATTACCTAGTATAGATACTCACCATCATTACACAGTACAATGTGACATTACCTAGTATAGATACTCATCATCATTACACTGTACAATGTGTCATTACCTAGTATAGATACTCACCATCATTACACAGTACAATGTGTCATTACCTAGTATAGATACTCACCATCATTACACTGTACAATGTGTCATTACCTAGTATAGATACTCACCATCATTACACAGTACATTGGGTCATTACCTAGTATAGATACTCACCATCATTACACAGTACAATGTGACATTACCTTGTATAGATACTCACCATCATTACACAGTAAAATGTGTCATTACCTAGTATAGATACTCACCATCATTACACAGTACAATGTGTCATTACCTAGTATAGATACTCACCATCATTACACAGTACAATGTGTCATTACCTAGTATAGATACTCACCATCATTACACAGTACATTGTGTCATTACCTAGTATAGATACTCACCATCATTACACTGTACAATGTGTCATTATCAGTATAGATACTCACCATCATTACACAGTACAATGTGTTATTACCTAGTATAGATACTCACCATCATTACACAGTACAATGTGACATTACCTAGTATAGATACTCACCATCATTACACTGTACAATGTGACATTACCTAGTATAGATACTCACCATCATTACACAGTACAATGTGTCATTACCTAGTATAGATACTCACCATCATTACACTGTACAATGTGTCATTACCTAGTATAGATACTCACCATCATTACACTGTACAATGTGACATTACCTAGTATAGATACTCACCATCATTACACTGTACAATGTGTCATTACCTAGTATAGCTACTCACCATCATTACACTGTACAATGTGTCATTACCTAGTATAGCTACTCACCATCATTACACAGTACAATGTGTCATTACCTAGTATAGATATATAGTATACCCAGAATAGATACTGTGATCAAGATCGCCGTGTATAGCGGTGGTTTCTTGAATAAAGGGCCGATACCAGCTTGAAAGTGCAGCAAATTGGTTTATTTACAGAAAGAAAATAACAGCTGTAGCAGTAGCTCTGCTTAAATTAATGGAAAATAAACAACTACTTCTCCGCGAGGTGGGAGACTGCCACCTTGTGGCCAGGATACCAATAGTCTTTGAGACTGGTGAGAGTGCCACCTTGTGGCCAGGACACCGGCCCACCCTACTCTCAGAGTGTCCTCCCCCCAGGGCCCTTAATCAGAGTACTCGGGTACTCAAACCGTAGAAAAAAGTCACTGAAGAAATGCTCAGTCCTTTTCCCTGGGGGGGTTCTCTTTCTGGTAATGGTCCAGTGACCGGAGGCTTTGAGTCTATGGTACAGTCCTCTTTCATAAAGCAGTACAGGTCACAGCAGTCCACTAAATCCCACCGGTATGTGCAACAAAAGAACTTGCCTCTAACTCCAGCAGCACTGGCATGGCTCACCCAGCAGGAAGCTTAGGACTGAGGTCCCCTTTGGTACGCACTTACTGTGTTTGCAGTCTCTCTCTCTCAGGCTCTGGTACACAGCAGGTCTTTTACCTCGCAGCTCCAGGTAACCGCAGGATCCCACTCACAAAGCCGCTTTTCCAGAAGTTCACCTTGGTTATCTGTGCAGTATATCAGGCAGCTGACGGTTCTCTTGGCTAGCTGCCCTTTGCAGGCTCCACAACTTGTCTCCTCGCTAGGCCTCAGTTTCTGGCTTTAGCTTCTACACCACTCAGGACAGAGCCTAATTAGCAGTCTTCTCAAGCAGCCCACACCCCTCTCCCTTTACTGGGACTTCCTGGGGTTTTTATAGTGTAGCACTGGACCAGGTGAAGTCAAGTGCTTTAATTCCCTGAGAGCTGGACACAAGGAGCGGTACAGCCTATAGCTTATATACCGGTCCTCTATGATCTGACCCCGGCTTCTCCTTACATTCTCACAATACTCACCATCATTACACTGTACAATGTGTCATTACCTAGTATAGATACTCACCATCATTACACTGTACAATGTGTCATTACCTAGTATAGATACTCACCATCATTACACAGTACAATGTGACATTACCTAGTATAGATACTCACCATCATTACACAGTACAATGTGACATTACCTAGAATAGATACTCACCATCATTACACAGTACAATGTGTCATTACCTAGTATAGATACTCCCCATCATTACACTGCACAATGTGTCATTACCTAGTATAGATACTCACCATCATTACACTGTACAATGTGACATTACCTAGTATAGATACTCACCATCATTACACAGTACAATGTGACATTACCTAGTATAGATACTCACCATCATTACACAGTACAATGTGACATTACCTAGAATAGATACTCACCATCATTACACAGTACAATGTGTCATTACCTAGTATAGATACTCCCCATCATTACACTGCACAATGTGTCATTACCTAGTATAGATACTCACCATCATTACACTGTACAATGTGACATTACCTAGTATAGATACTCACCATCATTACACAGTACAATGTGTCATTACCTAGTATAGATACTCACCATCATTACACTGTACAATGTGACATTACCTAGTATAGATACTCACCATCATTACACAGTACAATGTGTCATTACCTAGTATAGATACTCACCATCATTACACAGTAAAATGTGTCATTACCTAGTATAGATACTCACCATCATTACACTGTACAATGTGTCATTACCTAGTATAGATACTCACCATCATTACACAGTACAATGTGTCATTACCTAGTATAGATACTCACCATCATTACACAGTACAATGTGTCATTACCTAGTATAGATACTCCCCATCATTACACTGTACAATGTGTCATTACCTAGTATAGATACTCACCATCATTACACTGTACAATGTGTCATTACCTAGTATAGATACTCCCCATCATTACACTGCACAATGTGTCATTACCTAGTATAGATACTCCCCATCATTACACTGCACAATGTGTCATTACCTAGTATAGATACTCACCATCATTACACTGTACAATGTGACATTACCTAGTATAGATACTCACCATCATTACACTGTACAATGTGCCATTACTAGTATAGATACTCACCATCATTACACAGTACAATGTGTCATTACCTAGTATAGATACTCACCATCATTACACTGTACAATGTGTCATTACCTAGTATAGATACTCACCATCATTACACTGTACAATGTGTCATTACCTAGTATAGATACTCACCATCATTACACTGTACAATGTGTCATTACCTAGTATAGATACTCACCATCATTACACTGTACAATGTGTCATTACCTAGTATAGATACTCACCATCATTACACTGTACAATGTGTCATTACCTAGTATAGATACTCCCCATCATTACACTGTACAATGTGTCATTACCTAGTATAGATACTCACCATCATTACACAGTACAATGTGTCATTACCTAGTATAGATACTCACCATCATTACACAGTACAATGTGACATTACCTAGTATAGATACTCACCATCATTACACTGTACAATGTGTCATTACCTAGTATAGATACTAACCATCATTACACCGTACAATGTGTCATTACCTAGTATAGATACTCACCATCATTACACTGTACAATGTGTCATTACCTAGTATAGATACTCACCATCATTACACAGTACAATGTGACATTACCTAGTATAGATACTAACCATCATTACACCGTACAATGTGTCATTACCTAGTATAGATACTCCCCATCATTACACTGTACAATGTGTCATTACCTAGTATAGATACTCACCATCATTACACAGTACAATGTGACATTACCTAGTATAGATACTCACCATCATTACACTGTACAATGTGACATTACCTAGTATAGATACTCACCAACATTACACTGTACAATGTGTCATTACCTAGTATAGATACTCACCATCATTACACTGTACAATGTGACATTACCTAGTATAGATACTCACCATCATTACACTGTACAATGTGTCATTACCTAGTATAGATACTCACCATCATTACACTGTACAATGTGACATTACCTAGTATAGATACTCACCATCATTACACAGTACAATGTGTCATTACCTAGTATAGATACTCACCATCATTACACAGTACAATGTGACATTACCTAGAATAGATACTCACCATCATTACACAGTACAATGTGTCATTACCTTGTATAGATACTCACCATCATTACACAGTACAGTGTGACATTACCTAGTATAGATACTCACCATCATTACACAGTACAATGTGACATTACTAGTATAGATACTCACCATCATTACACTGTACAATGTGACATTACTAGTATAGATACTCACCATCATTACACTGTACAATGTGTCATTACCTAGTATAGATACTCACCATCATTACACTGTACAATGTGTCATTACCTAGTATAGATACTCACCATCATTACACAGTACATTGGGTCATTACCTAGTATAGATACTCACCATCATTACACAGTACAATGTGTCATTACCTAGTATAGATACTCACCATCATTACACAGTACAATGTGCCATTACCTAGTATAGATACTCACCATCATTACACTGTACATTGTGTCATTACTAGTATAGATACTCACCATCATTACACAGTACAATGTGTCATTACCTAGTATAGATACTCACCATCATTACACAGTACATTGTGTCATTACCTAGTATAGATACTCACCATCATTACACTGTACAATGTGTCATTATCAGTATAGATACTCACCATCATTACACTGTGTATTGAGTCATTACCTAGTATAGATACTCCCCATCATTACACTGTACAATGTGTCATTACCTAGTATAGATACTCACCATCATTACACTGTACAATGTGTCATTACCTAGTATAGATACTCACCATCATTACACAGTACAATGTGTCATTACCTAGTATAGATACTCACAATCATTACACAGTACAATGTGTCATTACCTAGTATAGATACTCACCATCATTACACTGTACAATGTGTCATTACTAGTATAGATACTCACCATCATTACACAGTACAATGTGTCATTACCTAGTATAGATATATAGTATACCCAGAATAGATACTGTGATCAAGATCGCCGTGTATAGCGGTGGTTTCTTGAATAAAGGGCCGATACCAGCTTGAAAGTGCAGCAAATTGGTTTATTTACAGAAAGAAAATAACAGCTGTAGCAGTAGCTCTGCTTAAATTAATGGAAAATAAACAACTACTTCTCCGCGAGGTGGGAGACTGCCACCTTGTGGCCAAGATACCAATAGTCTTTGAGACTGGTGAGAGTGCCACCTTGTGGCCAGGACACCGGCCCACCCTACTCTCAGAGTGTCCTCCCCCCAGGGCCCTTAATCAGAGTACTCGGGTACTCAAACCGTAGAAAAAAGTCACTGAAGAAATGCTCAGTCCTTTTCCCTGGGGGGGTTCTCTTTCTGGTAATGGTCCAGTGACCGGAGGCTTTGAGTCTATGGTACAGTCCTCTTTCATAAAGCAGTACAGGTCACAGCAGTCCACTAAATCCCACCGGTATGTGCAACAAAAGAACTTGCCTCTAACTCCAGCAGCACTGGCATGGCTCACCCAGCAGGAAGCTTAGGACTGAGGTCCCCTTTGGTACGCACTTACTGTGTTTGCAGTCTCTCTCTCTCAGGCTCTGGTACACAGCAGGTCTTTTACCTCGCAGCTCCAGGTAACCGCAGGATCCCACTCACAAAGCCGCTTTTCCAGAAGTTCACCTTGGTTATCTGTGCAGTATATCAGGCAGCTGACGGTTCTCTTGGCTAGCTGCCCTTTGCAGGCTCCACAACTTGTCTCCTCGCTAGGCCTCAGTTTCTGGCTTTAGCTTCTACACCACTCAGGACAGAGCCTAATTAGCAGTCTTCTCAAGCAGCCCACACCCCTCTCCCTTTACTGGGACTTCCTGGGGTTTTTATAGTGTAGCACTGGACCAGGTGAAGTCAAGTGCTTTAATTCCCTGAGAGCTGGACACAAGGAGCGGTACAGCCTATAGCTTATATACCGGTCCTCTATGATCTGACCCCGGCTTCTCCTTACATTCTCACAATACTCACCATCATTACAGTGTACAATGTGACATTACCTAGTATAGATACTCACCATCATTACACTGTACAATGTGTCATTACTAGTATAGATACTCACCATCATTACACAGTACAATATGTCATTACCTAGTATAGATACTCACCATCATTACACAGTACAATATGTCATTACCTAGTATAGATACTCACCATCATTACACTGTACAATGTGTCATTACCTAGTATAGATACTCACCATCATTACACTGCACAATGTGTCATTACCTAGTATAGATACTCACCATCATTACACAGTACAATGAGACATTACCTAGTATAGATACTCACCATCACTACACAGTACAATGTGACATTACCTAGTATAGATACTCACCATCATTATACAGTACAATATGTCATTACCTAGTATAGATACTCACCATCATTACACTGTACAATGTGACATTACCTAGTATAGATACTCACCATCATTACACTGCACAATGTGTCATTACCTAGTATAGATACTCCCCATCATTACACAGTACAATGTGTCATTACCTAGTATAGATACTCACCATCATTACACAGTACAATGTGACATTACCTAGTATAGATACTCACCATCATTACACTGTACAATGTGTCATTACCTAGTATAGATACTAACCATCATTACACCGTACAATGTGTCATTACCTAGTATAGATACTCCCCATCATTACACTGTACAATGTGACATTACCTAGTATAGATACTCCCCATCATTACACAGTACAATGTATCATTACCTAGTATAGATACTCACCATCATTACACTGTACAATGTGACATTACCTAGTATAGATACTCCCCATCATTACACAGTACAATGTATCATTACCTAGTATAGATACTCACCATCATTACACTGTACAATGTGAGATTACCTAGTATAGATACTCACCATCATTACACAGTACAATGTGTCATTACCTAGTATAGATATTCACCATCATTACACAGTACAATGTGTCATTACCTAGTATAGATACTCACCATCATTACACAGTACATTGTGTCATTACTAGTATAGATACTCACCATCATTACACTGTACAATGTGACATTACCTAGTATAGATACTCACCATCATTACACTGTACAATGTGACATTACCTAGTATAGATACTCACCATCATTACACAGTACAATGTGACATTACCTAGTATAGATACTCACCATCATTACACTGTACAATGTGTCATTACCTAGTATAGATATTCACCATCATTACACTGCCCAATGTGTAATTACCTAGTATAGATACTCACCATCATTACACAGTACAATGTGACATTACCTAGTATAGATACTCACCATCATTACACTGTACAATGTGTCATTACCTAGTATAGATACTCACCATCATTACACAGTACAATGTGTCATTACCTAGTATAGATACTCACCATCATTACACTGCCCAATGTGTCATTACCTAGTATAGATACTCACCATCATTACACAGTACAATGTGACATTACCTAGTATAGATACTCACCATCATTACACAGTACAATGTGACATTACCTAGTATAGATACTCACCATCATTACACTGTACAATGTGTCATTACCTAGTATAGATACTCACCATCATTACACAGTACAATGTCTCATTACCTTGCATAGATACTCACCATCATTACACTGTACAATGTGACATTACCTTGTATAGATACTCACCATCATTCCACTGTACAATGTGTCATTACCTAGTATAGATACTCACCATCATTACACAGTACAATGTGTCATTACCTTGTATAGATACTCACCATCATTACACAGTACAATGTGTCATTACCTAGTATAGATACTCACCATCATTACATTGTACAATGTGACATTACCTAGTATAGATACTCACCATCATTACACTGTACAATGTGTCATTACCTAGTATAGATACTCACCATCATTACACAGTACAATGTGGCATTAACTAGTATAGATACTCACCATCATTACACAGTACAATGTGACATTACCTAGTATAGATACTCACCATCATTACACTGTACAATGTGACATTACCTAGTATAGATACTCACCATCATTACACTGTACAATGTGACATTACCTAGTATAGATACTCACCATCATTACACAGTACAATGTGTCATTACCTAGTATAGATACTCACCATCATTACACAGTACAATGTGTCATTAACTAGTATAGATACTCACCATCATTACACAGTACAATGTGGCATTAACTAGTATAGATACTCACCATCATTACACAGTACAATGTGGCATTAACTAGTATAGATACTCACCATCATTACACAGTACAATGTGGCATTAACTAGTATAGATACTCACCATCATTACACAGTACAATGTGGCATTAACTAGTATAGATACTCACCATCATTACACAGTACAATGTGACATTACCTCGTATAGATACTCACCATCATTAAACTGTACAATGTGTCATTACCTAGTATAGATACTCACCATCATTACACTGTACAATGTGTCATTACCTAGTATAGATACTCACCATCATTACACAGTACAATGTGTCATTACCTAGTATAGATACTCACCATCATTAAACTGTACAATGTGTCATTACCTAGTATAGATACTCACCATCATTACACAGTACAATGTGTCATTACCTAGTATAGATACTCACCATCATTACACAGTACAATGTGACATTACCTAGTATAGATACTCACCATCATTACACTGTACAATGTGACATTACCTAGTATAGATACTCACCATCATTACATAGTACAATGTGTCATTACCTAGTATAGATACTCACCATCATTACACTGTACAATGTGTCATTACCTAGTATAGATACTCACCATCATTACACTGTACAATGTGTCATTACCTAGTATAGATACTCACCATCATTACACAGTACAATGTGTCATTACCTAGTATAGATACTCACCATCATTACACTGTACAATGTGTCATTACCTAGTATAGATACTCACCATCATTACACTGTACAATGTGTCATTATCTAGTATAGATACTCACCATCATTACACAGTATAATGTGACATTACCTAGTATAGATACTCACCATCATTACACAGTACAATGTGTTATTACCTAGTATAGATACTCACCATCATTACACTGTACAATGTGTCATTACCTTGTATAGATACTCACCATCATTACACTGTACAATGTGTCACTACCTAGTATAGATACTCACCATCATTACACAGTACAATGTGTCATTACCTAGTATAGATACTCACCATCATTACACTGTACATTGTGGCATTACCTATTATATATATACTCACCATCATTACACAGTTTATTGTGTCATTACCTAGTATAGATACTCACCATCATTACACTGTACAATGTGATATTACCTAGTATAGATACTCACCATCATTACACTGTACAATGTGACATTACCTAGTATAGATACTCACCATCATTACACTGTACAATGTGATATTACCTTGTATAGATACTCACCACCATTACACAGTACAATGTGACATTACCTAGTATAGATACTCACCATCATTACACTGTACAATGTGTGATTACCTAGTATAGATACTCACCATAATTACACTGTACAATGTCTCATTACCTTGTATAGATAACCACCATCATTACACAGTGTCACAACCTACAATGATGATGGAGTATAGAGGATCCTAGTCCTCTTATCTCATGTAGGTTTTAGACCTAAGTTTGGGCTGACTCTAGACCTATGGACAGTCTTTGTCGGTACAAAGGCATAAGTCCCAGCTTTTGGTAGTGTGCCTGGGAATACCTGGAAGGGAGTCAGAACGATCTCCTCTACCAGCATATGCCCCTGGGTCAATAATACACCTGCACGCAAAGTCTGGATGAAAATTATAAACCATGTTTTATTTTAGAACAGCATATTTAACCACATCACACAAGAATGGGGGAAGTGGCTACTGTTAGCCAGCCCCAAATGACCTCTGGCCAATCATGAAGGGGAACTGTGTGTGAACCAATAGTCCCCTCCCAGGTCCGCCCACTTGGCGAGGCCAACTAATTCATTTGGGCTCTGAATCTCCAGGGCAAAGCACCTTGGCTCTCCTGTGCCCATGCTATGAAGGCTGAGAAGCCTCAGGGCATCCCATTGTTTCTGGGTGCCTGCCTGTCTGCTCTCCAGCTGTGAGCTCCCCATTGTGTAGTTCTCTGCTGGACACTTAGCTAATGGGATTAACAGGCCTTTGGGAACAAAGGAGGTTTTGGCTGTATTCAACGGCGTTCCCCTCTACAATATAATAACATACATTCATATTTACAAATACAACACACAATGTTTCACCCACATACAACCAATATATCTCATTAGATCCCTCACAGGATACCCATTACAATGAGCCAAAACATGGAAGGGATGGGAATATGCTAAGGGATAAACTTATAATACTTTTTTCACTAGACAACAACATAACAATATATCCATAATACAATATACAATATAATACTAACATATCATAACCCATAATATCATATATACAGTGGGTCTCCTAAAACCAGAACTCTTGCTCTCCATATGGCAACAACTGTGGATGATATACCAGCCCCAAGATGGCGGCTATTGGTATATAACAGTCCAGTCCCAATATAGGCCACTGCTGATTCATGACACACAGTACAATGTGACATTACCTAGTATAGATACTCACCATCATTACACTGTACAATGTGACATTACCTAGTATAGATACTCACCATCATTACATAGTACAATGTGACATTACCTAGTATAGATACTCACCATCATTACACAGTACAATGTGTCATTACCTAGTATAGATACTCACCATCATTACACAGTACAATGTGTCATTACCTAGTATAGATACTCACCATCATTACACTGCACAATGTGTCATTACCTAGTATAGATACTCACCATCATTACACTATACAATGTGTCATTACCTAGTATAGATACTCACCATCATTACACAGTACAATGTGTCATTACCTAGTATAGATACTCACCATCATTACACTGTACAATTGGTCATTACCTAGTATAGATACTCACCATCATTACACAGTACAATGTGTCATTACCTAGTATAGATACTCACCATCATTACACTGTACAATGTGTCATTACCTAGTATAGATACTCACCATCATTACACTGTACAATGTGTCATTACCTAGTATAGATACTCACCATCATTACACAGTACAATGTGTCATTACCTAGTATTGATACTCACCATCATTACACTGTACAAGGTGTCATTTCCTTGTATAGATACTCAACATCATTACACAGTACAATGTGTCATTACCTAGTATAAATACTCACCATCATTACACTGTACAAGGTGTCATTACCTAGTATTGATACTCACCATCATTACACTGTACAAGGTGTCATTACCTAGTATAGATACTCAACATCATTACATTGTACAATGTGTCATTACCTAGTATAGATACTCACCATCATTACACTGTACAATGTGACATTATCTAGTATAGACACTCACCATCATTACACTGTACAATGTGTCATTACCTAGTATAGATACTCACCATCATTACACAGTACAATGTGTCATTACCTAGTATAGATACTCAACCTTCATTACACTGTACAATGTGTCATTACCTAGTATAGATACTCACCATCATTACACAGTACAATGTGTCATTACCTAGTATAGATACTCACCATCATTACACTGTACAAGGTGTCATTACCTTGTATAGATACTCACCATCATTACACAGTACAATGTGTCATTACCTAGTATTGATACTCACCATCATTACACTGTACAAGGTGTCATTACTAGTATAGATACTCACAATCATTACACTGTACAATGTGTCATTAACTAGTACAGATACACACCATCATTACATTTTACAATGTGTCATTACCTAGTATAGATACTTACTATCATTACACAGTACAATGTGTCATTACCTAGTATAGATACTCACCATCATTACACAGTACAATGTGTCATTACCTAGTATAGATACTCACCATCATTACACAGTACAATGTGTCATTACCTAGTATAGATACTCACCATCATTACATTTTACAATGTGTCATTATCTAGTATAGATACTCACCATCATTACACAGTACAATGTGTCATTACCTAGTATAGATACTCACCATCATTACACAGTACAATGTGTCATTACCTAGTACAGATACACACCATCATTACATTTTACAATGTGTCATTATCTAGTATAGATACTCACCATCATTACACAGTACAATGTGTCATTACCTAGTACAGATACACACCATCATTACACTGTACAATGTGACATTAACTTGAATAGATGCTCACCATCTTTACACTGTACAATATGTCATTACCTAGTATAGATACTCACCATCATTACACAGTACAATGTGACATTACCTAGTATAGATACTCACCAT
This sequence comes from Discoglossus pictus, assembly GCA_027410445.1. Taxonomy (NCBI): domain Eukaryota; kingdom Metazoa; phylum Chordata; class Amphibia; order Anura; family Alytidae; genus Discoglossus; species Discoglossus pictus. Next base: position 340,032 of record CM050164.1, on the reverse strand, counting down.
CATTACACAGTACAATGTGACATTACCTAGTATAGATACTCACCATCATTACACTGTACAATGTGACATTACCTAGTATAGATACTCACCATCATTACACTGTACAATGTGTCATTACCTAGTATAGATACTCACCATCATTACACTGTACAATGTGACATTACCTAGTATAGATACTCACCATCATTACACAGTACAATGTGTCATTACCTAGTATAGATACTCACCATCATTACATTTTACAATGTGTCATTACCTAGTATAGATACTCACCATCATTACACTGTACAATGTGACATTACCTAGTATAGATACTCACCATCATTACACTGTACAATGTGTCATTACCTAGTATAGATACTCACCATCATTACACTGTACAATGTGACATTACCTAGTATAGATACTCACCATCATTACATTTTACAATGTGTCATTACCTAGTATAGAAACTCACCATCATTACACTGTACAATGTGTCATTACCTATTATAGATACTCACAGTCATTACACTGTACAATGTGTCATTATCTAGTATAGATACTCACCATCATTACACAATACAATGTGTCATTAACTTGAATAGATGCTCACCATCATTATACTGTACAATGTGTCATTACTTAGTATAGATACTCACCATCATTACACTGTACAATGTGTCATTACCTAGTATAGATACTCACCATCATTACACTGTACAATATGTCATTACCTAGTATAGATACTCACCATCATTACACTGTACAATGTGACATTACCTAGTATAGATACTCACCATCATTACACTGTACAATGTGTCATTACCTAGTATAGATACTCACCATCATTACACTGTACAATGTGACATTACCTATTATATATATACTCACCATCATTACACAGTACAATGTGTCATTACCTAGTATAGATACTCACCATCATTACACTGTACATTGTGGCATTACCTATTATATATATACTCACCATCATTACACAGTACAATGTGTCATTACCTAGTACAGATACTCACCATCATTACACTGTACAATGTGTCATTACCTAGTATAGATACTCACCATCATTACACTATACAATGTGTCATTACCTAGTATAGATACTCACCATCATTACACAGTACAATGTGTCATTACCTTACATAGATACTCACCATCATTACACTGTACAATGTGTCATTACCTAGTATAGATACTCACCATCATTACATTTTACAATGTGTCATTACCTAGTATAGATACTCACAATCATTACACAGTACAAGACCTAACACCCCCCACACTCATCCCTAACACCCCTCACCCTAACCCTAACACCCCTCACACTTATCCCTAATACCCCTTACCCTAACCCTAACACCCCTCACACTTATCCTTAACACCTAACCCTAACATCCCTCACCCTAACACCTAAACCTAACACCCCTTACACTTATCCCTAACACCCCTTAGCCTAAAACCTAACCCTAACACCCCTCACACTTATCCCTAACACCCCTCACCCTATTCCTAACAACCCTCACACTTATCGGTAACACCCCTTACCCTAACCCTAACACCCCTCACACTTATCCATAACACCTATCAACATAACACCTAACCCTAAAATTCTCACACTTATCCCTAAGACCTAACACCCCCCACACTTATCCCTAACACCTAACCCTAATACCCCCTTACACTTATCCCTAACAGCCCTTACCCTAACACCTAACCCTAACATTCTCACACATATCCCTAAGACCTAACACCCCTCACACTTATTCCTAACATGTCTCACCCTAACACCCCTTACACGTATCCCTAAAACCCCTCACCCTAACTCCCCTCACACTTAGCCCTAACACCCCTCACCCTAACACCTAACCCCCTCACCCTTATCCCTAACACCCCTTACCCTAACACCCCTCACACTTATCCCTGTGTCTCTTCCCCCCCTTATCATCAAGGGAGGGGAGGATGATGAGGGAGGGGGGAAGAGACACAGGGTAGGATGATGAGGGAGGGGGGAAACAGATACAGGGGAGGATGATGAGGGATGGGGTAAAGAGATACAGGGGGTGGTGATGAGGAAGGGGAGAAAGAGACACAGGGGAGGATGATGAGGGAGCTGGGAAGAGACACAGGGGAAGATGATGAGGGAGGGGGAAAAGAGACACAGGGGAGGATGATGAGGGAGGGGGGAAAGAGACACAGGGGAGGATGATGATGGAGGGGGGAAGAGACATAGGGGAGGATGATGAGAGAGGGGGTAAAGAGATACAGGGGAGGATGATGAGGGAGGTGGGAGGATGATGAGGGAGGAGGGATGAGTGACAGGGGAGGGTGATGAGGAAGGGGGAAAGAGACACAGGGGAGGATGATGAGGGAAGGGGTAAAGAGATACAGGGGAGGATGATGATGGAGGGGGATGTTGGGCTATTTATGCCCTTTATGGATTAAAACAAGACTCTGCATCAACTATGTAATTTTCCTTGGGAGTTTTGACATGGATCCCCCTCCGGCATGCCACAGTCCAGGTGTTAGTCCCCTTAAATAACTTTTGTGGCCAGAAAGAGTCCCTGTGGGTTTTAAAATCCGGCTGCCCATTGAAGTCTATGGCGGTTTGCCGGGTTCACCGGTTCTCGAACATTTGCTGCGGTTCGCAAACCGAAAATGTTATATTCGCGACATCACTATGTACAATCTTTCATTACCTTGTATAGATACTCACCATTATTACTCAGTACAATGTTTCATTACCTTGTATAGATGCTCAACCTTATTTACACAGTACAATGTACCATTACCTAGTAAAGATACTCACCATCATTACTCTGTACAATGTGTCTTTACCTAGTATAAATACTCACCATCCTTACACAGTACAATGTTTCATTACCTGGTATAGATACTCACCAACATTACACTGTACAATGTGTCATTACCTAGTATAGATACTCACCATCATTACACAGTACAATGTGTCATTACCTAGTATAGATACTCACCATCATTACACAGTACAATGTGTCATTACCTAGTATAGATACTCACCATCATTACACAGTACAATGTGTCATTACCTAGTATAGATACTCACCATCATTACACAGTTCAATGTGTCATTATCTAGTATAGATACTCACAATCATTACACAGTTCAATGTGTCATTACTAGTATAGAAACTCACCATCATTACACTGTACAATGTGATATTACCTAGTATAGATACTCACCATCATTACACAGTACAATGTGACATTACCTAGTATAGATACTCACCATCATTACACAGTACATTGTATCATTACCTAGTATAGATACTCACCATCATTACACAGTACATTGTATCATTACCTAGTATAGATACTCACAATCATTACACAGTTCAATGTGTCATTACTAGTATAGAAACTCACCATCATTACACTGTACAATGTGATATTACCTAGTATAGATACTCACCATCATTACACTGTACAATGTGACATTACCTTTTATAGATACTCACCATCATTACACAGTACAATGTGTCATTACCTAGTATAGATACTCACCATCATTACACAGTACAATGTGCCATTACCTAGTATAGATACTCACCATCATTACACAGTACAATGTGTCATTACCTAGTATAGATACTCACCATCATTACACAGTACAATGTGTCATTACCTAGTATAGATACTCACCATCATTACACAGTACAATGTGTCATAACCTAGTATAGATACTCACCTTCATTACACAGTACAATGTGACATTACCTAGTATAGATACTCACCATCATTACACAGTACAATGTGTCATTACCTAGTATAGATACTCACCATCATTACACAGTACAATGTGTCATAACCTAGTATAGATACTCACCTTCATTACACAGTACAATGTGACATTACCTTTTATAGATACTCACCATCATTACACAGTACAATGTGTCATTACCTAGTATAGATACTCACCATCATTACACAGTACAATGTGACATTACCTTTTATAGATACTCACCATCATTACACAGTACAATGTGTCATTACCTAGTATAGATACTCACCATCATTACACAGTACAATGTGTCATTACCTAGTATAGATACTCACCATCATTACACAGTACAATGTGCCATTACCTAGTATAGATACTCCCCATAATTACACTGTACAATGTGTCATTACCTAGTATAGATACTCACCATCATTACACTGTACAATGCGTCATTACCTAGTATAGATACTCACCATCATTACACAGTACATTGTGTCATTACCTAGTATAGATACTCACCATCATTACACAGTACATTGTGTCATTACCTAGTATAGATACTCACCATCATTACACAGTACATTGTGTCATTACCTAGTATAGATACTCACCATTATTACACAGTACATTGTGTCATTACCTAGTATAGATACTCACCATCATTACACAGTACAATGTGTCATTACCTAGTATAGATACTCACCATCATTACACAGTACAATGTGGCATTAACTAAAATAGATACTCACCATCATTAAACTGTACAATGTCTCATTACCTAGTATAGATACTCACCATCATTACACTGTACAATGTGTCATTACCTAGTATAGATACTCACCATCATTACACAGTACAATGTGTCATTACCTAGTATAGATACTCACCATCATTACACTGTACAATGTGTCATTACCTAGTATAGATACTCACCAACATTACACTGTGCAATGTGACATTACCTAGTATAGATACTCACCATCATTACACAGTACATTGTGTCATTACCTAGTATAGATACTCACCATCATTACACAGTACATTGTGTCATTACCTAGTATAGATACTCACCATCATTACACAGTACATTGTATCATTACCTAGTATAGATACTCACCATCATTACACAGTACATTGTGTCATTACCTAGTATAGATACTCACCATCATTACACAGTACAATGTGACATTACCTTGTATAGATACTCACCATCATTACACTGTATAATGTGTCATTACCTAGTATAGATACTCACCATTATTACACAGTACAATGTGTCATTACCTAGTATAGATACTCACCATAATTACACTACACAATGTATCATTACCTAGTATAGATACTCACCATCATTACACTGCACAATGTGTACCTATTATAGATACTCACCATCATTACACAGTACAATGAGTCATTACCTAGTATAGATACTCACCATCATTACACATTGCAATGTGTCATTACATAGTATAGATACTCACCATCATTACACAGTACAATGTGTCATTACCTAGTTTAGATACTCACCATCATTACACAGTACAATGTGTCATTACCTAGTTTAGATACTCACCATCATTACACAGTACAATGTGTCATTACCTAGTTTAGATACTCACCATCATTACACTGTACAATGTGTCATTAGTTTGTATAGATACTCACCATCATTACACTGTACAATGTGTCATTACCTAGTTTAGATACTCACCATCATTACACAGTACAATGTGTCATTACCTTGTATAGATACTCACCATCATTACACTGTACAATGTGTCATTACCTAGTATAGATACTCACCATCATTACACTATACAATGTGTCATTACATAGTATAGATACTCACCATCATTATACAGTACAATGTGTCATTACCTAGTTTAGATACTCACCATCATTACACAGTACAATGTGTCATTACCTTCTATAGATACTAACCATCATTACACAGTACAATGTGTCATTATTTTTTATAGATACTCGCCATCATTACACTGTACAATGTGTCATTACCTAGTTTAGATACTCACCATCATTACACAGTACAATGTGTCATTACCTTTTATAGATACTCACCATCATTACACTGTACAATGTGTCATTACCTAGTATAGATACTCACCATCATTACACTGTACAATGTGTCATTACCTAGTATAGATACTCACCATCATTACACAGTACAATGTGTCATTATTTTGTATAGATACTCACCATCATTACACTCTACAATGTCTCATTACCTAGTATAGATACTCACCATCATTACACTGTAAAGTGTGTCATTACCTAGTATAGATACTCGCCATCATTACACTGTACAATGTGTCTTTAGCTAGTATAGATACTCACCATCATTACACTGTACAATGTGTCATTACCTAGTATAGATACTCACCATCATTATACTGTACAATGTGACATTACTAGTATAGATACTCACCATCATTACACTGTACAATGTGACATTACCTAGTATAGATACTCACCATCATTACACTGTACAATGTGTCATTACCTAGTATAGATACTCACCATCATTACACAGTACATTGTGTCATTACCTAGTATAGATACTCACCATCATTACACAGTACATTGTGTCATTACCTTTTATAGATTCTCACCATCATTACACAGTACAATGTGTCATTACCTAGTATAGATACTCACCATCATTACACAGTACATTGTTGCATTACCTTTTATAGATACTCACCATCATTACACAGTACAATTTGTCATTACCTAGTATAGATACTCACCATCATTACACAGTACAATGTGACATTACCTAGTATAGATACTCACAATCATTACACAGTACAATGTGTCATTACCTAGTATAGATACTCACCATCATTACACTGTACAATGTGTCATTACCTTTTATAGATACTCACCATCATAACACAGTACAATGTGTCATTACCTAGTATAGATACTCACCATCATTACACTCTACATTGTATCATTACCTTTTATAGATACTCACCATCATTACACAGTACAATGTGTCATTACCTATCACATATATAGTTGTGAGCGTACGAGTTGTTGCTAACGCTGCGGGCTCGAGCAGCGAGCCGAGGCCCTCGCGAAGCGAGGGCACTGCCCGAGGGTCTCAGTTGCTGGCATGGAGCGCCGAAGGCGCTCCATGCCAGCAACTGCGACCCTCGCAAACTTCACGTCGCAACCCAAACAGTACGACACACACATTACGACACTTGCAAACAACATACGACACACGTTCACACACATTACGGACTCGCAACACTCGGACGCAACTCGCGAACATTACAAAATGTAAAACACAATACATACACATACCACATACATAAAAAACTTACCTACACCAAGAGGGAGCACCCAGCACCTCAAAAATACAACTTACACCTCGATTTTACTCGAAATAAAACAGTTTAGAGACTAAAAAAAAATCGAAGCGAGAGAAAAAATGGCCGCCGAACAAAACGAAAACGAGGCTACAGCACTCTAAACTCGCAAAACACCACAAGAAACTCGCAAAACACCACAAAACACCTACGGATATTCCGATACAAACGTATACCACACATTACTCGCCATTTTACGCCAATGCGGAAGTACACGACAATGGTTTGGGCTCCCGCACGCACAGTGTTACACTGCACACATTCAGCACGCTTACACAGCAGATCCACACCACTAATGCTGCAGCAACATCAAAACACATTCACAGCTCTTCCACACAATGCTTTAAAATAGGTAAACTATATTCATTTATTAATGTATTATATATTTCATTATTACACACTAAACAGCATTAGCTACCTTACAATTTCATTGCCGTCATTTTTTGACGGGCAATTCGCTAGTTATATATATACTCACCATCCTTACACAGTACATTGTGTCATTACCTAGTATAGATACTCACCATCATTACACAGTACATTGTGTCATTACCTTTTATAGATACTCACCATCATTACACTCTACATTGTATCATTACCTTTTATAGATACTCACCATCATTACACAGTACAATGTGTCATTACCTTTTATAGATACTCACCATCATTACACTGCACAATGTGTCATTACCTAGTATAGATACTCTCCATCATTACACAGTACAATGTGTCATTACCTTTTATAGATACTCACCATCATTACACTGCACAATGTGTCATTACCTAGTATAGATACTCTCCATCATTACACAGTACAATGTGTCATTATCTAGTATAGATACTCTCCATCATTACACTGTACAATGTGTCATTACCTAGTATAGATACTCATAATCATTACACAGTTCAATGTGCTGATTCTGTACTTGGTGATGACAAAGAAAGTCAGACAAACATTTCAACTGAATTCATAAACTCCATAACACCCTCTGGAATGCCACCACATATTTTGCAGCTAAAGAAAGGTGCAATTGTCATGTTACTGCAAAACATGAACCCCAAAAAAGCCCTATGCAATGGTACCAGATTAATTGTACAAGGACCATTTCATACATGCTAACATTCTAACTGGTACTCATAAAGGAGAGAGAGTTTTCATACCAAGAATAGATTTGGCACCAATTGAAAGTAGCCTCCCTTTTGTACTTCAAAGGAGACAATTTCCCATCATCAGGGCATTTGCCATGACCATTAATAAATCACAAGGACTAACTTTCAAATCTGTGGGTATCTTTTTAGAAGAACCAGTATTTGCACATGTCCAGCTGTATGTTGCATTTTCAAGATGCAAGAATCCAGAGGCTATTAAAGTTTACATTGCAAACAACCAAATTCAGGGTGGTTTATTAGATGATGGCTGCATTTTTACGAAAAACATTGTCTACTATAAGGTACTATAACTTAAATTAAAAAAAGGATAACTTTCACAAGACGTAAAAAAAAAGTGAAAAATGCTTTCGCTTCAAGGACAAATTAACAAGAAAAAATAAATAAAAATAGAGAACAGTGGTTTTATTTTGAGGACAAACTTTTATGTCACTCAGATTTTTTTTAGAGGACCACTGTTTCACTAAGAAACTATGAAATGGCAAAACCCATAGAGAACAGTAGTTATACCCCATGGAGGAACTTTTATGTCTCTGGGTCTCTTTTTAGAGGACCACTATTTCACATAGGAAACTCTATGTGCCATTTTCAAGAATTACAATAATTACAACAAAAGGTAAAAAAAAAAAAATCAACAAAGACAAAGTAACATATTGAAATTTCATGCATGCTTAGCCCCACAAAACACTTTGGTTGCATTTTATAACAATTCAAGTTTAAATTTTACTACATTAAGTTACTGTTTGTAATGTTACTATTTTTTTTAAAAAGTTGTTTCATTCTATATATTTAAAATGTCATGTTAAGAAGAGGAGGAGCTTTTGTTGTACAATGTAAATGTTTAAATAAATGGGGAATATTAATCCCGGGAGTAATCTGATCATCAGTTAATGGGGTCAGGAAGGCATAATTTCCCCCCCCCCTTGGATAACTTTCAATGGGGGTTTTTACTGTTTGCCTTCCTCTGGATTTAATACCTATGTAGCTTACCAGTTGTTGATCTACAAGTTGCATGTTACAAACCATTATGTAATATTTACAATACTCATTCATACAACGTTGACCTGTTCTTACATTAAATTGCTAATATTGTTTAAAAAAGATGGTTATTATTATTATAGTTCATTTATCACAAACCGACATATTCCGTAGCTCTGTACATAAATTAAGTTCAGACAAAGATAAATACAAATGAACAAATAGCAAAGCAAGGAGGGCCCTGTCTTTGAGCTAGGAATCCAATGTCCATGGTGAATTCCCAAAGTACTTAGGATAGAAACTCGCAGATTTTCAATCTAAGTTATAGTGAGTAGTAAAAGAGGGAGAAAGAGGTGATAAGCGTGTTAGGGGGAAAGGTGATACGCTTCTTTAAAGAGATGCATTTTAAGGGACTAGGGGCAGCAAGAGAAAAGCCCTTGAGGCGGGAGTGAGAGGAGGTGACAATAGTTATAGAAAGAAGAAGGTCATTAGCAGAACGAAGAGGGCAGGTGGGGGAGTATTTGGAGATGAGAGCAGAGATGTATGGGGGAGCGTTATTGTTGAGGGCTTTGTAAGTTAGGGTCATGATTTAAAATTTTATTCTGGAGGCTATGGGAAGCCAGTGGAGTGATTGACAGAGAGGTGATGCTGACACTGAACGTTGTGTACAGAAGATGAGTCTAGAAGAGGCATTCATAATGGATTGAAGTGGAGATAGTCGGGTAGTCTGTAGGCAAACAAGAAGCGAGTTGCAGTAGTCTAGTCGAGAGATGATGAGAGAGCTTTTAAGCATTTTAGTTGTGTCTTGTGTAAGATAGTGACGAATTCTGGAGATTTTTTTAGATGGAGAAGACAAGATTTAGTTAGTGATTGTATGTGAGGGATGAAAAACAGGGGGGTGCATTAGAACTCAAAGACAACGGGCTTGGGAGGAGGGGGTGATGATGTCTTTGTTGACAGTGAGAGAGATGTGAGAAAATTATGCTTTGGGAGAGGGAGGGAAGATAAGGAGTTCAGTTTTAGACATGTTGAGTTTGAGATGGTGGGTGGACATTCAAGAGGATATACTAGAGAGGCAGTTGGAGACGTGTGTTAGAAGAGAGGGGATAGATCTGGTGCTGAGAGGTAGATTTGGGTGTCATCTGCATAGAGATGATAATGAAGTCCAAAAGAGTTTATGAGGGTTCCAAGTGAGGAAGTGTAAATGGAGAAGAGGAGGGGGACTAGGACTGATTCTTGGGGTACACCAACAGACAGGGGATGAGGAGAAGAAGAGGTGTCAGAGAAGGAGATACTGAATGATCGATTTTGTATGTATGATGAGCAGTGTCTCGAATACAGAGGGAGAAGAGGATATACAGTAGAAGTGGATGGTCGACAGTGTCAAAGGCAGCAGAGAGATCCAGAAGAAGAATTAAAAAGTGACCTTTTGACTTGGCAGTAAGCAGGTCATTGGTGACTTTAGTGAGAGCTGTCTCTGTGGAGTGTTGGGGCCGAAAGTCGGATTGGAAGGTGTCAAGATGGGAGTTAATAAAGCTGGTAAGGCGGTTATAGATAAGCTGCTCCAGCAGTTTGGAAGACAGGAGAAGCAGAGAGATAGGGCAGTAGTTAGATGCAACGTCAGAGTCAGATGAGGGTTTTTTGAGGGTGGGTATAACTATGGCATGTTTTAGAAAAGATGGAAACATGCCAGTAGTAAGGGAGATGTTGAAAATATGTGTGAGAGCTGGGATTAGTGTGGTAGAGAGGGGGGAGATGAGCTAAGATGGAATAGGATCCTGAGGACAGGTAGTGTGGCGAGTGGATGATAGCAGTTTGGAGACTTCATCCTCTGTAGCCGGATCAAAGCAGTTCAAAGTGGCTGTTGGATTGGAGAAGGGAGAAGACTGGGTGTTGTTGGTTGGTTGAGAGGGTGGAGTGTGAGAGCCACGATGAGATGAGAGTTCATCGTGGATGTTTTGAATTTTATGAATAAAATAGTTGGCAGTGGTTTACCAGTTGGACACCTACAAGCTGCATGTTAAAAAAATAAATACATTTGATATAATTGTTTTAGATAATAGATAATAACAATTTTAAAAGTGTCAATTACTTATATTAAGTGCAAAACAGTATTAAAAAAATACACATTTAATTACCATTGTTTTATTTTCAAAGTCCCGCGTGCCTGACATTGTTGGTGTGTTACTGTCTTCGTGGCATATTTTTCAAAATCCTTTGTGACTGGCGTTGCTCAGCCTCATTTTTATCAGTTTCTTCATTTTTAAGTTTTTTGTCCGCCATCTTTTTCATCGCTAAGACGTTTTTTGCTTGCCACCTCACTCCCAGGCTCTCCTCCTATGCTGTCTGTGAGGGTGTAATTATTTTGCTTTAATTATTTTGTTTATTTTTTGTGTTTTTAGAGTTACGCGCTAGATACAATCTTGGCCGTTAACTTAGCAAACTGCGTTCCTCGCGATCAGCGACAAAGTGGTTATTTTTTCGCCTTCACAGCTCTTTGCAGCCTAAGTCCTGTGCCACTGGCGATAGGTGCCTTTGTCGCTCTTCTCGAGCCCTCGCAAATTGCAGCCAATTTGAGGCTTTTGCTTCTTTGAGCACCTTCAGGGCTCATCCAAGCCCCGCTGTGAGCGCCTTTGGTGCTCACTGCGAGCCTCTCGCCTCTTGTACTTCAAATTTCCGCCTTTGCAATGATCACCTTCAGCGCTCATCGCAAGCCCCACAATGAGCGCCTACGGTGCCGCCTACTGTACGGGCCGCTCACTGCAGGGTTCATGAACCTGTTAGTTTTGTGCTTGGGAATGCCAAGTGTCTCTTTCCAGCATTTCCCCCCTTTCCCTTCCCTGTGTGTTTCCCCTCTGTGTTTTATTTTCAAAGTCCCGCGTGCCACTGGGTTCTCCGTCGTGTATTTTCGAAGTCCTGCGTGCTAGGCATTAGTGAGCCTCGTTTTCATCCTGTTTCAGATTTTTTGCGGTTTTCGTGTGCCATTCTATTTCACACTTTCGTGTAGTGAAAAACGCCAATTATTGTTGTCATTCGCTTTCAACCTCCCTCCCAGGCTTCCGGTGTCTCAGCCCCGTGCTGTGTGTGAGTAGGTTGTAATTTTGTGTACATTGTTTTTTTTATTGGTGGGTTTTTAGAGTTACGAGATCTGCGGCTGCTTCTCCCCGCATGCCTGGCATTGTTCATGTAAGCGTTACTGGGTTCTCCGTCATGTATTTTCTAAGTCCTGTGTGCTTGGCATTGGTAAGCCTTGTCTTCATCCTGTTGTTGCTTTTTTTGTCTGACATTTTTTCCGCTTAGACCATTTTTCTTGTGTTGGAAAATGCCAAATATTGGTTCTAATGCACTTGCAACCTCACTCCCAGGCTTCCTGTGTCTCCCCCGTCCTGTGTGTGAGTGTGTAGTAATTTTGTGTGCATTTGTTGTTTTTTTTGGTGGGTCTTTAGAGTTACCCACTGCGTGGCTGCTTCGCCTCGCTTTGTGAGGCTCACATGTTTGACCGCACCAATGGCTGCAATGAGCATCTTTGGCGCTCATTGCAGCCTAAGTGCTGCATGGCTGCTTAAGTGCTGAGTGGCTGCTTCTCCTCGCATCTCGAGGCTCGAATGTGTGACGACAAATTGCAGTTTGACAACTACTGTATTATATGTGATAGATAGATAAACCCCACCCCACTAATTACAGAAAATAATAAAACCTAAATCATATAAAATAAAAAATCAACATTGCAGAAAAAAAACCTACATTACAACCCCCTCACTACAGAAAAAAATCAAATAAATACTTACACACATGAAAAGGAAATACATACAAAATATATACATTACAATATAATAAAAAACAAATCAAATACAGCACCCTCATCTAAGATACATTCAATCCTATGTAAAATGCACACATACCCAACTCTCTAATATCCAGAAAATCCTATCTAACATACAATAAATCCTATCTCCATACACAAACCCCGCAGCCAGTCAGAATGCACAGATGCCTCCAGCTAATCACCCCATGGGAGTGTATCCCATTGTGATTGGCTGAAGGCAATAAAGCCTTCTGATTGTCTAATGCACCTGTCATTCTGTTTTAAACCAATCAGAATGGGATAAGGGGGTGTATCACATTCTAATTGGCTTATATTTGATTAACATTGTTTTCAGCCAATCAGAAGGCACCATTGCCAATTTTCTTCCAGAAAAGGCTCTAGCAAGTTCATTAGCGTGTGAGTGACAGTGTTAAATAATGGATTGTGGGAGTCTGTATTGACCCACATGAGTGTCAGGGTTAATTAAGGGATTATGGGGTTCTTCATTGACCCCCATGAGTGACAGGTTTAATTAAGGGCTTATGAGGGTTTATTGACCACCAGGAGTGACAGTGTTAATTATTGGATTATGGGGGTCTGTATTGATCCCCATGAGTGACAGGGTTAATGAAGGGCTTATGGTGGTCTGTATTGACCCTCATGAATGACAGGGTTAATGAAGGCCTTGTGGGGGTCTGTTTTGACCCCCATGAGTGACAGGGTTAATGAAGGGCTTATGGGGGTCTGTATGACCCCAATGAGTGACAGTGTTAATTAAGGGTTTATGGGGGCTGTATTTACCCCCATGAGTGACAGGGATAATTAAGGGCTTATGGGGGTCTGTATTGACCCCCATGACTGCCAGGGTTAATGAAGGGCATATGGGGGTCTGTTTTGACCCCCATGAGTGACAGGGTTAATTAAGGGATTAAGTGGGTCTGCATTGACTCCCATGAATGACAGGGTTAATTAAGGGTTTATGGGGGTCTGTATTGACCGCCATGAGTGTCAGGGTTAATTAAGGGATTATGGGGGTCTGAATTCACTGCCATGAGTGTCAGGGTTAATTTAGGGATTATGGGGGTCTGAATTGATCCCCATGAGTGACAGGGTTTATGAAGGCCTTATGGGGGTCTGTATTGACGCCCATGAGTGACAAGATTAATGAAGGGCTTATGGGGTCTGTATTGACCCCCATGAGTGACAGGGAAAATTAAGGGCTTATGGGGGCCTGCATTGACCACCATGAGTGACAGGGTTAGTTAACGGCTTATGGGGGGTCTGTATTGACTCCCATGAGTGACACGGTTAATTAAAGGTTTATGGGGGTCTGTATTGACCCCGATGAGTGACAGGGTTAGGAAGGGCTTATGGGGGTCTGTATTGACACCATCTGTGATGTTTAATGTGGGGTTAATGTGGGGTTCTCCAGCATTCGGGGGGTTCATTTTAGGTGACACAAGGTATGGAGAGGAGGAGGGGAAGAGAGATACAGGGTAAGAAGAGAAGGAGGGGAAGACAGACACAGGGTAAGGAGAGGAGGAGGGAAGAGAGACACAGGGTATGGAGAGGAGGAGGGGAAGAGAGACACAGGGTAAGGAGAGGAGGAGGGGAAGAGAGACACAGGGTAAGGAGAGGAGGAGGGGAAGAGAGACATAGGGGAAGGAGAGGAGGAGCGGAAGAGAGACACAGGGGAAGGAGAGGAGGAGGGGAAGAGAGACACAGGGTATGGAGAGAAGGAGGGGAAGAGAGACACAGGGGAAAGAGGAGGGGAAGAGAGACACAGAGGAGGGAGAGGACTAAGTGCTGTGAGTTAACCGTTTTGTGGGGTGTTTTGTGACATAGGTGTGGCGCCGTAGAACTAAGTGCTGCAAGTTAACGGTTGTTGTGGGATGATTTTGTTGCAAAGTGAGGTGCCGTAGAGCCTCCACCTCCGCAAATGCGGCCCCTCACTTCACAGTTTGACAACTATTATATGTGATACTCCATAGCTTTATACAGTGCAGCATCAAACAGTGCAGCATGCTAATTACAGGGTATAGATATTAGCATCTGTATAAAGAGCTAACTCTGTAACTTGTGCTCCCGTTTCCTTCATTAGGTGTGTACCATGATCAAAGATGCCGTAGTAAATTGGAGCGCGGATCAGAAGGTGCCATATGCCTGCAAAGAGAACATGTGGATTGGATATGAAGATCGTCAGAGTTACCAATGCAAAGTAAGATTACTTTCTGCATGGAGGGTTATAGGAAAAGTAATGAATAAATGGTATTCTGTGGATATGATGTGATTTTGGGTCTTATTAAAGGACTGTAAGGTACATATAAGGCATTTTTAGGTTTTCAGCTGATATTTCATGTCTTGGAGATTCATGTTGGGCATCTGGGAAGTGGCTTTGTGGTACATAGGACCTGTGGAGTCATTGGGGTCAATATTGATGTTAAATGGGTTCATTGTTTTGTGGTCTTAGAGAGGGTTTAATAACAACATGTTAAGGAAACTCTAAGTTACAACATAAGGACAGATTTAAAAATTATCTCCATTTTTTCTTCCTGCGCTGAGGAATTCAAAACCCAAAACTGAGTAAAATCCTTCAGCAAATTATTTTAATTTGGATAGATGTTTTTTCTCCCAAGTAACACGTTCCTCATATTTTTCAAATAATTACAGAGTTGTTATTTTATTTACAAATATGTTGGTTTATAGACAAATATTTATACATCCCAATGAGCACCAGATATGGTTTATAAAGAAAAAGTTTCTATGGGTTCGGTGCTCATTGACAAAGAGATAAAAGAGATTTTAAAAAATCCCCTCACGTAATCTTGTTCAAATGTTTTAATATTTCAGAGAAGTTATACCCCAGTAGAGATGCTTAGACTTTAAATTTTGTTAAGAAAAATCAAAATAAGCAGATAAAAGTTCATAATTCTATGGAATCCATTTACTGGGAAAATAACATTTCTGTTTCTATTATGAGTCAGAATGCTTCCCCATCAGGGTTGTTCCCTTTATCTCTTTTTGTGTATTGTCTTAGACCCATTTTCCAGTTCCTGGATTTTAGCCCATTGATTCGCCATAAAGGACAGTATGCTTGGCTCCAGTATATTGTAATCTGTTTTGTTCCATTGTTTGCTAGATGAAGTTAATGTACTCCATTTGAGGTCTGGAGACAGCATTGTGTGTATTTGGAGGTTGGCCTATTTTTCATAGGTGCCAGACAGGAATCCAGGAGGCCAGACTATTAGACCCCATGTGGTGTTTATCTGCGAAACCCTGTCATTGTTGTCTTGGATACATCCCCCTCTGTATCTAATCCCTATAAATATTGTTGACGTTCCAAAAACAAATCAGTTCACTGCTAAGACATATAGAAAATATATGTTCTCTTTAATCCTGGTGGCTGTGATACTGATCCTATCTCCACCTTGCAAGTAATTTGTCCTGGTCACTACCACGGAAGGTTACTGAGGCTCATGGAAATGCTGATTCCTGATGGAGACAGAAGCCAGATATCAGGGTGCTGGTGCTCAGATTTCCAAGAACTCAGCGGCCCTTGTGGGTAGTTAACCTGTAGTCTATAGCAGGTGGCCCTGGGTATTAATAGCCCCTAACCCAGGATCGTCACATGTATACATATTATAGAAATAAAAGCTGAAGCCATTAGAAAACACACCTCGACTTCATGTATTTTTACAGGGAAATGTATCTTTATATGCTGATGACATCACTCTGACTATCCAATGTCCATTCTATCATTCTAGCTTTTAATATGGAGCTCTGTCCATTCATATAGTCAATATAGCTAATTCAGAGGCATTGGGTATAGGTTATCTTAAACCAGGCATTTATACTTCTTACTCAAAATTATAACCTTTAGTAGGGAAATTGTATTAACCACCTTTGAATTTGTGTTTCTAAAAACCCTTTGACTGTGGTTAGAGATAATTTGTATCCTTTGAAGTCTCAACTGCTAACATGGAATGACCTGAACATGATTAGGTGAAATCGCCTGCATAAAATGTCGGTTTTGATTCGGTTTTATTAGAGTGTCTTTGTTTATTTAGGTCTCTGTCAGTTTATGTTCTTAACTATTTATTTAAGCAATTCCACTCATAAACCTAGGGTAGCCAAGGAAGTGTTGCAGAGACCATTTATGGAAAGTGGGGCTCAAGCCCAAATATATACTTCTATCACAAGGCAACTATGTGTGAGGAATTGACTCTGCTGGGTTTTGAACCCTGGTCCCCAGGCTGCTATACCTCTTCCCTACCACTGCGCCATCCTGCCTTTGTGAATTTCATTGAGATCTGATAACCTTGACTCTGCTAGCAATTGTATCAATGCCTAAGTCTCTTCAGCTGTGCCTGGTCAGATGTCTGGTCCTTGGCCTATATAAGGCACTTCCTGTCAATGTACCTTGCCAGATTATTGTGTGGTTCCTGATCACTTCAATAAAGCGTGTTCCTGTTTTACCTACAAGTTGCTGAACTGGATTATTGCTGACCTTGGCTGCTGGTCTCCACAACCTTGTGATTCCTATATCATTACAGAATAATCTGGCCCTTTCATGGAGACCGCCGGGACAGATTCTGCATTGGCCCAGCAGGTTGCTTTTACTGCAAGAACTGTGCAGATCCAGACACAGACCATTCAAGTGCTGCAGGACCAGGTAGCTGAACTGCAAAGTAAAGTTCAGTCAATGCACAGTGAGTATACCAGCTACAGGGCACGTGATGTTGCGGCTGCTACTGTTACACCTGCACAAGACGCCCACTTGCCCCTACCAGAAAAGTTTGGAGGAGATCGCAAAAGATTTAGGGGTTTCCTAAATCAATGCCGTTTGCATTTCATGATGTTACCTCACCGATTTCCATCTGAAAGAGAAGGTGGGATTTATTTTTTCCCTATTCAATGATGAAGCCCTGGCTTGGGGCTCCCCTCTTCTGGAACAGGACAGTCCAGTCTTGGGTAATCTAAATGACTTTCTTGAGGCCATGTGCCTAGTTTTTGATGACCCCAATCGATGTGCTACAGCAGAAGCCACTCTCCTTCATTTGCATCAAGGGAGGCGCTCTGTGGCTGAATATGCTGCTGAATTCAGACAGTGGGTTGCTGATACTACCTGGAACCAATCAGCCCAGAGGTTCCACTTCAGAAAGGGTCTCTCAGAAGCTATAAAAGATGAGTTAGCTTGTGTTGATCTTCCTGCTGACTTTGATGCATTTGTGCGTTTGGCTATCCGTATTGATCACAGACTGTCTGAAAGAAGATTAGAAAGACAGGGCTCTTTTAGACCAAGTGTGTAGCGGAGAGGCAATATTCCCCAGGTTATCTCCGCTTATAATCCCAGTGAGGCTCAGGAACAAGTAAATGGTAAATCCACAGGCAAGGTTTCCAACAGGTAAAATAATAGCAATATCCCAACCGCAATCCCAATAACTGGACGACAGGAGCAGAACTACTCTTTAATGACAGGGGATCTCCTTTTATGCAATGGTGCCCTCTGAAGGGCTACACCCACATAATTATCACAACAGCCAATTATATACATGGTTCAACCCCCACGTCTCCTCCCCTCAGATAACAGGTAACACAATTAAAACAGACACAATTTTAACCACATTCTGGATGTACCGCAAAAACAGGGGGTACACCTTTAATTCCAGTACCGTTCAGTAGCTCTCACCCAGGGGAACAACATATAAAAAAATGGCATGAATCAGACCAGGGGTTCAAAAGTTAGTAAAAGTATCTTTTACCCATAACACACAGACATTTCACAGGCAATACACATAGAGGGACAATAGGTGAGTCATACCTCCCTGAGGCTACCTGGCAACTTTGATATAATCAGACAATGATTAGATCAGCCTTCTTTGTTCTTATGTCTGAGAATGAAAACACTTTATACAATCGTCTTCCTTATCTGTAACAGGATTATCTCCCATGCCAAATAGCTGCAATAGTCTGGGACAATATTCTGCAGAGCATAAACCAACATACATTTCTTTTAACACAAGTACAGCATACAGTTATGCGAATGCAGCTTATTCACAGTAACTTGCAGGACAGCCCAGGGCCATCCGCTACAAAGTGCTACTCCTATTTCCTATAAAAAAAAATCTACTCCGACCCCACAAACACCTACAGACGCTGAGCCAGAGGCTATGCAGGTAAATCTAATAAGAGGGCGATTATCCAATGAAGAAAAACAGTGGCGACGCACTCACAATTTATGGCTGTATTGTGGTAGTGCAGGGCACTATGCCATCAATTGCCCTAGCAAATCCAAAAGAACAATAGCTATGGCTGCTGAGGGTGCACAGATTCGACACCAATCCCAGATTTCAGATCAACTGGATTCTGTCACACAACCCTTGTTTTCTCTGGCTCATGGTGAAGAGGGTATGTTGACTCAACATCCTCATTTTGTGGTGCCTATCACGTTGCAATGTGGTGATCGTAAAATTTCAACTACTGCTATGATAGATCCTGGAGCAGGCGGAAACTTTATGGACATCAAGTTTGCAACAGGAAATAGAATTCAGTTTATCCCTAACTCTTCACCTATGTTAATGGAGACAGCAGACGGTTCTCCACTTACGCCAGGCCCAGTTACACATGAGACTGTGCCCTTAAAGTTGACTCTGGAAGTGAATCACCATGAGGCTATATCTTTCCACTTAATTTCCTCAACACAGTTTCCAGTGATTTTGGGGGTACCTTGGCTTGCTCTGCATAACCCACAGATTGATTGGAAGATCAGAACTTTGTCCATTCCTTCAGAACACTGCTTAATGAATTGTCAACCCACTAAGGTAACACCTGTTGCCACAACAATTAATGAAATGGTTGCTACAAACTTGACTAAGCTTCCTCTACAATATCGGGATTTTTCAGATGTCTGTGATAAGAAGAATGCTGATCAGCTTCCACCCCACAGGCCTTATGATTGCCCAATAGAGCTGTTGCCTGGGGCTGCTATCCCATTTGGCCGTATATATTCCCTTTCTGAGCCTGAATTGAAAGCTTTTCGTGAATACTTACAAGAAAATCTTGCCAAAGGCTTTATTCGACCATCTACTTCTCCAGCAGGAGCTCCTATATTCTTAGTAGAAAAGAAAGATGGCAGCCTACGGCCATGTGTTGATTACAGGGACATTAATAACAACACTGTTAAAAACCGCTACCCCTTGCCTCTCATTCCTGAACTTTTGGAGAGACTTCGCTCAGCTAAAATATTTACGAAGCTTGATCTTCGGGGGGCATATAATCTGGTTCACATAAGACCAAATGATGAATGGAAAACAGCTTTCAGAACCAGGTACAGGCATTACGAATATCTAGTAATGCCATTTGGGCTGTGTAATGCCCCTGCAACTTTCCAGCATCTTATCAATGATGTACTACGAGATCTCCTGGATCAGTTTGTTGTGGCATATTTGGATGATATCCTGATATTTTCTGATAGTCTTGAAAACCACAGAAAACAGGTCCGTATAGTTCTGGAGCGCCTTCGTACCCACTACCTATACATTAAACTGCAAAAATGTGAGTTTGAACAAACAGAAATTCAATTCCTGGGGTATGTAATAACTCCCAAAGGTTTAAGTATGGACGCAAGTAAAATTAAAGTGTGCTGGACTGGCCCATCCCCAAGAATGAAAAAGATATTCAGAGATTTGTGGGGTTTGCCAATTTTTACAGGCGTTTCATTAAGAATTTCTCTGCCGTTATTACACCGATCACTGAACTCACATGTAAAGGGACTCATTTTCAGTGGTCCGATAAGGCTGATACCACATTTTCCTGATTAAAGACTCTGTTTATATCTGCCCCCATCCTGGTACATCCTCAGCCAGAATTACCATTTATTGTGGAAGTTGATGCTTCTGATTCAGCTGTTGGTGCTATACTGTCTCAAAGGACTGGACCCAAGATGCTGTTACATCCGTGCGCCTTCTATTCCCGCCAGATGGTGCCAGCAGAAAGAAACTATGACATAGGGAATAAAGAACTATTGGCTATAAAAGCTGCCTTCACCAAATGGAGACATCTCTTGGAGGGAGCTACCCATCCAATTACTGTCCTCACAGATCACAAAAATCTGGAATGTATTCGATCAGCTAAGAGACTGTCAGCCAGACAAGCACGCTGGTCCCTATTCTTCTCGAGGTTTAATTTTTTGGTTACATACCGTCCTGGCTCCAAGAATGGTAAGGCGGATGCTTTGTCTAGAATAGCTGACCCCCTCCATACTACCGTAACCAAGACCACCATCTTGCCGGAGGATATATTTATAGGAGTCACATTTCCTTCTGATCTGATGTCTCGCTTTAAAAAGGGCTATGCTGTAGACCCAGTTCTTCGTGATCCTCCTTGTGATCTCCATATGACGATGCTTAATGGGTTTTGGATTTTTTAACAACGTCTGTTTGCTCTGGACCTTTTACGTCTCTACCATGACTCAAAACCAGCAGGTGATCCAGGAATCCGAAAGACACAAGAGCTACTTGCCCGATCCTTTTGGTGGCCCAAGTATTATGAGGATGTTAAGAAGTATGTGTCCTCTTGTGATGCATGTGCCAGACATAAGACTCCTCGCTCATCCCCTGTTGGCTTGCTTCAGCCTCTTCCGATTCCTCATCATCCCTGGGGATCTATATCCATGGACTTTATTGTGGAACTACCTCACTCTAAGGAACACACTACCATTCTTGTTGTTGTGGACAGGTTAACTAAGATGGGTCATTTCATACCAGCTCGTGGTCTCCCTTCAGCTAAACAGATAGCTGACCTGGTTATTCAGGAAATATTTTGCTTGCATGGAGTGATGAAGTAGTTTCTGACAGGGGAGTGCAGTTTACATCTCGTTTTTGGAAACATTTTTGTTCTAATCTAGGTATTAATGTAAATCTGTCGTCAGCTTTTCATCCACAAAGTAATGGACAGACTAAGCGAACCAACCAGACTTTGGAGCAATATTTGCGTTGCTATATTAGTTACCTGCAGGATGACTGGCTGGATTTTCTACCCACGGTGGAGTTTGCCTAATAACAATGCCCAACACTGCTCCACTTCTTTGAGTTCATTTTTTGCCAACTATGGTTACCATCCAACCTTTCTAGTGAGTCTCCCAATTACTACTTCCATTCCTGCAGTCACTGATCGGCTAACCACCTTACGAGATTCCCAAGACCTTGTGAAGGAGACTCTTTCGAAGGGTCAGGAATGTTACAAGAGAGCTGCTGATGATCAACATGTTTATCATGTTGGTGACAAGGTTTGGCTGTCAAAAAGGAATCTTAAGCTTAAGGTTCCTTCTCATAAATTGGGTCAGAGGTTCATGGGACCTTTTGAGATCATCGCTCAGATCAATGCTGTCACTTTTCGTTTGCAACTTCCAGATTCCATGAGAATACATCTGGCATTTCTTGTTGCACTGCTGAAACCTTTCCATGGCCGAGCCCTGCCTGCCCCACCTCCAGTCCTCGGGGATGGTGAGGATGAATACGAGGTGGAGAAAATTCTGGACGCAACAAGCTACAGTATCTGGTCCGCTGGAAAGGTTATGGTGAGGAGGAGAGTTCGCGTGAACCAGTGGACAATATTCATGCTCCTGATCTCCTTCGGACCTTTCATGTGCAGTACCCTGCTACACCGGGTAATAGGGCATCCAGAGGCTGCACCTATAGAGGCGGGGGTAATGTGAGGAATTGACTCTGCTGGGTTTTGAACCCTGGTCCCCAGGCTGCTATACCTCTTCCCTACCACTGCGCCAGCCTGCCTTTGTGAATTTCGTTGAAATCTGATAACCTTGACTCTGCTAGCAATTGTATCAGAGCCTAAGTCTCTTCAGCTGTGTCTGGTCCTTGGCCTATATAAGGCACTTCCTGTCAATGTACCTTGCCAGATTATTGTGTGTTCTTGATCACATCAATAAAGCTTGTTCCTGTTTCACCTACAAGTTGCTGAGCTGGATTATTGCTGACCTTGGCTGCTGGTTTCCACAACCTTGTGATTCCTATATCATTACACTATGATAACTCACATCCTTGATTGGTTTTATAATAAAGCGTTATTGAATTTTAATGAAATAGAATCTCATTGGATTTTCCAAATAAGAGACATAAGTTAAATTGACAGATTTGAAACCATCATACGACTCACCTTCTGCATCTATCTCCATATCTTTACTTCCCTTGGCTTCAAAACTGTAGCTCATCTACAACCACTTAATCCAATTCCTTTCCTCCAACTACATCCTTGGCCATTCCAATCTGGCTTCTGCCCCAACACTCCACAGAGATAACTCTCACAAAAGTCACTAATGCTCACTACCAAATCAAATGGGCACTTCTCAATTCTAATTGTTCTGGATCTCTCTTCTGCCTTTTATACAGGTGAACATATTTTCTTATCCAAATTCTCCACTCACTTGACATAACCAAAGGATCAGACTTAGGACCCCTCCTCTTCTTCATCTTTGTTTCCTCTCTAGATACCCTAATAAAATATTTTGGATGTCAGTATCATCTATATGCTGATCTACCTCTCAGGAACAAATCTCTTCTAGAACATGGATGACCACCCATCGACTCAAACTCAACATGTCAAAGACTGAGCTCCTAATGTTTTCACTTTCTCTGCTAAAGCTTCAATTCCTCAAATATCCCTAACTTTTAATCATGCCATCATTTATCCCAACCACTCAGACATGTAGTCTTGGAGTTCCATTGGATCCAGCATCTTTCTTTCGTTCCTCACATGCAATCAATAACCAAATTATGTCATTTTTTATCAGTAAACATGTCCAAAATACATTACTTGCACAAGACACAACTAAAATTCTAATCCATTCTCTGTAATCATATTTCACCTTGACTACAGAAACTCGCTTCTTGCAGGCCTCCCCATCATGTGTCTGTCTACACTCCAATCCATAATGAACACCTCTACTAGCCTCCAGAATAACATTTTAAATAATGACGCTAACATATAAAAGCCATTAACAACACTGCAATCCCTTATATATTTGCCCTCATCTCAAAATATTCCGTAACCACTCTCTTCACTCTGCTAATGACCTTCTTTCCTCCTCTCTTGTCAACTATTCTTACACTCACTTCAGGACTTTTCTTGAGCTGCATCCATTCTGTCTATCTGCCTCACTCTACTAGACTTTGTTCCTGCCTCAAAAGCTTCAAAAACTTGCTGAAAATGCATATGTTGAAATAATCTTATCACCTTCAGCCTTCAACTGCATCTCTACAGTATAATATCACAATGTACAATGTAACAAGCAAACATCTCAATGTACATCAGCCTACGGAAGATGAGCCCATCTGGTCATAAGGTGGCTACCACATTACTGAAGAAGAGCAGAGGGCAAGTAGCACCAGATCTAATGAAGTGGTTGGACCAAAGCCAAAAGGACCCACAGTTGCAGATGTGTCTGAAGGGGAAAGGATAGTCCGCTGCAGCAAAGAACAATTCTCATTGGAGTCTGGAATGTTTGAACTATTAACCAAGGTAAACTAAATGTGGTCAAACATTAGATGACAAGGTTAAACATTAATATCCTGGGAAATTAGTGAACTTAAATGGACTGGAATGGGACAATTCACATCAGAAAACCACCAGATCTTCTAATGTGGTCAAGAATGCCGCAGAAGAAATGGAGAAGTCCTCATTGTCAATGAGATGGTGGCCAAAGCAACGCTCAGTTAAAACCCAATAAATGGCAGAATAATTTAAATTCAAATTCAAGGCAAGTCATTTAATATCACAGTGATCCAATACTATGCTCCAACCACGGATGCTGAAGTGGCCGAAGTTGTCCAGTTCTATGAAGATATTCAACATGTAATAGATATAACACCAAGAAAATATGCTACAATAATCATAGTAGATTGAAATGCTAAAATTGGGAACGGAAGGAAACCTGGAAAACCTGTCCTTGGAGTACAAATTATAACTTTTGGTAAAAAAAATTGATTTGTGTTTCTAAAAACCCTATAAATTTACTTAGGGATAATTTGTATCCTTTGAAGTCTAAACTGCTAAAATGGAATGACCTGAAGATATCATGATTAGGCGAAACCTGCATAAAATGTCGGTTTTAAGGCAATTTCTTGGTTTATTTAGGTCTTTGCGAGTTTATGTTCTTAAGTATTTACTTAAGCAATTCACCTCTGTTTTACTCCAATTTATTTGGAGCTGTCATAAACCTAGTGAAGCTAAGGAAGTGTTGCAGAAACCTTTTAAGGAAAGTGGGGCTTAAGCCCCAAATATATACCTCTATTACAAGGCAACTATGATAACTCACATCCTTGATTGTTCTTATGGTAAAACCTTATTGAATTGTAATGAATTAGATTTCATTGGATTTTTTATATAAGGCACATAAGTTAAATTGACATACAACAGATTTGAGACCTAAAATTATTATTGTGTATGAACATTTAGAATTAATTATAATCTAATAACGGTATAATCATTTCCTTCCTTAAGAATGCCTATTTGATTAATTAGGTCAAATTATATTTAAGATGGCGTTATATAACTGGACTAATACTTTTTTTTATTACAGCTAATCCCTCCCATCTCTACACCCTTATCCCAGCTCTCACACATGTATGTAACCTCTCCCAATACACTAGCATGTAGCATGTAGCATGTTTCTGCCTTCTGCCCCAACACCCCACAGAGAGAAATCTCACAAAAGTCACTAATGCTCACTACCAAATCAAATGGTCACTTCTCTATTCTAATTGTTCTGGATCTCTCTTCTGCCTTTTATACAGGTGAACATATTTTCTTTTACAAATTTTCCACTCACTTGACATAATCAAAGGATCAGACTTAGGACCCCTATTCTTCTTCATCTATGCATACCTCCTTGATACCCTAATAAAATCTTTCTGATGTCAGTATCATCTATATGCAGATACTCAGAACTAGGTCTACCCCATCTCTTCTATCACATGGATGACCACCATCAACTTAAACTCAAGCTCGTAATCTTTCCACCTTTTCTGCTATAGCTTCTATTCCACAAATATCCCTAACTTTTAACAATGCCATCATCGCTCCCAACCACTCAGGCATGTTGTCTTGGGGTTCTATTGGATCCAGCCCTCTCTTTCATTAATTGCATGTAATAAATAACCAAATGTTGTAATTTTCACCTTAAAAACATGTCCAAAATACATTACTGTCTTATATAAGACACAGCTAAAATTCTAATCCATTTTCTCATCATAATGAAACCATAATGACCTCCTCTGATCTGCCATATGCAGATTTGTTTTTAATTGATCCAGAGGAAGAAAACAGAAAAAAAACAAGTGAAACGTAGGCGATCGTCTCAAAAGGGAAAAAGAAAATTAATTATTTCCTGACCCCAGATACTGGCAATCGTATTCCTCCCTGGATCAATACAAAAATATATCCAGTCCCTTTTTAAAGTTATCTATCAAATCTGCTGTAACCACATCCTTTGGTAGAGAATTCCACAGATTAACTACAGTTACTGTAAATATCTCTTTTCTTCCTTTAAGTTGGAATCTTTTTACTTATACTCTCAAAGAATGTTCCCTTGTCAGTTGAAAACCTCTTGGCACAAAAAGTTCCCCTGACAAATGCCTATATTGACCCTGGAAATATTTATATAAGGTAATTATATCCCCTCTTAGACACCTTGTTTTCTAGAGAAAATAAGTGTAATTTGGTTAGTCTTTCTTTATAACTTAGCCCATCCATTCCCCTTATTAGTTATGTTGCCCTTCTCTGTAACTTTTCCAGCTCTAAAATGTCCTTTTTATGAAGTGGTGCCCAAAATTGTCCACCATATTCCAAATGAGGGTGTACTAGAGATTTGTATAGTGGCAGAATTGTATTTGCTTCCCTTGCTTCTATACCCTTCTTAATACATACTAATATTTTACTTGCCTTTGCAGCTGCTGCTTGGCTTTGAGCACTGTTACCTAGGTGGTTGTCCACAAGCACTCCCAAATCCCTTTCAATATCAGGTACCCCTAGATTTGCTTCATTAAGATTATAAATAACTTTACATTAATTCATATTAAATCTCATCTGCCATTTAGATGCCCATTCCTCTAATTTATGTAAATCCCTTTATAATCATCATTATCTGATTTAATTACCTTGCACGACTTTGTGTCATCAGCAAAAATGGAGACACTACTTTCCAATCCCACTTCTAAGTCATTAATAAGTATGTTAAAAAGGAGAGGACCTAATACTGAATCCTGAGAAACCCCATTTACCACAGTAGTCCAATCGGAGTATGATCAATTTATAGCAACTCTTTTGCTTCCCGTCTTTTAGCCAGCTCTCGATCCTTGAGCAGATATTTACTGCAATTCCTTTATCCCTTAGTTTGGACACTAGTCTCCCATGTGGCACTGTATCAAGAGTCTTTGCAAAATCCCCAAAAAACTACATACACTGATCCTACTAACCTCCTCATAGAAACAAATTTGATTTGTTTGACATGACCTGTCCCTCATAAATCCATGTTGACTCCTACTTATGATCCTTTGCAAATATACATATTCTTGTATATTATTCCTTATCAACCCTTCTAAAAGTTTCCCACTACAGAAGTGATGCTGGCAGGTCTATAATTCTAAAAACTTGATCTTGCTCCCTTCTTAAATATAGGTATGACCTCTTCTTTTGGTCAGTGAGTCTTGATAGATTAGATATAATGGTTTGGCTATTACAGAGCCCAGTTCCCTCAGTAACCTTGGACGTATTCAACCAGGACCTGGGATTTTAGTAACATTTTTTTTTTCAACCTCTTTTAGATTTCTTCCTTTGTTAACCAGTTTTTTGGTGAAGGTAGTGTAGCCCCATTATGTTTCAGGGACCCAACCACTGATACCTCGGATACTGAAGAAAAGAACCAATTTAGCACATCTACCTTTTCCTGGTTACTAATTATCAGACACACATCTCAATTTACATAAGCCTACTGCCATATTCCCCCTTCTGGATTGCTACCTTGTTGTGGTGAGGGGGCTTGTGTACTTCAATGAAGCTCTGAGCTATACCATGTAGGATCATCCAAGATGGGCAAGTCATGGTAGAGAGGTCTAACAAATCATGTTCCACTGGAGAAGGAATCAGCAACCCACTCCAGTAATGTTGCTAAGACAACTTTATGAACAGGCACAAACAGAGACATAACCAGAAGATGAGCCCCTCAGGTCAGAAGGTGGCTACCACATTACTGTGGAAAATCAGGGGGCAAGTACAAGTGGAACCAGATCTAATGAAATGGTTCGGCCAAAGCCAAAAGGACGCCTAGTTGTGGATGTTTCTGGAGGGGAAAGGAGAGCCTGCTGCTGCAAAGAACAATTATTTTTCTAACCTGGAATGCTAGAACTATGTACAAAGGCAAACTAGATGTGGTCAAGAGTGAGACGACAAGGTTAAACATTGGTATCCAGGGAATTAGCAAACTTAAATGGACTGGAATGAGACATTTCAGATGAGCCAGCCATTAGATCTTCTACTGTGGTCAAGAATCCCGCAGAGGAAATGGAGAAGACCTCATAGTCAATTAAAGGATTATCACAGCAGTGATCAGTTACAACTCGATAAATTAAAGAATGAAGTCTATGCACCAATCATGGATGCTGAAGAAGCTGAAGTTTTCCAGTTCTACAAAGATATTCAACATCAAGAAAAGATGTTACTATCATCATAGGAGATTGGAATGCTAAAGTTTGGAACCAAAAGACCCCTGGATTAACTGGCCTTGATGTATAAAATGAAGCAGGTCAGGGATTAGTAGAATTCTGTCAAGATAAATCTCTGGTCATAGCAAACATCTTCTTCCAACAGCCTCTGAGATGACTCTACACAAGACATCACCAGATGGACAATATAGAAATCAGATTGATTATATACTTTGCAGCTAAAGATAGAGGAGCTCTATACAGTCAACAAAAACAAGACCTGAAGCTGACTGCGGCTCAGACCATGAGCCTCTTATTGCAAACTTCAGAATTAACCTGAAGAAAATCATCAGACCAAGTAGATACAAAATAAAAAAATATACCCTTGTGAATATGCAGTGGAAGTAAAGAATAGATTTAAGGGACTAGACATGGAATATAGAATGCCTGAAGAACTTTGGACCAAAGTTTGCAACATTATCCAGGAAATAGCAACAAAGAATATGCCTAAAAGAAAGAAAAGTAGGAAGGCAAATTGGCTGTCTGATGAGGCTTTTAAAATAGCCCAGGAAAGAAGGAAAGCAAACCGTAGTGGAGATAGGAAAAGATTTGTCCAACTGAATGCAGAATTCCAGAGAAAAGACAAGGAGACATTCTACAATGAGCGATGTAAAGAGATTGATGAAGATATCAATGGGTAAATCAAGGGATCTCTTCAAGGAAAGTGTGGATCTCAAAGGCACCTTTCATGCCAAATTGGGTGTGATAAAAGAAAAAAATGTTAGGGACTTAACAGAAGAAGATCAGATAGAGAAGGGGTGTCAGGAATACAATGAAGATCTATCCAGGAATGATCTTAACAGCAGTGATGGCCTCAATAGTTTATCCAATAAGCTGGAGGCAGAGATCTTGGAGAGTGAAGTGAGATGAGCCCTAGGATGCCTTGCTGATAATCCCAATTTAACTATTCAAAACTCTGCAAGATGATGCTGGGAAAGTGTTGCTTGCCTTATGCCAACACATTTGGAAGACTCAATAAAGGCCAATAGACTGGGAAAGATCAGTGTACATCCCAGTCTCAAAGACAGTGCCAAAGAGTGCTCCAATTATTGAACAATTGTACTTATTACATATGCCAGTAAGTTAATGCTTAATATTCTACACGCTCAACTCCAATAATATATGAACAGGGAACTACTAGATGTACAAGACAGGTTCTGCAGAGGAAGAGGCACAAGAAATCAATTTGCCATCAATGTATAATAGAGAAAGAGCGTTCCAGAAAATAATTTACTTCTGCTTCAAAGACTCTGAAAATGCCACCCGAGTATTCCAATTATCTGTAATATCGTAAACCATGAGTGCCTGTCCCATAACTATTCTACAGATCGCTATCACATGCAGATAATGCTTTGTAGAATCGAGTATTGAGTATTTGAATTACTCCCAATCCTCATCTGATTGGTCTAATCAATCATAACTCAGGCTGGGCTATGTCCCAGGCTGGGCTTAAACTCACGTCAGTGTTAACACAGGCTCCTCAGGTTTTAATGGGGAATTCAAGGCATGGATTAAGTCATAAAATATAATTAACAAGGCTGTGAAAACATTTGTATCAATAAACAAAGGTCAAGTGATGTCAAGTACTTTGTAAGCGATACCCCTTTGATCCTTTGTTTTGTGGTTAACCACAAATTAAGAGATACTTGACGTTCACCAGTTTCTGTGACCCCTATTGAATATAATCAGAGTTGGATTGTCTAGAACCCTTAAGGAAGTCCTGGTAGGTACCTCCCAAATTAGTCTCGAATAATAATAGCAGACTCCCTTTCAATGAAATAAAGGATTTCTAAGGGGAGGTTGTTAGTGCCCAGGCAAAACCAACAGTACAGTCCCTGGAAAACCACTGGGCTCTGCCTCTATGTTTACACTGCACAAAAGGTACCCCAAGCCTACCAATCCACCCCACTACCATGTGCTGGGTCTCCTGCATAGAGGGGTCCCTGATACCTGTAATTCAATTAAGGTAACCCGTCAGTCCTAGTTCTAGTCAACTTGCCCAGATGCTAGGAGCCTTATTTACTTGAGCAATTGTAACTTACAGTAGCTCATAATGGAGTCTGCAAGTTATTTTGGAAAAATTGGATTTTTTAAATGTTGTGGACACTCTCCATAATGCAGGTCAGGTGTTGAGTTTTATCCTTGTCTTTTTTTTTTTCAACTTAATTTTAGAGTCCATTTTTTATATTTTACATCTAGTTTCACTGAAATACTCATCGTGTATATGTAATGTATTTTTCTCTTAACTTCTTAAAATGTGAGAATGTTTCATTTTCATTTTTTTGGGGGAATATCAAATCCTCACCGTTTTTCTAAGGTAGGGTGTGTTTCTTCGCATATATAATCGATTTTAGGGCATTCCCATAATGCATATCTCAGTGTTCCTGTTTCGTTGCAGCCTCTAAAACAATTACCATCCAGGGATTTGAGACTTGTATTCTCGCTGGAGTGATATACCATCATAAAAGGGTTTTAACTGCATTCTCTCTTAGATCTATATTTAGAGAGGGTATTGTGTTCTTAAAACCTGGTCATTTAGGTAATTATATAGAATAGAGATATTTTTCTTTCCATTGGAGTTGTAGAGAATTTTTCAAAAGGTGTTTTTTCTGGTTGGTATGTTGTCCCTTAAAACATAAGTTGTGTGTATATTTATCAAGGCTGTGTATATTTATCGTTCTCTTTGTGGTAAGTGGAATTTATCCCTAAACTCTCTCAGGTGACCAGTTTAGGCTTTTTGTTAGGATATCGGCTGTTATCATGGTGGATCAGATAAAATCACATATATAGTTGTGAGCATACGAGCAAAGCAAGCGACGCAGTTCCCCTTCAAATGCGGGGCCGCATTTGCGGTGGTGGAGGATCCAACGTCGCCTGTGTTTGTCCGCAAATGCGGACCCTCGAAAAGCGAGGGGCGGTATTTGCGGAGGTGTAGTTTCAAAGGCGCCTCACACGCGGTTAACACACACGCACGACTTAGAAAAAAAACTCAAAGGCGCCTCACACGCGGTTAACACACACACACATGACTTAGAAAAAAAACTCAAAGGCGCCTCACACGCGGTTAACACACACACACACGACTTAGAAAAAAAACTCAAAGGCGCCTCACACGCAATTAACACACACACGCACGACTTAGAAAAAAAACTCAAAGGCGCCTCACATGTGGTTAACACACACACGCACGACTTAGAAAAAAAACAACTGAGTCCCTCGCAAAAAAATACGGCCTCGCTACGACCCATTCCCAACACGCAAAAAACGGCCGAAAACGGCGTGCATGAAAACATCAGAAACACAAGAAATAAACACAACAAACACATAAAAAGCTTACTTACAGCAAGGCGGGGCATCCAGCACCTTGAAAAGTTAATTTACACGTCCATTTAAGTCCAAAAAACGAGTTTAAACTGCCGAAAATCAAAAGTGAGAGAAAAAATGGCCGCCGAACAAAACGAAAACGAGGCTACAGACGTAACAATACTACAGTGACTCGCAAAACTGAAACACATACTTTGCGGCACGTACCACACTGATATTAACCACCATATTGAAAACTACTACGCATAAAATGGCGGATGGAAAGCAAATTGTAAGCTGGAACGCTGCTGTTACTTGAAAAGATTTCCTATTTTACACTGTGCAAATTACAACTGAGAGGTAAGCTATAATATATTACATTTTATTATCAAGACAGGACAAAAAACAAAACAACTTTAACTATTAAAATATGATTCATGACACGCACATATATGTGTATCATATATAGTGACATGTCACACGCACATTCATGTGTGTAGGCCCTAAAACAAACTAATGTTAACCGAAAATGACATTAATTTACTGCAACTCATAGCAAAAAATATGACACTAATACATATGGAACCTAAAGCTGAATCTTTGCCCTTTTTTTACTATTCAAACAGACTCTGCATCAACAGCGTCACTCAAGAATTTGCACCGTGCACTGTGAACGAGAATCACTTTTAAAGAACACAAAGAAAGAAGTAGAGGTAAGATAGAAAAATAAATTACATGCTGAAAAAGACCATGCTTTGCTAAATCAAAAAGAAGAAATATACAATTGACCATTTCCCTTTCTTTTTCAAACAGACACTACAAGAAGACCGGCGGATTAAGATTGGCAAGAACAACACTTCAATCAAGGTAAAGTATAACAAGTAGAAAAAATAAAGGAACTATATATGTTTAATGGCCGCCAATATAACAATTTCAAGTAAAATTTTTTAAAAATACATATAAATTGAATAAGGAACAAAACACAGTTCAACAAACTTCACAAAGACCTATACAATTTAGGAAGACAGACAGTTTCACAGAAACCAAAAAAAAAAGAGGTGGCCACAAAACAGGATAGCATCTGAAACATTAGCAACATACATAAAACAAAACTATTCCTCCTCTTTACTTTAAAATAACCTCCAACCATCACCCACAAGCCAAATCCAGCAACCAAAAAGTGGTAAACACAAAACAGGATAAAAAAAAAAAGCACAACATGATATAGAAAAGGCAATTAACATTGATTTGTACTGTCCCACATGATTGAATTCTCATAAAGAACACTAATTGAAAAAATAAAGTAGACAAAATATGGTGGACACAAAACAGGATTATACCAAAAATCAAAGAAACAGATAGAAAAGTTAAATAATATTCTTCTTTACTCTTTAAGAACCTAAAAGCCTTACAAAAAAAGCCTAAATAAGCATCTCAAAAGTGGTGGACACAAAACAGGATACTGCTAAAAACATAACCATCATATCCAAAATAGGAAAAACATTCATTTTCAATGTACAACAACATTTAATCTTCATAAAAAAGACTAATTAAGCAAATAAAGTATGCAACATATGGTGGACACAAAACAGGATTGTACCAAAAATCACACAAACACATAGAAAAGTTAAATAATATTCTTCTTTACTGTTTAAGAACCTATAAGCCTTACAAAGAAGCCTAAATAAGCATATCAAAAGTGGTGGACACAAAACAAGATAATGCTAAACACATTTCCATTATATCCAAAATAGGAAAAACATTCATTTTCAATGTACAACAATATTTATTCCTCATAAAAAAGACTAATTAAGCAAATAAAGTATGCAACATATGGTGAACACAAAACAGGATTGTACCAAAAATCACACAAACACATAGCAAAGTAAATTAATATTCTTCTTTACTGTTTAAGAACCGATAAGCCTTACAAAGAAGCCTAAATTAGCATACCAAAAGTGGTGGAAACAAAACAGGATAATGCTAAAAACATTGCGATCATATCCAAAATAATAAAAACAATAATTACAGTATAAAATAAAAGGATAACTGGAATATACAAATACAATTAAACTATTTTGAAAATGTTGCACAAAAAACAGCATAGCAGAAAAATTCACCATAACAGATACAATAGACCAAAACAATGAAATATGCTATTCATTACAAATACATTCAAATCAAATAACATTTTAATTTTTCTTTTACAACAGACACTGCAAGAAGAGCATCGGAGAAAGACTTTCAACAGAGGACCAACAGAGATTCTCCTTGAAATCACACTTCAAATAAGATACAAGTAAAAAAAAAAAGAGAAAACTAAATAAACATGTTTGCTCTGCATCCATGTCAACAGAAAAAAAAAAAAAAACAATAACAACCACTATCTATAACTTTTACCAAAATATAACTGACACATTTTTCATTTACCTCTTATTTGTCTTTTATGGACAATAATGTTTAACAGTAAATCCAAACTTCAATGTAGCCAGAAAACAAACAAACAGCATAGTCCACAAAAGTCTCAAAACACAGACTAAATAAAATTTGTCATTCTAAATTACCAGTCCTAATGTACAATATTAAGCATAAAACCTGACCACACACATAAAATACAATAGTGCAACAAATAGTACTAACACCCAAAAAACAACAATAGAAACATTTTCAGAGCCGCGACATATAAGCCTTTAAATAAAATATAAAAATACTATAACAATCCCCTGTATGATAAATTACAAAGACTAATTTCTGCCCTCTACTATCCCTATAAGCCCCCCCAAAAAAACAGCATAGTCCACAAAAGTCTCAAAACAGACTAAATCACATTTGTCATTCTAAATTACCAGTCCTAATGTACAATATTAAGCATTAAACATAACCAAACACATAAAATTCAATAGTACAACAAATAGTACTAACACCCAAAAAACAACAATAGAAACATTTTCAGAGCCCCAACATATAAGCCTTTATATAAAATATAAAAATACTATTATAACAATCCACTGTACGATAAATTACAAAGACTAATTTGTGCCCTCTACTATCCCTATAAGCCAAAAGTACAACAACAAAAAATAATTAACAAACCAAAAAAATACACCTACTATATCTACAAGAAACTATAGTGTAATTACCTTAAGTGTGCTATGCATGTAAGGCAAAAATTACAACCTACGAAAGTAAAAGCAAAAAAATTAAAAACATTTATTTAACAATATGAAGAAAGTACCACTACAATCAACTAGAATCACATAGAAACAAACTGTTGATAAGAACATTTTTTAAAACAAACTAAACATCTCAAAATAAAATAATGATACATTACTTTTTTTACAGATTAACATGGCTGATAACGAGAGCAAACAAGAAAAGACACCGGAGCAGAAGGAAATTTGACGAGAAAAAGAATGCAAAAGAATTGCAAGCAAAAGACTATCAGCTGCAAAAATTAAAGATGCACCAAAAAAAGCTACTAAGCAAACAAAGGATTTAGAACCTGTTCCTCAAACATCAGATGACATTTTACCTGAAAAAATAAAAGAGATACCAAAAAAGCCACCAAAAAAACAAAGCATTTAGAACCTCTTCCTGAAACATTACATGACATTTTATCTAAACCAATAAAAGATATACCAAAAAAAGCCACCAAAAAACAAAGCATTTAGAACCTGTTCCTGAAACATCACATGACATTTCACCTGATGATTTTGAAAATGAGACTGATATATGCTTTGCAAATTGTCCTTTACTCAAGTCTTTAGCAGTAGAGGTTCATAATTGTGGGGACATGAATACTCAATGTCAGTTTTGTAAGGCTTATTATTTTAAACAGGAGAGACCCAGAGATGGCCAATTTATTAGTTGCTGTCAAAAAGGCAAGTTCAAACTTCCAAAAGGAAAGGAATTTCCAATCTATTTACAAAACATTATGACTGAACCTACTTTTCCAAACTACAAAAATGTTAAGACAAACATAAGATCCTACAATAGTGCCATATCCTTTGCATCTATGGGGTCAACATTAGCTGCTAATGTACCAGGACATGGTGCTTACTGTTTTAAAGTCCAAGGCCAAATTTATCATCGTACTTCCCATTTACATCCAAAGGAAGGAGAGCAAAGAAAATTTGCTCAACTATATGTCCTAGATACAATGGAAGCTGTTAACCAACGTATGCAGCTGTAAGAAAATAAAAAATGCTTACCCACTGTTTTTATAGAGCTTGATAACATTATGGAGAATAACCCCTACACTAAAGCATATAAAAAATTGGCAGAAGTAGAAAATGAACAACAACTTCATGCACAAAGACATCAATTACCAATGTCAAAGGTCAATATGGTGCTTAAAAGAGACAGACATACTGATAAACGTTTTTACAACTTGCCAACATCAAATGAGGTTGCAATGGTGTTTCAAAATGATGAAGGAGAATTACCATTTCAAAGAGACATTAGAATATATCCCAGAAATGAGGAGCAACCATTCATTAACATGAGTAACTTAAGTCCAAATTTAGATCCAATGACATATCAAATTTTTTTCGCACACGGAGAAGCAGGGTGGCAACCAAAATTAACACTTCCCAGTTACCCAAATGCTAAAGCCAGAATCAGAAATAATGTTTCTATGCTTGAATTTAAAGTAGCTCAAATTGCCATACGAAATACATTTAATCCAATTTTATGTGGTGGAAAACGAACACAACAATGAATTATTGATTCCTATTTGCAAGTTGAGGCCAAAAATTTTAACTTTATAAAATATCAACAAGATAAACTACGTGTAGAACAATATTCTGGACTAATGGACTATGTTGCTGAGGTGGCTACAAGCAGAGACATGAGAGCTGGCAAAGCCATAATTTTGCCATCTTCCTTTCAAGGATCTCCTCGAAATATGAGAGAAAGATACAATGATGCTATGGCTATTGTCACCAAATTTGGCAAACCCGATTTATTTCTTACAATTACATGTAATCCCCAATGGCCAGAAATAATACAAAATTTACTTCTTGGCCAAAGTCCTTCCGATAGACCAGATTTAGTAGCCAGAGTTTTTAAGATTAAATTAAATGAATGAATACGTGACATCACTATAAGTCACTTATTTGGCAGATGTCTTGCTTATGTATATACCATTGAATTTCAAAAAAGAGGCCTTCCACATGCACATCTTCTCATAATACTTCAAGAAAAAGATAAATTAGATACTGCTGACAAAGTGGATGCAGTCATTGTTGCAGAACTACCAGATCCAAAACTATATGGTAGACTATATGAGATTGTTACTCATCGCATAATTCATGGACCCTGTGGTGAGCTTAATCCACAATCACCATGTATGGAAAATAATAAATGTTCCAAAGATTTTCCAAAAGATTATAGAGACAAAACCTATGCCAATTGTGATGGCTATCCACTATATATAAGAAGAGAAGGAGATAGTGCCATTATTCGTGGCAAAAAAGTTGACAATAGATATGTAGTACCCTACAATCCACATTTACTCATGAAGAATAACGCACACATTAATGTAGAAACCTGCACTTCCATCAAATCCATTAATTATGTCTACAAATATATTTACAAAGGCTATGATGCAGCTACTGTAGTCATCACAAGTGCAGACAACCCTGAAAGTAGTGATTTAGTACATGATGAACTTGCATCTCATGTAGATGCTCGCTATGTCAGTGCGCCAAAAGCTATGTGGTGGCTTTTAAAATTTGAAATGCATAATAGATCATATGCAGTATATAGATTAGCAGAACATTTGCCACAAAGACATTTAGTATTTCCATGCTGGAAATGAAAGTAATGCATTGGCCCAAAGTAAACTTCATCAAACTACACTAACTGCATGGTTTAAATTAAATTCCACAGATTCAGAAGCAACACAATTCTTATATATTGAAATTCCATATCACTATGTTTTTGTGAATGGATTATGGAGACCTAGGAAAAGCAGAGGAAATAAAATAATCCCAAGAATTTACAAAGTCAGTCCAAGAGATGTTGAACGTTTTTGCTTACGATTATTACTTTTAAATGTTCCTGGAGCCCAACGTTTTGAACACTTAAGAACTGGTAATCACATAGTATATGAATCCTTCCATTTAGCTGTAAGACATAGAAACTTACTAGCTGATGATACAGAATGGGAAAGATGTTTAGAAGAAGCAGCACAATGTAAAATGCCATGGCAGATGAGAGAACAATTTGCATTTATTTGTATCTTCTCAAATGCTCCAAATGCATTAGCTTTGTGGGACACATTTAAAAGTAATATGGCTGAAGACTTTATGCGACGATACAATGAACCGATTTCACACTTAAAAGCGTTAATGGAATTCTAAGAAGTATTTTTAACTCATGGATTAAGTTGTGCAAGTTTTAATTTGCCTGATCCAGGTTTTATAGATGACTTTGAAGCCTATGACATTCAACTACAAGCAGAAAGAACAGAAGAAAGACTTGCAACTTTAAATACATTACAATTGCAAGCATTTAATGCCAATAAAAATGCAATAGATGATGACATGGTCACAGAGCGTTATTTCTATCTTGATGGACCTGGCGGATCAGGAAAAACGTATCTATATAATTTATTAATGAGTTCTGTACGAGCACAAGGTCAAATAGCACTGCCGTTTGCCACTACTGGAATTGCTGCACTTTTGTTAGAAGGTGGAAGAACTGTACATAGTGGCTTTAAACTGCCAGTGCCTATTTTAGAAACCTCTGTGTCCGATATTCGCATGACATCATTACAAGCAAAGAAACTGAAAAAAAGTAAATTAATTATAATAGATGAGGCCACAATGATGTCATGCTATGCCCTCCAATGTATTGACCGTTTGCTTCGTGAAGTCATGGATAATACTTTTCCATTTGGTGGAAAGGTAATGTTGTTAGGTGGCGATTTTAGACAAACATTACCTGTCATTGTTCATGAAAATCGAACTGACCGTATCGAAACCTGTATAAAGTCAAGCACACTATGGAAACATTTTACCCATCTTTAACTGCAAAAAAACATGAGATCAGAAGGCCAAACTGATTTCAATGATTGGCTTATTAAAATTGGAGACGGCAGAACAGAAAAAATACCACATTTACCTGACGACAATATAGAGGTCCCACCTCATATGATTTGTCACCAAGATATTATATCGGCTATATTTGAAGGTAGCATAATTAACCAGGAATATTCGAAACGCGCCAAGCAAGTCATACTAACGTCTAAAAATAAGGATGCATTAATCCTCAATAATAAAATCTTTAAAAAAAAAAAAAAATTAATGCACCACAAAGAAATTGTCACAGTGCTGATTCTGTACTTGCTGATGACAATGAAAGTCAGGCTAACTTTTCCACTGAATTCATAAACTCACTAACTCCTTCTGGAATGCCACCACATATTTTGCAGCTAAAGAACGGTGCAATTGTCATGTTACTGCGAAATATGAACCCCAAAAAAGGCCTATGCAATTCGACAAGATTAATTGTTCAACAATTAAAGGACCATTTTATAGATGCTGAAATGTTAACTGTTACCCATAAAGGAGAGAGAGTTTTCATACCAAGAATAGATTTAGCACCAAGTGAAAGTAGTCTGCCTTTTATACTTCAAAGAAGACAATTTCCCATTATTATGGCATTTGCCATGACAATTAATAAATCACAAGGACAAACGTTCAAATCTGTGGGTATTTTCTTACAAGAACCAGTATTTGCACATGGCTAATTGTATGTTGCATTATCATGGTGCAAAAATCCACAGGCTATTAAAGTTTACATTGAAAAGAATGAAAGTCAAAGTGATTTATTAGAAGATGGACGTATTTTTACTAAAAACATTGTCTACTATGAAGTACCTTAACTTTTCATTAAAGAAATAAAAGCCATGCAAAAGAAATTTAAAAGCAAATGCAAAAATATAAAAAAACACAATATAAAGAACCACTTTTCAGGAGACCAAACTATATGTTCGATTTAAAACAATTACTATAGCAACAAACAAAGGTCAACCATTCAAAAATACAAATCAATAAACAATTCAGTCATAATTGATGGAAGTACTGTTTATATATCATTAGCCTCACAAAACACTTGCCTTGCATTATTTTCACAAATTGTGTTAAAATGTTAATTCACTGTGTCACTGTTTTTAATGTTACAAGTTTGAATCTTTTTTTGTCAAGTTCCTTACTTAGAGAGATAAGAAAGTTCAAGTTTTAAAATATATACTTTCAAGTTTCTTAATTAGAAATATTACAAAGTTCATGTTAAGAGGTCAACCACGTTTTAAATCACAGCAACAAAGGTCAACCATTGAAAAATACAAATCAATAAACAATTCAGTCAGAGTTAATGGAAGTTTACTGTTTATGGATGATTAGCTTCACAAAACACTTGCCTTGCATTATTTTTACAAATGATGTTAAAATGTTAATTAACTATGTTACTGTTTCTAATGTTACAAGTTTCAAAAAATATACTTTCAAGTTCTAAACATATTACAAAGTTCATGTTAAGAGCTCAACCACGTTTTAAATCACAATGTAAATATTGTCTTTTATGTTTAACATTAATCCAGGGAGTAATCTGATCGCCAGTTAATGGGGTCAGGAAGGAATTAATTTTTTTCCCTCTTTGATACAATTCGCTACGTTTCAAGGAGGGTTTTTACTGTTTGCCTTCCTCTGGATTCAATGGAAATTTAAGTTAACAATTCTTTAGATAGAACTTTCATGTTAAAAAAACATTACCTCAAGTTTACAATACTGATTAATTTAAAGTCCAACTGTTTTTACATTCAAATGTTAATATTTTTAATACAAAATTATGTTAAAATCTTAATCAACTAGGTTACTGTTTATAATGTTCCAAGTTTCAAAAATGTTTTTTCAAGTTCCTTACACAGATAAGAAAGTTCAAGTTTCGAAAAATATACTTTCAGGTTTCTTAGTTAGATATATTACAAAGTTCATGTTAAGAGGTCAACCACGTTTGAAGTCACAGCAATAAACAAAGGTCAACCATTGAAAAATACAAAACAATAAACAATTCAGTCATAATTAATGGAAGTACTGTTTATGGATGATTAGCCTCACAAAACACTTGCCTTGCATTATTTTTACAAATCATGTTAAAATGTTAATTAACTATGTTACTGTTTCTAATGTTACAAGTTTGAATTTTTTTTTCAAGTTCCTTACTTAGAGAGATAAGAAAGTTCAAGTTTCAAAAAATATACTTTCAAGTTCCTTACTTACATATATTACAAAGTTCATGTTAAGAGCTCAACCACGTTTTAAGTCACAATGTACATGTTGTCTTTTATGTTAAACATCAATCCAGGGAGTAATCTTATCGCCAGTTCATGGGGTCAGGAAGGACTAAATTTTTTCCCCTCTCTGATACAATTCGCTACGTTTCAAGGAGGGTTTTTACTGTTTGCCTTCCTCTGGATTCAATGTATATTTAAGTTAACAATTCTTGAGTTAAAAAAAAATTACCTCAAGTTTACAATACTTATTAATTTAAAATTTAACTGATCTTACATTCAAATGTTAATACTTTTAATACAAAATGCTTTAACAGTTACTGTTCACCAAGAGAACATTTTACAAAAATAAACATGTTTAATATCACAATACTACTTATTTCATCATAACTAAAATTTTACAAGTGTCAAATACGTATATTAATAACTAAACAACTTTCCAAACATACACATCTCATTAACGTCATTTTTTTGACGGGCAAGTCGCTAGTATAATTATAACTAAGGGTTGTTATCACTCTTTGGTTCCTTAAGAGTTAGCCATAGTGTAGTGAGCCAAAATACCCTTTGTAATAAATGCATTCTTTTAGGAGGTGGAGGTGTTTACTTGGTGAACATTTTAGACAATTCTGGTTGCTTTGTAGTATGTTAGCAGTTCTAGTGTTGCTAGACCGCCTCTATTTTTTGAGGCTATCATATCTATTTACTCTTGATTTTTTGTTGTGGTTCCAAACAAAGCAGAGGATTTGCTCCTTATAGTTTCATCTTTTGTTTTGATTGCTGTGGGGATAGTTCTGAAGAGATACATCTGCTTAGAAAGTGCGTCTATCTTTACTGCATGTATTTTGCCTAAGCAGATTTTGTAGGAAGACAAGTCATTTAGGTATTTAAATCAATTTTAAATATATATGGGTAATTTTCATTATAGATTAGATTGGTTTGTTTGGGTATATAGATGCCCAAGTATTTCATCTTGTGTTGTGACCATTTGATGGAGAAGTGCAGAGATAGCAATTTTTCTGTTTGCTTAGGGAGTGATATATTTAGGATGTCACTTTTATCTATGTTCACCTTAAAGCCAGAGATGTTTCCAAACTTCTCCAAGACATTTAACATATTAGGGAGGCTGGATAGTGGCTTTGTGATTCTTAGCAAGATGTTATCTGCAAAAATACTTAATTTATATTCTTTGTCCGCGATTTTAGTTCCTTTAATGTTTGGGCACACTCTTGTAGTTACAGCTAAAGGTTCTATACATAGAGCAGAGATAAACTGAGATAAGGGGCAACCTTGTCTAATCCCTCTAGAGATCCTAAATGGCTGAGAGCAAAATCCTTGATAGGAAATGTATTCTTTTGGAACAAAAAGAGTGTCATAATGGTTTTTAAGAAATTATCACTTAAGCCAAATTTGCAAGGTTTCCCGAGGTTTCAAACATAGAGGCCCAATCTAGCCTATCAAAAGCACTTCTCCACATGTAGCAATTGCAACATCAAATTAAGTTTTTTTTGGAAGCAATATCTATGAGGTTAAAGGTTCGTCTTGTATTTTCTGAGGCTTCTCTGCGAACTTGGTCCAGATAAGGAGTAAATGTGCTAATCTATTTGTCAATTTTTTTTAAAAATAATTTGATATCAATGTTTATGAATTAATTGGACCTCTACTTTTGGCATTGGGTAGGGTCTTCTAGGAATTCTGATTCTTAATAGTTAAATAAAGTTTGGAGATGGGGTAGGAGGATGTCCATAAATTGTTTGTAATAATAATTTGTAAATCCATATGTGCCAGGATCTTTGTGAGGTTTGGCAACTTTTATTGCTGTTTTAATTTCTTCAATTGTGATAGGGACATAAGAGAATCTAGTTTTTTTTTTGTCAATTCCACGAAAACTGATTTCTCATAGAAATGTATTTATTGGTGCTTTATTGCCAGTCGAGCCGAATTTGAATTTCGCTGAGTATAATTCTGAGTAATTTCCTTTGGTTGGTATATAATTTATCATCTTTTAGTTTTTAATTTAGGGATGAACACATTTGCTTCTATACAATTTTTCGCTAGCACTGAGTCTGGCTTGTTAGAAAACACACATTTTTTTGATTGTGTGCGTTGCATTATGGTTATGATCATCCTTGTTAAGATTGTGTTTATGTTTTAGAATTTCATCACAGATCTTAAGAGATCTCTGAGAGGTAAAGGATTTTAGCATATTTGACATTTTTGCGTTAAGCTAATTTTTTATTTTATTTTCAGCGGTTGAGACTAGTTGAATGAAAAAGCCTCTCAGGAGCACTTTGTGGGCACTCTAACTTTCATCTGATCTACCTCACCACCACTGTTCTTCGCTTTTGTAGACGTATCATTGAGTAGTGCGGGGTTTATAGACCAGCCGGGCTGTGGTATGGCCCTTCGGAGTTATGCTAACTAAATCATTGTCTGTTCAGGAGATTGAGTAGATACGGACATCAGTTAAGTTTCATGTTAGGTTTTGTTGGGGTAAAATGTAATCAATTTGTGAATGAGATTTGTGTCTAGCTGAATAAAAGGTGTCGTTTTTCTAATTTGTATTGTCTTTCATTGAATGTACCTTAAATCATTGTCTCATTGTGCTTCTGAATGTTGGAAGTTAAATCTTTTGGAGATATTCATTAAGATTAATCCCCCTCTTCTTATTTTTAACCCTTAGTTGTAATGCACCAACATATTCTGTAGGGATGGTTTCATTCAAACTTTGGACGTTATGTGAAACCATTTTAAGATTCATGACTCCCTGGTTACTGGGCCAGTCTGTTCTTTACTGACAGTGCTTGCCATGTTAATGAGAGTAAAATGCTGCAAAAGGAAAACAAACCATAAAAAAATAGTCAAATAAGTCAAATAAGTCCAAAAATAAATTAAATAAGTGTAATATACATAGCTTTCACAAGACAAAGAACAAAATACCCTATTCAAGTAATAAACAAACTGTCAGAGTTGGCTCACTCCTAGGCTGAAACTGTAAAAGTGTTATGAAGGGTAAAAAAAATCCACAGAGGAGAGCAGTCGTTTTCCTCCTATTCTTGCGGTGGACCGGCTTGTATCACTAAAACTAGTCACAAAGGCGACTCACAAGACTAGCATTGGATTAGCATATTCCCCAGGGGTA
This sequence comes from Discoglossus pictus, assembly GCA_027410445.1. Taxonomy (NCBI): domain Eukaryota; kingdom Metazoa; phylum Chordata; class Amphibia; order Anura; family Alytidae; genus Discoglossus; species Discoglossus pictus. Next base: position 295,414 of record CM050164.1, on the reverse strand, counting down.
TAATTAGTAACATATGTATAACAGTGACACTTTAACTTTTAAGTAAAAGTGGATAAAAGGCCTCTCTTTGGCATGTTAAGAGGTATCATTAAGTTGGTCTTACTCAAATAAGCACTATAGGAAAACATTCATTTTGAATAACTCTCAAAAATTATATATGTATATAGTTGTATTTTAGGCTTATACATAAACACAGTCGTAAAGAATCATAATGTCATCCAGATCCCTCTCCTAGGTTGCTGATATCCTATACTTTTTTCTAGGTTTTGCTCAAGTTTTATAATCATCTTACACGTCTTTTAATGTAGAGTAAGGAATCCATGCTAGTTTCTGCTGATAATCGTTACATTGTGAGGTCTTTGTTCATTTCTTTTACGGATTCCGTGCTTTTGGTTTTCTTTGCAGAAGTGGAGCTTGTTCTTGCCTGACTTTGGTGAATGTTGAGACGATTGCAAGGCAGATCTTGGAGTGCCATAGTCTTGGATATGTTTTGAGTTGCGTCTTGTTGAAACTCCCGCCATCTCCTATAACAAGCTTTTTTCCAAAAGTTATATGGCTTCTCTTTTGATGTGTCACATGCATCAATGATTGCTCCTGTGCATGGGAGAGTGGGTATTTTTACATATTTGGCTCACGCTTAAGCCATTGATGTAAAAATACAGTACATAGGTTTATGTGTACAAATCCATTTTCTTATATTTTATGGTTTATATTGAAGTTGAATAGTTTCTGTATTAAAGAACTCTTAAAAGCTTGTTTAAAACCACAAGCAGTAGAATGGTATCTTAACTGTTATCAACAGCTATTGTTACCAGATCTTGTCCTGGTCCATGTCTGTCTCATAAATTCAAATCAGTAGAGTTCAGTAGCGATTTGATCAGACCTTCAGCAGGTCCTCCAGCTATTTTATTTAAGACAAATTTTCCATTTCACATATAATATTCTGTCTCCCACCAGAGCTCAAACAGTTTGTGACCATTCAGTCTGACAGCTGACTCAGAATCTCCATAGAGATAATATTGACCCACATGGGAAGTTCAAAGGGGCTACCAAGTGTAAATTGTTTGTTTGCCCAAGGTAGAGGCTAATGTTGGTTGGTGGATGTACTATATAAATATGTGACTGGAAAAAAAACAGTTTATGATTTTTCGGGCACATATGCATGGCGTGTTTTATTCTGGAGAGAAAGTGTTTATTATATTTTTATCCGAAATTATAAAAAACTGGACTTTATTGAGCCGACTCCCCACCAGCTCTATCTGAAGGGAGGTCTCCTAGGAAGAGGGTAAAACCAATTGCAAATTCCCAATTGATTGGGCCTTGCCACCATTCCCTCCCCAATGAGTAGGTACCCCAAACCCGCTAACCAACCCCACTACCTTCCGCTAGGTTCCCAGCATAGTGGAGGTTCTGTCCCCGATAATCTAAGACTCTCACCTTATGCTGCCTTTGAACAACCCCACGTGGGTCAGAACTGTTTCCAAGCACCTGATGCCAGTCTGTCTACTTCCCCACCCATGTGCTGAGTGACCTTGTTATCATCTGTCTCAGGCAGGATCTGGGCACAGCATGGGATGAATAGGTAGTGTAGCTGCTGGAAACAGAGAGTCTGCATGAGGAGTCTACCCCACGTGGGGAACCATATACCAAGCTCAAAAAAAGATCCTGACAGTGTAGCTCAATAATATTTTATTAGATCAAATGAAACAGTCAGAAACATAAAAATAGTTGACATGTGGGACCCCTTAAATAAATGAGGATTGGGTAGTGATCCGTATGTGCACAGCAAGATACTCCATTTCTCCCATCTGGTAGGATCTTTTCAATAATCACTTCTTTGTAATAATGGAAATAAATCAGTGGAGCTTGGAATGGTTTACTGATGATAAAATCCAAAGCAACAACCTCAAGAGCTCAGGATACAATAGGGGTTTCGGTAGTTACCACTTCCCTTAGATGTGCCTACACATTTAGGGCCCTATTAAATTCCAGCCTCGTAAATAAGAGGCTTCTACTTAAGCCCTACGTACTGCAAAGTTTCTCGAAGTTCCAATGCTATTAAATTAGCCCTGCTGCCAGCAACGTATGAGCTACGCAGCAGGGCCGTACGTATCTACACTGCGTAAATGTACATGAGGAGTGACAGCCTGCGAGATGATATTGCAGGCTCCCACTCCTCATCAATTGCTGCGGGGGTCCTAAAAGGGACCTCCACGGCAGTCCCCCACATAAGCCCTGCCGTGGGGGTACTCCGAATACCCCCCCGGCACCTAAAATTAACCCCCCCTCAATGCGGGGGTCCCCGTCGGGACCCCCGAAGTGTCCTCACATGAAAACCTTGCTGCAGGGGTCCATAGGAACCCCCGCAGCCCCCACACATTAACCCCTTGCAGCGGGGGTCCTCGATCGGCACCGATCAGGCCCCCCGCTGCATTTAAAACTTTTAAATTCCCCGCCGCGGCTCCTTAAAGGGGCCGCGGCAAACTATTACCCAATCCCGGCCGCGGCACTTAAAATTAACCCCCCTCTATGCTGGGGGTCCCCATCAGGACCCCCGAAGTGTCCCCATATAAACCCCCTGCAGCGGGGGGCCCCGATCTGCACCGATCGTGACCCTGCTGCAATTCAATTTTAAATTTCCCACCTCGCGGGTCCTCAAAGGACCGTAAAGGTCCTGAAAGGACTTGCACTAAAAATATTAACCCCAGGCAACTATAATTACCCCATTGACTCATGGTGGTCAATACAGACCACCATAAGGCCTAAATTAACCCATTAACTCATGGTGGTCAATACAGACCACCATAAGGCCTAAATTAACCCATTTACTCATGGTGGTCAATACAGACCACCATAAGGCCTAAATTAACCCATTAACTCATGGTGGTCAATACAGACCACCATAAGGCCTAAATTAACCCATTAACTCATGATGGTCAATACAGACCACCATAAGGCCTAAATTAACCCATTAACTCATGATGGTCAATACAGACCACCATAAGGCCTAAATTAACCCATTAACTCATGGTGGTCAATACAGACCACCATAAGGCCTAAATTAACCCATTAACTCATGGTGGTCAATACAGACCACCATAAGGCTCTATTTAACCCCATCAGTCCCATAAGGGTATATTATTACCATTATGGGCCTGTTACAACCCAACATTAACCACATAAGTGCCATGATGGTCCTCAAGGACCATCATGACACTAACTACAAACACTACACTATAACCCCCAATAAACCATTTAATCTAAACTAACCCCCCTCTACACTAATCTATTAACACTTACACTACCTACCTACACTACCTAACCCCTAATAAACCTCCCCAACACTCTAATTACAAAAAACAAAAAACCTACAGTACAGAAAACAAAAAACCTACAGTACAGAAAAAAACAAAACAAATTACAACCCCACCCCCCACTACAGAAAACAAAAAAATACATTACAACCCCACCCCCCACTACATAAAATAAAAAAATTACACACCTGAAAAGGAAAGACAGATAAACACAATACAATACATACATATAATACATATAATACATTACATACAATACATTACATTACATATAATATATTACATGTAATATATTAAATATAATACATTACATACATTACATACAATACATGACATTACATACATTACATATAATATATTACATATAATATATTACATATAGTCCAAATCAAATACCCCCTATCTATCTAACATACAATCTATTTAATTTAAAATAAATCCTAACTATATCAAATACATCCCCCTATCTATCTAATATACAAAAAATCCTAACTACATACACAGACCCTAATTCTAAAATAAAATAAAATAATTACAGTCCTAACTACATACACAGACCCTTATTCTAAAATAAAATAAAATAATTACAGTCCTAACTACACAGACCCTAATTCTAAGCTACAATCAATAAATTAAGACCACTTACCTTTAAGATGTTGCTTCAGATCACTAACCTATGGGTCAAACAAAAAAAAAAATTAGTACAAAACATTAACATCCAATAAATAAACATTATATACATTCTAAATATTCAACTCACCTTTACAGCATGTCCCGTCACTGTTTAGCTCTTCCGGCGCGGCCCTGTTAAAAAAAAAACACAATACATGAATACATTAATACAATATATAAACAATAAATAAAATACACAAATAAACATCTAAATATACATTTAACTTACCTCCCCGCGATGTCCCCGGCCTTCTCTCCTTCAGCCCCGGCTGGGCCGCGGAACCATCCGCGCTCTAAAAAAAAAAAAAAAAAAAAACTAACGGAGGTCTGCACTGGCAGACCTCCCCGACGCTAATGAACCTCCCGGAGTCGTTTCCGGGAGGAAATTGGCATTGGCGGCTTGTGATTGGCTGAAAAAGCTGTCAGCCAATCAAAAGTCGTCAATGTAGGAGCCAATCAGGATGCGCAGATGTCTTCTACCAATCACTCCGTGGGGGTGTATCCCATAGTGATTGGCTGAAGGCATCTGAGCGTTGTGATTGGTTCCCAGAAAGATAGACAAGTGTTTTAGCCAATCAGGGTGGGATATTGGGGTGTATCCCATCCTGATTGGCTCACACATTGACGACTTTTGATTGGCTGAAATTGATAGACAGCTTTTTCAGCCAATCACAAGCCGCCAATGCCAATTTCCTCCCGGAAACGACTCCTGGAGGTTCAGTAGCGTCGGGGAGGTCTGCCAGTGCAGACCTCCGTTAGTTTTTTTTTGTTTTTTTTAGAGCGCGGATGGTTCCGCGGCCCAGCCGGGGCTGAAGGAGAGAAGGCCGGGGACATCGTGGGGAGGTAAGTTAAATGTATATTTAGATGTTTATTTGTGTATTTTATTTATTGTTTATATACTGTATTAATGTATTCATGTATTGTGTTTTTTTTTTAACAGGGCCGCGCCGGAAGAGCTAAACAGTGACGGGACATGCTGTAAAGGTGAGTTGAATATTTAGAATGTATAGAATGTTTATTTAATGTTTTGTACTAATTTTTTTGTTTTGTTTGACCCATAGGTTAGTGATCTGAAGCAACATCTTAAAGGTAAGTGGTCTTAATTTATTGATTTTAGCTTAGAATTAGGGTCTGTGTAGTTAGGACTGTAATTATTTTATTTTATTTTAGAATAAGGGTCTGTGTATGTAGTTAGGATTTTTTGTATATTAGATAGATAGGGGGATGTATTTGATATAGTTAGGATTTATTTTAAATTAAATAGATTGTATGTTAGTTTGATAGGGGGTATTTGATTTGGACTATATGTAATATATTATATGTAATATATTATATTTAATATATTATATGTAATATATTATATGTAATGTATGTAATGTCATGTATTGTATGTAATGTATGTAATGTATTATATGTATGTATTGTATTGTGTTTATCTGTCTTTCCTTTTCAGGTGTGTAATTTTTTTATTTTCTGTAGTGGGGGTGGGGTTGTAATTTATTTTTATTTTTTCTGTACTGTAGTTTTTTTTGTTTTTTGTACTGTAGGTTTTTTGTTTTCTGTACTGTAGGTTTTTTGTTTTTTGTAATTAGAGTGTTGGGGAGGTTTATTAGGGGGTAGGTAGTGTAGGTAGGTAGTGTAAGTGTTAATAGATTAGTGTAGAGGGGGGTTAGTTTAGATTAAATGGTTTATTGGGGGTTATAGTGTAGTGTTTGTAGTTAGTGTCATGATGGTCCTTGAGGACCATCATGGCACTTATGTGGTTAATGTTGGGTTGTAACAGGCCCATAATGGTAATAATATACCCTTATGGGACTGATGGGGTTAAATAGAGCCTTATGGTGGCCTGTATTGACCATCATGAGTTAATGGGTTAATTTAGGCCTTATGGTGGTCTGTATTGACCATCATGAGTTAATGGGTTAATTTAGGCCTTATGGTGGTCTGTATTGACCATCATGAGTTAATGGGTTAATTTAGGCCTTATGGTGGTCTGTATTGACCACCATGAGTTAATGGGTTAATTTAGGCCTTATGGTGGTCTGTATTGACCACCATGAGTTAATGGGGTAATTATAGTTGCCTGGGGTTAATATTTTTAGTGCGAGTCCTTTCAGGACCTTTACGGTCCTTTGAGGACCCATGAGGCGGGAAATTTAAAATTGAATTGCAGCAGGGTCACGATCGGTGCCGATCGGGGCCCCCCGCTGCAGGGGGTTTATGTGGGGAAACTTCGGGGGTCCCGATGGGGACCCCCAGCATAGAGGGGGGTTAATTTTAAGTGCCGCGGCCGGGATTGGGTAATAGTTTGCTGCGGCCCCTTTAAGGAGGCGTGGCGGGGAATTTAAAAGTTTTAAATGCAGCGGGGGGCCTGATCTATGCAGATCGGGGACCCCCGCTACAAGAGGTTAATGTGGGGGTGCTGCAGGGGTCCTGATAGAGACCCCTGCAGCATGGGGATGTGTATTGGGTGCAGGGGGGAGCCTCACACTGCTGTCTCGGGCTGTTCCGAGGCAGCACGTAGAGGCTTTCGGATCCCTTGCGTTGACTTTTTGTCTACGTAGGGATTCTTACGATATGCGAGACTCGTGCATAGATTTAAGGCTACGTAGCTCTCTCGGAGCCTATTCTCGGCCATTTTCTCGCAGTCATATCGCAAAGCAGGCTGCGAGAGATTCGGTTCTCGCAAACAGCAGGAAAACTGCCTTTTGCGAGCACCGAGAGAACTACGAGGGAGAATTTAATAGGGCCCTTAGGTCTTTGATATCCTAACCGTGTTGCAATCAATAGATATATGGACTCATAGTTCAATTATAGGTACAGACTTTAAGCTGTATCCAAGTATTCCAGTATAATAAATGCAATCTCACCACATAGGAAATAACCTTGATGCCAGAGTGCAATATAGATCCAATACAATAGGAAAATAATGTCTATACAAATGTTTGCCAAGGGAAGTGGTCTACTCTGGGTTGATGAAAACACTGTATAAAATTATGTTCTAAAACATAACGCTTATGCTCTGTTTGGGACACATATACATGTTGTGTTTCATTTAGAGAGAAGGCATTTGTATTTTTTTAAATTGAAAATAATTTTTTGCAAATTGTTCTGGTACCCAGTAACTTAACTTGAAACTTTGTGACATGGCCCTGCAATGCCAGCTTGGAGCCTCATTCAGTTGAGCAAATGTAATTTACAGTAGCCCGTATTGGAGCCGTAAATTAATTTGCTATTCAATTTGCGTCTTTTTGCGAACCCCAAACGGGCTAAGTGTTATTAGCTTGAAATACCTTACAATAACTTTTTACAACCGTAACTTACACCCCATCTATGCCTTTGATCTTTTAAGTCTGTAAGAGTTACAATCCCTAAAATCGCAAATCACTATTCAGTTGCTACAAGTTCCCAAGCCCGCAAATGTTTTCACACCCGTAAATGGTAAATGTAGAAGAAAATCCTAAGAGCACTAGAGAGGAGTAGCAAGGGGGTTTAATCCCTGTCTGTAGCACTGTAAATACAAATACAAAATCTATACTGCCCTGTAAATGACGGAGAAAGCGATGACAGACATTAGAATTAATTGCACAACAGTCTCAAGCTCGAAAATCGGCAATCAAAAATATTTGTTTTTATTTAAATTCGGGGGTCAATCTGAGGAATCAATGAGTTAATCCATATCAGGCCACGCACATGATCTAGAAAAGTATTGCCATTCATTTTTATTTTCTTGGATTTTGCGCTCTTGCCAGTCCAATCGCAAATCAGACCTCTAAACACTGATTGGTTGACAAGTAAACTCCATCTTATACTGCTGTAATGATGATGGTCTCATTTTCTATTGGCTGTTTCTAAATTATTAGTTACGGCCTTGCTTAATTGATCATATTCACGCTCTGAAATGCTACGTACAAGTGCATGGTTTAAGCTTTCGGACCGTAAGTTGCAGGCTTGATCAATTGAATAGCATCAGATTTGTAGCAGACTGCGAGCCCACAGGAAGCCCACAGATATACGGCCTGTATACTAATAGATGCGGCCTTCAAATTGAATGAGGCTCTTGGACTGGAGAATTAGCAACTTGTCCTAGCCTACGGTTAACCTTATCCTGCATGTGGTGATAAAAGGAACCTAACAACCTGCGGGTAGGGTTGGTCATCTTGCCCTTTACAAGCTCAATGAAGACTGAGTTGTTAAAACTTAGCCCAAAAGTGTAGATTTTTCATCAAACTGTTCAGTATGAAGCTTTTATGTATGTCCATATTCATGAAGGTGATAAGTCTTGAATAAGTCTTGGAAATGTTGGCATGTTTTGGTGAATAGTAGAGATTTCTATTAGACTATTCCAGTCTTCCATTTTTAGTAACTTGTTGAAATTGAAGTTTTTGGGGACTGGAAACCACCCATTTAAAAAAGCAAGACAGATAGTGTGACAAGCAGCATGATTCCTCTCTTGGTGGATGTCTAGAACCTAATATGTCCCTTCTTAAAAGCTGATTCTGGGCCCATAACCCCCCCCCCCCCCCCCCTCGTAGCACCTCTTGCCCAGTAACTTGGGCCTATAATGCTGGCGTTTGGGGCTCACTGGTTGGGCCTGTGACCAGATATGATAGGCTTGTGGTCTGAGCAAAACATTCCATGATGTTTTAATATATTGTGAAAACTTTATTGTTCCATGTTCAAGCTCTCTAGACTTACATACTGTACATATGTTAATCAATGTTACATTTTTGATTGTACAATGGCACCTTGGAGAGGACGTCATTACTGACTATAAAGGATTAGGTGAGCTACAATAAAAATGTTAAACAATTTGACAGTATTAGGAACGTACAATACAATGTTGTGGACATGTATGCAAATTATTCAGTAAGAGTTTTAATGGCGGTCATATCTTTGTATGCATGCTAACACTTGGGCAATAGCTTAATAGCATATTTTCTTTGCATTAATAACTCAACTCACATTAATGTAGATTTAATTATTTTACAAGTTTTGCAACTAAATATTTCTAAATTATTTCCAAGCTTCCTGTAATGTGGTTAAATGGATAAGAAGTGTTAACCCATTTGTATATAATTTGATCAAAATTATTAGTCAAACTCCTTAATTTATGGTAATGTATCAAAAGTTCACTTTGAGTTCCTTCTGAAAGAAAAGCCCTATATATATTATGTATTAATTTTCTTACTTTTGAATGACTTGATGTTCCGCCATATTGTATACGGAGCCTTTTCTGACATATGCTTTTGTGTCATTCAACCATCCAACAGGTCAAGTTCTTGAAGGACAATGGATTTGGTGGTGCTGCGCTCTGGACTCTTGAGAAGGATGATTTCACTGGAAATTTTTGTGGTCAGGGAAAATATCCACTGACCACTCACCTGAAAGCACTGCTGGAAGGTACCAGGATTAATATACAATGTGTATAACAACACAATGACATCAGTCTGTTATTTACTTATATTGTGATCATAACAATATATAGGTCTGTGCTGGAGAAGTTGATATCTGTGGCCCTTATAAGAACAATGATAAGTAACATATGTATTTGGTAAGACTATAGAGGTTTAATCAACATTTAGAATGATCATTGTAACATTTGAAGTTAGCTCCACATTTTGATTATTGAGTGACTAAGGGGTTAATCCTAGAGATGATGGGTGGCATTAATGATTACTATATGGGAGTTCCCATGATAAATCAACAAAACCAACAACTGACAGACCCTTTGAGGATTGTCTTAGTAGCAAATCATTTTAAATACAAAAGTTGTTCCTCTGTTCTTTGATTTCTCTTGAACAGTAAAGTGTGTTTGTGTACTTGTGCAGTGATTAGTGGGCAGGTGAGTAGTAAGAACCTAATATAATCAGAGGTAGGAGTGATAAAAGGAAGGAGTTCAAAGAAAAGGTGAACACATTTGTAGTGCTGTGTACTATCCCCACCATCACCACCACTGTAATTAGTAATTATGAGTCAGTTCAGTGGCACCCTCACTCAGTGTACATCCTGCCACATGTATGAACTGCTGGAACAGATGATCCAGGGTCTTGAAGCTCAAATTGAAGAACTAGAGAGGAGAATTGCAGCACTTAGTGATATTGCTCCACTGGAAAGAGGGTTGGTGCTCACTGAGCACAGTTTAGCTGGGCCTTGCATGGAGGGTGGAGATGGGGCTAGTGATGATGTCTAGGGAGGTAGCTGGGTTACAGTTACAAGGGGAAGCAGGGGGAACACGAGGAGGAGGCGGGCCAGTTCTGAGTTGGCAAACACCACCAGATTTGCCAGATTGAGTGAAATTGTTGGTGATGTCCATTCAGGAATGGCAATGCCAGATAGAGCTGTTCTCTCTAACAGCCGGGAGAACAGTTCTACTGGAGGAGTAGGAGGGCAGCATGGGCAGAGCAACAGACAGGTTTAATGGTTGGGGACTCAATTATTAGGAAGGTAGACAGGGTGATCCCAGCAATCGAACAGTTTGTTGTCTCTCGGGTGCTCGGGTTCGGCATGTTGTAGATCGGGTAGATAAATTATTGGGAGGGGCTAGAAATGGACCGGTGGTCTTGGTACATATTGGTACCAATGACAAAGTGAGTGGAAGATGGAGAGTCCTAAAGAATGATTTTATAGAACTAGGTGATAAACTGAAGGCAAGGACCTCCAAGGTAATATTTTCTGAGATACTACCAGTGCCACGTGCTAGCCCAGGGAGGCAGAAGGAGCTTAAGAAGGTTAATGCATGGCTAAAGGTGTGGTGCACTAAGGAGGGGTTTGCGTTTTTAGAGCGCTAGAGAATGGATTGCACCTTAATGATGTGGTAGCTTTTGTGCTAGAGGATAGGATGGTATAATGGCTGTTTTTAATTTTTTTTAGTAGTTAGTGGGTGGGGAGACTAGTTGAATATAATGGGGTGTAGAGGGGGTAAGGGATGAATTAACTAGTCATGGGGGAGGGTTAGTATAGTGAATAGGGAGGTATTACTGAGTAACTCAAGTACAGTGGCAGTGAAAGTGAGGAAATACAATTATTGTTACAGATTGGAAATGCAGCTAAGCATGGGCAAGTTCTAATAATGGGAGATTTTAATTACCTTGAAATAAACTGGATAAACGAGACCAGCAGATCATCTAAGGGGAGCAGGTTCTTGAGTACACACAGGGATCATTATCTGGCCCAGGTTATACAAGAACCTACTAGAGATGGGGCCATCTTGGATTTACTCATCATAAATAATATTGATATGGTATCAAATGTTGAAATTGGGCCACCTTTGGGAAACAGTGATCAGGGAAACAGTTTCAGGGCAGCGATACAAAGTATAGACTGGGACAGAGAACTGACAGATACAAATACTCTCTATAAATGGACAGTGTTCAAATCCTTACTAAATATACATACTCATCACCATATACTATGTGGAAATAAAAGTAAAAGGAGTCCCTATAATACCCCGCTACAAGGGGTAGTATAGGTACACTGCGGGGGTCCCGATGATGACTCCAAGCATAAAACTGTGGGGGTCCCTATGATGACTCCAAGCATAACACTGCGGCAGTCCCGATGATGACTCCAAGCATAGGCTGGTTCATTTTAGGGGTCGGGGGTACTTGAAGTACCTAATTTGGCAGGGGTTTAGCAGGGGACCCCCGAAGCATAACCAACATGCGACAGACTGCATTGTGGTTTTGCATTTCCAGCCCCTAGCACGCAGCCAATTTAATAGCACTGTAACATGGGGATTTTCAAGCCTGTAGCTGCTGTGGACCCCATGATGGAGTTACTGGGCTCCAATTTAATGAGACTGGCTAAAATAGAAAATGACAAATTATATGTAAAGGAGAGTAAACTAACCCTAAACATGTGTATAAATATATTAATGGGAAGAAGGCCAGGAAGGAAGCTATAGGAACATTACAATGTGACACAGTCTGATAATTAGTGACCAGGAAAAGGCAGATAAGCTAAATAGGTTATATTTTTCGGTATACACAGGGGAGTTACCAGTGGTTGGGACACGGCAACATAATGGGGCTGCACTACCTTTGCCAAATAATTGGTTAACGCAGGAAGAAATACAAAAGAGATTGGAGAAAATAAATGTTAATAAAGCCCGGGGTCCTGATGGAATACATCCAAGGGTACTGAGGGAGCTGGGTTCTGTAATAGCCAAGCCATTATATCTAATCTTTCAAGATTCACTCAACACAGGGTCTCTACCAGATGACTGGAGAAAAGCAGAGGTGATACCTATATTTAAGAAGGGATCTAGAGCATATCCGGGGAATTATAGACCAGTGAGCCTCACATCTGTAGTTGGGAAGCTGTTAGAAGGGTTAATAATGGAGAATATACAAGAATATGTCTGTTTTATGTTCTGATTTGCGAAAAAGAAGGTAGTATAAAGAATTTTGAGTAATAAAATACTATTATATGGTATAGTTTATCTTTGCTTTAGATACCTGTTTTAGTGTATAGTTAGTTCTGCACAGGAGAACCAGTTGGGCCGCTAGTCTTAGATAGATCTAGCTTGAGCGAGTTCACTAATAACACTAGATGGGTATAAAGTTAATCTCCCAGAATGTACAGGGTCTAAATTCATCATTTAATAGACAAATTGCCTTAGATTATTTACAGAAAGCAAAAGCAGACATTGTCTGTGCCCAAGAGACTCATTGGCAAACCAATAAAATCCCCTATGAAAACGATAAAATATTCAATACAACTATTAATTCAACATTCAAGAAAAAATCTAGGGGAGTATCTATATTTGTTAGCAAAAAAATAGATACGGTATTGCTGAAAGTTTTAGAGAAATAGACCCAGACGGAAGATATATCATCTGGATCGGGAAAATGAAGCAGATTAATTTAACAATAGTAAATATATATGCCCCAAATGATAGACAAAATGCATTTTTGAAACGAATAAAAAAAAACAAGTTACTGTATATACTTGAGTATATGCCGAGTTTTTCAGCCCTTTTGTTAAGGCTGAAAAGGGCTCCCTCAGCTTATACTCTAGCCACCACCCCATGTCTCTCTTTCCCCAGTGTCTCTCTTTCCCCCCCGTGGCTCTTTCCCTTCCCTTCCCTTATCATCCTCAACCCCCCCATCCTCATCCTAAACCCCCCCATCCTCATCCTCAACTCCCCATCAACATCCTCAACCCCCCCATCCTTATTCTCAACCCCCCATCCTTATCCACAACCCCCCCATCCTCATCCTCAACCCCCCATCCTCAACCCCCCATCCTCATCCTCAAACCCCCATCCTCAACCCCTTATCCTTATTCTCAACCCCCATCCTTATCTACAACCCCCCCATCCTTATCCCAGGAGGGTGATAAGGGAGGGGGAGGGAAAGAGACACAGGGAAGGGAGGGGGAGGGAAGGAGACACAGGGATGGGAGGGAAAGAGACACAGGGGAGGGAGAGAGGGCAAGAGATGCAGGGGAGGTAGAGGGGGGAAGATACACAGGGGAGGGAGAGAGGGGAAGAGACACAGGAGAGGGAGAGAGGGCACACAAGAGGGGGACACAGAAGGCACAAGAGGGACACAGGAGGCAGCACATTTCCTACCCTCGGCTTATACTCGAGTCACTAAGTTTTCCCAGTATTTTTTGGTAAAATAGGTGCCTCGGGTTATACTGGGGTCGGCTTATACTCGAGTATATACGGTAGGTTCGTAAATAGTTTATGGTGATTTTAATATGATAATCAATCCTACATTGGATTGGAAGTCTGCTAAACACCCACTTCTGGATTCAAAACTATTGAGAAACTCAAAGAGTTTTCATGCGAGCATCATAAATTCAGAGTTATTTGATATCTTGAGGTTAATCCATGAAAATGAGAGAGACTACAATTTTTTTTCGATCGGCACATGTCTTACTCTAGACTCGATTTTTTTTTCAGATCTTGAGACATTAAAAATAATTCAGTCTACTGCTATAAATACAGTTACATGGTCTGACCACGCAATGATAGAACTATGCCTTAAAGACCAAACTCAGAACAAACAATATAAAATAAAATAAATGGATATTTCCTTATTTAATACCTCAGAGAAACAAACTCTTCTTCAGGGAGAGATTAATAGCTTTTTCAAAATGTATCAATACTCTGATCATGATGAGGAAAAAGAAGTATGCATTTAAATTATACAAGAAGGAGGGAACAGAGGCATCTTTATGTGACTATAAGGAAATCAACAAGGCTTGCAAAAGGGCTATTAGACTGGCTAAAATAGAAAATGAGAAGTCAGTTGCAATGGAAAGTAAGACTAACCCTAAAATATTTTATAAATATATTAATGGGAAGAAGGCCAGGAAGGAATCGGTAGGACCATTACAATGTGACACAGGCCATCTGATAATTAGTGACCAGGAAAAGGCAGATGAGCTAAATAGGTTCTTTTCTTCGGTTTACACAAGGGAGGTACCAGTGGTTGGGACACTGCAACATAATGGGGCTACACTACCTTCACTAAATAATTGGTTAACGCAGGAAGAAATACAAAAGAGGTTGGAGAAAATAAATGTTAATAAAGCCCCAGGTCCTGATGGAATACATCCAAGGGTACTGAGGGAGCTGGGTTCTGTAATAGCCAAACCATTATATCTAATCTTTAAAGACTCGCTCACTACAGGGTCTCTACCAGATGACTGGAGAAAAGCAGAGGTGATACCTATATTTAAGAAGGGATCTAGAGCAAATCCGGGGAATTATAGACCAGTGAGCCTCACTTCTGTAGTTGGGAAGCTTTTAGAAGGGTTAATAAGGGACAGAATACAAGAATATGTCTATTTGAACAGGATCATAGGTAGCAGTCAACATGGATTTATGAAGGAAAGGTCGTGTCAGACCAATCTAATTAGTTTTTATGAGGAGGTTAGTAGGAACTTGGATCAGGGCAACTCAGTGGATGTAGTCTTTTTAGATTTTTCAAAGGCATTTGATACAGTGCCACATGGAAGACTAGTGAGCAAACTAAGGGATACAGGAATTGCAGTAAATATCTGCTCATGGATCGAGAGCTGGCTAAAAGACAGGAAGCAAAGGGTTGTTGTAAATGGAACATACTCCGATTGGTCTAATGTGATAAGTGGGGTTCCTCAGGGCTCAGTATTGGGTCCTCTCCTTTTTAACATATTTATTAATGACATTGAAGTAGGACTCGAATGTAGTGTCTCCATTTTTGCTGATGACACTAAGTTGTGCAAGGTAATAAAATCAGATAATGATGTACTTTCCCTACAAAAGGATTTGCATAAATTAGAGAAATGGGCGGCTAAATGGCAGATGAGATTTAATACAAATAAATGTAAGGTTATGCATTTGGGAAGGAAAAATAGCCAAGCAATCTATAATCTTAATGGAGCAAATCTAGGGGTATCAGATATTGAAAGGGATTTGGGAGTACTAGTGGACAACCACCTAGGTAACAGCGCTCAAAGCCAAGCAGCGGCTGCAAAGGCAAATAAAATATTAGCATGTATTAGGAAGGGTATAGAAGCCAGGGAAGAAGATATAATTCTGCCACTATACAAATCTCTAGTACGCCCTCATTTGGAATATGGAGTACAATTTTGGGCACCACCTCACAAAAAAGACATCTTAGAGCTGGAAAAAGTACAGAGAAGGGCTACAAAACTAATAAGGGGAATGGAGGGGCTAAGTTATGAAGAAAGACTAGCAAAATTAAACTTATTTTCGCTAGAAAAAAGGCGTCTAAGAGGAGATATGATTACGTTATTTAAATACATCCAGGGTCCATATAAGGCTTTGTCAAGTGAGCTTTTTGTAGCAAGAGATTTTCAACTGACAAGAGGACATCCGTTGAGGTTAGAGGAAAAAAGATTTCACCTTAAACAAAGAAAAGGGTTCTTCACAGTTAGGGTGGTTAAACTGTGGAATTCTCTACCAAAGGAGGTGGTGACAGCGAATTCGATAGACAACTTCAAAAAGGGGTTAGATATATTTCTGAATAAAGAGGGCATTCAAGGCTATCCTAGATAACTAGCGAAGGAATATTGATCCAGGGAGAAATTTGATCGCCAGTTTCTGGGGTCAGGAAGGAATTTTGCTTTTTTTCCCCCTTATGAGACAATTGGCAGAGTTTCAATGGGGTTTTTTTTATGTTTGCCTTCCTCTGGATCAATTAACAATAATTAACAATTAACAATAATAATAAATAGTCCAAATTAAAAAGATCAATAGAGATCTAAAAAGGTTGAACTTGATGGACTAACTCTTTATTCATTCTCCAATACTATACTATTAATAATTATTTAATCAATAATTTAATTAATAACTAATCCGCATATTGCAGATCAGAGGAGATCTTAACAGGTTGAACTTGATGGACTGAAAGTCTTTTTTCAACCTTAATTACTATGTAACTATATCTGTCAAAAAGTACACAACAGTATGGAATACACATAAAGCATATGTCAGAGGACTTTTGCTTTCATGGGCAATCCTCAGGAAAAAAACAAGGAGGTCTGCCATTAAGAGATCTTTATGTTAAAATAGCAAAAATGGAAAGAGTAAATAAAGTAGACCCGATATCAGAAAGACTAAGAGAGCTTACTAAAATCTAAGCTCAAATTAAAAAAATGCAATCTCAAGTAGAACATCATATATTTAAACTGCAACAGAGACCATACTTTTTTAGCATTAAAGTGGGCAAATCTCTGGCATATAAATTAAAACCAAAGAATACTCATAAACGTATTGAAGAAATAATTATTGAGAATAAAACAAATTGTCCTAAATTTATAACTAATCCTGTAGATATTGAAAAAGTGTTTTTATGATTACTATAGAGATCTCTATAATTTAGAAAATACAGAGGGATTTGTAAAGCCTAAAAAAGAAGGAATTAAAGCTTTTTTGGATAAATTAAATCTTTCTAAAATAAAAAACAAAGATTTAGAGAATCGCAATAAAGAGATCGACAAGAAAGAAATAGAAAAGGTGATTCAGGGATTAAAATTAAATTCAGCTCCTGGCCCTGATGGATTTGTTAACTTTTACTACAAAACTTTTAAATCATTTCTGTCAAAACATCTAGTGAAAGTGTTTAATGAAATTAAAACAGAAGGTAGCGCCCCTGCTGAAATGCTTGAAGCAGTTACAATTAATATCCCTAACCAAAATAAAGATATCAGATATTGCAAACATTTTGGCTTATTACCCAACTTGACTGGTTTTATACAAGACCATGAAGGGTCTGATAAAACCATGAAGCTGATAGACCGTATGGCCTTTTGTAAATATAAAATTTTTCCGGAAAAAGCCTTTGATGGGCTCAACTGGGACTATATGTTGATGGTGCTCCAGAAATTCAGCCTAGGAGATTTTGGAGCTAATGCAATAGGGTCTCTCTATTCTGCTCCTTTGGCTCATGTGTCTAGTGTGAGCATAAAAACTAAAATGAATGGAACTCGCCAGGGGTGTCCTCTCTCCCCAATAATATTTGTGTTAATGATGGAACCTTTGGCGGAAGCTGTTAGAATATGATATGATATAGATGAAATACGTATTGGTTATTAAACCTATAAAAGTATGCTTTTTGCTAACAATGTAATCTTAATGGTTTCTAATCCTATAAATTATCTTAAGCATGTGAGAAATCTGCTTGAAAAGTTTGGCAATATTTCATATTATAAGATTAATTTGTCTAAGAGTGAGGCACTAACATTAAATGTTGGAAGAAAAGACCTAAACAACTAAAGGAGATTTTTTTAGATCAATTGGAACCAAGACTCCATTACTTATTTAGGGATATAATTCTCCTACAAGTTAGGACAAATTACCTTTGTCTTGGTCAGACAGAATAGCCACCATAAAGATGACAATTTTGTCTAAAATAAATTATCTTTTTAGATCGCTCCCTTTAGGAGTTTCTAACTAGTTATAAAGAAGTTGTAACTATTAATTGACACATTTATAGAAAATGGTAAAAAAACAAGAATTAAACTTTCTATTGTTAAAAGAAACTTCTCTAATGGAGGTATGGTTACACTGTGCATAAAAGATTACTGTGCTGTGGTATTACTATCCCATTTTCCCATGGTCTTCTTACAGTTGTACTGCAAGTTGGCTTGAAATGGAAAAGATATTAGCTTTACAATACCATCTGAAATGCTGCAGCTGGTACAATAAAAAAATTGGAGAGTCGATTAAAAGTTTATCTCCAATAATAGACACAGGATTTAAAATATGGTACAAATTGAATAATAAATTTGATTTATCCGCATTCCTTTCCCCAGCTATTCCCTTAATTTGGCTAAGCAAGAAATTGGACGTACCGTCGTACACCCGTGACTGGCACAGGTGGAATATTCCCTGCTTGGGAGATTTATATAATAATGAAGGAAATAAATCTTTGTCTGAATTAAGCTCAGAATTTAAATTACCTATAACAAAATGGTTAGCATATGAGAATCTAACTTTTAATAAATCTGAATTTAAAATGGAAAAAAATTGAGCTTATTAACTAATAACAGCAAACATATTATTTCCAAATGTTATAATATTTTAAAGAAAAACAACGTAAGTGACTAAATGGGAAAAATATTTCTATTTAACTTTGCCAATAGAGCACTATTTCAAGGCGGAATTAGCACAAAAGGTTATTAAACTTCAAAGATATCGAGAGATTTGCTTTAAAACAGTAAACAGATGGCATTGTGTGCAAGTGAGCAACCATAAGGAAAGATGTGAGCGTATGTAGCAAGGGACGTATACACACGTGGTGGAAGTGTTAGGAGATTATGGGATACCGGTTTTTATTACATTTCTCAGTTATGTAAGAGGAAGATTGATCCCTAACCTGAAATAGTTTTGCTGCATATTTTTTTTTATTTTATTTTAGCTTTAAAGTGAAATTTCTGATTATTTAAATGGTTTCTATGACTAAATTGCTAATTGTAAAAAGATGGACTCAAGAAAGTGTACCTTCAATTACATTTTACCAACTGTTAATAATAACAGAGAATTAGAAAAAGACATTAACAATTTGGGTATAAAGATTACGCCATTGATTAGTGGGTCCATCTGAGATAATCAAACGATTTGACTCCCTTGTCTTTCTTAACTATTTGAATTTCTTGCTGCTTTGTATGTATTTGTATATATGTGTATGTTTGTACGTAAGCTGAACTTATTAACTATGTATTGTATTGTTTGTTTTGTTTGTTTTGTAAAAAAAATGAATAAAAATGCTTGAAAAAAAATACACAATAGTACAAAGAGATCATTGTAAAGATAATATATATTGTATCACTTCAGTAAATGTACTATAAGAGCCTACTCTATCAAGCTACCTTGTAACAAAGTTACAAATTACTATGAAATAAATATTAGGACACAAGACAAGACACAAGACAGAAGACAACTTTTGTGTTAGAAGAATTTGCTGCTTTGAGGAAATAATATTTGCGATATCCGAGAGAGAGATATAATTATAAGCAGACCAAATATTAACCTAAATTCAGGGAAGATACTAAAAATTGGGCATAAAGACTTGTCATCAGATTTTTGTAAATATTGTTATTAAATCAATGTTTTTGCACTTTTTAATTTTTAAATAAATGTATTATTTTATTTTTAATACATCGATAAAAGTAGAATTTTATATATTTTATCCCCTTTTGAGACAATTGGCAAAGTTTCAATGTGGTTGTTTTCTATTTGCCTTCCTCTGGATCAATTAACAATTAACAATTAATCCGAATATTGCAGATCAGAGGAGATAGAAAGGATGGACTAACGGCCTCATTAAATTGGAGCTATGTTTTAAAATGTACCTTATTGCAGAAAGTAGGACTTAATGCTATTAAATTAGCCTTGTAAACTGACCCGCCGACGACTTGCGGGTTAAATCGCAGGACAGAAGAAAAATGCCTACGGGAAGAGGAATGTGGAACTTTGCAGCCCGCAACCCATTGATCTGTCAAGCCAGTAGCCTTTATGTTCCAATTTGGCTATGAAATTGCTACGAATACCCATGGACGCATTGGCTTCCAAACCCGCAACTGCGAAATGTGTGCCAGAATCTAGCGGTTTCCAAAAGGACTCGCAAATGCTTTAAAAGCCCTTACGTCTTCTGCCGGATCAGCAAAAGAGACCCCTGTTCCGGCCCCCAAACCTTCCTCTGGCTCCTAAACCTCCCCCCTGCCCAAAAAATAAATCCCCATGTTGCAGGGGTCCTAATTGGAACCTCCGCAGGATCCGAACATCACTCCTTGCTTCGGGGGTCCTGATCAGGACCCCTGCGGCAGTTAAACAGTTACCCCCTGGACACCAGTAATAAAAGAAAGGGACTACTTACCTGGCCAAAATGCCCCTCCAACAATGTCCCAACTGCCTGTCACACCTAAAATAAAACATAACATTAAAGTAAATACAAATATACTGACAACCTGTAATAAAATAAATGGTTAATAGTCTACTCATCTGCCCAAAATGCCCCGCCATTGATGCCCTGGTCTTCAGTCCTCCACCCCAGGCACGGGGCCCTCCCAAAAAATGTTGATGTTCCAAAAAAATTAATAAAAATAAACTACTAACAGGGCTGCAAATGTAAGTTCTCGCGCATGCTCCGATATGGAAAAACAAAATTGTGCCTTCTGATTGGCTGAAAATACTGTCAATCAGATTTCAGCAAATCAAAACACGAAAATGGTGTGAGCCAATCAAAATGTTATACACCCCTGTATGCCGTTCTGATTGGCTGATGTAACTGACAATCATATTTAATCCAATCACAAGGTGCTACTGCTTTCAGCCAATCAGAATGGTATACACCCCACAGGGGGTTAATTGCCCTCATGGCAGGGGTTTACTGTTTAACTGCTGCAGAGGTCCCGATTGGGACCATGCAGCAAAGGGGTAATGTTGGGAGCCCTCAATCCAGCTGCCGATCTCTTTTGCCAATGGCTACGTCTAAACCCGTTAATATGGGTTTGACTAATTGATCATGTTTACGGCTGCACATCCAACGTGCACCAGAGCGGTTTACAGGTTTGCGTCTCAAGTCCTTAGCTTGCAGCCCCTTCTAATTTAATAGCACTGTAACATGGGATAATTTCAAGCCCACAGCCATTGCAGGGCTCAAGTTGCAGATATGGGGCTGCAATTTAATATGGCTATAAAATTATTTTTTCAACATCAATTACTATGTAACTATATAATGAGAAAATATCAGATTTTCACGTGCACCAGTTCTCCTGTCCAGACTTCGCCATCATATAATACAATAGCATTAAATGTTGCTGTTCGTGGCAGAAATTTCTAGATCCTCTCTCTAAAGCTTTCAGTGGGGCTTGCTTACAAAAATCACTTATAAACATTTACCTCTTCCCACTGCGAGTATTAATTAATTAATGCCCTGAGATTAGAGATCTGGCCAAGAGAGAGAATCATAAAAGAACAATCTCTCTTATAAAATAGTAATATTAATTATCAATTATGTACCACTAATTCAAATAGTATTATAACATATAATTGCATATATGCTTATTTATGGGGAACATTTTAATTTCTACAATTGTTGTAAATCTACAAGTTGAATATGATGAATGATTAGACCTTTATTTGCCTTTTATTGCCTTATATTGATTGTGTCACTATTTGGTGGAGCTTAGGAATTATATTTATCATAATATAGAAGATAATAATAATAATAGAAGATAATAACAATAATAATGATTCTCTTGAACCAATAAACAACTACCTGAGGTTAAAAAATGTTATATAAGGACAGTAAATGTTCACTTTAGAAACTTATTTTTTTCATTTCATGTTTAGGTTCAGAGACAAATTGTCTTGGAGATCCGTGTGCGAAGTCTGAAATTCCTCCTGTACTTCTCACAACTGCCCAGCCAGCAAACAAGTGTAATAACCCTACCACATGTGCACCTGGCTCACTCGTTTCTTCTACCAGTGCAACCACTTCCACATGAACCTGATAAGGGTGGAAAGGAGACCAAACATGGCTGAGCATTCACCTAAATGGATCCTACTACAAATGGCATCACTTCTCTGTTTGAGCCTGAGCAAATAAACTCACAACAGAATATGCAACTCTGATGTATATGTCTTTTATTAGACGGGTGGAAGAGAGAGATTTATCTTTAGTTGAGAATAGATGTCTGAGTGGGAAGGTGAGAAAAGTCACTTTGTGGTAGGTGGGAGCCATATATTTCCTAAAATAAAATAACTGTTTAACTGTCCTGGGTGGAAGGAGGAGCTCGAGGTGTTACCTTGTGAGTCATTGGAAGGAGGAGATTTATGTATAAATGATAAATATGTGTCCACAAGAAGATGACCATGGACTATGTGATGGTGACTAGCCACATGGTTACTACATTTCACATAGTCCATGATCATCTACTCTATGGACAGGCATGAGTACGCTAACATTTTGACCAATAGATTTTCAATGAAGTCTGTGTTTTAGAAGGATTAAAAAAGATGTAACCCCTATCTCCTCATCTGTCCCCACTCCATATGCTGCTGCGCCCTCTCCTATGTCTTGGAGAATTTACAGGGGAAGCATTGCAAATGGAGGCATGAAAGTAAATGGTGACTGGCCAGGTGGTTGGGTATTACTCTGGCAGTGAGTATGTAGTGCTTGTCAGAGCTTATTTTTGCAGATCCATGTTGAGACATATTAACGCACTTTGGTTGTTCGCCGCTTGTAACAGCCTGGCTAGGAAAATCTCCACTTGAACATTGTCCCTTTTTATCTCCCTGTATATAATCCTCTGTGTGCGTGGAGGAGGCTCACAATCATCTCCCCTCCTGTTTGTGCTGGTAGGAGGCTAGTTCTTCAATGGTGACATCCAAAGAGGATGCAGTGCTTGCCAGAGCTAATTTTTGCACATACATGTTGAGGCATATTAGAGCACTTGCTCGTAACAGCTTGGCTAGGAATATCTCCACTTGGACATTGTGCCACCTCATCTCCCTATATATTCTCCTCTATGTGTGTGCCACGGAAGTGTGTTGTTTGTTGAGTACATACCCTATAGGAGGCTCAACATTATCCACTCCTGTTGGTACTGGTAGGAGGCCAGTTCTTCAATGGTGTCCTCCAAAGATGGCCCTGGGGAGTAGATAATACCAGTTGAGGCTGCATAGGTGGAGGTGGCAGTGGTGATGGTGGTTTGGTGGCATGGTGCTGGGGTGGCATTGGTGGTGAGTATGGTGGAGCCAGCAACCATGTTGCTGGAGGAAGTTGTGGAGGAGCACGTTGGGGTGCTGAGGGGTCGGCCCAGTATGAGGTGATGAGTCAATCTGAGAGGAGGGGGCCAGTAGAGTCAAACTCTACACTGGTGATGGATGGACCATTAGTTTCCCCCACTGACCACATGTCAAGTTCCTCCTCCTCATATCCTGGGTCCTCTTGTGATGACTGGTCCTGCTGCTGCTGCTGCTCCTCCTCCTTCTTGTACCAGTGATCATGCTGGCTGGGGCATAGTTAAAGTTCTTTTGTATTTGCCCTTGGATTCTACTTCTGCCTTAGTCTCAGTGTAGACATCCGATGTCCTTTGAGCTGAAATGCGTATAGGAAAATTGGATGATCATACGATCTCTGAGTGTTACTATATACCTGACTCAATGATGTGTTGATCCTGGATGGTTCGATCAATTGCAATTGTGAGGAGTACACATTGATTATGATTTATCATTGATTTCATTGATGTGTATTATGAGCTCTGTTTGTACTGGCTCATATCAAACCAATAAGCCCTGCGTTAGTCTGCAGCTCCTTATGACACGGACTCTGCTGTACTTGCTTTGCTGTGTCATACTCACCAATCTGTGACCATTTCTCAGCAAGAGTTAGCAACATACTGCTGAGACGTGGACCCTAAAAGGCTAGGACATTACACTGCACAATCAGCCCTATATGTTCTGCATCTGCATACTCAGCAGTGGGCACACCCATACATAAGCTATTCATTTGATGTTTATTCACTTTAATTTTATGTTTTAATTGATTCTCATTGTAAAATGGTACCTCTAAGTAATTAGACACATATGTATATTATATACCTAGTCAAATCCAAGAACCTTACATATCCCTTTAAATAATGGCAGCACTTATATTAAATGTGTGTTAAATATACTGTATGTGGGGTGTAAATGTTTCAATATGTGATGGGATGTTAGTGTTTATGATATTCACCTGTCATTGTCCCTGACTGCAGATTGTCCACTAGCCACTGTTGCTGGGGTAATCCAGTCCACTAGTCGAAATGAACAGTAACTAGAAGGTCACCATATGTTGCACCTCTTGGCAGGAAAAGTTAATTTGACAAATCTTTATACTGACAATGGTTATATATATATAGGGAAATCATATCCCCTCTTAGACAATTTTTTATAATTTGGTTAGTCTTTCTTCATAACTTAGCCCCTCCATTCCCCTTATTAGTTTTGCTGCCCATCTCTGTACCTTTTCTAGCTCTAAAATGTCATTTTTACGAAGTGGTGCTCAAAATTGTCCTCTATACTCCAAATGAGGTTGTACTAGGGATTTGTATAGCGGCAGAATTATATTTGCTTCCCTGGCTTCTATACCGTTCTTAATACATGCTAATATTTGATTTGCCTTTGCAGCTGCTGCTTTTGCATTGAGCACTGTTACCTAGGCGGTTGTCCAAAAGCACACCCAAATCCATTTCAATATCTGATACCTCTAGATTTGCTCCATAAAGATTATAAATTGCATGGCCATTTTTCATTCCCAGATTCATAACTTTACATTTATTTGTATTAAATCTTATCTGCCATTTAAATGCCCATTCCTCAAATTTATTTAAATCCCTTTGGATGGAAAATACATCATTATCTGAGTTAATTACCTTGCACAACTTTGTGTCATCACCAAAAATGTAGACAAATCTTTCCAGTCCCACTTCTAAGTCATTAATAAATATGCTAAAAAGGAGAAGACCTAATACTGAACCGTGAGGAACCCCACTTACCACATTAGTCTAATTGGAGTAGGTTAAATTGACCAAAACCCTTTGCTTCCTTTTTAACTTCCTTTTTTTCCTTCTTTTAGCCAACTCTCAATCCATGAGCAGATATTTACTGCAATTCCTGTATCCCTTAGTTTACTCAATAGTTTCAATGTGGCACTGTATCAAAAGCCTTTGCAAAATGAAAAATACTACATCCACTGAGTTGCCTTGATCCAGGTTCCTACTAACCTCCTCATAGAAACTAATTAGATTTGTTTGACATGACCTATCCCTCATAAACAAATGTTGACTCCTACTTATAATCCTGTTCAAATAGACATATTCTTGTATATTATCACTTATTAACCATTCTAAAAGCTTCCCCACTACAGAAGTGAGGCTCACTGGTCTATAATTCCCCGGATTTGCTCTTGCTCCCTTTTTAAATATAGGTATCACATCAGCTTTTATCCAGTCATCTGGTAGAGACCCTGTAGTGAGTGAGTCTTGATAGATTAAATATAATGGTTTGGCTATTACAGAACCCAGTTCCCTCAGTACCCTTGGATGTATTCCATCAGGACCTGGGGCTTTATTAACATTTATTTTCTCCAATCTCTTTTGGATTTATTCCTGCGTTACCCAGTTATTTGGTAGTGTAGCCCCATTATGTTGCAGTGTCCCAACCACTGGTACCAAAAATTACAAAGACTAATTGTTGCCCTTTACTATGTCTGTAAGTTAAAAAAGAAAATGAGGCTACAGACGTAACTATACTACAGTGACTCGCAAAACTGAAACAACGCTACAGTCAACTTTACGAGGTACGTAGCACATACTATGCGGCACTTGCTATACTAATATTAACCACCATTTTAAAAACTACTATGCATAATATGGCGGATGGAACGCAAATTGTAAGCTGGAACGCAAATAGTTTATAAATACTGTCTACTTTCCAGAAAATTCTACATTTCTACTCAGGTGATGAACAGAGTGAATGGACAGTTAACTGCTGCTGTTACTTGAGAAGATAATTGTTTCCTAATTTCCTACTTTACATTGTGCAAATTACAACTGAGAGGTAAGCTATAATATATTACATTTTATTATCAAGACAGGACAAAAAAAAAAAAACTTTAACTATGAAAATGTGGTTCAGGTATAGTGACATGTGACACGCACATTTATGTGTATATGCCCAAAAACAAACCAATGTTAATTGAAACTAATTAAAAAAGTATATTTAAATGACATTAATTTATTGCAATTCAATATATAACCTAAAGTTCAATCTTTCTCCTTTTTTTTACTATTAAAACAGACTCTGCATCAACAGCGTCACTCAAGAATTTGCACTGTGCATTGTGAACCACAATCCCTTTTACAGAACACCAAGAAAGAAGAAGAGGTAAGATAGAAAAATACATTACATGCTGACAAACAACATGCTTTGCTAAATCAAAAAGAAGAAATATACAATTAACCATTTCACTTTCTTTTTCAAACAGACATTACCCTCTGTCATTCGACACTTCAATCAAGGTAAATTATAACAAGGAGAAAAAATAAAGGAACTATATATGTTTAATGGCCGCCAATATAACAAATGCAGCAACCAAAAAGTGGTGAACACAAAATAGGATAATGTTAAAAATATAGCCAGAATATCAAAAATAGAAAAAACATTCATTTGCACTGTAGAAAAACATTAAAGCTTCATAAAAAAGACAAATCAAGCAAATCAAGTATGCAACATATGGTAGACACAAAATAGATTTGTAACACAAATTACACTAACAAATAATAAAGTAAATTAATATTCTTCTTTAATGTTTAAGAACCTATAAGCCTTACAAAGAAGCCTAAATAAGCATACCAAAAGTGGTAGACACAAAACAGGATTGTACCACAAATCACACAAATAAATAGCAAAGTAAATTAATATTCTTCTTTAATGTTTAAGAACCTATACGCCTTACAAAGAAGCCTAAATAAGCATACCAAAAGTGGTGGACACAAATAGGATTGTACCAAAAATCACACTAACAAATAGCAAAGTAAATTAATATTCTTCTTTAATGTTTAAGAACCTATAAGCCTTACAAAGAAGCTTAAATAAGCATAGGAAAAATGGTAGACACAAAAGAGGATTGTACCAAAAATCACACAAACACATAGCAAAGTAAATTAATATTCTTATTTACTGTTTACCAAGCTATAAGACTTACAAACAAATCTACATTTGTATACCAAAAGTGGTGGACACAAAACAGGATAATGCTAAAAACATTGCAATCATATCCAAAAAAAGAAAAACATTAATAATTACAGTATTAAAAAAGAATAACTGGAATATACAAATACATTTAAACTATTTTTAAAAGGTTGCACAAAAAACAGCATAGCAGAAAAATTCACCATAACAGATACAATACACGAAAATAATGTTTTTTTTCTTTATTACAAATACATTCAAATCAAATAACCATCGGACGAAGACTTTCAACACAGGACCAGACCATCGGACAAGGACTTTCAACAGAGGACCAGACCATCGGACGAGGACTTTCAACAGAGGACCAGACCATCGAACGAAGACTTTCAACAGAGGACTAACAAAGATTCTGATTGAAATCACACTTCAACCAAGGTACAGTATAACAAGTAAAAAATGAGAAAACGAAATAAACATGTTTGCTCTGCATCCATGTCAACAGAAAAAAAAAACCAAGAACAATCACTAACTATGGCCCTCATTCAATTGCAATTTTGCCAATTCAATAGAGGTCTAAATATGCACATCATATATTTTTGTAAATAAGTTTTTAGTTGGAAAACATCTATCCACAAACAAGGTTTTTTACTAACTAAAAACTGATTTAAAAAAAATATATATATTTGCCTATTTAGAGCACTATTGAATTGGACAAATCGCAATTGAATGAGGGCCTATAACTTTTACCAAAATATAACTGACACATTTCTGATTTATCTCTTATTTGTCTGTTATGGACAATAATGTTTAACGGTAAATCCAAATTTCAATCTAGCCAAAAAAAAAACACCATAGTCCACATGAGTCTCAAAACATAGACTAAATAAAATTTACCATTATAAATTACGAGTCGTAATGTACAATATTAAGCATAAAACCTAAACACACACAGAAAATAGAATAGTACAACAAATAGTAGTAACACCGCAAGAAAAAAATATATATTTAATTGAACGAACATATATGTTTTTAAATAAAAGTTCAAAATACTGTGCAATCCCCTCTACCAAAAATTACAAAGACTAATTGTTGCCCTTTACTATGTCTGTAAGTTAAAAGTACAACAAAAAAATAAATTGACAAAACAACTAAAATATAAATTTTAATTACCTATTACATGTAGAAGAAGGTATACTGTCAGTTTCTTCCCTGTGCTATTCATGTAAGGCAAAAATGACAACCTACCACAGAAAGTAAGACCAAAAAAATAAAATACACTTATTTAACAATACAAAGAAATTACCACTACAATAAACTACAAGCACATATAAACAAACTTCATAATAAAAAATGTACAAAACAAACTTAACATCTCAAACTAAACTAATTATAAATTATTTTCTTTTACAGATTAACATGGCTACTAACGAGAGCAAACACCAGAGGAGAAAGAAATTAGACGAGAAAAAGAATGCAAAAGACTTGCAAGCAAAAGACTATCAGCTGCAAAAATTAAAGATACGCCAAAAAGAGCTACCAAGCAAATAAAGCATTTACAGCCTGTTCCTCAAACATCAGATGACATTTTACCTGAAAAAATAAAAGAGATACCAAAAAAAGCCACCAAAAAAAACAAAGCATTTACAACCTGTTCCTGAAACATTACATGACATTTTACCGAAACCAATACAAGATATACCAAGAAAAGCCACGAAAAAACAAAGCATTTAGAACCTGTTGTTGAAGCATTACATGACATTTAACCTGATGAATATGAAAGTCAAACTGCTATATGCTTTGCAAATTGTCCTTTACTCAAGTCTTTAGCAGTAGAGTTTCATAGTTGTGGGGACATGACTACTCAATGTCAGTTTTGTGAGGCTTATTATTTTAAACAGGAGAGACCCAGAGATGGCCAATTTATTAGTTGCTGTCAAAAAGGCAAGTTCAAACTTCCAGAAAGAAAAGAATTTCCAATCTATTTACAAAACATTATGACTGAACCTACTTTTCCAAACTACAAACATTTTAAGACAAACATAAGATCCTACAATAGTGCCATATACTTTGCATCTATGGGGGCAACATTAGCTGCTAATGTACCAGGACATGGTCCTTACTGTTTTAAAGTCCAAGGACAAATTTATCATCGGACTTCCCATTTACATCCAGAGGAAGGAGAGCAAAGAAAATTTGCTCAACTATATGTCCTAGATACAATGGAAGCTGTTGACCAACGTATGCAGCTGGAAAAAAATAAAAAATGCTTACCCAGTGTTTTTATAGAGCTAAATAACATTATGGACAATAACCCCTACAGTAAAGCTTATAAAAAATTGGCAGAAGTAGAAAATGAACAACTACATCATGCACAAAGACATCAATTACCAAAGCCAAAGGTTAATATGGTGCTTAAAAGAGACAGACATACTGATAAACTTTGTTATAACTTGCCAACATCAAATGGGGTTGCAATGGTGTTTCAAAATGATGAAGGAGAACCACCATTTCAAAGAGACATTAGAATATATCCCAGAAATGAGGAGCAACCATTTATTAATATAAGTATCTTAAGTCCAAATTTAGATCCAATGACATATCCCATTTTTTTCCCACACGGAGAAGCAGGTTGGCAACCAAAATTAACACTTCCCAGTTACCCAAATGCTAAAGTCAGAATCCGAAATAATGTTTCTATGCTTGAATTTAAAGTAGCTCAAATTGCCATTCGAAATACATTTAATCCAATTTTATGTGGTGGAAAACTAACACAACAATGGATTATTGATTCCTATTTGCAAGTTGAGGCCAGATTTATTTCTTACATTTACATGTAATCCACGAAGGCCAGAAATTACACAAAATTTACTTCTTGGACAAAGTGCTTCCAATAGACCAGATTTAGTAGCCAAAGGTTTTAAGATTAAATTAAATGAATTAATACGTGACATCACTATAAATAACTTATTTGGCAAATGTCTTGCTTATGTATATACCATTGAATTTAAAAAAAGAGGACATCCACATGCACATCTTCTGATAATACTTCAATAAAAAAGATAAATAAGATACTTCTGACAAAGTGGATACAGTCATTGTTGCTGAACTACCAGATCCAGAACTATATGGTAGACTATATGAGATTGTTACTCATCGCATGATTCATGGACCCTGTGGTGATCTTAATTCACAATCACCATGTATGGAAAATATTAAATGTTCCAAAAAATTTCCAAAAGATTATAGAGACAAAACCTATGCCAATTGTGATGGCTATCCACTTTATAAAAGTAGAGAAGGAGATAGTGCCATTATTTGTGGAAAAAAAGATGACAATAGATATGTAGTACCCTACAATTCACATTTACTCACGAAGAATAACGCCCATATCAATGTAGAAGCCTGGACTTCCATGAAATCCATTAAATATGTCTACAAATATATTTACAAAGGCTATGATTCAGCTACTGTAGTCGTCAAAAGTGCAGACAACCGTGAAAGTAGTGAGTTAGTACATGATGAACTTGCATCTCATGTAGATGCTCGCTATGTCAGTGCGCCAGAAGCTATGTGGCGGCTTTTAAAATTTGAAATGTATGATAGATCACATGCAGTATATAGATTAGCAGTACATTTGCCACAAAGACATTTAGTGTATTTCCATGTTGGAAATGAAAGTAATGCATTGGCCCAAAGTGAAGATCGTCACACTACACTAACTGCATGGTTTGAATTAAATTACACAGATTCACAAGCAACACAATTCTTATATATTGAAATTCCATATCACTATGTTTTTGTGAATGGATTATGTAGACCAAGAAAAAGCAGAGGAAATAAAATAATCCCAAGAATTTACACA
Organism: Discoglossus pictus; assembly: GCA_027410445.1. NCBI lineage: Eukaryota > Metazoa > Chordata > Amphibia > Anura > Alytidae > Discoglossus > Discoglossus pictus. Next base: position 264,366 of record CM050164.1, on the reverse strand, counting down.
GTCAGTCCAAGAGATGTTGAACGTTTTTGCTTACGGATATTACTTTTAAATGTTCCTGGAGCACAACGTTTTGAACACTTAAGAACTGTTAATGACATAATATATGAATCCTTCCATTTAGCTGCAAGACATAGAAACTTACTAGCTGATGATACAGAATGGGAAAGATGTTTAGAAGAAGCAGCACAATGTCAAATGCCTCGGCAAATGAGAGAACAATTTGCATTTATTTGTATCTTCTCAAATGCTCCAAATGCATTAGCTTTGTGGGAGACATTTAAAAGTAATATGGCTGAAGACTTTATGCGACTATACAATGAACCGATTGCACACTTAATAGCGTTAATGGAAATCCAAGAAGTATTTTTAACTCATGGATTAAGTTATGCAAGTTTTAATTTGCCTGATCCAGGTCTTATAAATGACGTAAACTTTGAAGACTATGACATTCAACTAAAAGTAGAAAGAACAGAGGAAAGAATTGCAACTTTAAATACCTTACAATTGCAAGCATTTAATGCCATTAAAAATGCAATAGATGATGACATGGTGACATAGCGTTATTTCTATCTTGATGTACCTGGCGGATCAGGAAAAACGTATCTATATAATTTAATAATGAGTTCTGTACGAGCACAAGGTCAAATAGCACTGCCGTTTGCCACTACTGGAATTGCTGCACTTTTGTTAGAAGGTGGAAGAACTGTACATAGTGGCTTTAAACTGCCTGTGTCAGATATTCGCATGACATCATTACAAGCATAGAAATTGAAAAAATGTAAATTAATTATAATAGATGAGGCCACAATGATGTCATGCTATACCCTCCAATGTATTGACCGTTTGCTTCGTGAAGTCAGGGATAATATTTTTCCATTTGGTGGAAAGGTAATGTTGTTAGGTTGCGATTTTAGACAAACATTACCTGTCGTTGTACATGGAAATCGAACTGACATTATCAAAACCTGTATAAAGTCAAGCACACTATGGAAACATTTATCCATCTTCAACAGCAAAAAATATGAGATCAGAAGGCCAAACTGATTTCAATGATTGGCTTATTAAAATTGGAGAAGGCAGAACAGAAAAAATACCACATTTACCTGACGACACTGTAGAGATCCCACCTCATATGATTTGTCACCAATATATTATATCGGCTATATTTGAAGGTAGCATAAATAACCAGGAATATTCGGAGCTCATACTAAGTCATACTAACGTCTAAAAATAAGGATGCATTAATCCTCAATAATGAAATCTTTAAAAAAGTGATGCACCACAAAGAAATTATCACAGTGCTGATTCTGTACTTGCTGATGACAATGAAAGTCAGGCTAACTTTTCTACTGAATTCATAAACTCACTAACTCCTTCTAGAATGCCACCACATATTTTGCAGCTAAAGAAAGGTGCAATTGTCATGTTATTGCGAAGTATGAACCCCAAAAAAGGACTATGCAATGGGACAAGATTAATTGTTCAACAATTAAAGGACCATTTTATAGATGCTGAAATTTTAACTGTTACCCATAAAGGAGAGTTTTCATACCAAGAATAGATTTAGCACCAAGTGAAAGTAATCTCCCTTTTATACTTCAAAGAAGACAATTTCCCATTATTATGGCATTTGCCATGACCATTAATAAATCACAAGGTCAAACGTTCAAATCTGTGGGTATTTTCTTGGAAGAACCAGTATTTGCACTCAATTGTACGTTGCGTTATCACGGTGCAGTGTAAAGTTTACATTAAAAAGAATGAAAGTCAAGGTGATTGATTAGAAGATGGACGTATTTTTACTAAAAACATTGTCTACTATGAAGTACTATAACTTTTCATTAAAGAAATAAAACCCATGGAAAACAAATTTAAAAGCATTGAAAGATACAAAACAATAAACAATTCAGTAATAATTAATGGAAGTACTGTTTATGGATGATTCGCCTCACAAAACACTTGCCTTGCATTATTTTTACAAATTATGTTAAAATGTTAATTAACTATGTTACTGTTTCTAATGTTACAAGTTTGAAAACAATATTTTCAAGGTCATTACTTAGACTGATAAGAAAGTTCAAGTTTAAAAAAATATACTTTCAAGTCCTTTACTTCAACATATTACAAAGTTCATGTTAAGAGCTCAACCACGTTTTAAGTCATTTAAGTTATTTAGAGGGGTAAAGTGAGGAGGGGGCTTTAGAATGAGGAGGGGGTTTAAGGATGGTGAGGGGGAAGGGAAAGAGACACGGGGGGTTAGAGAGACACGTGGGGGTAGAGAGACACCTCTAAATAACTCTCCCTTTCCCCTCACTTACCTTCATCTGCAGCTTCTCCTCCGGCCTCTGCTCCTTCCTGCGTCGGCACCCGGTATATGCTAATGACGTGACGTCACATGCGCGCTACGTCATTAGCATTGGCCGAGTCAAGACGCCGGAAGGAGCGTGGAGGACGGAGGAGAAGCTGCAGATGAAGGTAAGTGAGGGGAAAGGGAGAGGTGGAGGTATTTAGGGGGGTTTAGAATGAGGGAAGGTTTAGAATGAGGAGGGGGTTGAGGATGAGGAGGGGGGTTGAGGAGGGAGGTTGAGGAGGGAAGTTGAGGAGGGGGTTGAGGATGGGAGGGTTGAGGATGAAGAGGGAGGTTGAGGGTGGTTGAGGAGGGAGGTTGAGGAGTGGGTTGAGGAAGCGGTTGAGGAGGGGGTTGAGGATGGGGGGTTGAGGAGGGAGGATGAGAAGGGATGTTGTGGATGAGGAGGGAGGTTGAGGAGGGGGTTGAGGATGAGGAGGGAGGTTGAGGATGAGGAGGGAGGTTGAGGAGGGGGTTGAGGATGAGGAGGGGGGTTGAGGTTGAGGAGGGGGTTGAGGATGGGGGATGGTGGTTGAGGAGGGAGGTTAAGGAAGAGGGTTGAGGAGGGGGTTGATGAGGGAGGTTGAGAAGGGGGGTTGAGGAGGGGGTTGAGGAGAGGGCTGAGGATGAGGGGGTTGAGGAGGGAGGTTGAGGATGAGGAGGGAGGATGAGGAGGGAGGTTGAGGATGAGGAGTGGGGTTGAGGAGGGAGGTTGAGAATGAGGAGGGTGATAAGGGAGGGGGAAGAGACACAGGGAAGGGAGACGGGGAGATTGGGGAAGAGACACAGGGAAGGGAGAGAGGAGAAGAGACACAGGAGAGAGAGGGGGGTTCAGAAGAAAAGGGCACATGACGTGGCGCTCATGTAACGTCACGTCATTATCATATACCGGGTGCCGACGCAGGAAGGAGCGGAGGCCGGAGGAGAAGCTGCAGATGAAGATAAGTGAGGGGAAAGGGAGAGGGGGAGGTATTTAGTGGGGTAAAGTGAGTAGGGGGTTTAGAATGAGGAGGGCGTTTGAGGATCAGGAGGGGGAAGGGAAAGAGACACGCGGGATTAGAGAGACAATGGGGGGGGCAAAGAGAGACACCTCTAAATACCTTCCCGCTCTCCCTTTCCCCATCACTTACCTTCATCTGCAGCTTCTCCTCCGGCCTCCGCTCCTTCCTGCGTCGGCACCCGGTATATGCTAATGACGTGACATCACATGCGTGCCACGTCATTAGCAGTGGCCGGGTCAAGACGCCGGAAGGAGGTGAGGGGGTTTAGAATGAGGAGGGGGTTGAGGATGAGGAGGGGGGTTGAGGAGGGAGGTTGAGGAGGGGGTTGAGGATGGGAGGGTTGAGGATGGGGGGTTGAGATTGAGGAGGGGGGTTGAGGATGAGGAGGGAGGTTGAGGATGAGGAGGGAGGTTGAGGTGGGGATGAGGAGGGAGGTTGAGGAGAGGGGTTGAGGAGGGAGTTGAGGAGGGGGTTGAGGATGGGGGTTGAGGAGGGAGGATGAGGAGGGAGGTTGAGGATGATGAGGGAGGTTGAGGAGGGGGTTGAGCATGAGGAGGGAGGTTGAGGAAGAGGAGGGTGGTTGAGGAGGGGGTTGATGATGAGGAAGGGGGTTGAGGTTGAGGAGGGGGTTCAGGAGGGGGTTGAGGATGGGGAGTTGAGGATGAGGATGGAGGTTCAGGAGGGAGGTTGAGGAAGGGGGTTGAGGAGGGGGTTGAGGAGGGAGGTTGAGGAGGGGGTTTGAGGAGGTGGTTGAGGAGTGGGTTGAGGATGAGGGGGTTGAGCAGGCAGGTTGAGAATGAGGAGGGAGGATGAGGAGGGAGGGTGAGGATGAGGAGTGGGGTTGAGGAGGGAGGATGAGGAGGGAGGTTGAGGATAATGAGGGAGGTTGAGGAGGGGGTTGAGCATGAGGAGGGAGGTTGAGGATTAGGAGGGTGGTTGAGGAGGGGGTTGAGGATGAGGAAGGGGGTTGAGGTTGAGTAGGGGGTTCAGGAGGGGGTTGAGGATGGGGGGTTGAGGATGAGGATGGGGGTTCAGGAGGGAGGTTGAGGAAGGGGGTTGAGGAGGGGGTTGAGGAGGGGGTTGAGGAGGGAGGTTGAGGAGGGGGTTTGAGGAGGTGGTTGAGGAGTGGGTTGAGGATGAGGGGGTTGAGCAGGCAGGTTGAGGATGAGGAGGGAGAGTGAGGATGAGGAGTGGGGTTGAGGAGGGAGGTTGAGAATGAGGAGGGGGGTTGAGGAGGGTGATAAGGGAGGGGGGAAGAGACACAGGGAAGGGAGAGGGGGGAAGAGACACAGGGAAGGGAGAGGGGGAAGAGACACAGGGAAGGTAGAGGGGAGAAGAGACATGAGAGAGAGAGGGGGGTTCACAAGAAAAGGGCACACAAGAGGGGGACATAGAGGGCACAAGAGGGACACAGGGGGCAGCACATTTCCCACCCTCAGCTTATACTCGAGTCACTCATTTTACCCAGTATTTTGTGGTAAAATAAGTGCCTTGGCTTATACTCGGGTCGGCTTATACTCGAGTATATACGGTATTTAATCCGGTCACTCATAAGGGTCAATACAGACCCCCATTAACCCATAATTAACCCTGTCACTCATGGGGGTCAATACAGACCCCTAAATGCCAATAAATAACCCTGTCACTCATGAGGATCCATAGAGACCCTCATAAGCCTCTATTTAACCATAAGCACTTTATTAACACCGTCACTCATGGGGGTCAATACAGAACCCCATAAACCCCTAATTAACCCTGTCACTCATGGGGGTCAATACAGACCCCTAAATGCCAATAAATAACCCTGTCACTCATGAGGATCCATAGAGACCCTCATAAGCCTCTATTTAACCCCTTCAGTCCCATAAGGGTATATTATTACCCTTATGGGGCTCTTACAACCCAACATTAACCGCATAAGTGCCATGACGGTCCTCAAGGACCATCATGCCACTAAGTATAAACACTACACTGCACTATAGCCCTTAATAAACCATGAAATCTAAACTGACCACACTCTACACTAACCTATTAACACCTACACTACCTACCTACCCTACCTACCTACCCCCTAATAACCCCCCCACCACTCTAATTACAGGGGGGGGGGGGAATCAAGTTGCCAAAAATAAAAAAATCTACATTACAGAAAATAAAAAAATACATTACAACCCCCCAAATACAGAAAAAAAAAAACATTACACACCTGAAAAGGAAATACATAGAATACATACAATGCAAATTAAATGAAATACAATACCCCCCAATCTAGCTGATATACAATAAATCCTATCTATCTAAAATACATACCCCTATTTAACAGACAATAAATGCTATCTCTATATAAAATACTCTAATTCTAAGCTAAAAGAAAATAATTAAGACCACTTACCTTTGCAGATGTCCCTTCAGATCAGCAACCCAAGGAAAAAAATATATATAAATTAGTGCAACACATTTACAGAAAATAAATAAACACTATAAATATTCTAAATATTCTACTCACCTTTCCCAGCATGTCCCCGTCCTTCTTCTTTTCTTCTTCTCCGGTGCGGCTGCTGTTAAAAAAAAACACATAACATTAGTACACATACATAAACATAGAAAAAAATAAAATAAACATAATGTACATTGTACTTACCTCCCTGCGATGTCTCCGGCCTCCTACTCTTCTGTCCCGCCCTGGAATCGAGCTCTAAATTTTTTTTTTTTTAAATTACGGAGATCCACACTTGCAGACCTCCCCGACGCTAATGAGCCTCCCGGAGACTTTTCCGGAAGAGAAGAGGCAATCGCGCCTTCTGATTGGTTAAAAACGCTGTCAATACAATTCAGCCAATCAGATGGCACCAATGTGTGAGCCAATCAGAAATGGAATACACCGCACAGGGTGATTGGCTGGAGGCATGTGCGCATTCTGATTGGTTGCACTGACAATAGCCAATCACAATGGGATACACCCCCACATACTGATTGGCCGAAGGCATTTGCACCTTCTCATTGGCTGTTGTCAATGTCAATCAGTATTACAGCCAATGAGAATGCGCAGATGATAGCAATAAATCCTTCTCATTGGTTTAAATAAAGATTGACAGCTGCATTATCCAATCAGAGTGGGATTTTAGGGTGTATGTCTTTCTCATTGGCTCACACATTGCATCTTCTGATTGGCTGAATTTTATAGACAGCGTTTTAAGCCAATCAGAAGCTGCCTTTGCCAATTTTATTCTGGAACACTCCGTAGGAGGCTCATTAGCGTCCGGGAGGTTTGCAAGTGCGGACCTCCATTAGTTTTTTTACACATTTTTTGTTTAGGGCGCGGATTGTTCCAAGGCCCAGCCTAGGCAGAAGAAGAGGAGGCCGGGACATCGCTGGGAGGTAAGTACAATGTATATGTTTATTTTACTTTGTTTTTATGTTTATGTATGTTGTAGTCATGTAATTTTTTTTTTCAACAGGGACCGTACTCAATTAGTATAGAAACTGCAACCTCTCCCAAGATAAGGGATTGTTAGTGTGGCAGAGCCAGGCAAATGCAAAAGACCTAAGCCCTTTTTATCAGGGGTTCAACTCCCCTCACTAACTATGCTATCGCTATTTGTTTATGTATTAAACCCCCTTCTTTACTTTGTCCCAGTGCTTTTAGCAGTTGCTTTCCTAACACTTGTAGAACGAAAAGTTTTAGGGTATATACAGCTTCGAAAAGGCCCAAATATCGTTGGGCCTACTGGCCTACTACAACCCGTAGCTGATGGTGTGAAACTCTTTATTAAAGAGCCCATCCGACCCTCCACCTCTTCTCAACCCCTATTTATTATCGCTCCTAATATAGCCCTAACGCTAGCACTGACCATTTAAACCCCAATACCAATGCCATTTTCTGTCACAGACATCAACCTAGGCATTCTGTTTGTCTTAGCCCTCTACAGCCTCACAATCTACTCCATTCAAGGCACTGGCTGAGCATCTAACTCAAAATATGCCCTAATTGTAGCGCTTCGAGCAGTAGCCCAAACTATCTCCTATGAGGTTACCCTAGCTCTCATCCTATTATGCTTAATAATATTTACGGGGGGGTTTACACTGTATAACTTCAACTTTACACAAGAACACATATGATTAATTTTCCCAGGGTGACCAATAGCAGCTATATGATACATTTCAACCTTGGCAGAAACAAACCGAGCCCCATTTGATTTAACCGAGGGTGAATCAGAACTAGTCTCAGGCTTTAATGTAGAATATGCCGCAGGACCATTTGCCCTGTTTTTTCTAGCAGAGTACGCTAATATTCTAATAATAAATACCCTATCTGCAATTTTATTCTTAGGCTCTACAAACCAAATTCCAGAATTAACTACTTTTACCTTAATGATTAAAGCCTCCCTACTTTCACTGTTATTCCTGTGAGTGCGAGCATCCTACCCGCGATTCCGATATGACCAACTTATACACTTAGTATGAAAAAACTTTTTACCTGTTACCCTAGCACTAACCCTGTGGCACATTTCCTTACCACCCTCTATAATAGGACTGCCCCCCCTCCTCTAGGAGACGTGCCCGAAAGTTAGGGATTACTTTGATAGAGTAAACAATAGGGGTTCAAACCCCCTCTTCTCCTTAGAAAGACAGGACTTGAACCTATGCCTGAGAGATCAAAACTCTCTGTACTTCCCCTATACCACTTCCTAGTAAAGTCAGCTAAATAAGCTTTTGGGCCCATACACCAAAAATGTTGGTTAAACCCCTTCCTTTACTACATGAGCCCACTTACATTTTCAATTTTGCTTTCAAGTTTAGCACTCGGGACAACAGTGACAATATCTAGCCACCACTGAATGCTAGCCTGGATAGGGTTAGAAATTAACACCCTAGCGATCATCCCGCTCATAGCTAAATTACATCACCCTCGGGCAATTGAAGCAAGCACAAAGTACTTCCTAATCCAAGCAGCCGCCTCCGCCATAATCCTGTTCTCAAGTATCAATAACACCTGAAACACCGGTGAATGAAGTATTATAGACCTCTCAACGCCAACGGCAGTAACAACTATAACAATTGCGCTTTTAATAAAATCAGGGGTAGCCCCACTTCACTTCTGACTCCCAGAAGTCCTTCAAGGCTCCGACCTTATAACTGGCCTTATCCTTTCCACCTGACAAAAACTCGCCCCAATATCTATTGTTCTTCAAATTTCCCCCAACCTAAACCTCAATATTCTTATAGCTTTTGGACTACTATCCTCTCTGGTTGGCGGTTGGGGGGGGCTAAACCAAACTCAACTTCGAAAAATCATAGCATTCTCGTCTATCGCCCATCTGGGCTGAAAGGTCAATATTTTAGCCCTAGCCCCGCAATTGACACTGTTGAACTTGGGTGTGTATATTGCAATAACCTCAACCATATTTTTAATAATAAAAACTCTGTCAACTACTAAAGTCTCTACCCTGTCCTCCTCATGAACAAAAAAAACAACGCTTTCTGACCTTATTATCTTTGGGAGGCCTTCCACCACTAGCAGGGTTTATACCTAAATGACTAATTATTCAAGAGCTAACAAAACAAGACATAATACTTTTAGCTACTTTAATAGCTCTATCAACACTTCTAAGCCTATTCTTTTATCTACGACTATCATATATAATAACCTTAACAATTTCTCTGAATACTTCACCGTCAACAGTATCATGACACCTACACACTAATACACCAACCCTAGCGTTAGCGCTAGGAACATCAATATCAGTACTAATGTTACCCTTAACTCCTCTCGTACTTGCTTTAACACAATAGGAACTTAGGATAAACCAGACCAAAAGCCTTCAAAGCTTTAAGTAGAAGTTAAAATCTTCTAGTTTCTGCTAAGACTTGCAGGACTCTATCCAACATCATCTGAATGCAACTCAAATACTTTAATTAAGCTAAAGCCTTCCTAGAAAGACGGGCCTTGATCCCGTAACATCTTAGTTAACAGCTAAACGCTCTATCCAGCGAGCTTCATTCTACTTCTCCAGTATATAAAAACGGGAGAAGCCCCGGCGAGATACTACCTCGCTTCTCAAGATTTGCAATCTTGCATGTTCTACACCACGGAGCTGATAAGAGAAGGACTTGAACCCCCGTCTTCAGGGCTACAACCCGCCGCCTAGCCCTGGGCAATCTTACCTGTGGCAATCACACGTTGACTATTTTCAACCAACCATAAAGACATTGGCACCCTCTACCTGATTTTTGGTGCATGAGCAGGTATAGTGGGCACCGCTCTAAGCCTGCTAATCCGCGCTGAACTAAGCCAGCCCGGCACTTTGCTGGGGGATGATCAGATCTATAATGTGATCATTACGGCTCACACTTTCGTCATAATTTTCTTCATGGTCATGCCTATTATAATCGGGGGGTTCGGTAACTGGTTGATCCCTCTGATAATTGGGGCCCCGGACATAGCATTTCCTCGAATAAATAATATAAGCTTCTGACTACTACCCCCGTCATTCCTACTATTGTTAGCCTCCTCTGGGGTCGAAGCTAGGGCCGGAACCGGGTGGACAGTTTACCCCCCACTAGCCGGAAATTTGGCCCACGCCGGAGCGTCTGTGGACCTAACAATTTTCTCACTGCATCTGGCGGGTGTATCATCAATCCTGGGGGCCATTAATTTTATTACTACAACTATTAACATGAAGCCACCATCTATATCTCAGTACCAAACACCCTTGTTTGTATGATCTGTTCTTATTACAGCGGTCTTACTTCTCCTATCACTTCCTCTTTTAGCAGCCGGAATCACAATGCTCCTTACAGACCGTAATTTAAACACTACCTTTTTTGACCCAGCAGGTGGGGGTGACCCCGTCTTATATCAACACCTGTTTTGATTTTTCGGGCACCCGGAGGTGTATATTCTTATTCTCCCGGGATTTGGTATAATCTCTCATATCGTGATTTATTACTCCGGTAAAAAAGAACCCTTTGGCTACATGGGCATAGTCTGAGCTATAATATCAATTGGCCTATTGGGGTTTATTGTCTGAGCCCATCATATATTTACAGTAGACCTTAATGTAGATACTCTAGCCTATTTTACTTCTGCAACAATAATTATTGCTATCCCAACTGGGGTAAAAGTATTCAGCTGATTAGCTACAATGCATGGAGGAACTATCAAATGAGATGCCGCTATACTATGAGCCCTCGGATTTATTTTCTTATTTACCGTGGGGGGGTTGACCGGAATTTTTCTTGCTAACTCGTCGTTAGACATTGTCCTTCACGACACCTATTATGTTGTTGCTCACTTTCATTATGTTCTCTCCATAGGAGCCGTCTTTGCAATCATGGGCGGGTTCGTACACTGATTTCCCCTATTTACCGGCTACACCCTCCATGAAACCTGAACAAAAATCCACTTCGGAGTAATGTTTGCAGGGGTGAACCTAACATTTTCCCACAACACTTCCTAGGGTTAGCTGGCATACCTCGTCGTTACTCGGACTACCCGGACGCCTACACCCTTTGAAATACAGTTTCTTCCATCGGCTCCCTGGTATCTCTGGTAGCAGTAATCATAATAATGTTTATTATCTGAGAGGCTTTCTCCGCCAAACGGGAAGTAATTCTAACGGAACTATCTATTACTAACGTAGAATGACTTCATGGCTGCCCACCTCCTTACCACACATTTGAAGAGCCAGCATTTGTGCAAATGCCTCATCGGACTTAACGAGAAAAGAAGGAATCGAACCCACATGTACTGATTTCAAGTCAGCTGCATAGCCACTCTGCCATTTTCTTTTATGGAGGTGTTAGTAAAACTATTATACTACCTTGTCAAGGCAGAGTTGCGAGTTAAAACCACGCACACCTTAACATGGCACACCCAACACAACTAGGCTTTCAAGACACAGCATCCCCTATTATAGAAGAACTCCTTCACTTTCATGACCACGCCCTGATAGCAGTCTTCCTAATTAGCACCTTAGTCCTTTATATTATTACTATTATAATAACTACAAAACTTACTAACACCAATGCTGTAGATGCGCAAGAAATCGAGATGGTATGAACTATCATACCAGCTATTATTCTTATTGTTATTGCTTTATCTTCATTACGCATCTTATACTTAATGGACGAGATTAGCGACCCGCACTTAACAGTTAAAGCTATCGGACATCAATGATATTGAAGCTACGAGTTTACCAATTATGAAGATCTAGCATTCGATTCATATATAACCCCCACCCAAGATCTTACACCTGGAGAGTTCCGGTTACTTGAAGTTGACAACCGCATGGTTGTTCCGATAGAAGCACCAACTCGTATACTAGTGACGGCCGAAGATGTTCTTCACTCATGAGCTGTCCCCTCACTGGGGGTAAAAACAGATGCCATCCCAGGACGACTGAACCAAACATCCTTTATTGCCACACGACCGGGAGTGTTCTACGGTCAATGCTCAGAAATCTGCGGCGCCAATCACAGCTTTATACCAATTGTAGTTGAAGCAGTCCCCTTAGAAACATTCGACAACTGGTCTTCATCAATGCTAGAAGTCTCACTAAGAAGCTAACAGGGTTCAAGCAACAGCCTTTTAAGCTGTAGTTCGGTGACTCCCAACCACCCTTAGTGAAATGCCACTATTAAACCCTGGCCCATGATTCACCATCCTAGTATTCTCATGACTAATTCTTTTAACAATTATCCCACCTAAAATTACTAGCCATAAAACATTTAATGAGCCAACAACCCAAAATACTGAAAAATCTACACCTACCCCATGAACTTGACCATGAACTTAAGCTTCTTCGACCAATTTATGAGCCCCTCTCTCCTTGGAGTACCTTTAATTGCAGTAGCTATTCTAGCCCCATGAGTTCTGTTTCCCACCCAATCCGACCGATGACTAAATAACCGCTTAATAACACTCCAGTCCTGATTTTTTTTTACCTTTACAAAACAAATCTTTACACCTATTAACCAAAATGGGCATAAATGAGCAATAATTCTCACCTCCTTAATAATATTTCTTATCTCAATTAACCTACTGGGCTTACTACCATACACTTTTACACCAACAACACAACTATCTTTAAATATAGGCTTGGCGGTTCCACTCTGACTAGCCACAGTGCTCATTGGTCTTCGTAACCAGCCTACTGTAGCTTTAGGCCACCTGCTACCTGAAGGCACACCCGCCCCATTAATTCCTGTTCTTATCATCATCGAAACAATCAGCTTATTTATTCGCCCACTCGCGCTAGGGGTACGACTTACTAACTGCAGGACACCTCCTTATTCAACTAATTGCCACAGCCGCTTTCGTTTTACTTCCGATAATACCCGTAGTCTCCATCTTAACCTCAACTGTCCTACTCTTGTTAACACTTCTAGAAGTTGCCGTTGCGATAATTCAAGCCTACGTCTTTGTCCTTCTGCTGAGTCTCTACCTACAAGAAAACGTCTAATGGCACACCAAGCACACGCCTATCACATAGTTGACCCAAGCCCTTGACCACTTCTTTTAACTTCTGGGCTCGCAATATGATTTCACTTTGAATCCACTGTCCTTCTATCACTAGGTCTTCTTACTATGATTCTTACTATAATCCAATGATGGCGAGACATTATCCGAGAAGGAACATTCCAAGGACACCACACCCCGCCAGTGCAGAAAGGACTGCGGTACGGAATAATCCTTTTTATCACCTCAGAGGTCTTCTTTTTTGTCGGATTCTTCTGGGCCTTCTACAATTCAAGCTTAGCCCCTACACCAGAACTTAGGGAATGCTGACCAACAGCTGGCATTACACCATTAAACCCCTTTGAAGTACCCCTTTTAAATACAGCTGTCCTTCTAGCCTCAGGCATTACAGTCACATGAGCGCATCACAGCATCATGCAAGGAGACCGGAAAGAAGCCATTCAATCATTAACCTTAACCATCTTATTAGGCCTCTATTTTACTGCTCTACAAGCCGTAGAATACTACGAAGCCCCATTTACAATTGCAGACGGAGTTTACGGCTCTACCTTTTTTGTAGCAACAGGATTCCATGGCCTTTACACCTATTAACCATTATCGGGTCTTTATTTCTTGCAGTCTGCTTGCTTCGCCAGATACAATACCACTTCACCTCAAAACACCACTTCAGGTTTGAGGCTGCCGCATGGTACTGACACTTCGTAGACGTCGTATGACTGTTCCTTTACGTATCCATCTATTGATGAGGCTCATATTTTCTTAGTATCAACTTTAGTATAGGTGACTTCCAATCACACGGCCTCGGTTAAACCCGGGAGAAAATAATGATTTCTACTATTATACTTATTGCAACAACCTTATCTACTATCCTCGCGGTAGTAGCATTCTGACTCCCACAAATCACCCCTGATACGGAAAAATTATCCCCGTACGAATGCGGATTTGACCCACTAGGCTCTGCCCGACTTCCATTCTCGATGCGGTTTTTCCTAGTGGCCATTCTCTTCCTCCTCTTCGACCTCGAAATTGCCCTTCTTCTTCCAGCCCCTTGAGCTATTCAACTTGATTACCCAGCTGCTACAATTACCTGAGCCATCGTTATCTTGGGGTTATTAACTGTTGGACTAGTCTACGAGTGACTCCAAGGGGGACTTGAATGAGCAGAATGGGCAGCTAGTCTAATCAAGATAGTTAATTTCGGCTTAACTGATAGTGGTTGAACCCCACTGCTGCCTTATGACACTCACACACTTTAGCTTTTACTCAGCCTTTATGCTAGGCCTTACAGGACTAGCATTTCACCGTACACACCTTCTATCTGCTCTTCTATGCTTAGAAGGCATAATGTTAGCACTTTATGTGGGCTTGTCAACTTGACCCTCGCATGTATCATTGTTCTCTTTTTCTATTGTGCCAATGCTTATACTTACCTACTCCGCATGTGAAGCTGGAACAGGATTAGCCCTAATAGTAGCAACTTCTCGTACACATGGCGCAGACAACTTACATAACCTGAACCTTCTGCAATGCTAAAAATTCTAATCCCTTCCTTAATACTGATCCCGTCAATTTGGCTTTCCCCCAAAAAATGATTATTAACTTTTTCAGCCGGCCAGAGCTTAGTAATTGCCACAATTAGCCTAATCTGGTTCTTCAGTCCCACTGAACTTGCCCATTTTGCTAACAATATACTAGCGACCGACCAACTTTCATCACTATTACTAATCTTGTCCTGCTGACTACTTCCACTAATGATTGTCGCCAGTCAAAACCACATAGCATCTGAACCCCTAACGCGGCAACGTACCTTCATCTCAACCTTAATTTGCCTTCAAGTTGCCCTAATTGTAGCTTTCAGCGCCACGGAACTTATTATTTTCTATATTACATTTGAGATAACGCTCATCCCTACCCTTATTTTAATTACACGATGAGGCAACCAGGCAGAGCGCCTCAATGCCGGAACTTATTTTTTATTTTACACTTTAGCAGGGTCACTCCCCCTCCTGGTAGCTCTTCTAGTTCTACAAAAAACTGAAGGAACCCTCTCAATTTTGACCCTTCAGCTATCCCCATCTATGACCCCTATTACATGATCTAATAAAGCTTGATGATTGGCCTGCCTCCTAGCCTTTATAGTTAAAATACCCCTCTACGGAACTCACCTGTGGCTTCCTAAAGCCCACGTAGAAGCACCAATTGCCGGCTCTATAGTCCTAGCCGCTATTTTGCTAAAACTAGGAGGATATGGCATCATACGTATCTCAATTACCCTAGCCCCAACCATGAAAGACCTAGCCTACCCATTTATTATTCTTGCCCTCTGAGGTATTATTATAACTAGCTCGGTGTGTCTACGCCAAACAGATTTAAAATCTATAATTGCCTATTCATCTGTTAGCCACATAGGACTAGTTATTGCCGCTGCCTTAATTCAAACACCTTGAAGCTTTACAGGAGCTATCGTATTAATGATTGCCCACGGACTAATTTCCTCAGCTCTATTCTGCCTAGCTAATACAAACTATGAACGCACACACAGCCGAGCTCTACTTCTGTCGCGAGGCATACAATCTGTCTTACCCTTGATAGGGACCTGATGACTATTCTCTAACTTAGCGAACATAGCCCTACCCCCATCCCCTAACCTGATAGGAGAACTCACTATTATAGTCTCTATATTTAATTGGTCTAACTGAACTATCGCTCTAACAGGCATGGGTACCTTACTCACAGCAAGCTACTCCTTATACATATTTCTTATGACTCAACGAGGCCCAACCCCGCAACACCTAACCTCCATCCACCCCTCACACACACGAGAACACACCCTAATGGCCCTGCATCTTTTACCCATTCTACCAATTATATCAGCCCCCGCCCTTATCTGAGGCATGTTTAACTGTAGGCATAGTTCAACCAGAATTTTAGATTGTGATTCTAAAGATAGAAGTTAAAATCTTCTTGCCAACCGAGCCTGGCGGGGCTGACAAGAACTGCTAACTACTTGTAACCGTGGTTCAACTCCACGGCCGGCTCGGCTTTTAAGGGAAAACAGCTCATCCGTTGGTCTTAGGAACCAAAGTCTCTTGGTGCAACTCCAAGTAAAAGCTATGAACCTCCCACTTGTCTTCAACTCGACCTTTCTCTTGACAATATTAACTCTACTAACACCTACCTTAATAGCCCTGACGCAGGCTCACAATCTTTCAACACATCACATAATTAAAACAACTGTGAAAACAGCCTTTTTAATTAGCGTAATCCCACTTATTATTTTCCTAGACCAGGGAACAGAATCTATTATTACCAGCTTTAACTGAATAAATATTAACACATTTGATATTAACATTAGCCTTAAGTTTGACATGTATTCTGTCATATTTGTGCCAATTGCTCTATTTGTTACCTGATCGAATCTAGAGTTTGCCACCTGATACATGGCCTCAGACCCACAAATCGACCGATTTTTTAAATACCTTCTTATTTTTCTTATTGCTATAATTATTCTGGTGACAGCTAATAATTTATTCCAACTTTTCATTGGTTGGGAGGGAGTGGGAATTATATCCTTTATGCTTATTGGATGATGATATGCCCGAGCCGACGCTAACACCGCCGCTTTACAAGCAGTAATCTATAATCGCGTGGGGGATATCGGACTAATCCTCAGCATGGCATGACTATCGATTAACTTGAACTCCTGAGAGATACAGCAACTTTTTATAATTAATAACCAAGACCTCACACTACCTCTGCTGGGACTAATTCTAGCTGCAACGGGCAAGTCCGCCCAATTTGGTTTACACCCTTGGCTGCCTGCTGCCATAGAAGGCCCAACCCCAGTCTCAGCCCTACTCCACTCTAGCACCATAGTAGTTGCAGGAATTTTTCTACTAATTCGTATACATCCTTTAATTGAAGGCTGCCAAACAGCTCTTACAACCTGCCTATGCCTAGGTGCAATTACAACGTTATTTACCGCTGCTTGCGCCCTCACTCAGAATGATATTAAAAAAATTGTTGCATTTTCAACATCCAGCCAGCTTTGCCTAATAATAGTCACTATTGGCCTAAACTTCCCCCAACTTGCCTTTTTCCATATCTGTACCCACGCCTTCTTTAAAGCTATACTATTTTTGTGTTCCGGATCAATCATTCACAGCTTGAATGACGAGCAAGACATCCGAAAAATAGGGGGGCTTCAAAATTCCCTCCCAGTTACAACCTCTTGCATAACAATTGGAAGCTTGGCTTTAACCGGAACTCCTTTCTTGGCCGGATTTTTTTCTAAAGACGCTATTATTATGGCTCTAAATACCTCTTCCACTAACTCTTGAGCACTGACCTTAACTCTCCTAGCAACATCGTTTACAGCAGTATACAGTTTCCGAGTAATCTTCTACGCATCAATGAATCACCCACGAAGCACCCCCCTCTCTCCAATTAACGAGAACAACCCCTCGATCACAAACCCAATTAAACGTCTAGCATGGGGCAGCGTTATTGTGGGCTTAGTTATTGCTGCTAACATGCTACCACTTAAAACCCCAGTCATAACAATACCTTTTTTAGCCAAACAAGCAGCTATTATAGTTACAATTGAAGGCCTAATTATTGCTATAGATATTTCTGAAATCACCACCAAACAAAAACTAACCGTTAAACAAGACCGTCACTCCTTCTTGAACCTCCTAGGGTTCTTCCCAATGATTATTCATCGCACAGTCCCTAAAATTAGCCTCAATATAGGACAAAATATTGCAACCCACCTTATTGATCTGTCCTGGTATGAAAAAGCCGGGCCTCAAGGCCTTGTCAGCCAACAACTGCCAATGATCAAAACCACTACAAATATCCAACGAGGCCTTATTAAAACATACCTAACCTTGTTTCTCCTAACACTATTTGCCGCCCTATTAATCCTCTAACTGCTCGCAAAGCACCACGAAAGTGACCCCGAGTCAACTCCAGCACAACAAATAAAGTTAACAGCAAAACTCACCCCCCAGCAAATAACAACCACCCCCCATCAGAGTATATACCGGACACGCCAACCCAGTCCCCCCGCTCTATACCTAAACCCCCATCAGCAAAGAAACTACTGAAATTTACCTCTCCTACAAAACTGTAACTAAGCAACACCGCCCCTAAATAAACTAGTACATATCCAACTACAGACCAATTACCCCAGGCTTCTGGGTAAGGCTCAGCAGTCAATGCCGCCGAGTAAGCAAATACCACTAATATTCCGCCCAAATAAATTAAAAATAAGACCAAAGACAAAAATGAAGCCCCAGAAAATGCAATTACGCAACACCCAGCCCCAGCCGCTGCCACTAAACCTAGAGCAGCATAATACGGAGATGGGTTGGAAGCTACAGCGACCAACCCTAACACCAGCCCAACTATAAATAAAGATACTAAATATACCATAATTCCTGCCAGGATTTTAACCAGGGCTCGCGGTCTGAAAAACCACAGTTGTAACTCAACTACAGAAACTAATGGCACCCAACATTCGGAAATCTCACCCGCTAATTAAAATTGTTAACAACTCATTTATCGACTTACCAACCCCATCTAACATCTCAGCACTATGGAACTTTGGGTCCTTGCTGGGAGTCTGCCTAATTGCCCAAATTCTAACGGGCCTCTTCTTAGCTATACATTATACCGCTGATACCTCTATGGCCTTCTCCTCCATCGCTCACATCTGCCGAGATGTAAACTATGGTTGACTAATCCGAAATCTTCATGCCAACGGAGCCTCATTCTTCTTCATCTGTATTTACCTGCATATTGGACGGGGGCTCTACTACGGCTCATATTTATTCAAAGAAACATGAAATATTGGAGTCATCTTACTTTTCCTTGTTATAGCTACAGCTTTTGTAGGCTACGTCCTACCCTGAGGCCAAATATCATTCTGAGGCGCCACCGTAATTACTAATCTCCTATCTGCCGTCCCATATATTGGGAACATGCTAGTCCAATGGATCTGAGGGGGGTTCTCAGTAGATAACGCTACCCTCACACGCTTCTTTGCCTTCCACTTCCTCCTCCCATTCGTAATTGCAGGCGCAGCCATCCTGCACCTACTGTTCCTTCATGAAACCGGCTCAAACAACCCAACTGGTCTTAACTCAAACTTAGAAAAAGTACCGTTTCATCCCTACTTTTCCTACAAAGACCTCCTAGGCTTCCTCATTATACTCTCAGCCCTGATCCTCCTTGCCATATTCTCCCCCAACTTGCTAGGAGACCCAGATAACTTCACACCAGCCAACCAACTAGTCACCCCCCCTCACATTAAACCTGAATGATACTTCCTGTTTGCCTACGCTATCTTACGCTCTATCCCCAATAAACTGGGGGGGGTCTTAGCTTTAGTATCGTCCATCCTCATCCTAGCACTTATGCCTCTCCTGCACACAGCCAAACAACGCGGCCTAATATTCCGACCTATTACTCAAACCCTATTCTGACTTCTAGTCGCAGATACCCTAATTCTCACGTGAATTGGGGGTCAACCAGTAGAAGACCCGTTTATTATGATTGGACAAGTCGCCTCAGTTGTCTACTTTGCCATCTTTATCCTGCTCATTCCAACCTCAGGCTGACTAGAAAACAAGCTCCTGAACTGATAGCCCTAGTAGCTTAAAACCAAAGCACCGGTCTTGTAAACCGAAGACCGGAGGTGAAATTCCCCCCTTGGGCTCATTACGCGTTGGCAGTTGTTAGCGTCGAGACGGAAGGATTTAAACCCCCTCTGCTGACCCCCAAAGCCAGCGTTCTTTTTAAACTACGTCCCGATGTTGTACTTCAACATATGGTTTATGTACATACTATGTATATAGTGCATTCTTATACTTTCCCTACGAATATCCACTTCACTTAGATGTTGTACTTCAACATATGGTTTATGTACATACTATGTATATAGTGCATTCTTATACTTTCCCTACGAATATCCACTTCACTTAGATGTTGTACTTCAACATATGGTTTATGTACATACTATGTATATAGTGCATTCTTATACTTTCCCTACGAATATCCACTTCACTTAGATGTTGTACTTCAACATATGGTTTATGTACATACTATGTATATAGTGCATTCTTATACTTTCCCTACGAATATCCACTTCACTTAGATGTTGTACTTCAACATATGGTTTATGTACATACTATGTATATAGTGCATTCTTATACTTTCCCTACGAATATCCACTTCACTTAGATGTTGTACTTCAACATATGGTCTATGTACATACTATGTATATAGTGCATTCTTATACTTTCCCTACGAATATCCACTTCACTTAGATGTTGTACTTCAACATATGGTTTATGTACATACTATGTATATAGTGCATTCTTATACTTTCCCTACGAATATCCACTTCACTTAAATATTATAGCATGATATATCACTTATTTACGTAATATCAACATGTGCCTATATATACATAGTATGTATATAGTACATTATTACATTTACCCCATGCAGATATTTATAATTATCTCTCTATTAATTAACATGTTATTTCAAGTACTTACTATGTAAAGCGCAGTAAATTTATTTACAGTACGAATATCCATAATAGATTTTGGTTTATTTATCTTACTGAATGTTTCTCACTCATATTATTATACATTGTACATAACATGTTCAACCCCATTGATATCCTCATCAACCCTTAACTAATGCCTATAACATCTCTGATTAACAGTACCCATTATTAGTTTCGCATACCTGCTTAAATGGTACGACTATCCTAAACAACTTAGCAGCCTCATGCAATACAACTCTTATACCCATGATGCGGCCTAACTGTGGTCAGGTGTTTGATGATCTCCCCTTCACTGGACCTAAATAGTAGAGTGGCTTCAATTGGTTTTCACAAAGGCCTCCGGTGGTACCTAATCTATGGACCTACCTTGTAGAGTGGCTTTACTAGTTCTTCACAAAGGCCTCCCTCCTATGCGTTTGTTCCTATTATACCCATGGTGCCACCTAACTGAAGTAAATAGCATTTGGTAATTTTTTAGGGGGCCTTTCAACAGCATCTCACAGTGGCTTCACCCATTCTTGTCTGGAAGGTCCATCTTAATGGTTAGACTCAGGCTCATCATACAATTAATGATTGACTATAAATGTATGCATGCGGACATAGAAAAGAAAAAGGACGGGGACATGCTGGAAAGGTGAGTAGAATATTTAGAATGTTGATTTATTTACTGTAAATGTTGTACTAATTATTCTTTTTTCCCTAGGTGGCTGATCTGAAGGCACATCTGCAAAGGTAAGTGGTCTTAATTATTTTATTTTGGCTTACAATTAGGGTTTTTTAGATAGAGATAGCATTTATTCTATGCTACTTTGGGGGGATGTATTTTAGATAGATAGGATGTATTGTATATTAGATAGATTGTGGGAATTATTTTAGATACATAGGATGTATTGTATATTATATAGTATTGTATGTATGTTAGGGGTATGTATTTTAGATAGATAGGATGTATTGTATAATATATAGTATTGTATATTAGATTGGGGATGTATTTTACATAGTTAGGATTTATTGTATATTAGATTGTGGGATGTATTTTAGATAGATAGTATTGATTGTATATTAGATAGATTGGGTGATGTATTTTAGATAGATAGTATTGATTGTATATTAGATAGATTGGGTGATGTATTGTATTGTATTGTATTTTATTTGTATTGTATGTATTGTATATGTATTTCCTTTTCAGGTGTGTATTTTTTTTTCTGTACTGGGGGGGGTTGTAATGTATTTTGTTATTTTCTGTAATGTTCCCTTTTATTTTTTGTGACTTAGGTTTTTTATTTTATATAATGTTGATTTTTTATTTTTTGTGATTTAAGTTTTTTATTTTATGCAATGTAGATTTTTTATTTTTGGTGACTTTAGTTTTTTCTTCTTTCTGTAATTAGAGTGGTGGGGGGTTATTAGGAGGTAGGTAGTGTAGGTAGGTAGTGTAGGTGTTAATAGGTTAGTGTAGAGGGGGGTTAGTTTAGATTTAATGGTTTATTGGGCTATAGAGCAGTGTAGTGTTTATACTTAGTGTCACGAGGGTACTGAAGAACCCTCATAGCACTTACGGGGTAATGTTAGGCTTCTAACTGTCCCATGAGGGTCTTTAAATACCCTTATGGGACTAATGGGGTTAAATAGAGGCTTATGAGGGTTTGTATAGACCACCATAAGAGACCCAGTTAAAATGGTGTGGTGCTTACACTTTGGGTCATGAGGGTCCTGGATGACCCTCATGGCACTTATAGTGTTATTACATGCGTTCATTAGTGTGTTATAGGGGTCTATATAGTTGAGGCACCCAGTACACTCACATTGTGTGACAAACAGCATTTCAACACTTTTTTTTATTGCCCCGTCATTTTTGACGGGCAAGTCGCTAGTTAATTTATATTATTAAATGCTCAAACTTTAGATATGTTTTAAATGTTACTGTACATGAATAATGTTGTTCGTAGGTTCTTCTCATAATTATTAATGTACTAGCCACTTGCCCGTCAAAAATGACGGCAATAAAATTTGAAGCCTGGCAATGGTGTTTGCCACAAATTGCAAGCCTCTCCCCCTCGACTTAACTGGCCTTGCGATGAGCGCCTTTGGCGCTCATTGCGAGCCTCTCCCCCTCTACCTTTTCCCCCCTCTACTTGACGGTAGGCGCTCAATGAGAGCCACTCCCCCCTTTACTTTACTAAGCACCTTTGAAGCTCATCATGGGCCTTGCAATGAGCGCCAAAGGCGCTCATTGCGAGCCCCTCCCCCATGTGTCTCTTCCCCCCTCTCCACCCCTGTATCTCTTCCCCCCTCCCATGTGTCCCCTTTCCCCTCTCTCCCTCCCGTGTCTCTTCAACCCCTCTCCCCCTCCCTTGTGTCTCTTCCCTCCCTCCCGTTTCTTTTCCCTTCTCTTCCTCCCTGTGTCTCTTCCCCCATTTCCCTTTCCTGTGTCTCTTCCACCCCTCTCCCTACCCTGTCTCTTCCACCCCTCTCCCTTCCCTTGTCTCTTCTACCCCGCTTTCCCTCCCCTGTCACTTCCACTCCACTTTTCTCATTTCTCTGTCCCTCCTTCATGTCAATCTCTCTCTCTGTCCCTCCTTCATGTCAATCTCTCTCTCTGTCCCTACTTCATGTCAATCTCTCTCTCTGTCCCTACTTCATGTTAATCTCTCTCTCTGTCCCTACTTCATGTTAATCTTTCTCTCTGTCCCTCCTTCCTGTCTCTCTCTCTATCCCTCCCTCCTGTCAATCTTTCTCTCTATCCCTCCCTCCTGTCAATCTTTCTCTCTATCCCTCCCTCCTGTCAATCTTTCTCTCTATCCCTCCCTCCTGTCAGTCTGTCTCTATCCCTCCCTCCTGTCAGTCTCTCTCTGTCACTCCTTCCTGTCAGTCTCTCTCTGTCACTCCTTCCTGTCTGTCTCTCTCTCTCATGTCTCTCTCTCTGTGTGTCTGTGTCCCTCCTGTCTCTCTCTGTGTCCCTCCTGTCTCTCTCTGTGTCCCTCCTGCCTCTCTCTGTGTCCCTCTCTCTCTGTCCCTCCTGTCTCTCTATCTCTGTCTGTCTCTGTCCCTCTTGTCTCTCTCTCATGTCTCTTCTCTCTGCCTGTGTCTCTCCTGTCTCTCTCTCTATGTGTCTCTCCTGTCTCTCTCTCTATGTGTCCCTCCTGTCTCTCTCTCTGTGTGTCCCTCCTGTCTCTCTCTCTGTGTACCTCCTGTCTCTCTCTCTCTCTGTACCTCCTGTCTCTCTCTGTCTGTGTCTCTCCATCCGTGTCCCTCCTGTCTCTCTCTGTCCCTCTAGTCTCTCTCTGTCCCTCTAGTCTCTCTCTGTCCCTCTAGTCTCTCTCTGTCCCTCCTGTCTCTCTCTGTACTTCCTGTCTCTCTATCTGTGTCCCTCCTGTCTCTCTCTGTCCCTCCTGTCTCTCTGTGTCCCTCCTGTCTCTCTATCTGTGCCCCTCCTGTCTCTCTATCTGTGCCCCTCCTGTCTCTCTATCCGTGCCCCTCCTGTCTCTCTATCCGTGTCCCTCCTGTCTCTCTATCCGTGTCCCTCCTGTCTCTCTTTCTGTGTCCCTCTTGTCTCTCTCTGTCCCTCCTGTCTCTCTCTGTCTGTGTCTCTCCTGTCTCTCTCTGTCTGTGTCTCTCCTGTCTCTCTCTGTCTGTGTCCCTCCTGTCTCTCTCTGTCCCTCTAGTCTCTCTCTGTCCCTCTAGTCTCTCTCTGTCCCTCTAGTCTCTCTCTGTCCCTCCTGTCTCTCTCTGTACTTCCTGTCTCTCTATCTGTGCCCCTCCTGTCTCTCTATCCGTGCCCCTCCTGTCTCTCTATCCGTGTCCCTCCTGTCTCTCTATCTGTGCCCCTCCTGTCTCTCTATCCGTGTCCCTCCTGTCTCTCTATCCGTGTCCCTCCTGTCTCTCTATCCGTGTCCCTCCTGTCTCTCTATCTGTGTCCCTCTTGTCTCTCTCTGTCCCTCCTGTCTCTCTCTGTCTGTGTCTCTCCTGTCTCTCTCTGTCTGTGTCTCTCCTGTCTCTCTCTGTCTGTGTCCCTCCTGTCTCTCTCTGTCCCTCTAGTCTCTCTCTGTCCCTCTAGTCTCTCTCTGTCCCTCTAGTCTCTCTCTGTCCCTCTTGTCTCTCTCTGTCCCTCCTGTCTCTCTCTGTCTGCGTCCCTCCTGTCTCTCTCTCTGTCTGTGTCCCTCCTGTCTCTCTATCTGTGCCCCTCCTGTCTCTCTATCCGTGTCCCTCCTGTCTCTCTATCCGTGTCCCTCCTGTCTCTCTATCTGTGTCCCTCTTGTCTCTCTCTGTCCCTCCTGTCTCTCTCTGTCTGTGTCTCTCCTGTCTCTCTCTGTCTGTGTCTCTCCTGTCTCTCTCTGTCTGTGTCCCTCCTGTCTCTCTCTGTCCCTCTAGTCTCTCTCTGTCCCTCTAGTCTCTCTCTGTCCCTCTAGTCTCTCTCTGTCCCTCTTGTCTCTCTCTGTCCCTCCTGTCTCTCTCTGTCTGCGTCCCTCCTGTCTCTCTCTCTGTCTGTGTCCCTCCTGTCTCTCTATCTGTGCCCCTCCTGTCTCTCTATCTGTGCCCCTCCTGTCTCTCTATCCGTGTCCCTCCTGTCTCTCTATCCGTGTCCCTCCTGTCTCTCTATCCGTGTCCCTCCTGTCTCTCTATCTGTGTCCCTCCTGACTCTCTCTCTGTCCCTCCTGTCTCTCTCTGTCTGTGTCTCTCCTGTCTCTCTCTGTCTGTGTCTCTCCTGTCTCTCTCTGTCTGTGTCCCTCCTGTCTCTCTCTGTCCGTGTCCCTCCTGTCTCTCTCTGTCTGTGTCCCTCCTGTCTCTCTATATGTGTCCCTCCATCGTGTCCCTCCTGTCTCTCTCTGTCCCTCCTGTCTCTCACTGTCTCTGTCCCTCCTGTCTCTCTATCTGTGCCCCTCCTGTCTCTCTATCTGTGCCCCTCCTGTCTCTCTGTCTGTGTCCCTCCTGTCTCTCTATCTGTGGCCCTCCTGTCTCTCTATCTGTGCCCCTCCTGTCTCTCTATCTGTGTCCCTCCTGTCTCTCTCTGTCTGTGCCCCTCCTGTCTCTCTATCCGTGTCCCTCCTCTCTCTCTGTCTGTGTCCCTCCTCTCTCTCTGTGTCCCTCCTGTCTCTCTCTGTGTCCCTACTGTCTCCCTCTCTCTGTGTCCCTACTGTCTCCCTCTCTCTGTGTCCCTACTGTCTCCCTCTCTCTTTGTCCCTACTGTCTCCCTCTCTCTGTGTCCCTACTGTCTCCCTCTCTCTTTGTCCCTACTGTCTCCCTCTCTCTTTGTCCCTACTGTCTCCCTCTCTCTGTGTCCCTACTGTCTCCCTCTCTCTGTGTCCCTACTGTCTCCCTCTCTCTGTGTCCCTTCTGTCTCTCTCTATCCGTGTCCCTACTGTCTCCCTCTCTCTGTGTCCCTACTGTCTCCCTCTCTCTGTGTCCCTTCTGTCTCTCTCTGTCTGTGTCCCTCCTGACTCTCTATGTGTTATTCCTGTCACTCTCTCTTTGTCTGTGTCCCTCCTTTCTCTCTCTATCTGTGTCCCTCCTGACTCTCTCTGTGTCCCTCCTGTCACTCTCTCTCTGTCTGTGTCCCTCCTGTCTATCTCTATCTGTGTCCCTCCTGTCTCTCTCTGTGTTACTCCTGTCACTCTCTCTCTCTCTCTGTCTGTGTCCCTTCTGACTCTTCCTGTCTGTGTCCCTTCTGACTCTTCCTGTCTGTGTCCCTCCTGTCTCTCTTTCCCTCCAGGCTGTCTCTTTCACCTCAGTCCCCAGCATGTCTGCCGGTCCCTCCCCAGGGAGGTGTTGAGAGCAGCAGGGGGAGGTGTTGAGAGCAGCCGGGGGAGGAGTTGAGAGCAGCAGGGGGAGGAGTTGAGAGCAGCAGGGGGAGGGGTTGAGAGCAGCCGGGGGAGGAGTTGAGAGCAGCCGGGGGAGGAGTTGAGAGCGGCGGGGGAGGAGTTGAGAGTGGCGGGGGAGGGGTTGAGAGTGGCAGGGGAGGGGTTGAGAGTGGCGGGGGAGGGGTTGAGAGTGGCGGGGGAGGGGTTGAGAGTGGCGGGAGAGGGGTTGAGAGTGGCAGGGGAGGGGTTGAGAGTGGCGGGGGAGGAGTTGAGAGTGGCGGGGGAGGGGTTAAGAGTGGCGGGGGAGGGGTTAAGAGCGGCGAGCGGGCAGGAGGAGTTGTGAGTTGTGCGAGCCCGCAAGCGTGAGCAACGGCTCGAGCGGGCTCGTATGCTCACAACTATATATGTGATTAATTAATTAATAATAGCTTACCTATTTTCAGTAATTTTCAGATTTTTTAAGTGATAATAAAGTTGCTTCAGAAGTAACGCCACCAGTGACATGTCCAGTCACACTGTTCATCACCTGAGGAGAAACAAACGTTTGCAGTATTTATAGACTTTGAGCTGAAGTAGAAACTGTTAGAACGCAATACGGATGCGCTATTTGCGTTCCCTCTGTCAATTTGCGTTCCAGCCGCCATTTTGCGCAAGTTAGTTAATTCTTGCATAGAAAATGTCTTGGATTTTGTATGTGTTACGGACGGCATGATGTGTGCTACGTTTGAAGTGTTATTGAGGTTAAGTTAGTGTTCCGAGTAGGTGTTTTAATTGTACTCGCTTAGCCTTGTTTTCGGGTTTTTGGCCGCCATTTTTTCTCTCGCTTAGGTGATTTTTCAATAGCGAAATTTATGAAATGCAAGTTAAATTCGCAACCAACCTCACTGACAGACGTCCTGCCTGTCCCCCCATGGTGTGTGTGATATTTTTAAATGCTTATTTTTTTGTATTTGGTGTGTTTTTGTGTTTTTGGATGTGCGCGGTTCGGACGTTAACTTTGTATTTTTTGGACCATGTATTTTTTTTTTCTATGTCCCGCGGGTCGTCATTTTTTTTTTAATTCCTGCTTTTCTGTGGCTTTCCTTTGTAAAGTGTTTCAAGTCGTAATATTTTTAACAATTTTTTTTTGTAAATTCGATAATTACGTTTTTTGTTATAATTATTATCGTTTATTTGTAACACGCCAACATATTCTGTAGCGCTATACATAAGTTAAGTTACAGGCAATGACACGTTCAAGATTCATACATTGCAATAATTGGTGGGCCCTGTCTTTGATCTCGGAATCTGGTGTCCATAGCGCTTTCCCTAAAGCTCCGCGCAGGATTGAAACTCACAGACTTACAATCTAAAGGTTGAAGTTTGTATGTGGTACAGTAGGGAGAGAGTAGTGCTGAGCATGTTAGAGAGGAAGGTTATAGGCTTCTTTAAAGAGGTGCATTTTTATTGAAGTTTTGAAGGATTTAAGGCAGGAGGAAAATCTGGTGAAGCGAGGCAAGGAGTTCCAGAGAATAGGAGCAGCGCGAGAAAAGTCCTGGAGGCGGGAGTGAGAGGAGGTGACAAGAGTGATAGAAAGAAGAAGGTTGTTAGCAAAATGAAGAGGGCGTGTGGGGAAGTATTTGGAGATGAGAGCTGAGATGTATGGGGGTGCGCTGTTGTTGAGGGCTATAAGTTAGGGTCAAGATTTTCAACTTTATTCTGGAGGCTAAGCGAGCCTGCAAGCGTTAGCAGCAACCCGTATTGCTCACAACTATACATGTGACTAGCGACTTGCCCGTCAAAAAATGACGGCAATGAAATTGTAAGTGAGCTAATGCTGTTTGGTGTATAATAATGAAATATATATTACATTAATAAATGAATCTACTTTACTTATTTTGAAGCATTGTGTTGAAGAGCTGGGAATCTGTTTTGATGTTGCTGCAGCATTAGTGGTGTGGAGGTGCTGTGTAAACGTGATGAACGTGTGCAGTGTAATAGTGTGCGTGCGCGAGACGCAACCGTTAGCGTAGTTGGGTACTTCCGCATTAACGTAAAATGGCGGGTAATGTGTGGAATGCGTCTTAGCGGAATATCCGTAGGTCACCGTCTGGAAGTTTTATTAACAGGTGCCTGGTGCTGCAGCTCCGCCCCCTCATTCATTTGTGTGGCTGCCAGACGCGTGTGAGGTGCAGGCCGTGTGCTGGTGGGACATCCGAGAAGAGGATTAGGGGGGAGCATACAGCCAGGAGGACCCGGGATATGTGATAGAGCAGCGCCCGAGCATCATGGCTGAGGAGCTCTTCTGTAAAGTTGTGTCTATGCAAATCAAGTGTCTGGAACTGAGGCCTTTGCCCGCAGCCCTCGCTATGCGAGGGCCGCGGCTCCTTCAGCGCACCATCACAGCAACTGAGGCCCTACGCGAGGGCTGCGGGCAAGGGCAGCGAGGGCTGTGGGGCGCTCCATCCCCGCAACTGAGGCCCTTGCCCGCAGCCCATACCCGGGAGAAGAGCTTAATGTTGGGCGACAGCAGCCAAGAAAAACCGAGGCCTCGGGCCCAGTATAAACCCCTCCCACACCGTCATAGTGATGTGCTGGAGTCTGTGCAGCCTCTCACTTCCTTAGAGACATGAAGCCGGCTGGTTGCTAGAGTCGCGAGGGATGCGGGCAAGGGCCTCAGTTGCTGGGATCGAGCGTGAGGGCTGTGGGCAAGGGCAGCGAGGGCAAGAGCAGTGAGGGCTGCGGGCAAGGGCCTCAGTTGCTGGGATGGCGCTCCATGAAAACACATACCTGTGAAGTTGATGTTCTATAATGTGAAATCCTGCAGTGGTGACTCTGTGTTCAGGCAGGTGGAGATATGATAAATCTGTAAAATTATGTAAACATCATATTTAATTTTTTGTTTGAATAAATATATGAATCATTGAAAGTATTTGTTGTCTTTGTCATACATGCATATAATAAAAGGAATTTAAATATTGAATTGCTTAAAATGTCCTATGCATTGCCAAATAGACAATCTATATTTTTATAAGGATTCGTGATGATTAATTAATTAATGTTGATTAATTAATTAATTAATAACATTGATCAATGAAAATCAATAATCCTTACAGCCTTATGAAATTGTGATTCAGGCAATTTAATAGAGCTGTATATAAGGACAGAGCATATTTATTTAGATAAGTTTTTTATTTACTTACGACGTTGCTTTTGGATAGAAGTTCAACTGAACTTCTTCAACTGAAACTTTAATCTCATCTGGATTTGTGCAGAAATGATTCGGCACTGTAATCATTCTTTTGTGGTGAGTTGATGAATTTTAAAATGTCGTTATTTTATATTTTTTGATGTTAATATCACTTTGTTTGCAATGTCTGAGTAATCGTAGTTATTCAGAGTGTTAAGAAAGATTGCTGATATGAGTGTTTCCTTGCAAACCATTGTTGATGGAATTTTAATGGTATCATTGGGTAAATCATGTATTTATGGATGTTTTCCTTCTCCAATTTGAATGAGCCAATCATTGAATTCATTTTGGCCTCCAGATCTCATATTTAATTCTAATTTGAGATGTGTAAATATTTTCCACAGTTTACTTGTCTTCATACATGTTTCAATGATATCAGTACTATTTCCATGTGGCACAACAGGTAATGTTTGCCTAAAATCTCCTCCTAACAACATCACCTTTCCACCAAATGACAAATTATTATCCATCACTTCTTTTAAGAATCTATCAATACATTGCAAAGCATGGCATGACATCATTGTTGCCTCGTCTATGATAATCAATTTACTTTGTTTACATTTTTTGGCTTGTAAAGAATTCAGTCAAATATCTGACACTGATGTTTCCAAAATGGGAATTGGCAGCTTAAATCCACTATGTACAGTTCTACCACCTTCTAACAAAAGGGCTGCAATTCCAGTTGTTTCAAATGGCATTGCTATCTGACCCTGTGCTCGAATGTAACTCAGCAAATTGTACAGATAAGTTTTTCCTTATCCACCAGGTCCGTCTCGATAAAAATAGCTGTCTTTGACCTTTTTCATCATCTGTAGCATTAGTGATGGCATTAAATGCTTTTAATTGTAAAGTATTTAAAGTTGCCAATTGCCAGTTGTGTTTTTTGTTTTTGTACCTCAATGTCATAAATGACCAGGTGTTAACCTGGGAGTTGTGGGAGGGAACTTCTCTCCTCCCCTATATAAACCCCTCCCTTAACCTACATTCTCACCTGAAAATATTCACTTTTCAGGTTGCACGCCGTCCGTTTGCAACCGCTGGCTCCCCTGCTGTTCCTCTGCTTCTCGCAGGTTCGTCCCATGCCTGCCATTTCTCCCTTCCCTTTTTGGGCTCCCCCGTCTCCCCGGCCTCCTTCCATGCTGCTTCCCTAGCCGTTCGTGCACTCTCCTGCATCTCCTGTTCCTCCTCACTCCTGCCCTGCTGCCCATTTCTCCCCTCCTCCTAGCCCCTGCCCCGTCTTACCTCTGCGTCCCGATGGCCCCCTCCTGTTGCTCCGCTGTCTCCGGTCTCATCATGCATCCAGCCACGCTGTTTTCGTGCATCCCGGCGCGCCCCTCTCCCGGCCCGGCTCCTCCTCCTTGCTCGGCTGCTTCCCATGCCTCCCCTGCTGCTGCCCGACTCCCCTCCTCCAAACACCTCCGCCGCAGCTTGCGGCACGCACCTCTTTCGGCGGCACACCCCTCTTTTGGCGGCCCCGCCTCTCTTTGTCCGGGTTCTTTGCTGGCGCTTGAGCCGCGCCCCTGCTTCGGCGGCCCCGCCCTTCTTTTTGTTCCATCCCTCCTCCATCCCATGCCGCGGCTCCTTTTTCCTTTCTCCCCTTCCTGCCCTCCCCTGGTCTGGCTCCTTTGCCTCGGGCGCCCTGCTGGCGCTCGTGCCACGCCCCCCCTCTCATCGACTCCGTCTCCTCCTGCCTCCTTCCCTGGCTTGGCTCTTTTTGCCTCTGGCGGATCACACTAGCACCAAACACTCGGATCACACTAGCACCAAACACTGCCATGTTCTTGTGCTGGCAGACTCAAATCAATCCTTTTAGTTACCAGCCATACACCTATCTTATCACTAAACGTACACCATACACCATTCAGTAATTAAAATCTATATGTGCAAATCAGACCTGCCAGAGCACATCTCCTTCATGCACCCGTCTCAGTCAGTCCAATTCACCCCCCTTTTTACCTGAGTCTCTAGCTGAATCTAATCACAGGCTCACCTTCATATAGCATTACAATCTAGTAAATACATAACTACTATACTTCACGAACAACTTTTTCGTTTACCATGCACCCACAGTTACGCTTCGAACAGTCGCTTCCCTACGTCATACGCATCATTGCCATCAGGCATTCGGCTCAGTACCATACGCCCAAATGGACTTTGCTCTAACCTCGTCCCCTCATCGAAACCATTCATTTTAATCCCTACACGTATGCCATGCCACATACCAGTCGCTCACCTCAAACTGCTTCTTTCTTTTACTAGACTCTAACGATAGCCATGGCCGACCGAGCCATCTCGGACGCCGAGAGCTCTCCCTCACAGGCCGCCTCATCTCCACCGAGATCACCATCCATACCTGGTAGCCTTGCTTCATACCATAATTGGACCGTCCCTAGGATAATCCAGGAACTCATAGACAGAGGCATACCATATCCTGCCACTGCCAGGAAAGCAGAACTCTACCAACTCCTAAAGGAATCTCATACTCAAAAGCCTCCCAACTTACCACCATCGGACCCCATCGCCCAGATGCAACACATGTTGTCGGACATCGCGGCATCCATAAACTCTCTGGAAGCACGTGTGACTAGACTAGAAGACCCATGAACCCTGGGACCAAAACCAGGCCCCACAACTTATGCTGGCAGACCAGGTGAGACTTTAAACATCCCTCCTGCCATTATGCCATCCCATTTCGTCTCCCCTCAAATCAGGAGAGATATATTAGACAGCAAGGACATCAACCTCGTGCTATTACTTATTCCCACCCAAGAAGGTTCAGAGAATAAAACCATGACACAGGGGGATGTATCCATTACGATCCGTGCCAAAGATCCTCACCTGAATCGAAAACTGACGGTTACCGAATTTGTGCTCGCTTTTAGCGTCTATAGAGACGTGTTATGCTCCAAGAGTAGTCCAAAAATATTTGACTACTACGCTCAAGGATTACAGCGGATCCTGACACACATCAAACGATGCCCTATAGTAATCCACTACTTGGACGACTTCCTATATATAGAACCAGCTACCTCCAAACCATCAAGCCTGGAAAAGTCCGTAACTCTATTTACTGATCTGCGCATACCATTTGCGCCAGACAAAAACGTCGGCCCTATGCACAAACTCAAATTTCTCGGCATCAATTTAGATACCCTACTAATGGAGGCTAGTCTACCAGATATCAAATTAGATTGAGTCCAAACACTCCTGGCAAACTTCAAAAAATCTAAAAGATGCACAACAAAGGAACTACAATTGCTCCTGGGCCACCTGACTTACACAGCCCACGTCTTACCTCAAGCCAGACCATTCACGAGAAACCTTTTCGCTCAATTATCAAACCATCCCAATTCACCGCTACCTTTCACTCTTAACGACCAATCCTTAGAAGACATCTACCTTTGGTCTAGATTCCTTCAACAGTGGAACGGGAAGTCTTTTGACTAGCCAACCCCACAAAATCATCACCGACGCTCTACCTATACACATTTACTACCCATTTCAAGATATTAGACGCTACAGAAATCATCACTTCCATCTGGCCTCGGCCACACACAGCGCCAAACGCCGCCACTAACGTAATTCCAGCCCTCTACGCCACAGTCGCTTGGGGCAAACAGTGGACAGGCCAAACCGTTCTCCTGCTCACGAATCACGTGCCAACTCACCGCACATTAACCAAACTCAAAACAGATGACATTGCATCCATGTCGCTAATACGAGAGTTGGCTTACATCTGCCTCATAAACCAATGTCGCATTTATTCCAAACTCATCACTGCTCACCTTACCATACCCGTTTTTTCTCCGCAGGATATCCAATCAGTGCCACACCACTACAAGAGCATCCAACCACCTCAAGTTCCACGCAACCTGGCTTGACGACACCGAGCCGCCCAAGATACCATGCGTCAAGGACTGTCATCCAATACACAAAGGACATATGCTAGAGCATGGTACTTATTTACTATATTCGCTGCCCATTACCGAATAAAACCTCCATATACCTCCACCACCATAACCGCCTTTGCCTCCCATTGCGATTGTCGTCTCCACTTACACCCGCACACCATCAAAACGTATCTAGCGGGCATGCAGTTTCACCTCACCGCCCTATTTCAAACCGACAAATCAATCATATCCTCGCCTCAAATCAAATCATTTCTCAGAGGCCTACAGCACAGAGCACCCCCCTCCAAACTACAATGTCATCCCATAGATGGCGCACTTTTCAAAAGGTTGACCACCCTGCTTTCCACGAACCCATTCGGCCCCGACACATCCAGGACGATCCGAGGGGCCATCATGCTTGCTTTCTATGGCTTCTTGCGTCCAGGTGAGTTTACCACTTGGCAAAACAACCCTCACTATCTCACCAAGCAGGAAATAACTTTACATCCAGATCACTTCACGCTCACACTCCAGCGCACCAAAACAAGCCGCAAACCCATACTCACAACATACTACCCATCACACAACGACTGGTGTCCAGTCTCCACTATTAAATCCCATTTAAATTCAATATCTTCCAAACCAACCACTCACCCTCTCCTGAGCTTATCAAGCCAACCCTTGTCCACCACCTCCTTCATACACTACATTAGACTGCTGCTACTCAAACTTGGCCTAGACCCTTACAGCTATTCAGGACACTCTTTTCGCATTGGAGCCGCCTCTTCAGCCTCCAAAGCCAACATTCCCACGCACATTATTCAATCCATGGGTCGACGGAAGTCAAATTGCTACACCCGCTACATACCTTTTCCCATTGCAGAAACTAAACAGGCTTTTCAAACCATCACTCATTAACCTTCTCCCTAAAATTCTGCTCCCTTTTTGGCCTCTAAGCAGACTAAAATGGGTCTAGTAGCAATTACCACACACCAGCTACTACCCAAGAGAAGGTCACGACCACAAATAACCAGGTGTTTACCTGGGAGTTGTGGGAGGGAACTTCTCTCCTCCCCTATATAAACCCCTCCCTTAACCTACATCCTCACCTGAAAATATTCACTTTTCCCTCCCACCTCACCACAATTTAGGCCTTCTCCTCTAGCCCTAAGCCCTCTAAGCAGACTAAAATGGGTCTAGTAGCAATTGCCACACACCAGCTTCTACCCAAGAGAAGGTCACGACCACAATCATCAAAGTTGATGTCATCTATAAGTCCTGGATCAAGCAAATCAAAACTTGCACAATTTAATCCATGATCAAGCAATATTTCTTGAGGTTCCATTAAAGTTTTTAACAGTGCTATTGGCTCATTGTAATGTTTCAAGAAGTCTTCAGACATATTTAATTTATATGTTTTCCACAAAGTAAATGCATCAGGTACATTGCAAAATGCTTTGGCATTTGACATAGTGCTGCTTCTTCCAGACACCTCTCCCATTCTGTATTATCAGCTATGAAGTTTTGATGTCTTGCAGTTAATAGGAAAGTATCATAAACTATGTCATTCACTGTGCACCGGAACATGTAAAAGAAGTAATCTTAAACTGAAACGTTCAGTGTCTTGGACTGAGGGTATAAATGTGTGGTATAATTTTATGTGTATCTCTTCTTTATTGTCACCATAGACCATTAACAAATACATAGTGATATGGAATCTCAATGTATAAAAATTGTCTGGCCTGCGTATCCTGGCAGTTTAATTTAAACTATGCAGTAAGTGTTGTATCTCTGTGTTCACTTTGAGCTAAGGCAGTTCTTAGATTGCCTGCAGTAAAGCAAACAAATTGACTTTGTGGCAAATATACAGCTAATCAATACACAGCATGTGACCAATCATTCATCTCAAATTTCAGAAGCCGGCACATTGCTTCGGGAGCACTGACATAGCGAGCATCTAAATAATTAGAATGTTTGTCATGTAAAATTGGATTTTCCTTTTCGTTTGCTGCACCTTGCACAACAACAGTTGCTGCATCATATCAATGTATATATATTTATACACAAATTTGATGGATTTAATAGAAGTACAAGCTTTAACATTTATGTGTGCATTGTACTTCATGAGCAAATGTGGATTGTATGGAACAACAATTTATTATCAACCTTTTGTCCACGGATAATAGCTCTTTGCCCTTGTCTTCTTTTATACAAAGGGTATCCATCACAATTAGCATAAGTTTGCATTTGAAATTGTTTAGGAAATTATTTTGTAAATTTTTTATTTTCCATACATGGTGAATTAGGATTCATATCTCCACATGGCCGATTAATTATTCTGTGTGTAACAATGTCAAAAAGTTTTGAATATGTTTCTGGATCTGGCAATTCAGCAGTAATGACTGAATCCACTCTCTCTGCAGTATTTAACTTATCTTTTTCCTGCAGGATTAAAAGTATGTGAGTATGTGGCAGTCCTAGTTTTTGAAATTCAATGGTGTAAGCAAAAGCCACACGTTTTCCAAATAACTGTGCTTTAGTTATATCATGTATTAATGAATTGAGTTTGATTTTAAATACTCTTACTACTAAATCAGGTCGGTCAGAAGTATTTTGGCCAAGTTTAAAATTTTCTTTGATCTCTGGCCATTGTGGATTACATGTGAATGTAATGAATAAATTTGGTTTGCCAAATTGTGTGACAATAGCCATGGCATCATTATATCTGTCTCGCATATTGTGAGGAGATCCTTGGAAAGTGGATGGCAAAATAATTGCTCTTCCAGCTGGAATGTCTCTGTTGGTAGCCAATTCAGCAACATAATCCATCAATCCACAATACTGTTTTACTCTAAGCTTATTTTGTTGAAATGTTATGAAATTTAGATTATTTGCTTCGACTTGTAGAAAGGAATCAATAATCCATTGTTGAGTGAGTTTGCCCCCACTTAAAATTGGATTAAAAGAATCCCAAATAGCATTTTGTGCCACTTTATATTCCAGCATAGAAATATTGCATCTAACACAAACTTTACTATTGGGATAACTTTGCAATTGTAATTTTGGTTCCCATCCAGGTTCACCATTTGGAAAGAAAATGGTATATGTCATTGGATCTTAATTACAACTTAATATATTTATGTTTATAAAGGGTTGTTATTCATTGCATGGATATATTCTAATATCCCGCTGAAAAGGTGGTTCACCATCTTCATTTTTAAAAACCATGGCAACCTCATTGACTGTTGGTAAATTATACCGTCAGTGTTGCGATCTCTTTTTAACACCATATTTACTCTTGGCATTGGCAATTGATGTATTTGAGCATGTTCCTGTTGTTCTTTTTTAATCTGTGCTAATTGTTTGTATGTTTGAGTGTATGGGTTGTTGGCCATAATTTTATCCAACTGTTCAAAGACTATGCACAAACACAGTTTATTTTCTGGAAGCGTCATTCTTTGTTCAACAGCTTCCATTGTATCTAAGACATATAACTGTGCAAATTTCCTTTGCTCTCCTTCTTGTGGGTGTAAATGTGAAGTTTGGTGGTAAATTTGTCCTTGAACTCTAAAACAGTAAGGACCATGTCCTGGGACATTTTCTGCTAATGTGGCACCAATTGAAGCAAATTACATTGCACTGTTATAAGACCTTATGTTTTTTTTTTTTTTAATTGGTATAATTTGGAAATGTTGGATCGCTCATGATACTTTGTAAGTAATCTGGAAATGGGTGTCTTTGTGGAAGTCTTACCTTTCCTTTCTGACAGCAACTAATGAAATCTCCATCAGTTGGTCTTTCCTTTAGAAAATTATAGGCCCCACAAAACAACTGACAAACAACATTAATTAATCCACAATAATGAGTGTCTACTCTAATAAACACATTCTTATGCACTTCCTCAACATAGATATCACTACAACTTTCTATATCTACATTGGTGTCATGTGTCTGAACATTGGTGTCAATAGGAAATATAGTATCATTGGGTTCAAAGACATGTTTTAGTTTACTTTTTTGTTTCTTTGAAGCCCCAGCACACTCACTTTGTGCTTTCTTACTCATTTTTCTTTTATTTAAATGTCTCTGTCGGTCTTCTTCTCTTAAGCGTTGGAAAGTTTCAGGTGTGCATCTCTCCACCTTTGCTTCCTTTCCCTTGCCAATCTTCTTTTGTGTTCAATGTTGACTTCTCCATTATCCGCCATTATAATCTGTAATTGTAAATAGAGGTGTAAGTTGTTTTTTTGGGGGGGTTCTGTACATATTGTTTGTAGCTGGTTTCAATCTAAAAGTAAATAGGATTAATTAAAGAATGCAAACATTTTTAAATCTTTTTATTTTTTTCAATGCAATAAATGAAACCATTTTTGGAGTTTTTTATTGACAAACATTAAATAGCAAAGGACTTCATATATATATATTGACCATTTTATTTTATTTTAGGACTACTGAATTATCAATTCATTACTAAATGAATATACGTTAGTGAATTAATCCAAAAATGAGATCAATGTTAAACCTAAAAAGTTACTTATATTGTAATAAAGAAGATCAAACATAAACAGCAAAATTACCAAAGTATAGATGTGTTCTAAAAGAATGTTACATTTTCTTAACAATGCAATGAATGTAGATATGATGTCTAATTGAGGTTCTTTAAAACGTAATTACTTAAGCATATATATATCTTCCTCTTTTTTTTTTTTCTTGTAATGACCAATTAAAATTTCCAAACCTCATTTATCTTCCTTTTTTTTGTTGCAAAATGACACCCTAAAAACCTCATTAATTTGCAAGTTGTTCCAAGCAATCTGGCACTATATAAGCACCTTTTAAAAAAAAAAAAAAATTAAAACGTTATTTTTGGATAGATGTTTATTCCTTAAAATGTTCATTTTAAATAATATGCTATGTGGTTATATCGCACATAGCATATTTTTTTACAGAGTTTTTAGTTAGCGAAGACCTTGCTTTTGGATAGAAGTTCACTAACTAAAAACTTCTGCAAAGAAATAAGCTATGTGCTTAAATAGAGCCCTTTTAAATTTGCAGAATCGCAATTTAATAAGACAGGATGTCTCTAGACTGGCAGTTTGTTATTGGATGGTTCTTCACCAGCAGTGTAAATGTTGATGTCTCTAGACTGGCAGTTTGTATTTGGATGCCTCTAGACTAGTATTTTGTGTTGGGATGTCTCTAGACTAGCAGTTTGTGTTTGGATGTCTCTTCACCAGCAGTGTAAGTTTGGATGTCTGTAGACTGGAAGTTTGTGTTTCGATGTCTCATTACCACCAGTGTAGGTTTAGATGTCTCTAGACTGGCAGTTTGACTTTGGAAATCTCTTGACCAGAAGTGTAAGTTTGGATTTTTCTACTCTAGCAGTTTTTGTTTGGACGTCTCTTGACTGGTAGATGGTGTTTCAATGTCTCTAGTTTAGCAGCTTGTGTTTGGATGTCTCTCCATCAGCAGTCTAAGTCTGGATGTCTTTCGATTAGCATTTTGAGTTTTGACATTTCTCCACCAGCAGTGTAAGGTTGGATGTCTCTAGCCTGGCAGTTTGACTTTGGACATCTCTTGACCAGCAGTGTAAGGTTGGATGTCTCTAGACTGGCAGTTTTTGTTTGGACATCTCTCCACCAGCAGTGTAAGTGTGGATGTCTCTAGACATGGTATACTAATACCAGAGTGGAAAACACTCATGGGATTTGAAAAATCCAATTTCACCTAGATTTATCTAACTTGTGGTTTAATCCACCATATGGATTTAACTTTAAGACTTTAAATAACTTTAAGTTTTTTTTATCAGTGATCAGTGTTACTTCTTGCAGGAGAGGTTTGAATTGGTAAAAAAAGAGGAAAGAGTTAAACATGGCCTGTTTTATATTAAATAATATAGATTCACTTCAAAAAGAAGCAGATGACAGCTTTATTTCTAAGACACAGACAATACCTGAGGTAAATAACAACATCAAAAAAGCTTTTAGTGAACTGATAAAAAATGCTAAAAAACAGGTCCAAATAATATGGGAGATTAGTAGTTTACAAAACTACTTAAAAAATCATATAGTCCCTAGAGGATTAAGAGTTAATGTGATTCCTACAAACCTGACCAATGACAAATGTGTTGAAAAATGGAAAGAAATATTGTTGAAATGTTCACATGATTTAATTGAACTGATTGTTGAAACAGAACAAACCAACTTAGAAACCTTGAAACCCAAGGTGGCCTTATACCAACAAGACTTCAACAAGTTTAATGAAACACCTGAATATGACATGTACTGTACAAGATTTAATGATAACATAGAAAAAATCAAAAAAGATCTTAAAGAAAGGGAAAAAAGAAAGTTTCTTAGAGATCAAGATGATTTAAAGTCAGGAAACATCTTTAGGAGATTTCCAACAGGCCTGCCCCTACATAGCCATTCTGACATGAGTTCTTCGGATTATGATAACTCAGACTTAGATGATCGCACTCCACTAAACTTCAGGAGTAGACATTCTAATACTTGGCTAAATAGAGATGAAACCAGATCTTACTCCCAAACTATAACAGGGAGGAGATTTAACAACAATGGGAATTTTTTAGAGAGAGGCAGAACTGTCAAGAAAGGCCCAGAAAAGAAACACAGTAATGTGATCAGAGACCCCCAATAGATAATTCACAACCTTCCTTAAAGCAAGATAAATTGGTAGTGAATTTATCTAATTTTCAACTAAAAGAAAATCATGTGTCTATATTACAAAAAGGCTTATCATTTGTCCCTACATTTAGGCCGGACACTTTCCTGCACATAAAAGATCTTAATCTCTTTGCAAGGAAATTGGCTTTACACCCATTTTATAAACTTAAACAGGAGAGGGAACTAATACATTTAGGGGTTGAGAAGGAATAGATGCATTTCACACCATGCTATCTCTTCTAGAGGAAAATAACCCTAAACAAGGTGAAAAAGTTAAAAACCTGGAAAAATAGAAGTTCCTTTACTCCTGTTTTAAAAGACTATGCCAATATTTGGATCTTTCTACAACAAGCCACTTTAGAAATTGAAAATATCAGAAAATACCCAAAAGTTACAATTTAACAAGAAGTGAACATCAAGCTTTAACTGAATTAAAAGAATGTAAAGATATACAGATAAAATCTGCAGATAAAGGTGTTAATATAGTTATAATGGACAATACAGAGTATAATCTAATGTGTAACAAAATCTTAAATGACAAATACACCTATGAAATAATTGAAAAGAATCCAACTCAAGAATACAAAAAGTCAATAAAATGTATTTTGGATCGAGCCAAAATAGAAGGGCTCATTGATGATCAAACACATCAGTATCTCTTTTCAAAACATCCCACTATTTCCACTTTTTACACTGACGCCAAAACTTCATAAAAAAGTGATCCCTATCCCAGGCAGGCCTATTGTGTCAGGAACTGATAATTTATCCCATAAACCCAGTCTGTTTTTAGACTACCATCTAAAAAATATGGTTGAAACTCAACCATCATTTGTAAAAGATACAAATGATATCCTAAAACAACTTGAGGATCTCACAAAACCTATGGATTCCTACTTGGCAACTGTGGACGTAGAAGCCTTATACAGCAGTATACCTAATAAGGAGGGTATTGAATAAAGTTCTTTTTACAAAGTAAAGGCACAAATTGTAAAAAATGTTATGAATTTCTTCTAGCCTTACTAGATTATGTCCTTAAACATAATTATTTTACCTACAATGGTAAATGGTACCATCAAGTTAAAGGAACAGCCATGGGCACTCCATGCACCCCAAGTTATGCCAACTTACTCTTGGGGTGGTGGGAAGAAAAACTAATCTTTAATGAGTCTCTTTCTGAATACACTGACTTGATACTAGTGTATCATAGATGACATTCTGCTGGTATGGACAGATACAAAAAGTAAGTTTTTCAGGAATTTATGGTGAAGCTTAACACCAATTCACTAGGCCTCAGTTTTACACATGCGATTAATGACTCTAAAATCACGTTTCTTGATGTAATGATCAATAAAGATGAGAGTGGCAAAATATCCACAACTGCATATAGAAAGGACACTGCCACTAACACAAATTATTGAAGGGGGAAAGCCAACACTTTGAACCTCTTAAGAGAGGAATACCAAAAGGTGAGTAGTCGAAACGAGAGATGATGAGAGAGTGTATAAGGATTTTAGTTGTGTCTTGAGTAAGATAGTGGCACATTTTGGAGATGTTTTTTAGATGGAGAAGGCAAGATTTTGTTAGTGACTGTATGTGAGGGATGAAAGACAGAGCGGGGTCCAGTAGAACCCCAAGACAACAGTCTTGGGAGGTGGGAGTGATGATGTCTTTGTTGACTGTGAGAGAGATGTGAGGAATAGATGCTGTGGTAGAGGGAAGGAAGATCAGGAGTTCAGTCTTAGACATGTTGAGCTTGAGATGGCGAGTGGACATCCAAGAGGATATACTAGAGAGGCAGTTGGAGACATTTATTAGAAGAGAGGGGGATAGATCTTGTGCTGAGAGGTAGATTTGAGTGTCATCTGCATAGAGATGATACTGAAGCCCAAACGAGTTTATTAGGGTACCAAGTGAGGATGTGTATATGAAGAATAGGAGGGGGCCTAGGACAGATCCTTGGGGTACACCAACAGACAGGGTGTGAAGATAAGAAGAGGTGCCAGAAAAGGAGACACTGAATGATCGTTTTTGTAGGTATGATGAGAACCACGAAAAAGCAGTGTCTCAAATACCGAGGGAGGAGAGGATATGGTGTATAAGTGGATGGTCGACTGTGTCAAAGGCAGCAGAGAGGTTTAGAAGAAGTAGAATAAAAATGTGAACTTTTGACTTGGAAGAAAACAAGTCATTGGTGACTTTTGTGAGAGCTGTCTCGGTGGAATGTTTGGGCCGGAAGCTGGATTGGAAGGAGTCAAGAAGAGAGTTAGAGGAAATAAAGCTGGTAATGCGTTTGTAGACGAGATGCTCCAGCAGTTTGGAAGCCAGGGAAGTAGAGACATAGGGCCTTAGTTAGATGCAACGTCAGAGTCAGATGAAGGTTTTTTTAGGTTGGGTGTAGTTATGGCATGTTTTAGAGAATATGGAAACATTCCAGTATTTAGGGAAATGTTGAAAATTTAGGGAAATGTTCAAAATGCTGTGAGGTACGAGTGAGGGATGTGATCTCATACACCTTAGGATTTGCGAACGAGTGACGCTATCTCGGATAACTTGTGATTTCCGTGGACATGCGTATCAATTAATTAATTAAGGTTTGCGTGTGAAAATAGCTCAAAATACGTAATACGTAACTAGACGGCAGTGTGCCTTTAAAAGGGAGCCAAAACAGAAAATCATTGACTGTGCTGGAGCTTTTGCAAGTAGACACACAGGTCTAGGCATTGGTGTTTTTTTTGTGAGAAAGGAGAGTGGGCGAGAGAGGAGTATCGTGAGTTTGTATCTTTTGAAAGATGATATCATTTAACCCTTAATTCGCAACACACATAATTTTTTATCTCCTCTCTTTCTCCTTATGCAATGCTGTGTCTCTTCTATAATCTCTTTCTTGTCACACGTTGTATCTCCTCTCTTTTCTCACACAATGATGTGTCTCCTCTCTCTCTATTCTGTCTCCTCTCACTTCTCACAATGTATTGTCTCCTATCTCCTCACACAATGCTATGTCTCCTCTCTCTTTCCCCACACAACCCTGTGTCTCCTCTCTCTTTCCCCACACAACCCTGTGTCTCCTCTTTCTCCTCAGACTATGATGTATTTTCTTTTGTCCTCTTACAATGATGAGTCTCCTCATTTTCTCCTCACACAATGATGTGTCTATTCTCTTTCTCCTTACCAAATGATGTGTCTCCACTCTCTCCTCACACTTTGCTCTGTCTCCTGTCTCTCTCTCCTCACACAATGCTGTGTCTCCTCTCTCACTCCTCCCACAATGCTGTGTCTCCTCTCTCTCCTCACACAATGCAGTGTCTCCTTTCTCACTCCTGAAACAATGCAGTGTCTCCTCTCTCTCCTCGCACAATGCTGTGTCTCCTCTCTCTTTACTCACACAATGCTGTCTCCTCTCTCTTTACTCACACATTGCTGTGTCTCCTCTC
The DNA here is from genome assembly GCA_027410445.1 of Discoglossus pictus. NCBI lineage: Eukaryota > Metazoa > Chordata > Amphibia > Anura > Alytidae > Discoglossus > Discoglossus pictus. The sequence goes on along the minus strand of CM050164.1, from coordinate 220,924 downwards.
TAACTCCTCACACAAGGCTGTGTCTCCTCTCTTTCCTCACACAATGCTGTGTCTCCACTCTCTTTCTCCTCACACATTGCTGTGTCTTCCTTCTCTTTCTCCTCACACAATGCTGTGTCTTCCTTCTCTTTCTCCTCACACAATGCTGTGTCTCCCCTCTCTCACTCCTCACACAATGCTGTGTCTCCTTTCTCACTCCTCACACAATGCAGTGTCTACTCTCTCTCCTCACACAATGCTGTATCTCCTCTCTCTCTCCTCACACAATGCTGTGTCTCCTCTCTCTCCTCACACAATGCTGTGTCTCCTCTCTCTTTCCTCACACAATGCAGTGTCTCCTTTCTCACTCCTCACACAATGCTGTGTCTCCTCTCTCTCTCCTCACACAATGCTGTGTCTCCTTTCTCACTCCTCACACAATGCAGTGTCTCCTCTCTCTCCTCACACAATGCTGTGTCTCCTCTCTCTTTCCTCACACAATGCTGTATCTCCTCTCTCTCTCCTCACACAATGCTGTGTCTCCTCTCTCTCTCCTCACACAATGCTGTGTCTCCTCTCTCTTTACTCACACAATGCTGTCTCCTCTCTCTTTACTCACACAATGCTGTGTCTCCTCTCTAACTCCTCACACAAGGCTGTGTCTCCTCTCTTTCCTCACACAATGCTGTGTCTCCACTCTCTTTCTCCTCACACATTGCTGTGTCTTCCTTCTCTTTCTCCTCACACAATGCTGTGTCTTCTTTCTCTTTCTCCTCACACAATGCTGTGTCTCCCCTCTCTCACTCCTCACACAATGCTGTCTCCTCTCTCTCTCCTCACACAATGCTGTGTCTCCTCTCTCACTCCTCACACAATGCAGTGTCTCCTCTCTCTTCTCACACAATGCTGTGTCTCCTCTCTCTTTCCTCACACAATGCTGTGTCTCCTCTCTCTCCTCACACAATGCTGTGTCTCATCTCTCTTTCCTCACACAATGCTGTGTCTCTTCTCTCTTTCTCCTCACACAATGCTGTATCTCCTCTCTCTCTCCTCACACAATGCTGTGTCTCCTCTCTCACTCCTCACACAATGCTGTGTCTCCTCTCTCTCCTCACACAATGCTATGTCTCCTCTCTCTTTCCTCACACAATGCAGTGTCTCCTCTCTCTCCTCACACAATGCTGTGTCTCCTCTCTCTTTCCTCACACAATGCAGTGTCTCCTCTCTCTCCTCACACAATGCTGTATCTCCTCTCTCTTTCCTCACACAATGCAGTGTCTCCTCTCTCTCCTCAATCAATGCTGTGTCTCCTCTCTCACTCCTCACACAATGCAGTGTCTCCTCTCTCTTCTCACACATTGCTGTGTCTCCTCTCTCTTTCCTCACACAATGCAGTGTCTCCTCTCTCTCCTCACACAATGCTGTGTCTCCTCTCTCTTTCCTCACACATTGCTGTGTCTCCTCTCTCTTTCCTCACACAATGCAGTGTCTCCTCTCTCTCCTCACACAATGCTGTGTCTCCTCTCTCTTTCCCCACACAATGCTGTGTCTCCTCTCTCTTTCCTAACACAATGCTGTGTCTCCACTCTCTTTCTCCTCACACATTGCTGTGTCTTCCTTCTCTTTCTCCTCACACAATGCTGTGTCTTCCTTCTCTTTCTCCTCACACAATGCTGTGTCTCCCCTCTCTCACTCCTCACACAATGCTGTGTCTCCTTTCTCACTCCTCACACAATGCAGTGTCTCCTCTCTCTCCTCACACAATGCTGTGTCTCCTCTCTCTTTCCTCACACAATGCTGTATCTCCTCTCTCTCTCCTCACACAATGCAGTGTCTCCTTTCTCACTCCTGAAACAATGCAGTGTCTCCTCTCTCTCCTCGCACAATGCTGTGTCTCCTCTCTCTTTACTCACACAATGCTGTTTCCTCTCTCTTTACTCACACATTGCTGTGTCTCCTCTCTAACTCCTCACACAAGGCTGTGTCTCCTCTCTTTCCTCACACAATGCTGTGTCTCCACTCTCTTTCTCCTCACACATTGCTGTGTCTTCCTTCTCTTTCTCCTCACACAATGCTGTGTCTTCCTTCTCTTTCTCCTCACACAATGCTGTGTCTCCCCTCTCTCACTCCTCACACAATGCTGTGTCTCCTTTCTCACTCCTCACACAATGCAGTGTCTCCTCTCTCTCCTCACACAATGCTGTGTCTCCTCTCTCTTTCCTCACACAATGCTGTATCTCCTCTCTCTCTCCTCACACAATGCTGTGTCTCCTCTCTCTCTCCTCACACAATGCTGTGTCTCCTCTCTCTTTCCTCACACAATGCAGTGTCTCCTTTCTCACTCCTCACACAATGCTGTGTCTCCTCTCTCTTTCCTCACACAATGCTGTGTCTCCTCTCTCTCTCCTCACACAATGCTGTGTCTCCTTTCTCACTCCTCACACAATGCAGTGTCTCCTCTCTCTCCTCACACAATGCTGTGTCTCCTCTCTCTTTCCTCACACAATGCTGTATCTCCTCTCTCTCTCCTCACACAATGCTGTGTCTCCTCTCTCTCTCCTCACACAATGCTGTGTCTCCTCTCTCTTTACTCACACAATGCTGTCTCCTCTCTCTTTACTCACACAATGCTGTGTCTCCTCTCTAACTCCTCACACAAGGCTGTGTCTCCTCTCTTTCCTCACACAATGCTGTGTCTCCACTCTCTTTCTCCTCACACATTGCTGTGTCTTCCTTCTCTTTCTCCTCACACAATGCTGTGTCTTCCTTCTCTTTCTCCTCACACAATGCTGTGTCTCCCCTCTCTCACTCCTCACACAATGCTGTCTCCTCTCTCTCTCCTCACACAATGCTGTGTCTCCTCTCTCACTCCTCACACAATGCAGTGTCTCCTCTCTCTTCTCACACAATGCTGTGTCTCCTCTCTCTTTCCTCACACAATGCTGTGTCTCTTCTCTCTTTCTCCTCACACAATGCTATGTCTCCTCTCTCTCTCCTCACACAATGCTGTGTCTCCTCTCTCACTCCTCACACAATGCTGTGTCTCCTCTCTCTCCTCACACAATGCTATGTCTCCTCTCTCTTTCCTCACACAATGCAGTGTCTCCTCTCTCTCCTCACACAATGCTGTGTCTCCTCTCTCTTTCCTCACACAATGCAGTGTCTCCTCTCTCTCCTCACACAATGCTGTGTCTCCTCTCTCTTTACTCACACAATGCTGTCTCCTCTCTCTTTACTCACACATTGCTGTGTCTCCTCTTTAACTCCTCACACAAGGCTGTGTCTCCTCTCTTTCCTCACACAATGCTGTGTCTCCACTCTCTTTCTCCTCACACATTGCTGTGTCTTCCTTCTCTTTCTCCTCACACAATGCTGTGTCTTCCTTCTCTTTCTCCTCACACAATTCTGTGTCTCCCCTCTCTCACTCCTCACACAATGCTGTGTCTCCTTTCTCACTCCTCACACAATGAAGTGTCTCCTCTCTCTCCTCACACAATGCTGTGTCTCCTCTCTCTTTCCTCACACAATGCTGTATCTCCTCTCTCTCTCCTCACACAATGCTGTGTCTCCTCTCTCTCTCCTCACACAATGCTGTGTCTCCTCTCTCTTTCCTCACACAATGCAGTGTCTCCTTTCTCACTCCTCACACAATGCTGTGTCTCCTCTCTCTTTCCTCACACAATGCTGTGTCTCCTCTCTGTCTCCAAACACAATGCTGTGTCTCCTCTCTCTTTCCTCACACAATGCTGTGTCTCCTCTCTCTCTCCTCACACAATGCTGTGTCTCCTTTCTCACTCCTCACACAATGCAGTGTCTCCTCTCTCTCCTCACACAATGCTGTGTCTCCTCTCTCTTTCCTCACACAATGCTGTATCTCCTCTCTCTCTCCTCACACAATGCAGTGTCTCCTCTCTCTCCTCACACAATGCTGTGTCTCCTCTCTCTTTCCTCACACAATGCTGTATCTCCTCTCTCTCTCCTCACACAATGCTGTGTCTCCTCTCTCTCTCCTCACACAATGCTGTGTCTCCTCTCTCTTTACTCACACAATGCTGTCTCCTCTCTCTTTACTCACACAATGCTGTGTCTCCTCTCTAACTCCTCACACAAGGCTGTGTCTCCTCTCTTTCCTCACACAATGCTGTGTCTCCACTCTCTTTCTCCTCACACATTGCTGTGTCTTCCTTCTCTTTCTCCTCACACAATGCTGTGTCTTCCTTCTCTTTCTCCTCACACAATGCTGTGTCTCCCCTCTCTCACTCCTAACACAATGCTGTCTCCTCTCTCTCTCCTCACACAATGCTGTGTCTCCTCTCTCACTCCTCACACAATGCAGTGTCTCCTCTCTCTTCTCACACAATGCTGTGTCTCCTCTCTCTTTCCTCACACAATGCTGTGTCTTCTCTCTCTCCTCACACAATGCTGTGTCTCATCTCTCTTTCCTCACACAATGCTGTGTCTCTTCTCTCTTTCTCCTCACACAATGCTGTGTCTCCTCTCTCTCTCCTCACACAATGCTGTGTCTCCTCTCTCACTCCTCACACAATGCTGTGTCTCCTCTCTCTCCTCACACAATGCTATGTCTCCTCTCTCTTTCCTCACACAATGCAGTGTCTCCTCTCTCTCCTCACACAATGCTGTGTCTCCTCTCTCTTTCCTCACACAATGCAGTGTCTCCTCTCTCTCCTCACACAATGCTGTGTCTCCTCTCTCTTTCCTCACACAATGCAGTGTCTCCTCTCTCTCCTCAATCAATGCTGTGTCTCCTCTCTCACTCCTCACACAATGCAGTGTCTCCTCTCTCTTCTCACACATTGCTGTGTCTCCTCTCTCTTTCCTCACACAATGCAGTGTCTCCTCTCTCTCCTCACACAATGCTGTGTCTCCTCTCTCTTTCCTCACACATTGCTGTGTCTCCTCTCTCTTTCCTCACACAATGCAGTGTCTCCTCTCTCTCCTCACACAATGCTGTGTCTCCTCTCTCTTTCCCCACACAATGCTGTGTCTCCTCTCTCTTTCCTAACACAATGCTGTGTCTCCACTCTCTTTCTCCTCACACATTGCTGTGTCTTCCTTCTCTTTCTCCTCACACAATGCTGTGTCTTCCTTCTCTTTCTCCTCACACAATGCTGTGTCTCCCCTCTCTCACTCCTCACACAATGCTGTGTCTCCTTTCTCACTCCTCACACAATGCAGTGTCTCCTCTCTCTCCTCACACAATGCTGTGTCTCCTCTCTCTTTCCTCACACAATGCTGTATCTCCTCTCTCTCTCCTCACACAATGCAGTGTCTCCTTTCTCACTCCTGAAACAATGCAGTGTCTCCTCTCTCTCCTCGCACAATGCTGTGTCTCCTCTCTCTTTACTCACACAATGCTGTCTCCTCTCTCTTTACTCACACATTGCTGTGTCTCCTCTCTAACTCCTCACACAAGGCTGTGTCTCCTCTCTTTCCTCACACAATGCTGTGTCTCCACTCTCTTTCTCCTCACACATTGCTGTGTCTTCCTTCTCTTTCTCCTCACACAATGCTGTGTCTTCCTTCTCTTTCTCCTCACACAATGCTGTGTCTCCCCTCTCTCACTCCTCACACAATGCTGTGTCTCCTTTCTCACTCCTCACACAATGCAGTGTCTCCTCTCTCTCCTCACACAATGCTGTGTCTCCTCTCTCTTTCCTCACACAATGCTGTATCTCATCTCTCTCTCCTCACACAATGCTGTGTCTCCTCTCTCTCTCCTCACACAATGCTGTGTCTCCTCTCTCTTTCCTCACACAATGCAGTGTCTCCTTTCTCACTCCTCACACAATGCTGTGTCTCCTCTCTCTTTCCTCACACAATGCTGTGTCTCCTCTCTCTCTCCTCACACAATGCTGTCTCCTTTCTCACTCCTCACACAATGCAGTGTCTCCTCTCTCTCCTCACACAATGCTGTGTCTCCTCTCTCTTTCCTCACACAATGCTGTATCTCCTCTCTCTCTCCTCACACAATGCTGTGTCTCCTCTCTCTCTCCTCACACAATGCTGTGTCTCCTCTCTCTTTACTCACACAATGCTGTCTCCTCTCTCTTTACTCACACAATGCTGTGTCTCCTCTCACTCCTCACACAATGCTGTGTCTCCTCTCTCTCCTCACACAATGCTGTGTCTCCTCTCTCTTTCCTCACACAATGCTGTGTCTCCTCTCTAACTCCTCACACAAGGCTGTGTCTCCTCTCTTTCCTCACATAATGCTGTGTCTCCACTCTCTTTCTCCTCACACATTGCTGTGTCTTCCTTCTCTTTCTCCTCACACAATGCTGTGTCTTCCTTCTCTTTCTCCTCACACAATGCTGTGTCTCCCCTCTCTCACTCCTCACACAATGCTGTCTCCTCTCTCTCTCCTCACACAATGCTGTGTCTCCTCTCTCACTCCTCACACAATGCAGTGTCTCCTCTCTCTTCTCACACAATGCTGTGTCTCCTCTCTCTTTCCTCACACAATGCTGTGTCTCTTCTCTCTTTCTCCTCACACAATGCTGTGACTCCTCTCTCTCTCCTCACACAATGCTGTGTCTCCTCTCTCTCTCCTCACACAATGCTGTGTCTCCTCTCTCTCCTCACACAATGCTATGTCTCCTCTCTCTTTCCTCACACAATGCAGTGTCTCCTCTCTCTCCTCACACAATGCTGTGTCTCCTCTCTCTTTCCTCACACAATGCAGTGTCTCCTCTCTCTCCTCACACAATGCTGTGTCTCCTCTCTCTTTCCTCACACAATGCAGTGTCTCCTCTCTCTCCTCAATCAATGCTGTGTCTCCTCTCTCACTCCTCACACAATGCAGTGTCTCCTCTCTCTTCTCACACATTGCTGTGTCTCCTCTCTCTTTCCTCACACAATGCAGTGTCTCCTCTCTCTCCTCACACAATGCTGTATCTCCTCTCTCTTTCCTCACACATTGCTGTGTCTCCTCTCTCTTTCCTCACACAATGCAGTGTCTCCTCTCTCTCCTCACACAATGCTGTGTCTCCTCTCTCTTTCCCCACACAATGCTGTGTCTCCTCTCTCTTTCCTAACACAATGCTGTGTCTCCTCTCTCTTTCCTCACACATTGCTGTGTCTCCTCTCTCTTTCCCCACACAATGCTGTGTCTCCTCTCTCTTTCCTCACATGATGCAGTGTCTCCTTTCTCACTCCTCACAAAATGCAGTGTCTCCTCTCTCTCCTCAAACAATGCTGTGTCTTCTCTCTCTTTCCTTACACAATGCTGTGTCTCCTCTCTCTTTCTCCTCACGCAATGCTGTGTCTTCCTTCTCTTTCTCCTCACACAATGCTGTGTCTCCTCTCTCACTCCTCACACAATGCTTTGTCTCCTCTCTCTCCTCACACAATGCTGTGTCTCCTCTCTCTTTCCTCACACAATGCTGTGTCTCCTCTCTCTTTCTCCTCACGCAATGCTGTGTCTTCCTTCTCTTTCTCCTCACACAATGCTGTGTCTCCTCTCTCTTTCCTCACACAATGCAGTGTCTCCTCTCTCTCCTCACAAAATGCTGTGTCTCCTCTCTCTCTCCTCACACAATGCTGTGTCTCCTCTCTCTTTCTCCTCACGCAATGCTGTGTCTTCCTTCTCTTTCTCCTCACACAATGCTGTGTCTCCTTTCTCACTCCTCACAAAATGCAGTGTCTCCTCTCTCTCCTCACACAATGCTGTGTCTTCTCTCTCTTTCCTTACACAATGCTGTGTCTCCTCTCTCTTTCTCCTCACGCAATGCTGTGTCTTCCTTCTCTTTCTCCTCACACAATGCTGTCTCCTCTCTCACTCCTCACACAATGCTTTGTCTCCTCTCTCTCCTCACACAATGCTGTGTCTCCTCTCTCTTTCCTCACACAATGCTGTGTCTCCTCTCTCTTTCTCCTCACGCAATGCTGTGTCTTCCTTCTCTTTCTCCTCACACAATGCTGTGTCTCCTCTCTCTTTCCTCACACAATGCAGTGTCTCCTCTCTCTCCTCACAAAATGCTGTGTCTCCTCTCTCTCTCCTCACACAATGCTGTGTCTCCTCTCTCTTTCTCCTCACGCAATGCTGTGTCTTCCTTCTCTTTCTCCTCACACAATGCTGTGTCTCCTCTCTCTTTCCTCACACAATGCAGTGTCTCCTCTCTCTCTCCTCACACAATGCTGTGTCTCCTCTCTCTTTCCTCACACAATGCTGTGTCTCCTCTCTCTTTCACCTCACGCAATGCTGTGTCTTCCTTCTCTTTCTCCTCACACAATGCTGTGTCTCCTTTCTCTTTTCTCACACAATGCAGTGTCTCCTCTCTCTACTCACACAATGCTGTGTCTCCTCTCTCTCTCCTCACACAATGCTGTGTCTCCTCTCTTACTCCTCACACAATGCTGTGTCTCCTCTCTCTCCTCACACAATGCTGTGTCTCCTCTATCTCTCCTCACACAATGCTGTGTCTCCTCTCTCTCCTCACACAATGCTGTGTCTCCTTTCTCACTCCTCACACAATGCAGTGTCTCCTCTCTCTCCTCACACAATGCTGTGTCTCCTCTCTCTTTCCTCACACAATGCTGTATCTCCTCTCTCTCTCCTCACACAATGCTGTGTCTCCTCTCTCTCTCCTCACACAATGCTGTGTCTCCTTTCTCACTCCTCACACAATGTAGTGTCTCCTCTCTCTCCTCACACAATGCTGTGTCTCCTCTCTCTTTCCTCACACAATGTTGTATCTCCTTTCTCTCCTCACACAATGCAGTGTCTCCTCCTACTCCTCACACAATGATGTATTTTCTTCTGTCCTCTTACAATGCCGAGTCTCCTCTATTTCTCCTCATACAATGATGTGTCTCCTCTCTCTTGGCACAATCATGTGTCTCCACTTTCTCCTCATACAATGCTGTGTCTCCTGTCTTTTTCTCTTCACACAATGCTGTCCCTCCTCTATTTATTTCTACTCACACAATGCTGTGTCTCCTCTCATTCTCCTCACAAAATGATGTGTCTCCTCTCTCTCCTAACACATTGCTGTGTCTCCTCTCTTTCCTCACACAACGTTGTGTCTCCTCTCTCTTGCGTCACATAATGATGTGTCTCCTATTTTGTTCTGATAATATGCTGTCCCCTGTCTTTCCTCTCACAATGATTTATCTCCCCTCTCTCTTCACACAATGTTGTGTCTTCCCTGTCTTCTAACATAAGGCTGTGTCTCCTCTCTCATCACACAATGTTTTGTCTCCTCTCTCCTTACACAATGATGTGTCTACTCTATTTCTCCTTACGAAATGATGTGTCTCCATTTTGTCACACAATGCTATGTGTACTCTTTTTCTCGCCTCACATTATGGTCGGTCTCCTCTCTTTCTTCTCATACCATGCTATGACTCTCTCTCTGTACTTACAGAATTATGTTTTTTCCCTCTCTCCTCATATGTTGCTTTGTCTCCTCTTTTTCTGCTCACACAATGATGTGCCTTTTCCCTACCCTCTCTTTTCACACAATGGCTGTGTCTCCTCTCTCTCCTCACACAATGCTTTATCTCCTCTCTCCTCATACAATGCTGTGTCTCCTTTCTTTCTCTCTTCACACAATGTTGTGTCTCCTCTCTTTCTCCTCATACAATGATTTGTCTCCCTCCTTACACAATGCTGGGTCTCTTCTCTCTCCTCACACAATGCTGTGTCTCCTTTAATTCTCTCTTCACACAATGTTGTGTCTCCTCTCTTTCTCCTCATACAATGCTGGGTCTCCTCTCTTTCTCCTCACACAATGATGTGTGTCCTCGCTTTTTTCTCACACTATGTTGTGTCTTCTCTCTCTCCTAATACAATGCTATGTCCAACACTCTCCCCTCACAAACCGCGGTTGCGCTTCTTTTTCTCCTCACACAATGCAGTGTCTCGCTTTTTCCTCAGACTATGCTTTCACTCTTCTTTCATCACACAATGCAGTGTCTTCTCTCTGTACTCACACAATGCTGTGTCTTCTCTTTCTCTCCTCACACAATGCTGTGTCTTCTCTTTTTCTCCTCACACAATTATGTTTCCTTTCTCTTTCTTCTCACACATTTATTTGTCTCCTCTCTCCATACACAATGTTGTGTCTTCTCTGTCTCCTAACTCAATGATGTGTCTCCTCTTTCTCCTCACACAATGCAGTGTCTTGTCTTTCTCCCCATGCTATGCTTCGGCTGTTCTTTTCTCACACAATACTTTGTCTTATCTCTCTCTCTCCTCACACAATGCTGTGTCTCCTCTCTCTTTTCCTCCCACATTGCTGTGTCTCCTCTCTCTTTCCTCACACTTTGCTGTGCCTCCTCTCTCTTTCCTTACACATTGCTGTGTCTCCTCTCTCTTTCCTCACACATTGCTGTGTCTCCTCTATCTCTCCTCACACAATGCTGTGTCTCCTCTCTCTTTCCTCACACAATGCTGTCTCCACTCTCTCTCCCCTCACGCATTGCTGTCTCCTCTCTCTTTCCTCACACAATGCTGTCTCCACTCTCTCTCCCCTCACACATTGCTGTCTCCTCTATCTCTCCTCACACAATGCTGTGTCTCCTCTCTCTTTCCTCACACAATGCTGTCTCCACTCTCTCTCCCCTCACACATTGCTGTCTCCTCTCTCTTTCCACACACAATGCTGTCTCCTCTCTCTCTCCTCACACAATGCTGTGTCTCCTCTCTCTTTCCTCACACATTGCTGTGCCTCCTCTTTCTTTCCTCACACATTGCTGTGTCTCCTCTCTCTTTCCTCACACATTGCTGTGTCTCCTCTATATCTCCTCACACATTGCTGTCTCCTCTCTCTTTCCTCACACAATGCTGTCTCCTCTCTCTTTCCTCACACATTGCTGTGTCTCCTCTCTCTTTCCTCACACATTGCTGTGCCTCCTCTCTCTTTCCTCACACATTGCTGTGTCTCCTCTCTCTTTCCTCACACATTGCTGTGTCTCCTCTATCTCTCCTCACACATTGCTGTGTCTCCTCTCTCTTTCCTCACACATTGCTGTGTCTCCTCTATCTCTCCTCACACAATGCTGTGTCTCCTCTCTCTCCCTCTTCACACATTGCTGTGTCTCCTCTATCTCTCCTCACACAATGCTGTGTCTCCTCTATCTTTCCACACACAATGCTGTGTCTCCTCTCTCTTTCCTCACACAATGCTGTGTCTCCTCTCTCTTTCCTCACAGAATGCTGTGTCTCCTCTCTCTTTTCTCACACATTGCTGTGTCTCCTCTCTCTTTCCTCACACATTGTTGTGTCTCCTCTATCTCTCCTCACACAATGCTGTGTCTCCTCTCTCTTTCCTCACACAATGCTGTGTCTCCTCTCTCTTTCCTCACACAATGCTGTGTCTCCTCTGTCTTTCCTCACACAATGCTGTGTCTCCTCTCTCTTTCCTCACACAATGCAGTGTCTCCTCTCTCTTTTCTCACACATTGCTGTGTCTCCTCTCTCTTTCCTCACACATTGTTGTGTCTCCTCTCTCTTTCCTCACACAATGCTGTCTCCACTCTCTCTCCCCTCACACATTGCTGTCTCCTCTCTCTTTCCTCACACAATGCTGTCTCCTCTCTCTCTCCTCACACAATGCTGTGTCTCCTCTCTCTTTCCTCACACATTGCTGTGCCTCCTCTCTCTTTCCTCACACATTGCTGTGTCTCCTCTATCTCTCCTCACACATTGCTGTCTCCTCTCTCTTTCCTCACACAATGCTGTCTCCTCTCTCTTTCCTCACACATTGCTGTGTATCCTCTCTCTTTCCTCACACATTGCTGTGCCTCCTCTCTCTTTCCTCACACATTGCTGTGTCTCCTCTCTCTTTCCTCACACATTGCTGTGCCTCCTCTCTCTTTCCTCACACATTGCTGTGTCTCCTCTATCTCTCCTCACACATTGCTGTCTCCTCTCTCTTTCCTCACACAATGCTGTCTCCTCTCTCTTTCCTCACACATTGCTGTGTCTCCTCTCTCTTTCCTCACACATTGCTGTGCCTCCTCTCTCTTTCCTCACACATTGCTGTGTCTCCTCTCTCTTTCCTCACACATTGCTGTGTCTCCTCTATCTCTCCTCACACATTGCTGTGTCTCCTCTCTCTTTCCTCACACATTGCTGTGTCTCCTCTATCTCTCCTCACACAATGCTGTGTCTCCTCTCTCTCCCTCTTCACACATTGCTGTGTCTCCTCTATCTTTCCACACACAATGCTGTGTCTCCTCTCTCTTTCCTCACACAATGCTGTGTCTCCTCTCTCTTTCCTCACACAATGCTGTGTCTCCTCTCTCTTTTCTCACACATTGCTGTGTCTCCTCTCTCTTTCCTCACACATTGTTGTGTCTCCTCTATCTCTCCTCACACAATGCTGTGTCTCCTCTCTCTCCTCACACAATGCTGTGTCTCCTCTCTCTTTCCTCACACAATGCTGTGTCTCCTCTATCTCTTCTCACACAATGCTGTGTCTCCTCTCTCTTTCCTCACTCATTGCTGTGTCTCCTCTCTCCCTCCTCACACATTCCTGTGTCTCCTCTCTCTTTCCTCGCACAATGCTTTGTCTCCTCTCTTTTTACTCACACAATGCTGTGTCTCCTCTCTCTTTCCTCGCACAATGCTGTGTCTCCTCTCTCTTTCCTCACACATTGCTGTGTCTCCTCTCTCATTCCTCAAACATTGTTGTGTCTCCTCCATCTTTCCACACACAATGCTGTGTCTCCTCTCTCTTTTATCACACAATGCTGTGTCTCCACTCTCTTTCCTCACACAATGCTGTGTCTCCTCTCTCTTTCCTCACACATTGCTGTGTCTCCTCTCTCTTTCCTCACACATTGCTGTGCCTCCTCTCTCTTTCCTCACACATTGCTGTGTCTCCTCTCTCTTTCCTCACACATTGCTGTGTCTCCTCTATCTCTCCTCACACAATGCTCTGTCTCCTCTCTCTCCCTCCTCACACATTGCTGTGTCTCCTCTCTCTCCCTCCTCACACATTGCTGTGTCTCCTCTCTCTTTCCTCACACAATGCTGTCTCCTCTCTCTCTCTCCTCACACAATTCTGGGTCTCCCCTCTCTCTTTCCTCACACATTGCTGTGTCTCCTCTCTCTTTCCTCACACATTGCTGTGCCTCCTCTCTCTTTCCTCACACATTGCTGTGTCTCCTCTCTCTTTCCTCACACATTGCTGTGTCTCCTCTGTCTCTCCTTACACAATGCTGTGTCTCCTCTCTCTCCCTCCTCACACATTGCTGTGTCTCCTCTCTCTTTTCTCGCACAATGCTGTGTCTCCTCTCTCTTTTCTCACACGATGCTGTGTCTCCTCTCTCTTTCCTCACACAATGAAGTGTCTCCTCTCTCTTTCCTCCCACAATGCTGTGTCTCCTCTCTCTTTCCTTACACATTGCTGTGTCTCCTCCATCTTTCCTTACACATTGCTGTGTCTCCTCTCTCTCTTTCCTCACACAATGCTGTGTCTCTTCTCTCTTTCCTCACACATTGCTGTGTCTCCTTTATCTCTCCTCACACAATGCTGTGTCTCCTCTCTCTCCCTCCTCACACATTGCTGTGTCTCCTCTCTCTTTCCTCACACAATGCTGTCTGCTCTCTCTCTCTCCTCACACATTGCTGTCTCCTCTCTCTTTCCTCACACAATGCTGTCTCCTCTCTCTCTCTCTCCTCACACAATTCTGGGTCTCCTCTCTCTCTTTCCTCACACATTGCTGTGTCTCCTCTCTCTTTCCTCACACATTGCTATGCCTCCTCTCTCTTTCCTCACACATTGCTGTGTCTCCTCTCTCTTTCCTCACACATGACTGTGTCTCCTCTATCTCTCCTCACACAATGCTGTGTCTCCTCTCTCTCCCTCCTCACACATTGCTGTGTCTCCTCTCTCTTTTCTCGCACAATGCTGTGTCTCCTCTCTCTTTTCTCGCATGATGCTGTGTCTGCTCTCTCTTTCCTCACACAATGCTATGTCTCCTCTCTCTTTCCTCACACAATGCTGTGTCTCCTCTCTCTTTCCTCACACATTGCTGTGTCTCCTCTCTCGTTCCTCAAACATTGTTGTGTCTCCTCCATCTTTCCACACACAATGCTGTGTCTCCTCTCTCTTTCCTCACACAATGCTGTGTCTCCTCTCTCTTTCCTAACACAATGCTGTGTCTCCTCTCTCTTTCCTCACACATTGCTGTGCCTCCTCTCTCTTTCCTCACACATTGCTGTGTCTCCTCTCTCTTTCCTCACACAATGCTGTGTCTCCTCTATCTATCCTCACACAATGCTGTGTTTCCTCTCATTTCTCACACATTGCTGTGTCTCCTCTCTCGTTCCTCAAACATTGTTGTGTCTCCTCCATATTTCCACACACAATGCTGTGTCTCCTCTCTCTTTCCTCACACATTGCTGTGTCTCTTCTCTCTTTCCTCACACAATGCTGTTTTTCATCACGTGAAGGCCGCACATTCAATGTGTGAGAACATTTTTTACGGATTTGCCTCTCAAGCCCGTAGCTCGGCCCTGTTCTAACTCGGCCAAATTTTAAGCCCACAGCCATTGCGGGTCTCACATTGCACTTACCGGCTTGGAATTTAATAGGGCTGTTTCTCTTACTCCTCATTCTTATCCAAGGAGCAAACTATCACTCTCTACATAACCATATAGACAGCTTTCCAAACCTTCCATAGTCGTACTGATGCCAGCAGACTCCAATCATGACACTCAGGAGATCTCTTTACCCTAATTTAGTGCTACAAAATATGTTGGAACATTACAATAATGATAATCTGGAAACTCAAGCTCCCCTTATCATAATCCAATCTCCTACCACCAAATACAGAGATACTAAATGTATCATTTATACATTAATCTCCTCCTTCCAACTAACACCCAGGGCAGGTACACAATTGATTTAATTTAGGAAATATATGCTTCCACCTACCACAGAGTGACTTTTCTCACCTTCCCACTAAGACATTTATTCTGAACTGAAGATAAATATCTTGCTTCCACCCGACTAATAAAAGACATATCAATCAGAGTTGCATATTCTGTTTTTTTTTAAATTTATTGGTGGGTTACCCTCAGGCTCAAACAGAGAAGTGATGCCATTTGTAGTAGGAACCATTTAGGTCAATGCTCAGCCATGTTTGATCTCCTACACACAGGCAAAACCTTCCCACCCTTATCAGGTTCATGTGGAAGTGGTTGCACTGGTAAAAGAATCGAGTGAGCCAGGTGCACATGTGGTAGGGTTATTACACATGCCGGGTCGCTGGACACTTGTGAGAAGTACAGGAGGAGATTCAGACGGCTCACACGGATCTCCAAGACAATTTGTCTCTGAACCTTAAGATGAAATGACAAAAATCAGTTTCTAAAGTGAACCTTTACTGTCCTTATATAAACAAAAATATTCTATGTGGACCTCAGGTTGTTGTTTATTGGCTTATTATTATTATTATTATCTTCTATATTAGGAACAAGTATAATTCCTAAGCTCCACCAAATAGTGACATAATCAATATAAGGCAACTAAAATGTAAATCATTCATCGTATTAAACTTGTAGATTTACAGCAAATGTAGAAATGTAATTGTTCTATAAATAATCTATAAATAAGGATATATGCAATTAGATGTTGTAATACTACAAATGACTGGTAGATAATTGATAATAAATATAGCTATTTTTAGACAGAGATTGTTCTTTTATGATTTTCTCTCATGGCCAGATCTCTAATCTCACGTCATTAACAGTGGGAAGAGGTAAATGTGATTGTTGTGTTCCAACCCATGCGCCATGCTTTTTTTTGGAATCACACCTCACTGTGAGTTTTAAGTAAACAGTTAGGAGAGAGGATCTTACATTTTAATGTCTGCCACAAACAGCAACATTCAATGCTATTGTATAATAAGATGGCCAAGTCTGGCAGGTCGGAGCATTGATGAGGCAGACGAGGGGCTTTAGGGACTGGAGAATTGATTCAAATGGAAATCTGACATTTTCTAATCATTTATAGTGTACAACACAATTGCCTTTAACATGTCTGATAATTCTCAAAGTTTGCATTGATTGTTGATGTTTTGGATTTATCATGGGAAACTAAAATTATCACAATTAAATACATGTGGTGTTCATCCTCAGACCCCACATTTTATCTCTAGGATTAACCCTGTGATGACCAAGAGGTGATGGTACCATGTTCACCCCAAAACCTCCTGCCTTCAGCTTCAGGAACATCCCAGATTTTAAGGATTTGGGTCTCCCGGTACACAAAATACAATCAGGAACATCACCTCCAGTCATGGAAATCAGGGACCCAGGATTAAAGGATCAGCCAAGCAAATGCCATCTGGATCTTAGTGGTATATGCTTGGCTTTGATACAAGCTCCTTGATCCATCGCTAAGCCAACTAGTAGGCATGGTGGTCCCATGGGCTAGTGTCTACAATGGTTCATTGATCACTGAAAAAGCAGCAATAACAGGTTTTGGTCATGAAATGCAGTAGGAGTGAGGAGTTTATCCCAGCCCCCAAAAACGTGGGCAAACATTTTAATCACTCAATTATCAAACGTTTAACTTATACCCACATTAATACTTCCAGATTCAGTTAATTACAATGATCATTATACATGTTACGTAATCTTTTATACTCTTACCAGATATAACTCAGATTGATGTACATGCTAAAATAGTGCGTGATGTTATTAAGGAATAATGCCAATATTGAAAAATGATGAAACTTATGGTAAAAAGCTTTGGGAATATTACTTATTTGCATATACAAGAGGGAGTCTAGATGATCAATTGATGAAATCTGGTTTAAGAGATCATTAAAACAGATTTATCTATCTTCTTTACGTTATAAATCCTAATGACTGTATTTATGTATAAGCCTAAAATACAACTATATATTTATATTTTTTCTAAGAGTTATTAAAAATGAAAGTTTAACATGCCAAATAGAGGCTTTGTTATCAGCTTTTAATTAACTCTTATAGTGTCACTGTTATACATATGTTAATAGTGTTAATGTTACTAAT
Source organism: Discoglossus pictus (assembly GCA_027410445.1). Lineage (NCBI taxonomy): Eukaryota > Metazoa > Chordata > Amphibia > Anura > Alytidae > Discoglossus > Discoglossus pictus. The sequence goes on along the minus strand of CM050164.1, from coordinate 203,931 downwards.
TATACCCCTGGGGAATATGCTAATCCAACGCTAGTCTTGCGAGTCGCCTTAGTATCAAGTTTTAGTGATACAAGCCGGTCCACCGCAAGAATAGGAGGAAAATGACTGCTCTCCTCTGTGGTTTTTTTACCCTTCATAAAAATATTACAGTTTCAGCCTAGGAGTGAGTTAACTCGGTCATTTTGTTTATTATTTAAGTAGGTTTTTTTGTTTTTTGACTTGTGAAAAAAAATTGAGCTGTCTCAAATCAATGAGCTTAACGCAAAAATTTCAAATCTGCCAAAATCTTTCACCTCTCAGAGATCTCCTAAGATCTATGATGCAATCCTAAAGCATAAACACAATCTTAACATGATTCTGCAGAAGAAGATTATAACAATAATGCAAAGCAAACAATCAAATTTTTTTATGATTTCTAATAAGCCAGATTTAATGCTAGCTAAAAAAAACAAAAAGAAAGAGCATACTAGTTCCTCCCTAAATTAAAAATAAAACAAAATTCCAATCTGGCATGATCGTCTATAAAGCTCAAGAATCAGAAATCAATTTTCCTCAAATAGACAAAGAAATAAATTAGATTCTCTTATGTCCCTAGGACAATTTGGCAAAGTAATAATTTCTTAAACAACATTATGACACTCTATTCTGTTCTAAAAGCATACATTTCCTACCAAAGCGTTTGCTCTCTAGAGAGACAAGACAAGGTTGCCCACGGTCTCCGCTGATCTTTGCTCTTTGCATAGAACCTTTATAACTATATAGAGTGCCCAAACATCAAAAGAATTAAAATTGCCAACAAATGTTCACAACACCACATAAAATTCTTGGGCATCTATCTACCCGAATAAACCAATCTAATCTATAGTGCAAATTACCCAAATATCTTTAATACAATATTTATGGACCCAAATGACTGGTCTTCCTACAAAATTTCCTGGCTAGGCAAAATACATGCGGTAAAGTTGAACACTCCACAAGCAGATGTATCTCTTCAGAACAATTCTGACAGCAAAAACAAAAGATTTACTGAATCTACAAGTAGCAATCGTTCGCTTTATTTGGAACCACAAAAAAACAAAGGTAAAAAAAGCAACTATGATAGCCTCAAAAGTAGAGGCTGTTTAGCAAACCAGCAGCCCTATTAAATTTCCACCAACGTTAAAACCTGTAGCCTGTAACAGATCCCTCTAGACTTACGGCTATAAAATTGGCCTCTTACAGCTACCTGCAAACGATCTACTGGTTACAGGCAGAGAAACTCTATGGGACGTCGAAATCAGAACTTTGGTGCCACAAAGCCTTTGATCTGTTAAGCCCGTAAATGTTACGTTTACAAATCAACATTAAATTGCTACAAATCCACTGGAGTTCAAACCCATAAACCGCACATGGAGCCAAAAAGCCTACGGGTACTAGAGATGACCCGCATGGGGGTTAAATTCCTATCCATAGTACTGTAAATGCAAATATAAACACACTACTGTATTTTAAATTAGAGGGAAAGTGATGTTAGGTATTAATATTAATAGCACAACATTCTCAAGCCTGCAAATCTGCAATATAAAATACTTTTTTTAATCTTTAATTTCCGTGTTATATCGATCCCGGCAATCAATGTGTTAATACATATACTGGAACTCGCATGGATTAAAATATCATATTTACCTATTTATTAAAATTGCATTATTTCTGGAATGCAGGTCCGATCGTAACTTGTAATTCAAACCGGTAAGGGATTAAAATCCAACCTCCATTTTCAGTGATGTAATGATGATGATCTCATTACCATTGGCTCCATCAAAACCCATAACTACGGGTTTGACTAATTGATCATATTCATGGCGGCACATGCAACGTGCGCAAGAATAGCTTACAGTTTGGATGTTGGCCATGTCTGTTGCAGTCTTAGCTAATTTAATAGCTTGGGTGTACAAGGGCTGCTACGGGCTTGACATTTAATATTGCACCAGAACTGCTAACATGCTACAAAGCAACCAGTCTTATACAACTGTCTTAATGGTTCACTAAAGAAACACCTCCTAGAAGGTTAGAAATTGAGAGTTATATACTGAAAGAACTAAACATCTCAATACAACATGTGCTCTGGATGAATCTAATTAACAACATTAATGTTAAAATTATTCCTCAAACTATTTTATACTCCCTTATTTGGTGGAAATAAATCAATAAAAGAATGCATTTATTAGAGGATTATTAGATCTTGGCTCACTCAACAATGAGCCCCATTAAATTCCAAGCCCGTAAGTGCAACGTGGACCCGCAACAGCTACGGGCTTGAAATTTGGCTGAGATTTAGAGCTATTAAATTCAAGCAGGGCGCGAGTTATGAGCCTGAAGATCTTTTCTGATATAATATGGATATCCATGTGCCCTGTTTTTAACTATGTTTTTAGGCTTTGGTCTTATAAGTTTCATTCAGTAAACCAAGGATTAGAGCTGTACGGCCATATGAGGATTACTGATGGGCATTGTATCTATTGATATATGGACATAGGGTGTTATTATGTTCATGACTGTTCCATCATAGGAATCCTATTTTCTATACAAATTTTCTGATATTGGGTGTTTCTTCCAACTTATATATAATACATATTTAATTTATTTATGCATATTTCTACATATCCTATGTTCATCCCTGTGTTATCGGACATAACTTTATACTTTGATACATATATTTCCATACCTACTCTTATTGATAATGAGTTTGCTTGGTAGGTTATAATACAAGTTTCAACTGTATTATACAGTGTTTTTTTTATTGATTACCCCTTAAAATCAAAGTTATTTGTGTTCTATTCTATTTCATACGGATTTACAATTAATACTTACACATATTTTCAATAAACATAAGTTAAAGAACACACATAGAGACATACAGTATATAGTTAGGTTACACCAAACATACCCCCATCCCATTCCCCACACCCCATCCCCCAACATTTATTAACAACACATAGAACACACATTTTATTTTTCAACAGACATATACAGAAAAACTTTTGTTTAGTTACCCTTTTTTTATTTGGTGATTCGAATGGAGAAAGGAGGGGAGAGGTGTGGAGAGTTGAGGAGGAGAGTAGAGGAGGAGAGATAGGAGCTAGAGGCGGACATAGGAAGTAGAGGTGGGGAGGAGGGGAGGAGTGAGGTGAAGGAGGGAGAGGAGGTGGAAATGGAAGATGAGGGAAGAGAGGAGAAAGAGGAGGCAGGAGAGGAGGGAGAGGAGGAGGAAGTAAGAGAAGGAGGCCAGTGAGAGGAGGAGGAGGAGCAGGAGGGAGAGGAGGAGGGTGAGGAGGAGGAAGAGGAGGAGGGCACGGAGGAGGAAGAGGAGGCAGAGGGAGAGGAGGAGGAGAGACAGGAGGAGGAAGAGGAGGAGGAGGAGAAAGAGGAGGAGAGTGTAGAGTTGGGTGGTGGAAGGCGGCACGAGCATCAGGCACACTTAGGAGAGGGACAGAGGGTAAGGGGCCTGATCCCGAGGTGGGGGGTAATTTAGGGAAGGGACAGGCTTCAGGGACAGGTCAGGGAGGCAAGGGTCCCTGTCCACAGTCGAAAGGGCAAGAGGAGAGGACAAGCACAGGACCCACAATTATATGCACCAGGAAAATGTGGTAAACCTCGGTGCTATTAGTGGCTGCCCTGTCATTCATGCAGGGAGATTGAAGTTATGCCAGGGCCTAGAGCTCAGGCTTTAAAGGAGTTAGCAGCAGAAGTTACTGTGGTAGGCAAAGCGCCAAGGGATGTGAGATCTGTAAAGCACTGCCTCAATGACATCAAGGCCAAGGTGACGAGGATGATGGCCAAAGAGGACCAGAGCCACATCATGACCTATATTGAGTGGGAGAGGGTCACCAGGGATCTTCTGAGACAGTTTCTGCCACTGGAGCTTCAGGCCCGGTGGCCCAGCAGGACCCAGCCTCCATGTCAGGTGAATATCACATACACCAACGTGCCACCACATGTGCATCACACACTACACATGTAGATGATGACAAAGAAGGACACTGACATGTCAACTCCATGGAATTAACAAGGGATAGATGGATGCCTCATAAAATCTATGAAACTGACAAATCACTGTCATTACTGTGCAAAAAACAGTAATCAAGCAATAGAGTCCATTTATTGGACCACTGCAGCCTATGTAGTTGAAGAACGCAGGCGGTGTTGTGGTAATATACAAATAGTGATGTCCCGAACAGTTCGCCGGAGAACTATTCGAGGTGATTTTCCCATGTTCGATTTCGCAACGAACGGCGAACACATGCGCTTTTCGGTCCGCCCTCTATTCTTTATCATTGAGGAAACTTTGACCCTGCACCTTACAGTCAGCAGGCACATTCAAGCCAATCATCAGCATACACTCCCTTCCAGAGCCTTCCATCTGAATGACAGCCTCCATTTTAGAATCATTCTGAAGCTACATTCATTGAGAGAGGACATATTATTCTACCTGCTGCTGATTTAATAGTGAAATAGATAGCCAGGCTGTGTATTTAGCTTTTACTACACACCTGAAGGACCCATTTGATATCTGCTTCAAGGACAGCAACACAAAAAGCCTTTTTTAGGGCTAGAACATAATTTATTTTATTTTATTATTTTTTTCTTCTGATTTAATATGGAAATAGATAGCCAGGCTGTGTATTTAGCTTTCACTACACACCTGAAGGACTCATTTGATATCTGCTGCAAGGACAGCAACCCAAAAGCCCTTTTTAGGGCTAGAACATAATTTATTTTATTTTATTATTTTTTTCTGCTGATTTAATAGGGAAATAGATAGCCAGGCTGTGTATTTAGCTTTCACTACACACCTGAAGGATTCCTTTGATATCTGCTGCAAGGACAGCAACCCAAAAAGCCCTTTTTATTTTATTTTATTATTTTTTTCTGTGTAATCTAATTGCATATGCCTGCCTGCTAGCGTGTGTGTGAGGCCTAATACATCTACTCTGTCAACTTTTGCCAGTGCACAGTGACACTCATATATAGTGCAACCGTAGTAAGCAGTAAAATAAAAGAACCCTTTTTTTACTGTAATCTATTGAATATCAGTTGCCTGCCTACAGGCGTGTGTGTGAGGCCTATTGCATCTAGTCTGCCAACCTTTGCCAGTGCACAGTGACACTCATATCTAGTGCAACCGTAGCGTACAGTGACATAAAACAACACTTTTTTGACTGTAATCGATTGAATATCAGTTGCCTACCAGGCGTGTGTGCGAGGCCTATTGCATCTACTCTGCCAACTTTTGCCAGTGCACAGTGACACTCATATCTAGTGCAACCGTAGTGTGCAGTGACATAAAACAACCCTTTTTTGACTGTAATCGATTAAATATCAGTTGCCTGCCTACAGACGTGCACAGTGCACAGAGGCCTATTGCATCTAGTCTGCCAACTTTTGCCAGTGCACAGTGACATTAATATCTAGTGCAACCGTAGTGTACAGTGAAATAAAATAACCCTTTTTTTACTGTAATCGATTGAATATCAGTTGCCTGCCTACAGGCGTGTGTGTGAGGCCTATTGCATCTAGTCTGCCAACTTTTGCTAGTGCACAGTGACACTCATATCTAGTGCAACCGTAGTGTGCAGTGAAATAAAAGAACCCTTTTTTGACTTTAATCGATTGAACATCAGTTGCCTGCCTACAGGCGTGTGTGTAAGGCCTATTGCATCTAGTCTGCCAACTTTTGCCAGTGCACAGTGACACTCATATCTAGTGCAACCGTACTGTGCAGTGACATAAAATAACCTTTTTTTACTGTAATCGATTGAATTTCAGTTGCCTGCCTACAGGCGTGTGTGTGAGGCCTATTGCATCTAGTCTGCCAACTTTTGCCAGTGCACAGTGACACTCATATCTAGTGCAACCGTAGTGTGCAGTGAAATAAAATAACCCTTTTTTGACTGTAATCAATTGAATATCAGTTGCCTGCCTACAGGCGTGTGTGTGAGGCCTATTGCATTTAGTCTCCCAACTTTTGCCAGTGCACAGTGACACTCATATCTAGTGCGACCGTAGTGTGCAGTGAAATAAAAGAACCCTTTTTTGACTGTAATCGATTGAACATCAGTTGCCTACCTACAGGCGTGTGTGTAAGGCCTATTGCATCTAGTCTGCCAACTTTTGCCAGTGCACAGTGACACTCATATCTAGTGCAACCATACTGTGCAGTGACATAAAAGAACCTTTTTTTACTGTAATCGATTGAATTTCAGTTGCCTGCCTACAGGCGTGTGTGTGAGGCCTATTGCATCTAGTCTGCCAACTTTTGCCAGTGCACAGTGACACTCATATCTAGTGCAACCGTAGTGTGCAGTGAAATAAAAGAACCCTTTTATGGCTGTAATCGATTGAATATCAGTTGCCTGCCTACAGGCGTGTGTGCGAGGCCTATTGCATCTAGTCTGCCAACTTTTGCCAGTGCACAGTGACACTCATATCTAGTGCAACCGTAGTGTACAGTGACATAAAACAACACTTTTTTGACTGTAATCGATTGAATATCAGTTGCCTGCCTACAGGCGTGTGTGTGAGCCCTATTGCATCTACTCTGCCAACTTTTGCCAGTGCACAGTGACACTCATATCTAGTGCAACCGTAGTGTACAGTGACATAAAACAACACTTTTTTGACTGTAATCGATTGAATATCAGTTGCCTGCCTACAGGCGTGTGTGTGAGCCCTATTGCATCTACTCTGCCAACTTTTGCCAGTGCACAGTGACACTCATATCTAGTGCAACCATAGTGTACAGTGACATAAAACAACACTTTTTTGACTGTAATCGATTGAATATAAGTTGCCTGCCTACAGGCGTGTGTGTGAGGCCTTTTGCATCTAGTCTGCCAACTTTTGCCAGTGCACAGTGACACTCATATCTAGTGCAACCGTAGCGTACAGTGACATAAAACAACACTTTTTTGACTGTAATCGATTGAATATCAGTTGCCTACCTACAGGCGTGTGTGCGAGGCCTATTGCATCTACTCTGCCAACTTTTGCCAGTGCACAGTGACACTCATATCTAGTGCAACCGTAGTGTACAGTGACATAAAACAACACTTTTTTGACTGTAATCGATTGAATATCAGTTGCCTGCCTACAGGCGTGTGTGTGAGCCCTATTGCATCTACTCTGCCAACTTTTGCCAGTGCACAGTGACACTCATATCTAGTGCAACCGTAGTGTACAGTGACATAAAACAACACTTTTTTGACTGTAATCGATTGAATATCAGTTGCCTGCCTACAGGCGTGTGTGTGAGCCCTATTGCATCTACTCTGCCAACTTTTGCCAGTGCACAGTGACACTCATATCTAGTGCAACCATAGTGTACAGTGACATAAAACAACACTTTTTTGACTGTAATCGATTGAATATCAGTTGCCTGCCTACAGGCGTGTGTGTGAAGCCTTTTGCATCTAGTCTGCCAACTTTTGCCAGTGCACAGTGACACTCATATCTAGTGCAACCGTAGCGTACAGTGACATAAAACAACACTTTTTTGACTGTAATCGATTGAATATCAGTTGCCTACCTACAGGCGTGTGTGCGAGGCCTATTGCATCTACTCTGCCAACTTTTGCCAGTGCACAGTGACACTCATATCTAGTGCAACCGTAGTGTACAGTGACATAAAACAACACTTTTTTGACTGTAATCAATTGAATATCAGTTGCCTGCCTACAGGCATGTGTGCGAGGCCTATTACATCTAGTCTGCCAACTTTTGCCAGTGCACAGTGACACTCATTTCTAGTGCAACCGTAGTGTACAGTGACATAAAAGAACACTTTTTTGACTGTAATCGATTGAATATCAGTTGCCCGCCTACAGGCGTGTGTGTGAGGCCTATTGCATCTAGTCTGCCAACTTTTGCCAGTGCATATTGACACTCATATCTAGTGCAACCGTAGTGTGCAGTGAAATAAAAGAACCCTTTTTTTACTGTAATCGATTGAATGTCAGTTGCCTGCCTACAGGCGTGTGTGTGAAGCCTATTGCATCTACTCTGCCAACTTTTGCCAGTGCACAGTGACACTCATATCTAGTGCAACCGTAGTGTACAGTGACATAAAACAACACTTTTTTGACTGTAATCGATTGAATATCAGTTGCCTGCCTACAGGCGTGTGTGTGAGGCCTATTGCATCTAGTCTGCCAACTTTTGCCAGTGCACAGTGACACTCATATCTAGTGCAATCGTAGTGTGCAGTGAAATAAAAGAACCCTTTTTTTACTGTAATCGATTGAATATCAGTTGCCTGCCCCATCTTTTGCCAGTGCACAGTGACACTCATATCTAGTGTCACAGTAGCTTGCACGCATAGTACCACTAATGTAAAAAAAAATGACAGGCAGTGGCAGGCCACCCCGCAGGGGCCGTCGTGGTCGTAGTGCTGTGATTCCCTTTGGCCCTAGAATAATGCCCAGTTTTCAGAGGCAACCTACCCTGAACTTGAACAGTTCTGAGAATATGGTTGACTGGCTAACACAGGACACCCAATCTTCTACAGCTTCCGCTCGGAACCTAGATGCACCATCCTCCTCCAACTTAGCTTCGGGCACCTCTCCAGTTACCACTCACCCACCTGCCGCCACCACCAACACTAGCACCACAGCCGCTTCACTTGATCCGTCAGCAGAGTTATTTACACATCCGTTGGAAGAAATGAGTGATGCACAAACATTAGTGCCAGAGGATGTAGAAAACAGGGATATGTGCCAGTCAGGAAGCATTACACACATGGACGTACGGTCTGATGATGATGATGATGTTGTACCCGGTGCTGCTTCCTTTGTTGAGTTGTCAGATACAAGTGAAGCGGTTGATGATGACGATGCGTCCGTGGATGTCACGTGGGTGCCCGCTATAAGAGAAGAAGAACAGGGGGAAAGTTCAGATGGGGAGACAGAGAGGAGGAGGAGACGATTTGGAAGCAGCGGGAGGTCGTCGAAATTAGATAGTGGCACAGTCAGACAGCATGCATCGGCACCCGGGGTCAGCCAGACAACACGCCAGTCAACCCATGCTGTTGCCACCACCAGAATGCCGTCATTGCAGAGCTCATCAGTGTGGCAATGTTTTGGTGTGTCTGCCTGTGACAACAGTGATGCCATTTGCAACCTGTGCGAAAAGAAACTGAGACGTGGGAAGTCCAACACCCACATAGGTACAACTTCTTTGCGAAGGCACATGATGCCACATCACAAACGCCTATAGGATCAACACATGAGTACCAGCAGCACACAAAGTCAAAGCCGCCATCCTCCTCCTGGTCCAGCATCTTCAGCCACGTCAACCACTGCTGCCCTGCTTGCCCCCTCTGAACTATCCGCCACTCCGTGTCTTGCCCTGAGCAGTCCCTGCTCATCTGCCCACAGTCAGGTGTCTGTCAAGGACATGTTTGAGCATAAGAAGCCAATGTCACAAAGTCACCCCCTTGCCTGGCAACTGACAGTTGGCTTGTCTGAACTCTTAGCCCGCCAGCTTTTACCGTACAAGCTGGTGCAGTCTGAGGCGTTCAAAAAGTTTGTAGCTATTGGGACACCGCAGTGGAAGGTAAACGGCCGAAATTTCTTTGCTCAAAAGGCAATCCCCAACCTGTACTTGATTGTGCAAAAGGAAGTAATGGTATCTCTGGCACACAGTGTTGGGGCAAGGGTCCATCTGACCACAGATACCTGGTCTGCAAAGCATGGTCAGGGCAGGTATATCACCTACACTGCGCATTGGGTAAACCTGGTGATGGCTGCCAAGCATGGAATACGTGGCTCTGCAGAGGAGTTGATGACTCGGCCACGACTTGCAGGCAGGCCTGCTGCCACCTCCTCTACTCCTCCTACTTCATCCTCTTCCATAACCTCCTCTGCTGAGTCCTCTTCTGCTGCTGCTATGTCTTGCTCCACATCAACGGCACCCCCCAGCTCCACAGGTACTATTCCACATCCCGGATACGGCAGTGTCACGCCGTCTTGAGGTTGACTTCCCTGAAAGCAGAGAGTCACACCGGACCAGCACTTCTGTCCGCCCTGAATGCACAGGTGGATCAGTGGTTGACTCCGCACCAACTGGAGATCGGCAAAGTGGTTTGTGACAACGGAAGAAATTTGTTGGCGGCATTGAATTTGGGCAAGTTAACACATGTGCCGTGCATGACACATGTGTGTAATCTGATTGTATAACGCTTTGTGCATAAGCACCCAGGCTTACAGGACGTCCTGAAGCAGGCCAGGAAGGTGTGTGCCCATGTCAGGCGTTCCTACACGGCCATGGCGCACTTTACAGATATCCAGCGGCGAAACAACATGCCGGCGAGGCGCTTGATTTTTGACAGCCAGACACATTGGAATTCAACACTCCTAATGTTCGACCGCCTGCTCCAACAAGAAACAAGAAAAGGCTGTTAACAAGTATTTATATGACCGGGGTGCTAGGACAGCCTCTGCGGAGCTGAGGATTTTTTTTTACTGGACGCTCATGCGCAATGCCTGTAGGCTTATGCGTCCTTTTGAGGAGGTGACAAACCTGGTCAGTCGCACCCAGGGCACCATCCGCGACATCATACCATTTGTTTTCTTCCTGGAGCGTGCCCTGCAATGAGTGCTGGATCAGGCCGTAGATGAGCGTGAAGAGGAAGAGTTGTGGTCACCATCACCGCCAGAAACAGCCTTATCAACATCGCTCGCTGGACCTGCGTCAACGCTGGAAGAGGATTGTGAGGAAAAGGAGTCAGAGGAGGAATGTGGCTTTGAGGAGGAGGAGGAAGACCACAACAGGCATCCCAGGGTGCTCGTTGTCACCTATCTGATATCAGTGGTGTTGTACGTGGCTGGGGGGAAGAACATACCTTCAGTGAGATCACTAAGGACGAGGAACGGGACATGACTAGCTCGGCATTCAACTTGTGCAAATGGGGTCTTTCATGCTGTCGTGCTTGTTGAGGGACCCTCGTATAAAAAGGATGAAGGAGAACGACCTGTACTGGGTTTCCACGCTACTAGACCCCCGGTATAAGCAGAAAGTGCCTGAAATGTTACCGAATTACCACAAGTCGGAAAGGATGCAGCACTACCAAAATAAATTAAAAAGTATGCTTTACACAGCGTTTAAGGGTGATGTCACAGCACAAAGGCAATCTAACAGCGGAAGAGGTGAACATAATCTTCCTCCTCCCACGACCACGCCGGCAAGGAGAGGACACTTTACAGACGTGTTGTTGATGGAGGACATGCAGAGCTTTTTAAGTCCTATGCATCGCCACAGCCCTTCGGGGTCCACCCTCAGAGAACGACTCGACCGTCAGGTAACAGACTACCTCGCCATAACTACCGATATCGACACTATGAGGAGCGATGAACCCCTTGACTACTGGGTGTGCACGCGTGCCCTGTGGCCTGAGCTATCCCAATTTGCCATAGAACTTCTGTCCTGCCCCACTTCAAGTGTCCTGTCAGAAAGGACCTTCAGTGCAGCAGGAGGTTTTGTCACTGATAAGAGAAGTCGCCTAGGTCAAAAAAGTCTAGATTACCTCACCTTTATTAAGATGAATGAGGGATGAATCCCGAAGGGACTGACAGTGGGCGATACATTCGATTAAAAAAGGCCTGATAGATGAGCTGCCTTGAGCTAATAATGGTCCACAAACTACATCAATTTTTCTGGTCGCTGCAACAATACCTTATTTTTGCATTTAAATTATTTTATTGTCAGAAGGCGTACAGCATGTAATGAAAAATAAAGCATTACATATTTACAATAAAGACATTTTGTGAAAGTTAGCTGGTTATTCCTTCTTATTTTTACTTTTTAGGTTAATAATTTTTCTTATTTTTTACTGTGATTGCAATTTAAGAGATACCTAAAACTTGGTAAAACAGACATTAGTAAAGAGTATATCTGCAGGGAACACCAAAGTCCTATTAGCTATCATCCCTCCAGCAGTATTAGCTTATTATTTACAATATCTAACCTGGGCAATCACCCTTGGGTTACCCTAGGGCAGGCTTCAGTGAGCGACCTCTCCTTTCCTGGGATGATTTTGCCGCCGGTTGCTTCTGAAGGGTCTCCAGGGCTCCCCCACTGGGTCCTTCCCCCAGTGTCGCTTCAACCAGTAACAATATTTTATATTTGTATTGCGACCCAATGATCCCCCTTTATAGAGGTTTATCTTTACAAATTTTGGAGAACCAATTTAAGACCGGTGTCCCCTGTTTCTAGGTCAGGGAGTGTGTGAAATGCCTCAGCCTACAGTAACTGTAATGTTTTGACAGTGGTAGCTCATGCTTGTCCCTCAGTTCCTCATAGGTGAGCATCTGGCCCTTTACTAACCAGTCTCCAAGTCTATCTAGTTTGCTTGACCTCCACCAGTGTTGTGATGTTGTGCTCATGTGTTTCGGGGCCTGAGGGTGGTCAAGAATTGGGGTCATTTGGGTGGATCCAGGGAACAAACCTGTGTATTTCTTGGCCCATTTCCATTATTATAGTGAGTGTCTGATTAGGGGGTTTGGCGAGTTTTTAAGGCTCTGAGGCAATTCTGATAGCCAAGCCACCTTGTCCCAGGTTAAGGGCCTTAAAGTGGGGTTCTCTAAATACACACAGGCCGGTTGATGACATATAGAATGTGCTATTGGGAGGAAAGATAGGTGACGGAACAGGTATTAAACTGATAGGAATAAATAGTACAACTTAATACACCACCTTAGATTGCACGCGCAGTGCCCCAAATTCGAAGTGGGAGGACAGACCAAGCATTTTTTTCATCTCCCTGTTCCAAAAATCCATGCCATATAGACGTCCCCTGATAGGTGACGTAACAGGTATTAAACTGATAGGAATGAGTAGTAAACCTTAATACACCACTCCTATCTGGTGGCACCTTAGATTGCATGTGTAGTGCCCCAAATTCGAAGTAGGAGGTCCGACCAAGCATCTTTTTCCATCTCCCTGTTCCAAAAATCCATGCCATATATTAGTTTCCCACCACATAAAATTGGATTAAATGTATTTCGAATGGCAATTTGAGCTACTTTAAATTCAAGCATAGAAACATTATTTCGGATTCTGGCTTTAGCATTTGGGTAACTGGGAAGTGTTGGTTGCCAACCTGCCTCTCCGTGTGGGAAAAAAATGGGATATGTCATTGGATCTAAATTTGGACTTAAGGATCTTATGTTTGTCTTAAAATGTTTCTAGTTTGGAAAAGTAGGTTCAGTCATAATGTTTTGTAAATAGATTGGAAATTATTTTCTTTCTGCAAGTTTGAACTTGCCTTTTTGACAGCAACTAATAAATTGGCCATCTCTGGGTCTCTCCTGTTTAAAATATTTAAGCCTCACAAAACTGACATTGAGTATTCATGTCCCCACAATTATGAACCTCTACTGCTAAAGACTTGAGTAAAGGACAATTTGCAAAGCATATATCAGTTTTATTTTCAAATTCATCAGGTGAAATGTCATGTGATGTTTCAGGAACAGGTTCTAAATGCTTTGTTTTTTTCGTGGCTTTTTTTGGTATATCTTTTATTGGTTTAGGTAAAATTTCATGTAATGTTTCAGGAAGAGGTTCTAAATGCTTAGTTTTTTTGGTGGCTTTTTTTGGTATCTCTTTTATTTTTTCAGGTAAAATGTCATCTGATGTTTGAGGAACAGGTTCTAAATCCTTTGTTTGCTTAATAGCTTTTTTTGGTGTATCTTTAATTTTTGCAGCTGATAGTCTTTTGCTTGCAATTCTTTTGCGTTCTTTTTCTCGTTGAATTTCCTTCTCCTCTGATCTCTGCTGGTTGACCCATCTCTCTTGTCTTTCTCTAGTTTGAAGTTTTTTATTTTCTTGTTTACTCTCGTAAGTAGCCATGTTAATCTGTAAAAGAAAATAATGTATAATTAGTTTAGTTTGAGATGTTAAGTTTGTTTTTTACATTTTTTATTATCAACAGTTTGTTTATATGTGCTTGTAGTTCCTTGTAGCGGTACCTTCTTTGTATTGTTAAATAAGTGTTTTTTATTTTTTTGGTCTTACTTTCTGTCATACGTTGTAATTTTTGCCTTACATGAATACCACATTTAAGGAACTGTCACTATGCCTTCTTCAAAATGTAGTAGGTGTCTAGTGTTAATTGAAATGTATATTTTTGTAGTTTTGGCAATTTATTTTTTTGTTGTACCTTTAACTTACAGGCATAGTAGAGGGCAAAAATTAGTCTTTGTAATTTTTACTAAAGGGGATTTTCATAGTATTTTGATATTGTATTTAAAGGCTTGTTCTGGCAATGAAATTTTTTTTAATTTTTTCTTGGAGTGTTAGTACTATTTGTTGTAGTATTCTATTTTATGTGTGTGTTTAGGTTTTATGCTTAATATTGTACATTACGACTGGTAATTGAGAATGATAAATGGTATGCAGTGTGTGTTTTAACACATTTTTGGACTATGCTGTTTTCATTTTTTTTTTTTGCGTAGATTTAAGTTTGGGTTTAATGTTAAACATTGTTGTCCGTAAAAGACAAATAATAGGTAAATGACAAATGTGTCACTAATATTTTGGTAAAGGTTATAATTATTCTGTGTTATTGTTTTTTTTTTTTTTTTTTTTTGTTAACATGGATGCAGAGCAAACATGTTTATTTAGTTTTCTCTTTTTTTTACTTCTTATACTGTACCTTGGTTGAAGTGTGATTTCAAGCAGAATCTTTGTTGGTCCGCTGTTGAAAGTCTTCATCCGATGCTCTTCACGCAGTGTCTGTTGTAAAAGAAAAAATTAAATGTTATTTGATTTGAATGTATTTGTAATGAATAACATATTTCATTATTTTGGTCTATTGTATCTGTTATGGTGAATTTTTCTGCTATGCTGTTTTTTGTGCGACCTTTTGAAAATACTTTAATTGTATGTGTATATACTAGTTATCCTTTTTTTATACTGTAATTATTAATGTTTTTCTTATTTTGGATATGATCGTAAAGTTTTTAGCAATATGCTGTTTTGTGTCCACCACTTTTGGTATGCTTATTTAGGCTTCTTTGTAAGGCTTATAGGTTCTTAAACAGTAAAGAAGAATATTATTTAACTTTTCTATGTGTTTGTGTGATTTTTGGTACAATCCTGTTTGTGTCCACCATATGTTGCATACTTTATTTGCTTAATTAGTCTTTTTTATGAAGATTAAATGTTGTTGTACATTGAAAATGAATGTTTTTCCTATTTTGGATATGATGGCAATGTTTTTAGCATTATCCTGTTTTGTTTACACCACTTTTTATATGCTTATTTAGGCTTCTTTGTAAGGCTTATAGGTTCTTAGACAGTAAAGAAGAATATTATTTAACTTTTCTATCTGTTTCTGTGATTTTTGGTACAATCCTGTTTTTTGTCCACCATATTTTGTCTACTTTATTTGTTCAATTAGTGTTCTTTATGAGTATTCAATCATTTTGGACAGTACAAATCAATGTTAATTGCCTTTTCTATATCATGTTGTGCTTTTTTTAATCCTGTTTTGTGCTCACCACTTTTTGGTTGCTGCATTTGGCTTGTGGGTGATGGTTGGAGGTTATTTTACAGTAAAGAGGAGGAATAGTTTTGTTTTATGTATGTTGCTAATGTTTCAGATGCTATTCTGTTTTGTGGCCACCTCTTTTCTTTTTTGGTTTCTAAATTGTATAGGTCTTTGTGAAGTTTGTTGAACAGTGTTTTGTTCCTTATTCAATTTATATGTATTTTTTATTTTTATTTTACTTGAAATTGTTATATTGGCGGCCATTAAACATATATAGTTCCTTTATTTTTTCAAGTTGTTATACTTTACCTTTATTGAAGTGTTGATCTTGTCCGAATGACAGAGGGTCCCCTCCTGCCAATCTTAATCCGCCGGTCTTCTTGTAGTGTCTGTTTGAAAAAGAAAGTGAAATGGTTAATTGTATATTTCTTCTTTTTGATTTAGCAAAGCATGGTCTTTTTCAGCATGTAATGTATTTTTCTATCTTACCTCTTCTTCTTTCTTTGTGTTGTTTAAAAGTGATTCTCGTTGCACGGTGCAAATTCTTGAGTGACGCTGTTGATGCAGAGTCTGTTTTAATAGTGAAAAAAAGGGCAAAGATTCAGCTTTAGGTTACATATGTATTAGTGTCATATTATTTTTTGCTATGAGTTGCAGTAAATTAATATCATTTAAATATACTTGTTTAATTAGTTTCGGTTAACATTAGTTTGTTTTAGGGCCTAGAAACACAAAAATGTGCGTGTCACATGTCACTATACATGAATCACATTTTCATAGTTAAAGTTGTTGTTTTTTGTCCTGTCTTGATAATAAAATGTAATATATTATAGCTTACCTCTCAGTTGTAATTTGCACAGTGTAAAGTAGGAAATTAGGAAATAATTCGCGGGGAACTGCGTTCCTCGCTTCGCGAGGGACGCAGTTCTTGCGGGCTTGCTGTGCGAGCCCGCAAGCGTTAGCAACAACTCGTATGCTCATAACTATATATGTGATTGGAAATGCAGCGGTTACGGGCTTGAGAGAACAAAGGATTTGTTTTACGGGTTACAATATGAGCTACAGCATAACACAAAGGAGGAATTTAATAGGGCTTATAAGTACCTCAAATGTTGCACAGCCTGAAAATAAACTAAAGAAAAACTTAAAAGGGAGAGTTTAGCAAAAAATCCTAAACTAAAGTAAGTAATTGTGTACTCCAAACTCAATTCCAAGAAATTTATCAAAAATATTTCAAAGTATTAATATCAAGTATATAGTTGTCAGCAGCCGGGCTTGCCAAAATCCGTTGCTAACGCAACGGGGAAACTGCGGGCTCGCAAAGTGAGCCTGCAGCAAGTGCGGCCCTCACAAAGAGGCGCTCCTTGCGCTGGAGGAGATGAGCGCCATAGGCGCTCATCCATTCGATCCCATATGACTTAGGTAGGGAGCGCCAAAGGCGCTCACTGCACTGTTGGAGATGAGGGACATAGACGCTTATCCCTACAACCCCATAGCACTTAGGCAGGGAGCGCCGAAGGTGCTCACTGCGCTGGTGGAGATGAGCATCATAGGCGCTCATCCGAATGACCCTGCACAACTTAACCATCGTTCCTACAACCCGCGGGACTACACATCAACAGAAAACTCAAATACACAATACACACTGCAAGACCCGTAGCACTTTGAAAAAATTGTATGAAAGAAAATACGGCCCGTAACTCTTACAAAAGGAAACCGCGACTTCCCTAAAAAAAATATGAGCCTCAAAAAATACGAACTTAACGGCCAAACAAGGGGGGTTGAGGATGAGGAGGGGGAGGGAAAGAGACACGGGGGTTAGAGAGACACAGGGGGGGGGGGGTTAGAGAGACATATGGGGGGTTAGAGATGCACGAGGGGGGTAGAGAGACACGGGGGTTAGAGAGACATTAAGCCTTAAACAAAGGGCTGAAAAACTCGGCTTATACTCGAGTATATAAAGTAATTATCACTTCTTTTACATATTTTCTAATTACCAGTATTAAGTCTTACTACCCTTAATACCTAATGACATCTAAATTACTCTAGAAAAATAGTTATTGGGCTCATTATTCTCTTAGTTACTTTCAGCCTTTCAGAGTCAATTTACATTAAGTTATTTCCAAATTTGCCACTCAGAGGCTTTTAACAGTAAGTCCATCTTCATCTCTGTCTTCTCTGTCTTCTGAGTTGTCCCATATACATAGTAGATTTTCTCCTTCCTCTACTGTTGTAATTTTTTGCCACATTGAGTCTTTATTAATCAGAAGGCCTTCCGGAAATCTCCATTTATAACTTATTCCTGAATGAATCAAAGCTTGTGTGATGTTGCCATATGTTTTCCTCTTTATTAGTATAGCAGGTGCTATATCTGAGAATATTTTAATGTCCTTATACGGGGCCAGGAAGGATCTTTGCTTGAAGCTTGTTCTCACAATATCTTCTTTATCTATCGATCAAATATATAGTTGTGAGCATACAAGTTATTGCTAACGCCCGCAAGAATTGCATCCCTCACGAAGCGAGGGACGCAGTTCCCAGTAAATGCGGGTCCTCGCGAAGCGAGGGGCCGCATTTGCGGTGGTGGAGCATCCCCACGTCCCAGCAAATGAGGGTCCTCGCGAATCAAGGGTCCGCATTTGCGGAGGTGGAGGCTCCAACGTCAGCTGTGTTATCACACACACAACTTTAAAAACAAAAAAAAATCTCAAAGGCGCCTCACACGCGGTTAACACACATAAGCACGACTTAGAAAAAAATACACTGCGTTGTACACGTAAAAGCCAACTGCGTCCCTAGCAAAAAAATCGGCCGCATCGCAAAAAAATACGGCCATGAAACGACCCATTCCAAACGCCACGCATCAAAACATCAGAAACACAAGAAATAAACACAACAAACACATAAAAAGCTTACTTACAGCAAGGGGGGGCACCCGGCACCTCGAAAAGTTAATTTACACGTCCATTTAAGTCCAAAAAAAGAAGTTTAAACTGCCGAAAATCACAAAAGCAAGAGAAAAAATGGCCGCCTAACAAAACGATAACGAGGCTTCAGACGTAACTATACTACAGTGACTCGCAAAACTGAAACACATACTATGCGGAACGTACCACACTGATATTAACCACCATTTTGAAAACTAATACGCACAAAATGGCCGATAGAACACAAATTGTAAGCTGGAACGCAAATAGCGCATGCGGATTGCGTTCTAACGGTCTGAGGCACTTCAAAGTTTATAAATACTGCCTACTTTCCAGAAAATTCTACATTTCGACTCAGGTGATGAACGGAGTGACTGGATAGGTAACTGCTGCTGTTACTTGAGAAGAGAATTGTTTCCTAATTTCCTACTTTAAAGAGGTAAGCTATAATATATTACATTTTATTATCAAGACAGGACAAAAAAAAACAACTTTAACTATTAAAATGTCATTCATGTATAGTGATATGTGTCACGCACATTTATGTGTATAGCCCCTGCAACAAACTAATCTTAATCCAAACTAATTAAACAACTATATTTAAATGACAGTAAAAAAAAAAAAATTACTATTAAAATGTGATTGATGTATAGTGATATGTGACACGCATATATATGTGTGTAGGCCCAAAAACTAAGTAATGTTAATTGAAAGTAATTACAGAAGTATATTTAAATGGCATTAATTTATTGGAATTGAATATATAACCTAAAGATCAATCTTTGCCCTTTTTTTACTATTCAAACAGACTCTGCATCAACAGCGTCACTCAAGAATTTGCACCGTGCATTGTGAACCACAATCCCTTTTAAACAACTCCAAGAAAGAAGAAGAGGTAAGATAGAAAAATACATTACAAGCTGAAAAAGACCATGCTTTGCTAAATCAAAAAGAAGAAATACAATTAACCATTTCACGTTCTTTTTCAAACAGACACTACAAGAAGACCGGCGGATTAAGATTGGCAGGAGGGGACCCTCTGTCATTCGACACTTCAATCAAGGTAAAGTATAACAAGTACAAAAAAGAAATGAACTATATATGTTTAATGGCCGCCAATATAAATTAATATTCTTCTTTAATGTTTAAGAACCTATAAGCCTTACAAAGAAGCCTAAATAAGCATTCCAAAAGTGGTAGACACAAAACAGGATTGTACCAAAAATCAGAGAAACACATAGCGAACTAAATTAATATTCTTCTTTAATGTTTAAGAACCTAGAAGCCTTACAAAGAAGCCTAAATAAGTATACCAAAAGTGGTAGACTCAAAACAGGATTGTACCAAAAATCTGAGAAACACATAGTGAACTAAATTCTTCTTCTTCTTTAATGTTTAAGAACCTATTAGCCTTACAAAGAAGCCTAAATAAGCATACCAAAAGTGGTAGACACATAACAGGATTGTACCAAAAATCACACAAACAAATAGCATTTGTATACCAAAAGTGGTGGACACAAAACAGGATAATGCTAAAAACATTGCAATCATATCCAAAAAAACAACATTAATAATTACAGTATAAAAAAAAATAATGGAATATACAAATATATTAAAATTATTTTTAAAAGCTTGCACAAAAAACAGCATAGCAGAAAAATTCACCATAACAGATACAATACACCAAAATAATGAAATTTGTGCTTTATTACAAATACATTCAAATCAAATAACATTTTCATTTTTCTTTTACAACAGATACTGCGTGAAGACAATCGGACGAGGACTTTCAACAGAGGACCAGACCATCGGACGAGGACTTTCACCAGAGGACCAGACCATCGGACGAGGACTTTCAACAGAGGACCAGACCATCGGACGAGGACTTTCAACAGAGGACCAGACCATCGGACGAGGACTTTCAACAGAGGACCAGACCATCGGACGAGGACTTTCAACAGAGGACCACACCATCGGACAATGACTTTCAAAAAAAGGACCACACCATTGGACGAGGACTTTCAACAGAGGACCAGACCATCGGACAAAGACTTTCAACAGAGGACCAACAAACATTCTGATTGAAATCACACTTCAACCAAGGTACAGTATAATAAGTAAAAAATGAGAAAACTAAATAAACATGTTTGCTCTGCATCAATGTCAACAGAAAAAAAAAAGAACAAGCACTATGTCCCTTATTCAATTGCAATTTGGCCATTTCAATACATGTCTAAATAACCACATCACATTTTTTTTTCAATAACTTTTTAGTTGGTAAACATCTATCCACAAACAAGGTTTTCACTAACTAAAAACTTCTTTAAAAAAAAAATGTTATCTGCTTATTTACAGCACTATTGACTTGGCCAAATCGCAATTCAATGAGGGCCTATAACTTTTAACAAAATATAACTGACACATTTCTGATTTACCTCTTATTTGTCTCTTATGGACAATAATTAGAGATGTGGCGAATAGTTCGGCGGCGGACTGTTCATTGCGAACATAGCATGTTCGTGTTCGCTGCGAACATATGCGATATTTGACCCGCCCCATATACTTTATCATTGAGCAAACTTTGACCCTGCAACACACAGTCAGCAGACACATTCCAGCCAATCAGCATCATACCCTGCCTTCCACACCCTTCTATGTCATGGACAGCAGCCATTTTGGAATCATAACTAACTTGCAGTCTTACTGAGAGGAGGCTGAGTGTAGGTGATACTGCATCAATAGGGAAAACCATAGCTAGGCTACTGTACACAGTGTGCAATACAGTCCTGAAGGACTCTTTTGATCTCTGCTGCAAGGACACCCCTGTGTCTCTTCCCCCCCTTATCATCATCCTCCCCTCACCTTAGCACCCAACCCTAACACCCCTTACAATTATCCCTAACACCCCTCCCCCTAACACCTAACCCTAACACCCCTCACACTTATCCCTAACACCCCTCACCCTAACCCTAACACCCCTCACACTTATCCCTAACACCCCTTACCCTAACACCCCTCACACTTATCCATGTGTCTCTTCCCCCCTTATCATCAAGGGAGGGGGAGGATGATGAGGGAGGAGGGAAGAGACATAGGGGAGGATGATGAGGGAGGGGGGAAACAGACACAGGGGAGGATGATGAGGTAGTGGGTAAAGAGATACAGGGGAGGGCGATGAGGAAGGGGGGAAAGAGACACAGGGGAGGATGATGAGGGAGGGGGAAGAGACACATGGGAAGATGATGAGGGAGGGGGAAAAGAGACACAGGGGAGGATGATGAGGGAGGGGGGAAAGAGACACAGGGGAGGATGATGATGGAGGGGGGAAGAGACACAGGAGAGAATGATAAGGGAGGGGGTAAAGAGATACAGGGGAGGATGATGAGGGAGATGGGAGGATGATGAGGGAGAGGGGATGAGACACAGGGGAGGGTGATGTGGAAGGGGGGAAAGAGACACAGGGGAGGATTATGAGGGAGGGGGTAAAGAGATACTGGGGAGGATGATGATGGAGGGGGATGTTAGGTAATTTATGACCTTTATGGCTTAAAACCAGACTCTGCATCAACTATGTAATTTTCCGTGGGAGTTTTGACATGGATCCCCCTCCGTCATGCCACAGTCCAGGTGTTAGTCCCCTTAAAACAAGTTTTCCATCACTATTGTGGCCAGAAAGAGTCCCTGTGGGTTTAAAAATCCGCCTGCCCATTGAAGTCTATGGCGGTTCGCCGGGTTCGCCGGTTCGCAAACATTTGCGGCGGTTCGCGTTTGCGGTTCGCGAAGCGAAAATTTTATGTCCGCGACATCACTAACAATAATGTTTAACAGTAATTCCCAATTTCAATATTCCCAATTAAATTTAATTGTTTTGTTTTACAGATTAACATGGCTACTAACGAGAGCAAACAAGAGAAGAAAAGACGTAAAACTAGAGAAAGACAAGAGAGATGGGCGGACCAGCAGACACTAGAGGAGAAAGAAATTGGACGAGAAAAAGAACGCAAAAGACTTGCAAGCAAAAGACTATCAGCTGCAAAAATTAAATAAACACCAAAAAAAACTACCAAGCAAATAAAGCATTTACAACCTGTTCCTCAAACACCAGATGACATTTTACCAGAAAAAATAAGAGATTTCAAAAAAAGCCACAAAAAAACAAGCATTTAGAACCTGTTCCTGAAACATTACATGACATCTTACCAAAACCAATACAACATATACCAAGAAAAGCCACGAAAAAAAAAGCATTTAGAACCTGTTGTTGAAACATTACATGACATTTCACCTGATGAATATGAAAGTCAAAATCCTATATGCTTTGCAAATTGTCCTTTACTCAACTCTTTAGCAGTAGAGGTTCATAGTTGTGGGGACATGAATACTCAATGTCAGTTTTGTGAGGCTTATTATTTTAAACAGGAGAGACCCAGAGATGGCCAATTTATTAGTTGCTGTCAAAAAGGCAAGTTCAAACTTCCAGAAAGAAAAGAATTTCCAATCTTTTTACAAAACATTATGACTGAACCTACTTTTCCAAACTAGAACATTTTTAAGACAAACATAAGATCCTACAATAGTGCCATATCCTTTGCATCTATGGGGGCAACATTAGCTGCTAATGTACCAGGACATGGTCCTTACTGTTTTAAAGTCCAAGGACAAATTTATCATCGGACTTCCCATTTACATCCAGAGTAAGGTGAGCAAAGAAAATTCGGTCAACTATATGCCCTAGATACAATGGAAGCTGTTGACCAACGTATGCAGATGGAAGAAAATAAAAAATGCTTACCCATTGTTTTTATAGAGCTAAATAACATTATGGACAATAATCCCTACAGTAAAGCATATAAAAAAATGGCAGAAGTAGAAAATGAACAACTACTTCATGCACAAATACATCAATTACCAATGCCAAAGGTTAGTATGGTGCTTAAAAGAGACAGACATACTGATAAACGTCGTTATAACTTGCCAACATCAAATGAGGTTGCAATGGTGTTTCAAAATGATGAAGGAGAACCACCATTTCAAAGAGACATTAGAATATATCCCAGAAATGAGGAGCAACCATTCATTAATATGAGTATCTTAAGTCCAAATTTATCCAATGACATATCCCATTTTTTTCCCACACGGAGAAGCAGGTTGGCAACCAAAATTAACACTTCCCAGTTACCCAAATGCTAAAGCCAGAATCCGAAGTAATGTTTCTATGCTTGAATTTAAAGTAGCTCAAATTGCTATTCGAAATGCATTTAATCCAATTATATGTGGTGGAAAACTAACACAACAATGGATTATTGATTCCTATTTGCAAGTTCAGTCCAATAATTTAAACTTAATCTAAAATATCAACAAGATAAACTTTGTGTAGAACAATATTCTGGACTAATGGACTATGTTGCAGACGTGGCTACAAGCAGAGACATGAGAGCTGGCAAAGCCATCATTTTACCATCTTCCTTTCAAGGATCTCCCCGAAATATGAGCGAAAGATACAATGATGCAATGGCTATTGTCACCAAAGTTGGCAAACCCGATTTATTTCTTAACTATAAGTCACTATAAGTCACTATAAGTCAGTTATTTGGCAAATGTCTTGCTTATATACCATTGACTTTCAAAAAAGAGGCCTTCCACATGCACATCTTCTGATAATACTTCAAGAAAAAGATAAATTAGATACTGCTGACAAAGTGGATGCAGTCATTGTTGCAGAACTACCAGATCCAGAACTATATGGTAGACTATATGAGATTGTTACTCATCGCATGATTCATGGACCCTGTGGTGAGCTTAATCCACAATCACCATGTATGGAAAATAATAAATGTTCCAAAGATTTTCCAAAAGATTATAGAGACAAAACCTATGCCAATTGTGATGGCTATCCACTTTATAAAAGAAGAGAAGGAGATAGTGCCATTATTTGTGGAAAAAAAGTTGACAATAGATATGTAGTACCCTACAATCCACATTTACTCATGAAGTACAACACCCACATCAACGTAGAAGCCTGCACTTCCATCAAATCCATTAAATATGTCTACAAATATATTTACAAAGGCTATGATGCAGCTACTGTAGTCATCAAAAGTGCAGACAACCCTGAAAGTAGTGAGTTAGTACATGATGAACTTGCAACTCATGTAGACGCTCGCTATGTAAGTGCGCCAGAAGCTATGTGGCTGCTTTTAAAATGTGAAATGCATGATAGATCACATGCAGTATATAGATTAGCAGTACATTTGCAACAAAGACATTTAGTGTATTTCCATGCTGGAAATGAAATGAATGAATTGGCCCAAAGTGAAGATCGTCTCACTACACTAACTGCATGGTTTGAATTAAATTCCACAGATTCACAAACACAATTCTTATATATTGAAATTCCATATCACTATGTTTTTGTGAATGGATTATGGAGACTGAGAAAAAGTAGAGGCAATGAAATAATCCCAAGAATTTACACAGTCAGTCCAAGAGATGTTGAACGTTTTTGCTTACGGATATTACTTTTAAATGTTCCTGGAGCACAAAGTTTTGAAAACTTAAGAACTGTTAATGACATAGTATATGAATCCTTCCATGTAGCTGCAAGACATAGAAACTTACTAGCTGATTATACAGAGTGGGAAAGATGTTTGGAAGAAGCAGCACAATGTCAATTGCCACGGCAGATGAGAGAACAATTTGCATTTATTTGTATCTTCTCAAATGCTCCAAATGCATTAGCTTTGTGGGAGAGATTTAAAAGTAATATGGCTGAAGACTTTATGCGGCGATACATTGAACCCATTGCACACTTAAAAGCGTTAATGGAAATCCAAGAAGTATTTTTAACTCATGGATTAAGTTGTGCAAGTTTTAATTTGCCTGATCCATGTCTTATAGATGACATAAACCTTGAAGACTATGACATTCAACTACAAGTAGTAAGAACAGAAGACAGACTTGCAACTTTAAATACCTTACAATTGCAAGCATTTAATGACATTAAAAATGCAATAGATGATGACATGTGACAGAGCGTTATTTCTATCTTGATGGACCTGGCGGATCAGTAAAAACCATAGTGTATTTAAACTGCCAGTGCCTATTTTAGAAACTTCTGTGTCAGATATTCGCATGACATCATTACAAGCAAAGAAATTGAAAAAATGTAAATTAATTATAATAGATGAGGCCACAATGATGTCATGCTATGCCCTCCAATGTATTGACCGTTTGCTTTGTGAAGTCATGGATAATACTTTTCCATTTGGTGGAAAGGTAATGTTGTTAGCTGGCGATTTTAGATAAACATTACCTGTCGTTGTACATGAAAATCGAACTGACATTATCGAAACCTGTATAAAGTCAAGCACACTATGGAAACATTTTACCCATCTTCAACTGCAACAAAATATGAGATCAGAAGGCCAAACTGATTTCAATGATTAACTTATTAAAAGTGGAGAAGACAGAACAGAAAAAATACCACATTTACCGGACGACACTGTAGATATCCCACCTCATATGATTTGTCACCAAGATATTATATCGGCTATATTTGAAGGTAGCATTAAATAACCAGGAATATTCAGAGCTTGCCAACCAAGTCATACTAACGTGTAAAAATAAGGATGCATTAATCCTCAATAATGAAATCTTAAAAAAAATTAATGCACCACAAAGAAATTATCAAAGTGCTTATTCTGTACTTGCTGATGACAATGGAAGTCAGGCTAACTTTTCTACTGAATTCATAAACTCACTAACTCCTTCTGGAATGCCACCACATATTTTGCAGCTAAAGAAAGGTGCAATTATCATGTTACTGTGAAATATGTACCCAAAAAAAGGCCTTTGCAAAGGGACAAGATTAATTGTTCAACAATTAAAGGATCATTTTATAGATGCTGAAATTTTAACTGGTACCCATAAAGGAGAGAGAGTTTTCATACCAAGAATAGATTTAGCACCAAGTGAAAGTAGTCTCCCTTTTATACTTCAAAGAACACAATTTCCCATTATTATGGCATTTGCCATGACCATTAATAAATCACAAGGTCAAACATTCAAATATGTGGGTATTTTCTTGGAAGAACCAGTTTTTGCACATGGTCAATTGTACGTTGCGTTGTCACGGTGCAAAAATTCACAGGCTATTAAAGTTTACATTGAAAATAATGACAGTCAAGGTTATTTATTAGAAGATCGATGTATTTTTACTAAAAACATTGTCTACTATGAAGTACTATAACTTTTCAGTAAAGAAATAAAACACAAGCAAAACAAATTTTAAAGCATTCAAAAATACAAAACAATAAACAATTCTTTCATAATTAATGGAGGTACTGTTTATGGATGATTCGCCTCACAAAACACTTGCCTTGCATTTTTTGGACAAATTATGTTAAAATGTTAATTAACTATGTTACTGTTTCTAATGTTACAAGTTCGAAAACAATATTTTCAAGTTCTTTACTTCAACATATTACAAAGTTCATGTTAAGAGCTCAACCACGTTTTAAGACACAATGTAAAAACTGTCTGTTATGTTAAGATTACTCCCTGGATTAATGTTTATCACCAGTTCATGGGTTCAGGAAGGAATTAATTTAATTGGGTACGTTTTAAAGAGAGTTTTTACTGTTTGCCTTTGTCTGCATTCAATGTATATTGAAGTTAACAATTATTCTGATAGAAATTGCATGTTAAAAATCATTGCCTCAAGTTTACAATATTGATTAGTTTAAAGTTCAACTGTTTTTACATTCAAATATTAATACTTTTAATACAAAATTATGTTAAAATATGAATTCACTATGTTACTGTTTATAATGTTCCAAGTTGTAAAAATGTTTTTTCAAGTTCCTTAGTTACACAGATAAGAAACTTCAAGTTTCAAAAAATATTATGTCAAGTTTCTTACTTAAATATATTACAAAGTTCATGTTAAAATTGGGTACGTTTCAATGAGAGTTTTTACTGTTTGTCTTCCTCTGGATTAAATGTATATTGAAGTTAACAATTCTTCAGATAGAAATTGCATGTTAAAAAACCATTACCTCAAGTTTACAATACTGATTAGTTTAAAGTTCAACTGTTTTTACATTCAACTGTTAATACTTTTAATACAAAATTATGTTAAAAAATTAATTCACTATGTTACTGTTTATAATGTTCCAAGTTGTAAAAATGTTTTGTCAAGTTCCAAAGCTACACAGATAATAAAGTTCAAGTTTCAAAAAATATACTTTCAAGTTTCTTACTTACATATATTACAAAGTTCAGGTTAAAATATGGTATGTTTCAACAATGGTTTTTACTGTTTGCTTTCCTCTGGATTCAATGTATATTGAAGTTAACAATTCTTCACATACAAATTGCATGTTAAAAAACCATTACCTCAAGTTTACAATACTGATTAATTTAAAGTTCAACTATTCTTACATTCAAATGTTAATACTTTGAATACAAAATGCTTTAAGACTTATTGTTCACCAAGAGAACATTTTACAAAACTAAACATGTTTAATATCACAATACTTACAAGTGTCGAATATGTATATTAATAACTAAACAACTTTCCAAACATACACATCTCATTGCCGTCATTTTTTAACGGGCAAGTCGCTAGTTATATATATATATCTGACAAGAGTATACAAGTTTATATAACATGTATAATGATCATTGTAAGATTGCGCATTTAGCTGAATCTGGAAGTATTTATGTGGGTAGAAGATTCACATTTAGATTATTGAGTAATTAAGTAATTAATCCTAGAGATGAAGGGTGGAGTCTGATGATTAACACCCGACTCTATTCAATTATCATACAATGTAAATTAGATCTTACTTTCTTGTACTTGAACTATGAATCTAGTAATTTATCATATTATTTGCCTCTATGATATTTTCACCAGTCTATGACTTTGGTATAAGGGCCACAGATATCAACTTTCCCAGCACAGACCTATATATTGTTATGATTACAATGTAAGTAAATAACAGGCTGATGTCATTGTGTTGCTATACACATTGTATATTAATCCTGGTACCTTCCAGCAGTGCTTTCAGGTGAGTGACCATTGGATATTTTCCATGACCACATATAGCTCCAGTGAAATCATCGTGGTCAAGACTCCAGACCGCAGCACCACCAAATCCACTATCCTTCAAGAACTTGACCTGTTGGAATGATACAAAATCATATGTCAGAAAAAAGCTCTTTATATAATAAAGCAGAAGATAAACAGCCACATTAAATTCCAAGCCCGCAAGTGCTACGTGAGACCCGCAAAGGCAGCTGGCTTGAAACCTATCTGAGTTACAGAGTTATTAATTTCAAGCAGAGCACAAATTACAGGCTTGAGATGCAAACCCATAAAAGTTATGGGGATGGACGAGCCACGCTTGGCCGTAACGATCCAATTGCAGAATAATGCAGTGCAACACAGGCCTCTAAGCCAATCAGAAGCGGTGTAGACAAATATGATTGACAATGGGAGCTTATAAATCTGGCTTATTATCTGGCCGGGCTGCTACGAATTGGGCTAGCACCAAGCCCCGCCTCCGCTACCCCGGATACATTGCCAGCCCACCAGCAGTCCGGCCCCTCCTCTCCTCTCACCATGCCTCCGCCAACACCACCAGTATTTATTATATTTTGTATGCAGATGGCAGATCTCCCATCACATGATCTATGTTGACAAGTAGGGTTCTGCTTAACATGTCACCAATTGATGTTTACTGAGGAATGCTGTTGAGAAGAGATGCTGCAGTCCCTATGTTTTTTCAGGCCTTAGTTTGTATTTTTTATGGGGGGGGGGGGTTCTCTTTTTTTTGTTTTAGGTCCAATTCAGGCCCATGAAGGCATCTTCTGCATCTGCAAGCATTGTGAAGGAAATGCATGAGGTGTAAGATTTTCCCAGTGCCTCTCAGGTAGACATTCCTTCATTGACAGCCCCCTCCCCCTTAACATTTAGCTCTCATAATCTTAAAGGTATCATATAGCCAGATATCTCAGACATGATTGTTGTTAGCTTAAATGTAGACTGATACCGCTATGGCGGGGACTTCAATATCAGTCTGAGAACAGATCCTTGGGTCTGATGTAAGTGACAGTGTCTCTGGCTGGTGACCTTTGTGTCCTCTCCATATTAATGGGTATTTTCCCTTATTGCTAAATATACAGAGACCTAGCTAATAGTTAGCAATGCTTGTAGATGGGAATCAGGTGAGTTGGTATATTGTTACAGTATTTATTTCTGTACTGTACATGCATTGTGATTAGCTTTATTTATCCTCCTCCGCCTTTTTTTAGTTGACCACTTTTTTTCAGATTTTTGTTTTTGTCACCACACTTTATGTTTGAGACTGGATTGGATAACATAGTTCAGAGGTTGAATCATCTGTTTCATTGAGCAGATCTAGACAAGGTGTAAGTACTATGCACATTAATGTTTTTTTCAATTAAATGGAGTGATTTCTGATGATCCTTTTTTTCATCAGATTCCGGTTGCAGAGGATTTGCGACCACATGTGACCCTGGTAGGTGCTATGCATCATGCTTATTCTAGACTATGACATTACCCCCTGTAGGTATCCCCTTTTTCCCACAAGCTCTTTGCTCTCCCAGGATCTGCCCACACCACACCCATGATATTAATACACAGTCTTGACCATTTCTGATTGTGGTCTGTGTATGAAATAAAGCTTTGTTATAGCATTATAACTGTGTCAGTGTGTTTTCAGTGGTTGGTGTTATGGGACATCCACATGCATCACATTAGTGTCACATTCCTATATATGCAAACTAATGAGCCCTAGTTACCATGCAATAGATCAATACATCTAAAAATAAAAATAGTCATAATAGCATTAGATATCATATAATACTAAATATCAAACATAATAATAAAAGGTTAATACACAGGCCAAGTCCAATTAGTGATACTGTAGAGTAGGAACATTCCTCTGAGGGCCTAAAAGTAATATGAGAGGTGATATTGGATTGGGTTGCCAGTTTCTTCTCTAGTGGATTGTGATTTGTCTGACCTCTCTGGTTCCACCTGCCCACCTGCACTGGCCCTTAATGGTATAGCTCATAGCTTCATTGCAGTACACAAGCCCCCTCACCAATACCCCTTAGAAATGCTGAAGGGGACCAGGAGAACATAAACCACAATAATCTACTCAAACCCATCAGGAGGGGCCATAAAAACACATGGAGGCTGTGCAGAGGCACGTGGATCAACAGCCAACTCACCGCAATCAGGGATAATCTCTGCTACACCCATCCTGGTAAGTCCCACGCCTTTGCTGGTAGCAATGTGCCAAGATGTCAAGTCATTCCTATTTGTGAGATCCCATGATTTTCTGCTATTAATCAATTTACATTTATATGGATTACTACCTGAATGAAGCTGCGAGCTATACCATGTAAAGCCTGTGTAGGTGGGCAGGTGATAGCAGAGAGGTCAGTCAAATCCCAGTCCACTAGAGAAGGAACTGGCATTAGAGCCTCTGGGAGTGAGAAAGGCATAATATGGCATGAGTTTCATGTTTTTGCGTTGCAATTTAATCAGGTAGTGTGTAGTTAATTGCTTTGTTCATGTTGCAGCATGGCTTTTCATATTGGCATCTACATGACCATTGCAACATATGATAAAAACAAAAACATTTGTAATGCTTTCATTTTATTGGGGGATTATTGTGCAAGGGATTGTAATGCCTTCCCCATATTTTAAAGTGCACTAGTGTGTTTATATTGTCCTATAGAATGTTTAAATATTGTCTGTAAACCCTTTGCGGGTCCTATTTGGAGTCCGTAATGTTTTTGCCTCCATTTGCGGGTTACAGGATTGAACACCATGGCGTCTTTGACAAATCATTGCAATTTAATAGAGTTTAGCATAGCAGTTACGGGCTTACGGTTTACTTTTCCCGTCCTGTGGGCTTTTTTTCTCCATATCCGCAGATCCGCAGCGGCTTGCTTTACGTGCTTAATTTAATAGCCGCAAGTCATGCAGCCTACAATACAAGATGCGGTTTTACACGTTGGGGGAATTTAATAGGGCTGTTAGTCATTCCAAAATAATAAAAATAATAATTAATATAATATTAATCTGTATAAAACTTTTCACGCAGAATAAACTCAAAGGGCGCTTGTGATACATTACCACAAATGAAGGACGTTGACTGATATTTTTGCTTAAATTATTAAAGATGGGTTAAAACTTATTATCCATTTTACACCACTGTAATGCAGAAAGCATCAAAATGATGGAGAAATATTTAGTTGCAAAACATGTAAAAATGTAAATTCTACATTAATGTGAGTTGAGATATTAATGATCTTCCAGCAAAGAAAATCTGTTGTTGAAATGTAGCCCAAGTGTGAGCATGCATACTTGTTATTGTCTATAAACAAAGATATGACCGCCATTAAAACTCTTACTGAATAATTTGCATACATGTTCACAACATTGTATTGTACGTTCCTAATACTGTCAAATTGTTTCACATTTTTATTGTAGCTCACCTAATCCTTTATAGTCAGTAATGACGTCCTCTCCAAGGTGCCATTGTACAATCAAAAATGTAACATTTATTAACATATGCACAGTATGTAAGTCTAGAGAGCTTGAACATGGAACAATAAAGTTTTCACAATATATTAAAACATCATGGAATGTTTTGCTCAGACCACAAGCCTATCATATCTGATCACAGGCCCAACCAGTGAGCCCCAAACGCCAGCATTATAGGCCCAAGTTACTGGGCAAGAGGTGCTAAGGGGAGGGTTATGGGGCCAGAATCAGCTCTTAAGAAGGGATACATTATGTCCTAGTCATCCACCAAGAGGAATCAGACTGACTGTCACACTATGGCCCCTGTTCAACTGAGCAATTGTTAGTTACTGGAGCCCGTAATGTAGCCCGTAAAATAATTTGCTATTCAATTGGCGTATGTTAGATACCCGCAAATGATTTGCGGGATACAGGCTGAAAATCCATGTGGTTTTCTCAAGTGTAACTCCGACCCAGCTAAGCCGTTGATCTTTCAAGCCTGCAAATCCTACAGTCGCTAATCGCTATTCAATCGATACAATTACACAAGTCCCCAATTGTTTTCCCACCCATAAATGTCGAATGTAAAAGAAATTCCTACAAGTACTAGAAAGGACTCACCGGGGGTTTAAACACCTGATCGTAGCACTGTAAATACACATAAAAAATCAATACTTTAAAGATGGGGGAAGCTATGAAAGACATTAGAATGAATTGCACAACAGCCTCAAGCTCGTAAATCTGCAATAAAAAATATTTTGTTTACGTTTCCTTTCTGTGATATATCAATCTCAATAAACAAGGAGTTAATACATATCAGGCCACCCACTTGTACTAGAACATTTCCTTCATTCATTCTTATTATTTTGTACATTGCCAGATTGCGAGTCTGATCACATCTCAGACTTCTAAATGCTAATTGATTGTGGTTTAACCTCCATGTTTTTTACTGACATCATGATGATGGTCTAATTTACTATTGTCTGTTTCTAAATTGGTAGTTATGGCCTTGCCTAATTGATCATGATCATGCTCTGAAATGCTACTTACGGGTGAATGGGGCTTTTGGCCAGGTAGCTGCGGGTTTGATCAGTTGAATCACTCTGTAACTGTAGCAAATCTCAAGCCCACAGTTTGCTACAGTTACAGAGTGATTACATTGATCAAGCTAGTGAATGGGGACCGATTGTGTCTTGCTTTTTTATATAGCTGATTTCCAGTCCCCAAAAATTAATTTATTAAGGTTACTATAAATGGAAGTTTTAAATAGTCTAGTTGACATCTCCTTAATCTATATATTGGAAATTCACCAGAAACATGCCAACATTTCCAAGTTATTCAAGACTTCTTCTATAAATGGAAGTTTGTAATAGTCTAGTTGACATCTCCTTAATCTATATATTGGAAATTCACCAGAAACATGCCATCATTTCCAAGTTATTCAAGACTTCTTCTATAAATGGAAGTTTGTAATAGTCTAGTTGACATCTCCTTAATCTATATATTGGAAATTTACCAGAAACATGCCAACATTTCCAAGTTATTCAAGACCAAGTTGGCATTGAAGGAGCAAGTTGTAAAGTGTCAGGACAAGTTACTGGATACCAGGATAAGTTGCAGAAATAAATTTCTGATTTAAAATATTATAAGTCCTTCTGTCTAAATGAAACACGCCAGGTATATGTGTCCCAAACAGAGCATAAGCTTTATTTTTCAGTACACAATTTTATACTGTTTTTTCACTAGTCACCAGTGTACAAATTCCCTCAGAAAACATCAGTTTAACACCTTATTATTTGAACTACTCCACTATTTTCAAGCACCTGGTGCCAGCCTGTCTCCTTCCTCACCTAGGTGCTGAGGGCCCTTGTTATCAGCTACTTAAAGATCTAGGCACAACAGGAGATGTTCAGGTACTGTTACTGCTGGAAACAAAGTATCTGTGTGAGAGTCTACCCCACATGGGGAACAATAAACCTGGGGTGTGAGTGTCTTATATTATCAGGAGCAGTCCCTCTGCTATGCTGGGAACCTAGTGGAAGATAGTAGTGTAGGTCAACAACATGGGGCACCTGTGTGGGAAGGGAATTGTGGTAAGGCTCAATTAATTCAGGGGATTTATATGATTGGGTTTACCTGTTCCCTAGCTGAGGCTGTGCAATAAAATCCATTTTTTTTATAATTTCTGATACAAAAATTATAAACCTCTTCTCTCCAGAATGAAACACACCATGCATATGTGCCTGAAACAAATCATAAACTCTTCCAGTCACAAATGTATATAGCAAATTATATAGTACATTCACAAATGAACATTAGCCTCTTCCTTGGGCAAACAAACAATTCACACTTGGTAGTATCGTTTTAACTACCCATGTGGGTCAAGATTGTCTCTATGGACATGGAGACAAATTGTCTCCACAGCCCCTAGGTACCAAGTAATTTAGTGATCGGACAACTCTGACATGAATTGGATACCACAGGGGTTAATTAGCCAGTGTGGGCTTAGAGACCTAGTTTCTGGGCAAGTGGACTAGGCCTATACCCCATGTGGGGCTACTCTAATGTAATCACTGGGATCAGGGACCCATCTATGAGAGAGACACAGTTCATGGTAGCGGTGTGGATTGGTATGCTTGGAGTACCCTTTGTGCGGTGTAAAGTTAAAGGCAGAGCCAAGTGTTTTTTTTTTTTTACTGTTGGGTGTGCCCAAGGACTTACTTACCTCTCCTCTGAAAATATATTTATTTAGTTGGAAGGGGGTCAGCAAAATGTTTTGTGAGGTACTTGCTCTTTGGGGCCAACCAAGACAATCCAGACAATCTAGCTCCTATTAGATTTAATATGGGAGAGGGCAATGGTGAAGTTCGGAAATCTCTTAATTTGTGGTTAACCACAGAGCAAAGGTTCTAAGGGGTATCACTTACAATTTACTTGACATCACTTGAACTCTATTTGTGGAAACAAATTCTTAAATTGATGTTTTTACAGACTTGTTAATTATACTTGATGACTTAATCTAAGCTTTGATTTCTCTATTGAAACCTATGGAGCTTATGTTAACAATGACATAAGTTTGAATCCGCCCTGGGACATAGCCCAGTCTGAAGACTAGGTTACCCCTGAGTTTGATTGGTTAGAATTGGTTAGAATTTCCTAGTAATTCAAATACCTGACACTGGATTCTACAAATCATTATCTGAATGTGATTTATAGAATAGTTATGGGGCAGGCACTCATGGCTTATGATATTAGGGACAATTGGAGCACTCAAATGGCATTTTCAGAGGTTAGATTTAGATGTGTGATGTGATAGCTTGGTGGTGAATTATGAGTTACCTTTACTCAGCTAAAATCTTAAAGGACCAAGGAATGCAGGACATAGAGCAATAGTAAGTTACTGGAGCCCGTAATGGAGCCCATAAGCTAATTTGCTATTCAATTGTTTTTTTTGTAAATCAAAATTGGCTTACGTGATCTTTCAAGTCCCCAAGAATTACAATCGCAAAACGATATTCAATGCTACGCAAAACGATATTCATGTTCCCGCCCTGAAATGCTACGTACAAGTGCAGGGTTTACGGTTTCGGCTTTCAGTCCCTAATTTGCGGCTTTGTTCAATTGAATAGCACTGGAATTGTAGCAGAGTTCAAGCCCGCAGCAAACCCGCAGACATATGGCCTGTATACCGCTTCTAACTGAATCTGGCTCATAGTGTCTAATATTTACACATTAAGCATTTTACAAGTGCACGTTAGAGCTAACTATTTACACACCCTACCTCCGAGCCGTGGCCATCTGATGTTAATGGAGGGTTTAAATAAAAAAGATAATGAAAATGTCCACGAACTGGGATAAGGGTGGTAGAGAGGGGAGCTACAAGCTGTTATATTACATTATTTAGTACAGTTATTTAGCGCTTTATTAAATATAATTCTTGCTATTAATGAAATGGCATTGTTAATGAAGGAAATGTGATAATACCATTATAATTAATTCTAAATTTTCATACACAATAATAATTTTAGGTCTGGAAATCGGTTTAATGTCAATTTAACTTATATCATATGACTAATCTATGATGTGAGTTATCATAGTTGAATTGTTATAGAAGTATATATTTGGGGCTCAATCCCAAATTTCCTTAAAAGGTTTCTGCAACACATCCTTGGCTATACCAGGTTCCAAATAAATTTGACTAAAACAGAAGGGTATTGCTTAAGTAAATATTTAGGAACATAAACTGGTAAAGACCTCCAGTTGTGCTTACCCTTGGCGAATTGGTAATATATGTACCATTTTTAAAGAAAACATGATTGAGCAGGCAAAACATTTCTTTTATTTCTTATTGTATTCTTATTCAACTGTAGGTTATAACAGAACGGCACAATCATAAAACAAAACATGGCAACAAAGAAAATAATGAAATGACCCTGTTGCAAAGTTTGTATTCCCTTAGCCCTTAATACTGTGTATTGCCCCCTTTAGCATCAATGGCAGCGTGCAGTCTTTTGTAATAGTTGTCTATGAGGCCCCTAATTCTTGCAGGTGGTATAGCTGCCCATTCTTCTTGGCAAAATGCCTCCAGGTCATGCAAAGTCTTTGGTCGTCTTGCATGATCTCCCAAAAGTGGCTTGATGAAATTAAGGTCAGGAGACTGTGATGGCCACTTCACAACCTTCACCTTTTTCTGCTGTAACCACTGGAGGGTCAACTTGACCTTGTGCTTACGGTCATTGTCATGCTGGAAAGTTCAAGAGCGTGCCATGAGTAGCCTTCGTGCAGAAAAATGCAAATTGTCTGCATGTATTTTCTGATAATATGCTGCATTAATCGTTTCACAAGATTCCCTGTGCCTTTAGAGTCCCCCCCCCCCCCAAAAAAAACCAAAACATCAGTGAGCCACCACCATGCTTCATAGTAGGGATGGTAATCGTTTCACTAAAGGCCTTGTTGACCCCTCTCCAAACATAGCGCTTATGGATGTGACGATAACGCTCTATTTTGGTCTTGTCACTCCAAATGACAGTGTGCCAGAAGCTGTGAGGCGTGTCAAGGAGTTGTCAGGCATATTGTAACCAGGGTTTTTTGTGGCATTGGCTTCTTTCTGGCAACTCGACCATGCAGCTCATGTTTGTTCAAGTATCGTCTTATTGTGCTCCTTGAAACAGCCACACCGACTCTTTGCAGAGCAGCCTTTGTTTCTCCTGAGGTTACCTGTGGGTTTTTCTTTGTATTCTGAACAATTCTTCTAGCAGTTGCGGCTGAAATCATTCTTGGTCTACTTGACCATGGCTTGGTATGAAGAGATCTCTGAATTTCCCACTTCTTAATTTGTGATTAAACAGAACTGACTGACATTTTCAAGGCTTTGAATATCTTTTTATATCCTTTTCCATCTTTATGAAGTTTCATTACCTTGTTACGCATGTCTTTTGACCGTTCTTTTCTGCTCCCCATTGCTCAGTATCTAGCGTACTCAGTGCATCCACGTGAGAGCTAAGAAACTTGTAGCGGAACCCATCACTGTTTTAAACTGTTTTATGATTATTATGGTTAAAATATGATCCTACTATATGTATGTTGGTTGATGTTCTACAGAATATATTGGCTCAGAATATTAGCCAGACTTTTGCAGACCTAGGCTAATAGATAATCCTGTTACAGAGATTCAAGAGATAAGAAAGTTGTAAAGGATCCTTGCATTTTCCAAAGTGTTTTCATTCTCTGATAAGAACAAAGAAGAATGATCTAATTAATGTCTGATTGTATCCAAGTTGCCAGGGAAGTGTGACTCACCTATTGTCCTATATGTGTATTGTATGGGGGATATGTGCAATGTCTGTGTGTTATGTGTAAAAACATACTTTTACTAACTTTTGAACCCCTGGTCTGATTCATGCCATTTTTGTATATGTTGTTCCCCTGGGTGAGAGCTATTGAACGGTGCTGGACTTAAAGGTGTACCCCCTGTATTTGGGGTACATCCAGAATGTGGTTAAAATTGTGTCTGTTTTAATTGTGTTACCTGTTATCTGAGGGGAGGAGACGTGGGGGTTGAACCATGTAGATAATTGGCTGTTGTGATAATTATGTGGGTGTAGCCCTTCAGAGAGCACCCTTGCATAAAAGGAGAGTCCCTGTCATTAAAATATAGTTCTTCTTGACCCTTCAAAACGTAGCCTCGTCTCGTTATTTGAGGGGATCGCTATCATACTGGGGATTGCTATGCTTTTGCATACTCCCTTGAGCTGTAACTACTGAACCCTTGTTCCTGATGTACTATCCTTGGAGTCTGTGGTGGTTTTGGTGTCCGGTGCGGTGCTTGTAGGCCTCGGCGCAAACTAGGACGCATTCATCAACGGAGGTATCCGGTCGGGGTGCCAGCAGCTCCGTTACAAAACTCATTGACTATTTACACTAATTACAATTTAAAAAGCCACAGGTGTGGGAAATTAACCTCTAATTGCTATTTTAACTTGTGTGTGTAATCTTGTGTGTCTGTAACAAGGCCAAACATTCAAGGGTATGTAAACTTTTGATAATAAACGGCTTCATATGGTCACTATCCTTCAATAAAATACATTTGTGTGAGTGATCATTCATATTTTCAATATAAATGCCAAAATTTCACAATTTCTACCATGGTATGCAAACTTTTGAGCACAAATGTAAATAAACAAAGACATTGGCATAAAACCAACATTATCTGCAGGTTATTCTGCGTAATCATGATATCTTCAGGCCATTTCATGTTAGTTTAGACCTCAAAAGATTCAATTTATCTGTAACTAAATGTAAAGGTTTTTTTAGAAACCCAAATCCAAAAGTGGTTAACAAAATTTGCTAAACAAAAAAATAAAATGTGAGTAAGAAGTATTAATTTCTGCTTTGAGATTACCTATACCCAATGCCTCTGACTTTGCTATATTGACTCTATAATTGGACAGAGCTCCATCTTTAAAGCTAGAATGATAGAATGGACGTTGGATAGTCAGTGATGTCATCAGCATATAAAGATACGTTACACTAATTTTTTCAATAAAAATATCTCAACAAAGGTGTGTTGACTGATAGCTGATTTTAATTCTATAGTAAGAATATGAAAAAAGGGATAAAGGGACAATCCTGATGGGGAAGGGTTCTGAGTCTTGTCTTTTTTGAGATTTTATTTCTAATTTTCTAGAATTTTCTTTATTTTGATATAACTTTAGTACTTCTAGTTTGTTATTTTTTATCTGGGAAGAGGAAGACCTCTACCTTTTATATCCTGTTTGCACATCTTAATATGTTGACCTCTTATACAGGGGTATATAGGATATGATATAGTGTCTATTGGGATCCCTAAACAAGATTCTAACTCCCCCTTTATCGGAGTATGAAAGCGATCCGTAGCTGAGATAT
The DNA here is from genome assembly GCA_027410445.1 of Discoglossus pictus. Lineage (NCBI taxonomy): Eukaryota > Metazoa > Chordata > Amphibia > Anura > Alytidae > Discoglossus > Discoglossus pictus. Next base: position 164,513 of record CM050164.1, on the reverse strand, counting down.
TGCTGTCCATATTGGATTAACTTACTTAAGTTACAGCAACGTAAGATGTGTTTGATTACGGGGTGTCTGGTTTCAAGGACCTGTTCTGGGATTTTGTCGAGCCAAATTATGGTGTCCCAGGAGTAGGGTTGTAATATATGGTCCTCCATAAACACCCAAGCGGGTTGATGAAGGGGCAAGTGAATTATGGGAATGAAGGATAATTGTGCCGTTCTATAATATTTCCTTAAATCAGGACAAGAAAGACAACCTTTTGACTTGTGTTTGTACATTATATTTTTGTTAATTCTTGCTGGTTTATTTAGCCAGATAAATGTCGCTAACTTTTTTTTGGAAACCTTGTAGCTCTGTCTGATTTATAGGTATTGGGGGAGATCTAACGTTTCAGGAGGACACTCATTTTGAAAGCATTTATCCTGTCCAGCCATGGCATTGGGTATTGTGACCATTTCACCAGATCTAAGCTCAAATATTTTAAAAGCTGATGATCATTTTTCTTATATATGGTGAAAACAAATGTACTTTTAAGTTGTGTCAATAAAAAGGGCACAATCTGATTCTGTAATGGGGCCCACTACAACATTACTAAATTGTTAGCTGAACAAAAAATAACCAATTCAAGTGTATGATAATCTAGTTTTGGGAAAAATAAAAATTCTATCCCATACATAGTTGTGAGCATTGCGGGTTGTTGCTAACATTTGCGGGCTCACGTAGTGAAGCGAGGGCCGCAGTTGGAGGCAATGAGTGCTAAAGGCGCTCATTGCACTGGTGGAGATGACTGCCCTTAGGCGCACATCCCTATGACCCCGCACAACTTAGGCAGTGAGCGCCAAAGGTGCTCATTGCGCTGGTGGCGATGAGCGCCATAGGCACTCATCCCTATGACGCGCAGAACTACAGATCAACGGAAAGCTCAATTATCCAATTAACAGTACGAGACCCGTAGCAATTTGAAAAATTACGGCCCATAACACTTTGCAAAGGAAAGCGGGAATTTAAAAAAAAAATCAGAGCTCGGAAAAATACGAAGTTAATGGCCGAATTGCGCACATCAAAAAACACCAAAAGCACACACACAAAAAAAAAACATTGCACACAGCACGGGGGCCAGCCATGACGTCTGGGAGTGAGGTTGCACGCAAATGTAAACCGAATTTGCCGAGTTTCGGCACTCGAAAATCCCTAAGCAACTAAAAAAATTACAGATGGAAAAAAAAAAAGAAAACGAGGCTACATGACCCCTAACCACGCTAAACGCCGCCAGGCACATACGACTTTTACACAAAAATACACTATTAGGAAGGATGGAAAATGCTCGAGAGCCGCGTAACACATAGACAATTGCCGCAATGTTACAACATTAACTTGCAACTAATAACATTACCATTCTAAAATGGCGCTTCACCCAATTAAACAAATGGCTTCCCCTCGCGCACGCAGCCTATTTACACTGCACACATTGCTGACACTTACACCTCAGGTCAGCAACAATCCAAATGTATATTGTATGCTGCAGGAAAACAGATTGTTAGCTCTTCAGGAAATTGATTGCTGGATATATAAATTACAAATAGGTAAAGTATAATAATTAATTCATTATTATTAAAAAATATATAAATATATATAAAAAATAGAAATACGGTAAATAGCATATTTTACACTGCCGTTACTTTATGAATACATTAATGATTCACACTTCCTAATACATTTATTCCTTCCTAATTAATTATTAACATACATTAGATTAATAATTATTAACTAGTAATGGAAAATACAAATTTATACTTTCCACTGCACTAAAAAAAATTTACACTGCACTTATCTGGATTACTTCTCAGGGCTTCCAGCGATAGGACTCTCAAAGCAGTTACATATTTAAATCACTTTATTATGCTCTGTGACCTGAAAACATTTTTTATTTTACATTGCATTAAAACTGTACTTATATATCTGTCTTTGCGACGAACGCCAAAGATGATTGTTGCAAAGCACGAAACTTGAAATACACGAGGGGAGAGGCTCGCAATGAGCGCTTAAGATACTCACAGGAGCAAAAGTACACGAGAGGAGAGGATTGCAATGAGCACCGAAGATACTCACAGGAGCAAAAGTACACGAGAGGAGAGGATTGCAATGAGCACCGAAGATACTCACAGGAGCAAAAGTACACGAGGGAAGAGGCTCGCAATGAGCACCGAAGATACTCACAGGAGCAAAAGTACACGAGGGAAGAGGCTCGCAATGAGCACCGAAGATACTCACAGGAGCAAAAGTACACAAGGGGAGAGGCTTGCAATGAGACCGAATATACTCACAGGAGCAAAAGTACACAAGGGGAGAGGCTTGCAATGAGCGCCGAAGATACTCACAGGAGCAAAAGTACACGAGGGAAGAGGCTCGCAATGATACTGAAGATACTCACAGGAGCAAAAGTACACAAGGGGAGAGGCTCGCAATGAGCACCGAAGATACTCACAGGAGCAAAAGTACACGAGGGGAGAGGCTTGCAATGAGCGCTGAAGATACTCACAGGAGCAAAAGTACACGAGGGAAGAGGCTCGCAATGATACTGAAGATACTCACAGGAGCAAAAGTACACAAGGGGAGAGGCTCGCAATGAGCACCGAAGATACTCACAGGAGCAAAAGTACACAAGGGGAGAGGCTTGCAATGAGCGCCGAAGATACTCACAGGAGCAAAAGTACACAAGGGGAGAGGTTTGCAATGAGCACCGAAGATACTCACAGGAGCAAAAGTACACAAGGGGAGAGGTTTGCAATGAGCACCGAAGATACTTACAGGAGCAAAAGTACACAAGGGGAGAGGCTTGCAATGAGACCGAAGATACTCACAGGAGCAAAAGTACACAAGGGGAGAGGCTCGCAATGAGCACCGAAGATACTCACAGGAGCAAAAGTACACAAGGGGAGAGGTTTGCAATGAGCACCGAAGATACTTACAGGAGCAAAAGTACACAAGGGGAGAGGCTTGCAATGAGACCGAAGATACTCACAGGAGCAAAAGTACACAAGGGGAGAGGCTCGCAATGAGTGCCTAAGGTACTCAGAAGAGCAAAAGACTTACATTCTGTGGCAAACAACGTTGCCATGGCTACACATTTTATTGCCGTCATATTTTGACGGGCAAGTCGCTAGTCACATATATAGTTCTGAGCAGCAAAGAATGTTGCTAACGCTGATGTCATCAATGAGGCGTGGCTATGACATCAGTGGGGGCAGGGCTAAAACCTGATATTAACAGAAGCTTATGGCCCTTTGCATTTTTGAGAAAGACAGCAAAATGAGAGAGAGAGGGAGAGAGAGAGGTACAGAGAGAGAGACCGGTACAGAGAGAGAGACAGGTACAGAGAGAGTGAGAGAGACAGGTGTAGAGAGAGTGAGAGAGACAGGTACAGAGAGAGAGACAGGTACAGAGAGAGAGAGACAGGTACAGAGAGACAGACAGGTACAGAGAGAGTGAGAGAGACAGGTACAGAGAGAGAGAGACAGGTACAGATAAGGAGACAGGTACGGAGAGAGAGAGGATTACAGAGCAAGAGTGCACACAGACAGAGAGGGCGCACAAAGACAGTGCACACAGAGTGAGAGAGGGAGAGTGCACAGAGAGAGAGTGCACAGACAGAGTGCACAGAGAGAGAGAGAGCACAGACAGAGAGAAGAGAGAGCACAGACAGAGAGATCACACACAGACAGCGCACACAGAGAGCAAGAGAGAGTGAACAGACAAAGAGCAGAGAGAGCGCACAGACAGAGAGAGTGCACAGACAGAGAGTGCAAAGACAAAGAGTACACAGACAGAGAGCAGAGAAAGAGAGCGCACAGAGAGAGAGAGAGAGTGCACAGACAGAGAGAGTGCACAGGCAGAGAGCACAGACAGAGAGCAGAGAAAGAGAGCGCAAAGAGAAAGAGAGCAACAAATAGAGAGAGCCACAGAGAGTGTGTACACAGAGAGCACACAAAGATAGACAGAGAGAGAGAGAATAGCAAGCAATAGAGTGCACAGACAGAGAGCAGAGACAGAGAGAGCACATAGAAAGAGAGAGAGAGTGCACACAGAGAGCGCACAGAGATTGACACAGAGAGGGAGGGGTACAGAGAGAGAGCACAAACAGTCAGCTCACACAGAGAGTGAAAGAGAGCACAGAAAGAGAGAAAATGCACAAAAGAGTGCAGAGAGAGAGTGCAATGACAGATAGCAGAGCGCTCACAGACAAAGAGATCACACACAGACAGCCCACACACAGACAGCACTCACAGAGAGCAAGAGAGAGCGCACAGACAGAGAGAGAGCACAGAGAGAGATTGCACAGACAGAGAGCATAGACAGAAAGCGCAGAGAGAGAGAGTGTACACACAGGGAGTGTATAGAGAATAACACAGAGAAGGAGGTGTACAAAGAGAGAGAGAGTGCACACAGACAGCGCCCACAGAAACAGTGAAAGAGAGCACAGACAGAGAGAGAGCGCAGACATAGATAGCGCACAGTAAGAGAGCGCACATGAAGAGAGAATGCACAGAGATTGACAGAGAGATAGAGGGGTACAGAGTGAGGGAGTGCACACAGACAGCGCACACAGAGAGCGAGAGAGTGCACACAGAGAGAGTACACACAGAGAGAGTGCACACAGACAAAGAGAAAGAGTGCACAGACAGAAAGCGCACAGAGATAGAGAGTGCACAGAGAGAGAGAGTGCACAGAAAGAGCTCACAGAGAAAGAGAGCACAGAGAGAGACAAAGTACAGAGAGAGCGAGAGCATACAGAGAGTGTGGGGAGTGAGTGACTGGCTTGACGGGGCTGACATGAGAACTGAAGACGCTCATTGTGGGGCTTGCGATGAGCAATGAAGGCGCATGACTGGCTTGAGGGGGGAAGAGGCTCAAAATGGTGTACGAGTTACAGGCTTCAAAAATATTACGGATTTAATAGCTGCCATTTTTTCAAGCCTGAAACTCGGAAGCCGTTGGGAGAAAAAGACGTCAATTAATAAAAAAAATGACTTACAACCTCACACACAGCACAAGGGGAGGCAGGGAGTCTGTGAGTGAGGTGCAACATAATTTGATATTTAACTGGTTGAATTTCCCAAGCCCGCAAATGGTTTCACACCAAAAAACGGTAGCACAGAGGAGAGAGAGGGGGGAGAAAAGGAGAGAGTGGGGAGGGGGGAAGAGACACAGGTGTGAGAGAGGGGGTAGAGGGTGTAAAGAGACACAGGAGAGGGAGTGTGGTGGGAAGAAACACGGGGTGGGGGGGAGATAAAGGGAAAAACCCAGGGGAGGGAGAGAGGGCAAAGAGACAAGGGAGGGAGAGAGTAGGGAGAGAGGCTCGCAATGAGCGCAGGAAGTTGCGGGTTGGCCGACGCCTGCAATGAGAGGCAAAGTCACTCATTGCGAGGCTCATGATGAGCACCAAAGGCACTCATCACGAGGCCTGGAAAGTAGAGGGGGGAAAGGCTCCAAAGGAGCGCTGAAGGCGCTCATTGTGAGGCACAAAAGTTGTGGGTTGGCTGAGACCTGCAATGAGTGGCGAAGGTGCTCATTGTGAGGCCCGTAAAACTGAGGGGGGAGAGGCCTGCGATAAGCATCAAAGGCGTTCATCACGATGGCATTGTGCATTGTGTGGCAAACAGCATTGCCAGGCTTCAAATTTTATCGCCATCATTTTTGATGGGCAAGTCGTTAGTTTTATAAGGATTTTTAGTTCTTCATTTATCGAAAAAATTGTACTGGGAAACGTCTTTGAAATAATGAGCAATTTGAACAAGATTACGTGAGGGGATTTTTTGTTATCTCTTTGTCCTTCCAAAATTGTAAAATCTTGACCAATGATGACCGGACCCAGAGCAATGTTATGTATATCACATATATAGTTGTGAGCGTACGAGTCGTTGCTCACGCTTGCGGGCTCGCGTAGCGAGCCCGCAAGAACTGCGTCCCTCGCGAAGCGAGGGACGCAGTTCTCCGCAAATGCGGGTCCTCGCGAAGCGAGGGCCCGCATTTGCGGTTGTGGAGGCTCAACGTCGGCTGTGTTAACACACACATACACACACACGACTTTTTTAACAGAATAAACCCAACCGCCCAGCCAACAAAAACCAAACAACGTCCCCGCAAATGCGGATCTCCCAACATCGGCTGTGTTAACACACACATACACACACACACAACTTCATAACAAAAAAAACCTCAAAGTCGCCTCACACCCGCTTACACCCAGACACACAGACGCAAGACTTAACAAAAAAACAGTAAAAAAGGCCCTTCACACGCTTTTAACACACATACGCACGACTTAGAAACAAATACACTGCGTCGTACACGTAAAAGCTAACTGCGTATATCGCAAAAAAATACGGCAACATCGCAACAAAATACGGCCGCATCGGAAAAAAATACGGCCGCGAAAGACCCATTCCAACCGCCGCGCATCAAAACATCACAAACACAAGAAATAAACACAACAAACACATAAAAAGCTTACTTACAGCACGGGGGGGCATCCGGCACCTCCAAAAGTTCATTTACACGTCCATTTAAGTCAAAACAAAGAGTTTAAACGACCGAAAATCGGCTAAGCGAGAGAAAAAATGGCCGCCGAACAAAACGAAAACGAGGCTCCAGACGTAACTACACTACACTTACTCGCAATAATGAAACACATACTATGCGGAACGGATCACACTCATATTAAACACCATTTTAACCACTACTACGCACAAAATGGCGGATGGAACGCAAATTGTAAGCTGGAACGCAAATAGCGCATGCGTATTACGTTCTAACGGTCTAACTTTCCAGAATGTTCTACAAGTTGATAAATACTGTCTATTTGACAGAGAAAAATACATTTCTCCTCAGGTGATGAACAGAGTGACTTCTGAGATAACTGCTGCTAAAACTTGAGAAGATAATTCTTTCCTAATTTACTACTTTACATTGTGCAAATTACAACTGAGAGGTAAGCTATAATATATTACTTATTTTGAAGACAGGACATCAAAAAAAAAAATTAAAGAAGACAAAGAGGTTTATGTATACTGACAAGTGACACGCACATATATGCGTATAATGTATACTGACATGTGACACGCACATTTATGCGTATAATGTATACTGACAAGTGACACGCACATATATGCGTATAATGTATACTGACATGTGACACGCACATTTATGTGTATAATGTATACTGACAAGTGACACGCACATATATGCGTATAATGTATACTGACATGTGACACGCACATATATGCGTATAATGTATACTGACATGTGACACGCACATTTATGCGTATAATGTATACTGACAAGTGACACGCACATTTATGTGTATAATGTATACTGACAAGTGACACGCACATATATGCGTATAATGTATACTGACATGTGACACGCACATTTATGCGTATAATGTATACTGACAAGTGACACGCACATATATGCGTATAATGTATACTGACATGTGACACGCACATTTATGTGTATAATGTATACTGACAAGTGACACGCACATATATGCGTATAATGTATACTGACATGTGACACGCACATATATGCGTATAATGTATACTGACATGTGACACGCACATTTATGCGTATAATGTATACTGACAAGTGACACGCACATTTATGTGTATAATGTATACTGACAAGTGACACGCACATATATGTGTATAATGTATACTGACATGTGACACGCACATATATGCGTATAATGTATACTGACATGTGACACGCACATTTATGTGTATAATGTATAGTGACATGTTACACGCACATTTATGTGTATTGCCCCTGCAACAAACTAATTAAACAACTACATTTAAATTACATTACAAAAAAATAAGTTGGGACTATTAAAATACTATTAAAATATGAGTCATGTATACTGATATGTGACACGCACATATATGTGTATCATCTATAGTCACATGTCACACACACATTTATGTATGTTGGCCAAAAATAAAAATAAGGTTAATTTAACAATTAAAATATGATTCATGTATAGTGATATGTCACACGCACACAAAAAAATTACTTTCAACTATGGAAATGTGCTTCATGTATGTGACATATGTGTGTAGACCCCACCAAAAAATAATGTTAATTCAAATTAATTACACAAGTATATTTCAATGAAATTAATTTACTGAAATTTAATAGATCACCTAAAACTCAATCTTTCTACTTTTTTTAATATTCAAACAGACTCTGCATCAACAGCGTCTCTCAACAATTTGCACCGTACACTGTGAAGAACAATCCCTTTTAAAGAACACCAACAAAGAACAAGAGGTAAGATACAAAAATACTTTAAATGCTGAAAAGGCCATGGTTTGTTAAATACAAATAAAAAATTCTATAATTCACTATTTCACTTTATTTTTCAAACAGACACTACAAGAAGACCGGCGGATTAAGATTGGCAGGAGGGGACCCTCTGTCATTCCACACTTCAATCAAGGTAAAGTATTAAGTATAAAAAAGAACCGAACCATGAGCCTTATTCAATTCTGAGTTGGCTAATTGAATAGGGCTTTATATAAGCACATAATAGGTCTTCACTAACTAAAAACTTCTGTCCAAAAAAATTTTATGTGCTTATATAGAGCCCTATTCAATTGGTCAAAACGCAATTGATTCAGGACCTAAATATGTTTAATGGCCGAGGGCCTCATTCAAATGTGATTTGACCATTTCAATAGGGCTCTATATAAGCACATTTGGCTCAATTTAAATAAAAACTTCTGTTCAAAAATATGCTCTGTGCTTATATAGAGCCCTATTGAAAAACAAAATTCAATGAGGCCCTCACAATATAACAAATCCAGCAAACAAAGGCCCTCATTCAATTGATATTTTGGACAATTCAATAGGGCTCCAAATAAGCACATTTAGAACCCTATTGAATTGGCCAAACTGCAATTGAATGAGGGACAAAGTATGCAACATATGGTACACACAAACTGGTACACACAAAACAGGATTGTAACAAACACATAGCAAACTCAATTTATATTCTTTTTGTTTAACAACCTATAACCATTAGAAAAAACACTACATAAGTATAACAAAAGTGGTGCCCATCAAACAGGATTGTACGAAAAATCACACAAACACATAGCAAACTACATTTAAATTCTTAGTTTAATGTTTAACAACCTATAAGCTTTAGAAAGAAGCCTAAATAAGCATACCAACATTGGTGCCCACCAAACAGGATTGTATGAAAACTCACACAAACACATAGCAAACTACATTTAGATTCTTATTTTATGTTTAACAACCTATTAGCATTACAAAACTACATTAATAAGCATACCAACAGTGGTGCGCATCAAACAGGATTGTATGAAAACTCAGACAAACACATAGCAAACTACATTTACATTCTTATTTAATGTTTAACAACCTATAAGCCTTAGAAAGAAGCCTAAATAAGCATACCAACATTGGTGCCCACCAAACAGGATTGTATGAAAACTCACACAAACACATAGCAAACTACATTTTGATTCTTATTTTATGTTTAACAACCTATTAGCATTACAAAACAACATTAATAAGCATACCATCAGCGGTGCGCATCAAACAGGATTGTATGAAAACTCACACAAACACATAGCAAACTACTTTTACATTCTTATTTTATGTTTAACAACCTATAAGCCTTAGAAAGAAGCCTAAATAAGCATACCAACAGTGGTGCTCACCAAACAGGATTGTATGAAAACTCACACAAACACATACCAAAGTACATTTACATACTTATTTTATGTTTAACAATCTATAAGCCTTAGAAAAAGGCCTAAATAAGCATACCAAAAGTGGTGGACACCAAACGGGATTGTAGAAAAACAAAGAAATAATGTCATTTTTTACTTCATACAAATACATTAAAATAATATTACATTTTCATTTTTATTTTATATCAGATACTGCGTCAAGAACATCGGACCAGGAGTTTCAACTGAGGACCACACCAGCGGACGAGGACTTTCAACAGAGGACCAGACCATTGGACGAGGACTTTCAACAGAGGACTACACCATCGGACGAGGACTTTCAACAGAGGACCAGACGATTGGACGAGGACTTTCAACACAGGACCAGACCATCAGACGAAGGCTTTCAACACAGGACCAACAAAGATTCTGCTTCAAATCAAACTTCAACCAAGGTACAGTATAACAAGTAAAAAAAGAGAAAAATTAATTAATATTCTTCTTTAATGTTTAACCACCTATAAGCCTTAGAAAATAGCCTACAGAAGCATACCAAAATTGTGGCGCACCAAAAAGGATTGTAGAAAAACACAGAAATAATGCCATTTTTTCATTCATACAAAGACATTCAAATAACATAACATTTTCATTTTTATTTTATAACAGATACTGCGTCAAGAACATCGGAACAGGAGTTGGAACTGAGGACCACACCAGAGGACGAGGACTTTCAACAGAGGACTACACCATCGGACGAGGACTTTCAACACAGGACCAGACCATCGGACGAAGGCTTTCAACACAGGACCAACAAAGAATTTTGCTTGAAATCAAACTTCAACCAAGGTACAGTATAAAAAGTAATATCTATCATCTATCTCTTATTTGTCTTTTAGGGCCAATAATCTTTAACAATAAATACAAACTTCAATGTAAACTTAAAAAATAAATTGGCATAGTCCAAAAAAGTCTAAAAACACAGAATCTATACAATTTGTCATTGTAACATTCCAGTCCTAAACCCTAATTTAATTGCCATTTGACAAATTGAATAGTGCTGTAAATAAGGACATAACATCTTTTTGAAAATACCTTTTTAGTTACTGAAACACTTGCTTTTGGATACATGTTTAATAAATAAAAATTTCTTTAAATAATTATCTGATGGCCTTATTTAGACTTTTATTCAATTGACCGCATTGAAATTGATTAAGTATAAAATGTTAACACACTATTGATAACTATTTGTCATGAAAAACAACTTAACATCTCAAAATAAACTAATGGTACATTATTTTATTTTTACAGATTAACATGGCTGATAACGAGAGTAAACAAGAAAAGAAAAGACGCCAAGCTAGAGAACGACGACAGAGAGCAGACAGCCAGCAGACACCGGAGAAGAAGGAAATTCGACGAGAAAAAGAACGCAAAAGAATTGCAAGCAAAAGACTGTCACTTGCAGAAATTAAAGATATGTCAAAAAAAACAACAAAGAAAATAAAGCATTTACAACCTGTTGCTCAAACATCAGATGACATTTTACCAGAAAAAATACAAGAGATACCAAAAAAAGCAACAAAGAAAACAAAGCATTTAGAACCGTTTCATGAAACATTACATGACATTTTACCTCAAACAATACAACATATACCAAGAAAAGCAACGAAAAAAACAAAACATTTAGAACCTGTTGTTGAAACATTATATGACATTTCACCTGATGAAGATGAAAGTCAAAATCCTATATGCTTTGCAAATTGTCCTCTACTCAAGTCTTTAGCAGTAGAGGTTCATAGTTGTGGGGACATGACTACTCAATGTCAGTTTTGTGAGGCTTATTATTTTAAACAGGAGAGACCCAGAGATGGACAATTTATTAGTTGTTGTCAAAAAGGCAAGTTCAAACTTCCAGAAAGGAAAGAATTTCCAATTTATTTACAAAATATTATGACTGAACCTACTTTTCCAAACTACAAAAATTTTAAGACAAACATAAGATCCTACAATAGTGCCATATCCTTTGCATCCATGGGGGCAACATTAGCTGCTAATGTACCAGGACATGGTCCTTACTGTTTTAAAGTCCAAGGACAAATTTATCATCGCACTTCCCATTTACATCCAGAGGAAGGAAATAAAAGAAAATTCGCTCAACTATATGTCCTAGATACAATGGAAGCTGTTGACCAACGTATGCAGATGGAAGAAAATAAAAAATGCTTACCCACTGTTTTCATAGAGCTAAATAACATTATGGACAACAATCCCTACAGTAAAGCGTATAAAAAATTGGCAGAAGTAGAAAATGAACAACTACTTCATTCACAAACACATCAATTACCAATGCCGAAGGTTAATATGGTGCTTAAAAGAGACAGACATACTGATAAACGTCGTTATAACTTGCCAACAACAAATGAGGTTGCAATGGTGTTTCACAATGATGAAGGAGAACCACCATTTCAAAGAGACATTCGAATATATCCTAGAAATGAGGACCAACCGTTTATTAATATGAGTATCTTAAGTCCAAATTTAGATCCAATGACATATCCCATCTTTTTCCCACACGGAGAAGCAGGTTGGCAACCAAAATTAACTCTTCCCAGTTACCCAAATGCTAAAGCCAGAATCCGAAATAATGTTTCTATGCTTGAATTTAAAGTAGCTCAAATTGCCATTCGCAATGTATTTAATCCAATTTTATGTGGTGGGAAACTAACACAACAATGGATTATTGATTCATATTTGCAAGTTGAGGCAAATAATTTAAACTTTATCAAATATCAACAAGATAAACTCCGTGTAGAACAATATTCTGGACTCATGGACTATGTTGCTGACGTGGCTACAAGCAGAGACATGACAGCTGGCAAAGCCATCATTTTACCATCTTCCTTTCAAGGATCTCCTCGGAATATGAGAGAAAGATACAATGATGCTATGGCTATTGTGGCAAAATTTGGCAAACCCGATCTATTTGTGACATTTACATGTAATCCACAATGGCCAGAAATTACACTAAATCTACTTCTTGGACAAACTGCTTCAGATCGACCAGATTTAGTAGCCAGAGTTTTTAAGATTAAATTAAATGAATTAATACGTGACTTCACTATAAATCAGTTATTTGGCAAATGTCTTGCTTATGTATATACCATTGAATTTCAAAAAAGAGGCCTTCCACATGCACATCTTCTAATAATACTTCAAGAAAAAGATAAATTAGATACTTCAGACAAAGTGGATGCAGTCATTGTTGCTGAACTACCAGATCCAGAACTATATGGTAGACTATATGAGATTGTTACTCATCGCATGATTCATGGACCCTGTGGTGACCTTAATCCACAATCACCATGTATGGAAAATAATAAATGTTCCAAAGAATTTCCAAAAGATTATAGAGACAAAACCTATGCCAATTGTGATGGATATCCACTTTATAAAAGAAGAGAAGGAGATAGTGCCATTATTCGTGGAAAAAAAGTGGACAATAGATATGTAGTACCGTACAATCCACATTTACTCATGAAGTACAACGCCCACATCAACGTAGAAGCCTGCACTTCCATCAAATCCATTAAATATGTCTACAAATATATTTACAAAGGTTACGATGCAGCTACTGTAGTCGTCAAAAGTGCAGACAACCCTGAAAGTAGTGAGTTAGTACATGATGAACTTGCATCTCATGTAGATGCTCGCTATGTCAGTGCGCCAGAAGCTATGTGGCGGCTTTTAAAATTTGAAATGCATGATAGATCACATGCAGTATATAGGTTAGCAGTACATTTGCCACAACGACATTTAGTCTATTTCCATGCTGGAAATGAAATGAATGCATTGGCCCAAAGTGAAGATCGTCACACTACACTAACTGCATGGTTTGCATTAAATTCCACTGATGCTGAAGCAACACAATACTTATATATTGAAATTCCATATCACTATGTTTTTGTGAATGGATTATGGAGACCAAGAAAAACCAGAGGCAATAAAATTGTTCCAAGAATTTACACAGTCAGTCCAAGAGATGTGGAACGTTTTTGCTTACGGATATTACTTTTAAATGTTCCTGGAGCACAAAGTTTTGAACACTTAAGAACTGTTAATGACATTGTATATGAATCCTTCCATTTAGCTGCAAGACATAGAAACTTACTCGCTGATGATACAGAGTGGGAAAGATGTTTAGAAGAAGCAGCACAATGTCAAATGCCACGACAGATGAGAGAACAATTTGCTTTTATTTGTATCTTCTCAAATGCTCCAAATGCATTAGCTTTGTGGGAGACTTTTAAAAGTAATATGGCTGAAGACTTTATGCGACGATACAATGAACCCATTGCACACTTAAAAGCGTTAATGGAAATCCAAGAAGTCTTTTTAACTCATGGATTAAGTTGTGCAAGTTTTAATTTGCCTGATCCAGGTCTTATAGATGACATTAACTTTGAAGACTATGACATTCAACTACAAGTAGAAAGAACAGAAGAAAGACTTGCAACTTTAAATACACTACAATTGCAAGCATTTCATGCCATTAAGAATGCTATAGATGATGACATGGTGACAGAGCGTTATTTCTATCTTGATGGACCTGGCGGATCAGGAAAAACATATTTGTACAATTTATTAATGAGTTCAGTACGAGCCCAAGGAAAAATAGCAATGGCGTTTGCCACTACTGGAATTGCTGCACTTTTATTAGAAGGTGGAAGAACTGTTCATAGTGGATTTAAACTTCCAGTGCCTATTTTAGAAAATTCTGTGTCAGATATTCGCATGACATCCTTACAAGCAAAGAAATTGAAGAAATGTAAATTAATTATAATAGATGAGGCCACAATGATGTCATGCTATGCTCTCCAATGTATTGAGCGTTTGCTTCGTGAAGTCATGGAGAATACTTTTCCATTTGGTGGAAAGGTAATGTTGTTGGGTGGCGATTTCAGACAAACATTACCTGTCGTTGTACATGGAAATCGAACTGACATTATCGAAACATGTATAAAGTCAAGTACAGTATGGAAACATTTTACACATCTTCAACTGCAACAAAATATGAGATCAGAAGGCCAAACTGATTTCAATGATTGGCTTATTAAAATTGGAGAAGGGAGAACAGAAAAAATACTACATTTACCTGATGACACTGTAGAGATCCCACCTCATATGATTTGTCAACAAGATATTATATCGGCTATATTTGAAGGGAGCATAAATAACGAAGAATATTCCGAGCTTGCCAACCAAGTCATACTGACGTGTAAAAATAAAGATGCATTAATCCTCAATAATAAAATCTTAAAAAAAATTTATGCACCACAAAGAAATTATCACAGTGCTGATTCTGTACTTGCTGATGACAATGAAAGTCAGGCTAACTTTTCAACTGAATTCATAAACTCTTTAACTCCTTCTGGAATGCCACCACATATTTTGCAGCTAAAGAAAGGTGCAATTATCATGTTACTGCGAAATATGAACCCCAAAAAAGGCCTATGCAATGGCACAAGATTAATTGTTCAACAATTAAAGGACCATTTTATAGATGCTGAAATTTTAACTGGGACCCATAAAGGAGAGAGAGTTTTCATACCAAGAATAGATTTAGCACCAAGTGAAAGTAGTCTCCCTTTTATACTTCAAAGAAGACAATTTCCCATTATTATGGCATTTGCCATGACCATTAATAAATCACAAGGTCAAACTTTCAAATCTGTGGGTATTTTCTTGGAAGAACCAGTTTTTGCACATGGTCAATTGTACGTTGCGTTGTCACGGTGCAAAAATCCACAGGCTATTAAAGTTTACATTGAAAACAATGAAAGTCAAGGTGATTTATTAGAAGATGGACGTATTTTTACTAAAAACATTGTCTACTATGAAGTACTATAACTTTGAAGGATACAAATTAACGATGCCAAGATTTTTTTAAAGCATTGCAAAATATATAAAAATTGGTTGTTTAATTCAGTCATAATTAATGGAAGTCATGTTTATGAATGATTTGCCTCACAAAATACTTGCCTTGCATTGTTAGTAAAAATTATGTTAAAATGTTAAGTCACTATGTTAATGTTTCTAATGTTACAAGTTTAAAAAATATATTTTCAAGTTATTTCATTCAACAGATTACAAAGTGGATGTTAACAGGTCAAGCACCTTTTAAGTCACAATGTAAATATTGTCTGTTATCTTAAGATTACTACCTACATTAATGTTTATCGCCAGTTTATGTGCTCAGTAATAAATTACTTTAATTACGTACGTTTTAAGAAGAGTTTTACTGTATGCCTTCCTCTACATTCAATGTATATTCAAGTTAACAATTATTGTGATAGAAATTGAATTTTAATACTGATTAATTTAAATGTCAATTGTTTTTACATTCAAATGTTAATAATTTTAATAAAAAATTAGGTTACAAAATGTATTCACTATGTTCCTGTTTATAATGTTCAAAATTATACAAATGTTTTGTTAACTTCTAAACTTACATAAAAAATAAAGTTCAAGTTTAAAAATATATACTTTGATGGTTATTGCTTACATATAGTTTAAAATTCATGTTAAAATTCGCAACGTTTAAAGAAGGGTTTTTACTTTTTGCTTTCCTATTCATTCAATGTATATTAAAGTTAACAATTCTTCAGATACTAATTACATTTTAAAAAACCATTACATCAACATTTTACAAAAATACACGTTCATATTAAAATACTTACAAGTGTCAAAAATATATGTTAATAACTAAACAACTTGACAAACATATACATCACATTGCCGTCATTTTTTGACGGGCAAGTCGCTAGTCACATATATAGTTGTGAGCGTACGGGCTGTTGCTCACGCTTTCGGGCTCGCATAGCGAGGGCTGCGGGCAAGGGCCTCAGTTGCTGGGATGGAGCAGGTCCTGCCAGGAATATATGTGAGACCAGAGCAGGTCCTGCCAGGAACATGTGTGAGACCAGAGCAGGTCCTGTCAGGAATATATGTGAGACCAGAGCAGGTCCTGCATGGACATAGCTGAGACCGGAGCAGGTCCTGCCAGGAATATATGTGAGACCAGAGCAGGTCCTGCAGGGACATAGCTGAGACCGGAGCAGGTCCTGCAGGGACATAGCTGAGACCGGAGCAGGTCCTGCAGGGACATAGCTGAGACCGAAGCAGGTCATGCCAGGAATATATGTGAGGCTAGAGCAGGTCCTGCAGGGACATAGCTGATACCGGAGCAGGTCCTGCATGGACATAGCTGAGACCGGAGCAGGTCCTGCCAGGAATATATGTGAGACCAGAGCAAGTCCTGCAGGGACATAGCTGAGACCGGAGCAGGTCCTGCAGGGACATAGCTGAGACCGAAGCAGGTCCTGCCAGGAATATATGTGAGGCTAGAGCAGGTCCTGCAGGGACATAGCTGAGACCGAAGCAGGTCCTGCCAGGAATATATGTGAGACTAGAGCAGGTCCTGCAGGGACATAGCTGATACCGGAGCAGGTCCTGCATGGACATAGCTGAGACTGGAGCAGGTCCTGCCAGGAATATATGTGAGACCAGAGCAAGTCCTGCAGGGACATAGCTGAGACCGGAGCAGGTCCTGCAGGGACATAGCTGAGACCGGAGCAGGTCCTGCAAGGAATATATGTGAGGCTAGAGCAGGTCCTGCAGGGACATAGCTGAGACCGGAGCAGGTCCTGCAAGGAATATATGTGAGACCAGAGCAGGTCCTGCAGGGACATAGCTGAGACCAGAGCAGGTCCTGCAAGGAATATATGTGAGGCTAGAGCAGGTCCTGCAGGGACATAGCTGAGACCGGAGCAGGTCCTGCCAGGAATATATGTGAGACCAGAGCAGGTCCTGCCAGGAACCTCCTCATACCGCCTATGTGTACCACTGTCTTCAGGGCTGCAACACATAGCTGGGTAAGGAGGGGGCAGCTTGGGGCAGATGTGCTGCCGGGTGGGGGGATCAGACAGTGTTGGCACCCCGTGTGACATCACGGCAGGGCTCTTAACCCTATCATTGCTGCAGAGTAATAGATTTCTTGCACTAGTGCTTGCTGCCTTTATTATACCTGCACTGAGTGCCCTGTAACATCACACATAGCAAGTAAATACAATGGCTCATTATAGGGTTACTGATGTAGGATTAGTCATAAGATGTAAACGTGCGATACAGCTGAGATATGCTGCATGTTACTGATACATAATGTGTGTGTGACATATACCGTATTTTTCGCCCTATAAGACGCACCGGCAGATAAGACGCACCTAGTTTTTAGAGGAGGAAAACAAGAAAAAAAAAATCTGAATCAAACACAAATACACTTTACACACAGATACACACCTACATTACACACAAATATATATATATATATATATATATATATATATAGATACACATACATACACATACATACACACATAAATATACATACACATACACACACACATACACATACATACATACACATACATGCACACAAATACACATACATACATACACATACATGCACACACATACACATACATACATACACATACATGCACACACATACACATACATACATACACATACATGCACACACATACATGCACACACATACATGCACACACATACATGCACACATACACATACATACATATACTGCAGCATTTGGGAGCCCTTGACCCTCCCTGACCCTCCTGATCCTCACCTTCCTTCTGATCTCTGCCATCTTGATCTCACCCCAGGGCTTCCTACCAGCACTCCTCGTGTACTGCAGCGTTGCGTGTGTGACGTCACTAGGACGCACCGGCCGACGCGATGCTGGTAGGAAGCGCTGGGGTGAGATCAAGAGGACAGAGGCAGTTTGAAAAGGTATATTCGCCGTATAAGACGCACCAACTTTCCTCCCCCAGTTTTGGGGAAGAAAAAGTGCGTCTTATACGGCGAAAAATACGGTACATTATCAGGAGCAGCTCTCCTACCGGTGCATGCTGCGCCTCTCAGCCGGGTGAGGTGGCTCTTCTCCCGGCTGCTCTGGTAACTCGAGGCCGGGGATTTGCAGGCCGCAGGGACAAAGCCCAGACTGTAACTAAGAAAGGCAGCTTCAGGACTTGCTGCTCAGACCTACATGTCAGGCACCATATTAGAACATTGTTATTGTGTATGTAATCACATATTATAATTGTGCAACTACGAATCGTCGTCACGCTGTGTTGCGTGGTGCGTACGACTTAGTGACGCAGGCGCTCATCGCCCAGCGAGCCTCGCGTAGCGAGACAAGCAGTTAAAAAGTACTACTTTGCCGATCGTACGACTTAGCCGTTAAAACGTAGCACTTTTTAGCAATGAGGGCCGCAGGCGCTCATTGTAGGCGAGCCTCGCATAGCGAGGCATGCCGTTAAACCGTAGCACTTTTTTACACAAGATGCAGGACACAAATACGAGATGAAAAAAATTACGAGATAAGCGGCGGAACCAAAACAATTAAAAAAACACTAAATACACACTAAAAAATAAAACAAAGGTCACTAACAGCATGGGGAACCATGCAGGACGTCTGGGAGTGAGTTGGAACTCCAATTTACATCGATTTAGCGGAGTTACAAAGATCGAAAATCGGCTAAGCAAAAAAAAATGGCCGCCGAAAAAAATGAAAACAAGGCTATACTACTACGAACTGCGTAAAACACAGCCACAGACGTATGTGCTCGAAAAACAACGAGACAAAGGATGCGCATTAACCTCACAATGAGTAAAAAAAGACCGTAGCGAGTACATTTTACGAAACGCAATTACAGATTTACTCATTAACACAGATCTCCCGCCTTTGTCTCGCGCCACATCGGATTTCCCGCCTAAAACAATGCATTTGTCTCGCGCACAAAGCCTATATATAGGGCACACTTGACACATGACTGACACTTTCTCCTCAGGTGATGTCTGACTGGACGTTTTCTGATGCCGGAAAATCTCAAGAGATTGTTGGCTCTTCAGAATACTGCTTTAGCAATATTACATTACAAAAGGTACATATCATTAAGTATCATTAATTAATTATTATATTATTAGTTACTTAATAAAGAAATTTAAACAGTAAAGGGAATTTAATAGAAAAATAATATTGGGCTTAACTGTCAACAATTGTCAATAATATTGATAATGTACATTAAATAATTAATTAATTATTACTATCAAAGTGACTTAACGTTTAAGAATGTCCATAAAAAAGAAACACATTTATTCATCACATATTATAATTGTCAAACTGCGATTCGTCGTCACGCTTGCAACGAATCGCAGTTTGACAATGATCCGAAGGCGATCGGTTCGCGCGCAAGTGCATGCGCAATGCGCATCGTGAACTGCGCATTGCGGAGCAGTAGCTGTGCAGTCACAGAGCGCGGCGTGAGCACAGTGCGGCGTGACCCGCGTATGCTCAATGCGCGCCGTGATCCGCGCATTTCACATGCGCGGCACATAAGGAGAGAAGAGCGGGAAAGGGAAGAGACACAGAAGGAAGAGACACAGAGGGAGGGTGAGAAGAGACACAGAGGGAGTGGGGTAGATGCACAGATGGAGAGTGGGGAAGAGGCACAGAGGGAGAGTGGGAAAGAGACACGAGGGAGAGGGGGAAGAGGCACAGAGGGAGAGGGTGGAAGAGACACAGAGGGGGAGAGACACAGAGGGTGAGGGGGAAGAAACACAGTGGTAGAGGGGGAGAGACACAGAGAGAGGGGGAAGAGGCACAGAGGGAGAGTGGGAAAGAGACATGAGGGAGAGGGGGAAGAGGCACAGAGGGAGAGGGTGGAAGAGACACAGAGAGAGGGGGAAGAGACACAGAGGGAGAGGGGGAAGAGACACAGGGGGGGAGAGATACAGAGGGTGAGGGGGAAGAAACACAGATGTAGAGGGGGAGAGACACAGAGAGAGGGGGAAGAGGCACAGAGGGAGAGGGTGGAAGAGACACAGATAGAGGGGGAAGAGACACAGATGGAGAGGGGGGAAGAGACACAGGGGAAGAGACACAGAGGGTGAGGGGGAAGAGACACAGAGGGAGAGGGGAGAGAGACACAGAGAGAGGGGGAAGAGGCACAGAGGGAGAGGGCAGAGACACAGAGGGAGGGGGAGAGACACAGGGGGGAGAGACACAGAGGGGGGGGAGAGACACAGAGGGAGGGGGGAAAGAGACATGGGGAAGAGATATGGGGGAGATGGGGGAAGAGACACAGGAGGGGAGGGGGGAAAGAGACACAGGGGAGGTGGAAAGAGACATGGGCGGGAGAGGTGGGAAAGAGACATAGGTAGAAGAGGGAGGTAAGAGACACAGGGGAGTGAGAGGAGGGGGAAAAGATACACGGGAGTGAGAGAAGGGGGAAGAAACACAGGGGAGGGAGAACAGGGGGAAGATACACATGGGAGGGAAATAGGGGGGAAGAGACACGAGGAAGGGGAAAGAGACACAGGCCAGGGGGGAATAGGCACAGAGGGAGAGGGGGAAGAGGCACAGAGGGAGAGGGGGGGAAGAGGCACAGAGGGAGAGGGGGGAAGAGGCACAGAGGGAGAGGGAGGGAAATGGAGATACGAGGAAGGAGGGAACAGACACAGGGGGAGGGGGAAAGAGACACAGACCAGGGGGGAACAGACACAGGGGGGGGAGATGCATGGGAGGGAGAAGGGGGAAGGAGACACAGGAGGCAAAGGGACACAGGGGAGGGGTTTAGAGACACGGGAGGGAGAGGGAGGTAAAAACACAGGGGGGCAGGAGACACAAGGGAGGGAGAGGAGGGGGGAAATTAGACACGAGGGAGGAAGTAGACAGGGGGAGAGACTCGCAACGAGCTCCAAAGGGGCTCATTGCAAGGCCTATGATGAGCGCCAAAGGCGCTCATCGCAAGGCCAGTAAAGTAGAGGGGAAGAGGTTCCCATTGTGTGGCAAACAGCATTGCCAGGCTTCACTTTTTATTGCCGTCATTTTTGACGGGCAAGTCGCTAGTAATTATATATGTACTAGCCACTTGCCCGTCAAAAATGACGGCAATAAAATTTGAAGCCTGGCAATGGTGTTTGCCACAAATTGCAAGCCTCTCCCCCTCTACTTAACTGGCCTTGCGATGAGCGCCTTTGGCGCTCATTGCGAGCCTCTCCCCCTCTACCTTTTCCCCCCTCTACTTGACGGTAGGTGCTCAATGAGAGCCACTCCCCCCTCTACTTTACTAAGCACCTTTGAAGCTCATCATGGGCCTCGCAATGAGCGCCAAAGGTGCTCATTGCGAGCCTCTCCCCCATGTGTCTCTTCCCCCCTCTCCACCCCTGTATCTCTTCCCTCCTCCCCCTCCCATGTGTCCCCTTTCCCCTCTCTCTCTCCCGTGTCTCTTCAACCCCTCTCCCCCTCCCTTGTGTCTCTTCCCTCCCTCCCGTTTCTTTTCCCTTCTCTTCCTCCCTGTGTCTCTTCCCCCATTTCCTTTTCCTGTGTCTCTTCCACCCCTCTCCCTACCCTGTCTCTTCCACCCCTCTCCCATCCCTTGTCTCTTCTACCCCGCTTTCCCTCCCCTGTCGCTTCCACTCCACTTTTCTCATCTCTCTGTCCCTCCTTCCTGTCTGTCTCTCTGTCCCTCCTTCATGTTAATCTTTCTCTCTGTCCCTCCTTCCTGTCTCTCTCTCTATCCCTCCCTCCTGTCAATCTTTCTTTCTATCCCTCCCTCCTGTCTGTCTCTCTATCCCTCCCTCCTGTCTGTCTCTCTGTCCCTTCTTCCTGTCAGTCTCTCTCTGTCACTCCTTCCTGACTGTCTCTGTCCCTCCTTCCTGTCTGTCTCTCTCTCTCTCATGTCTCTCTCTCTGTGTGTCTGTGTCCCTCCTGTCTCTCTCTGTGTCCCTCCTGTCTCTCTCTGTGTCCCTCCTGTCTCTCTCTGTGTCCCTCCTGCCTCTCTCTGTGTCCCTCCTGTCTCTCTCTCTCTGTCCCTCCTCTCTCTCTCTCTCTCTCTGTCCCTCCTGTCTCTCTATCTCTGGATGTGTCCCTCCTGTCTCTCTATCTCTGTCTGTCTCTGTCCCTCCTGTCTCTCTCTCATGTCTCTTCTCTCTGCCTGTGTACCTCCTGTCTCTCTCTCTATGTGTCCCTCCTGTCTCTCTCTCTATGTGTCCCTCCTGTCTCTCTCTCTGTGTACCTCCTGTCTCTCTCTCTGTGTACCTCCTGTCTCTCTCTCTGTGTACCTCCTGTCTCTCTCTCTCTCTCTGTACCTCCTCTCTCTCTCTCTCTCTGTGTCCCTCCTGTCTCTCTATCTGTGTCCCTGCATCCGTGTCCTTCCTGTCTCTCTCTGTCCCTCCTGTCTCTCTATCTGTGTCCCTCCTGTCTCTCTCTCTCTCTCTCTATGTTTCCCTCCTGTCCCTCTCTCTCTCTGTCCCTCCTGCCTCTCTCTCTCTGTCCCTCCTGCCTCTCTCTCTCTGTCCCTCCTGTCTCTCTCTCTCTCTCTGTGTACCTCCTGTCTCTCTCTGTCTGTGTCCCTCCTGTCTCTCTCTGTCTGTGTCCCTCCTGTCTCTCTCTGTCTGTGTCCCTCCTGTCTCTCTGTGTGTCCCTACTGTCTCCCTCTCTCTGTGTCCCTTCTGTCTCTCTGTCTGTGTCCCTCCTGTCTCTCTCGGTCTGTGTCCCTCCTGTCTCTCTCTGTCTGTGTCCCTCCTGTCTCTCTCTGTCTGTGTCCCTCCATCCGTGTCCTTCCTGTCTCTCTCTGTCCCTCCTGTCTCTCTCTGTCTGTGTCCCTACTGTCTCCCTCTCTCTGTGTCCCTTCGGTCTCTCTGTCTGTGTCCCTCCTGTTTCTCTATCTGTGTCCCTCCTGTCTCTCTCTATCTGTGTCCCTCCTGTCTCTCTCTATCTGTGTCCCTCCTGTCTCTCTCTATCTGTGTCCCTCCTGTCTCTCTATCTGTGTCCCTCCTGTGTCTCTCTCTCTGTCTGTGTCCCTCCTGTCTCTCTCTATCTGTGTCCCTCCTGTCTCTCTATCTGTGTCCCTCCTGTCTCTCTCTATCTGTGTCCCTCCTGTCTCTCTATCTGTGTCCCTCCTGTGTCTCTCTCTCTCTGTCTGTGTCCCTCCTGTCTCTCTCTGTGTCCCTACTGTCTCCCTCTCTCTGTGTCCCTCCTGTCTCTCTCGGTCTGTGTCCCTCCTGTCTCTCTCGGTCTGTGTCCCTCCTGTCTCTCTGGGTCTGTGTCCCTCCTTTCTCTCTCTATCTGTGTCCCTCCTGTGTCTCTCTCTCTGTCTGTGTCCCTCCTGTCTCTCTCTGTGTCCCTACTGTCTCCCTCTCTCTGTGTCCCTCCTGTCTCTCTCGGTCTGTGTCCCTCCTGTCTCTCTCGGTCTGTGTCCCTCCTGTCTCTCTGGGTCTGTGTCCCTCCTTTCTCTCTCGGTCTGTGTCCCTCCTGTCTCTCTCGGTCTGTGTCCCTCCTGTCTCTCTCTGTCTGTTTACCTCCTGTCTCTCTATGTGTCCCTCCATCCGTGTCCTTCCTGTCTCTCTCTGTCCCTCCTGTCTCTCTCTGTCTGTGTCCCTCCTGTCTCTCTCTGTGTCCCTACTGTCTCCCTCTCTCTGTGTCCTTCCTGTCTCTCTCTGTCCCTCCTGTCTCTCTCTGTCTGTGTCCCTCCTGCCTCTCTCTGTGTCCCTACTGTCTCCCTCTCTCTGTGTCCCTCCTGTCTCTCTCTATCTGTGTCCCTCCTGTCTCTCTCTATGTGTGTCCCTCCTGTCTCTCTCTATCTGTGTCCCTCCTGTCTCTCTCTATCTGTGTGCCTCCTGTCTCTCTCTATCTGTGTCCCTCCTGTCTCTCTATCTGTGTCCCTCCTGTGTCTCTCTCTCTGTCTGTGTCCTTCCTGTCTCTCTCTGTGTCCCTACTGTCTCCCTCTCTCTGTGTCCCTCCTGTCTCCCTCTCTCTGTGTCCCTCCTGTCTCTCTCGGTCTGTGTCCCTCCTGTCTCTCTCTGTCTGTGTCCCTCCTGTCTCTCTCTATCTGTGTCCCTCCTGTCTCTCTCTGTCTGTGTCCCTCCTTTCTCTCTCTCTATGTGTTTCTCCTGTCTCTCTCTATGTGTTTCTCCTGTCTCTCTCTCTATCTGTGTCCCTCCTGTCTCTCTCTGTCTGTGTCTCTCCATCAGTGTCCCTCCTGTCTCTCTCTCTCTCTCTGTCCCTCCTGTCTCTCTATCTGTGTCCCTCCATCCGTGTCCTTCCTGTCTCTCTCTGTCCCTCCTGTCTCTCTATCTGTGTCCCTCCTGTCTCTCTCTCTCTCTCTCTCTCTATGTGTCCCTCCTGTCCCTCTCTCTCTCTGTCCCTCCTGCCTCTCTCTCTCTGTCCCTCCTGCCTCTCTCTCTCTGTCCCTCCTGTCTCTCTATCTGTGTCCCTCCTGTCTCTCTCTCTCTCTCTATGTGTCCCTCCTGTCCCTCTCTCTCTGTGTCCCTCCTGCCTCTCTCTCTCTGTCCCTCCTGCCTCTCTCTCTCTGTCCCTCCTGTCTCTCTCTCTGTGTACCTCCTGACTCTCTCTCTGTGTACCTCCTGTCTCTCTCTCTCTCTCTGTGTACCTCCTGTCTCTCTCTGTCTGTGTCCCTCCTGTCTCTCTCTCTGTGTCCCTCCTGTCTCTCTCTGTCTGTGTCCCTCCTGTCTCTCTCTGTCTGTGTCTCTCCTGTCTCTCTCTGTGTCCCTACTGTCTCCCTCTCTCTGTGTCCCTTCTGTCTCTCTGTCTGTGTCCCTCCTGTCTCTCTCTATCTGTGTCCCTCCTGTCTCTCTCTATCTGTGTCCCTCCTGTCTCTCTCTATCTGTGTCCCTCCTGTCTCGCGCTCTATCTGTGTCCCACCTGTCTCTCTCTCTCTGTGTCCCTCCTGTCTCTCTCTATCAGTGTCCCTCCTGTCTCTCTATCTGTGTCCCTCCTGTGTCTCTCGCTCTGTGTGTGTCCCTCCTGTCTCTCTCTGTGTCCCTCCTGTCTCTCTCGGTCTGTGTCCCTACTGTCTCTCTCGGTCTGTGTCCCTCCAGTCTCTCTCGGTCTGTCTCTCTCGGTCTGTGTCCCTCCTGTCTCTCTCGGTCTGTGTCCCTCCTGTCTCTCTCGGTCTGTGTCCCTCCTGTCTCTCTCGGTCTGTGTCCCTCCTGTCTCTCTCGGTCTGTGTCCCTCCTGTCTCTCTCGGTCTGTGTCCCTCCTGTCTCTCTCTGTCTGTGTCCCTCCTGTCTCTCTCTGTGTCCCTACTGTCTCCCTCTCTCTGTGTCCCTTCTGTCTCTCTGTCTGTGTCCCTCCTGTCTCTCTCTATCTGTGTCCCTCCTGTCTCTCTCTATCTGTGTCCCTCCTGTCTCTCTATCTGTGTCCCACCTGTCTCTCTCTATCTGTGTCCCTCCTGTCTCTCTCTATCTGTGTCCCTCCTGTGTCTCTATCTGTGTCCCTCCTGTGTCTCTCTCTCTATATTTGTCCCTCCTGTCTCTCTCTGTGTCCCTACTGTCTCCCTCTCTCTGTGTCCCTCCTGTCTCTCTCTATCTGTGTCCCTCCTGTCTATCTCTATCTGTGTCCCTCCTGTCTCTCTCTATCTGTGTCCCACCTGTCTCTCTCTATCTGTGTCCCTCCTGTCTCTCTCTATCTGTGTCCCTCCTGTCTCTCTATCTGTGTCCCTCCTGTGTCTCTATCTGTGTCCCTCCTGTGTCTCTCTCTCTGTCTTTGTCCCTCCTGTCTCTCTCTGTGTCCCTACTGTCTCCCTCTCTCTGTGTCCCTTCTGTCTCTCTCGGTCTGTGTCCCTCCTGTCTCTCTCGGTCTGTGTCCCTCCTGTCTCTCTCGGTCTGTGTCCCTCCTGTCTCTCTCGGTCTGTGTCCCTCCTGTCTCTCTCGGTCTGTGTCCCTCCTGTCTCTCTCGGTCTGTGTCCCTCCTGTCTCTCTCTGTCTGTGTCCCTCCTGTCTCTCTCTGTGTCCCTACTGTCTCCCTCTCTCTGTGTCCCTTCTGTCTTTCTGTCTGTGTCCCTCCTGTCTCTCTCTATCTGTGTCCCTCTTGTCTCTCTCTATCTGTGTCCCACCTGTCTATCTCTATCTGTGTCCCTCCTGCCTCTCTCTCTCTGTCCCTCCTGTCTCTCTCTCTGTGTACCTCCTGACTCTCTCTCTGTGTACCTCCTGTCTCTCTCTCTCTCTCTCTCTCTGTGTACCTCCTGTCTCTCTCTGTCTGTGTCGCTCCTGTCTCTCTCTCTGTGTCCCTCCTGTCTCTCTCTGTCTGTGTCCCTCCTGTCTCTCTCTGTCTGTGTCCCTCCTGTCTCTCTCTGTGTCCCTACTGTCTCCCTCTCTCTGTGTCCCTTCTGTCTCTCTGTCTGTGTCCCTCCTGTCTCTCTCTATCTGTGTCCCTCCTGTCTCTCTCTATCTGTGTCCCTCCTGTCTCGCGCTCTATCTGTGTCCCTCCTGTCTCGCGCTCTATCTGTGTCCCACCTGTCTCTCTCTCTCTGTGTCCCTCCTGTCTCTCTCTATCAGTGTCCCTCCTGTCTCTCTATCTGTGTCCCTCCTGTGTCTCTCGCTCTGTCTGTGTCCCTCCTGTCTCTCTCTGTGTCCCTCCTGTCTCTCTCGGTCTGTGTCCCTACTGTCTCTCTCGGTCTGTGTCCCTCCTGTCTCTCTCGGTCTGTCTCTCTCGGTCTGTGTCCCTCCTGTCTCTCTCGGTCTGTGTCCCTCCTGTCTCTCTCGGTCTGTGTCCCTCCTGTCTCTCTCGGTCTGTGTCCCTCCTGTCTCTCTCGGTCTGTGTCCCTCCTGTCTCTCTCTGTCTGTGTCCCTCCTGTCTCTCTCTGTGTCCCTACTGTCTCCCTCTCTCTGTGTCCCTTCTGTCTCAATGTCTGTGTCCCTCCTGTCTCTCTCTATCTGTGTCCCTCCTGTCTCTCTCTATCTGTGTCCCTCCTGTCTCTCTCTATCTGTGTCCCTCCTGTCTCTCTATCTGTGTCCCACCTGTCTCTCTCTATCTGTGTCCCTCCTGTCTCTCTCTATCTGTGTCCCTCCTGTGTCTCTATCTGTGTCCCTCCTGTGTCTCTCTCTCTATATTTGTCCCTCCTGTCTCTCTCTGTGTCCCTACTGTCTCCCTCTCTCTGTGTCCCTCCTGTCTCTCTCTATCTGTGTCCCTCCTGTCTATCTCTATCTGTGTCCCTCCTGTCTCTCTCTATCTGTGTCCCACCTGTCTCTCTCTATCTGTGTCCCTCCTGTCTCTCTCTATCTGTGTCCCTCCTGTCTCTCTATCTGTGTCCCTCCTGTGTCTCTATCTGTGTCCCTCCTGTGTCTCTCTCTCTGTCTTTGTCCCTCCTGTCTCTCTCTGTGTCCCTACTGTCTCCCTCTCTCTGTGTCCCTTCTGTCTCTCTCGGTCTGTGTCCCTCCTGTCTCTCTCGGACTGTGTCCCTCCTTTCTCTCTCGGTCTGTGTCCCTCCTGTCTCTCTCGGTCTGTGTCCCTCCTGTCTCTCTCGGTCTGTGTCCCTCCTGTCTCTCTCGGTCTGTGTCCCTCCTGTCTCTCTCTGTCTGTGTCCCTCCTGTCTCTCTCTGTGGCCCTACTGTCTCCCTCTCTCTGTGTCCCTTCTGTCTTTCTGTCTGTGTCCCTCCTGTCTCTCTCTATCTGTGTCCCTCTTGTCTCTCTCTATCCGTGTCCCACCTGTCTCTCTCTATCTGTGTCCCTCCTGTCTCTCTCTATCTGTGTCCCTCCTGTCTCTCTATCTGTGTCCCTCCTGTGTCTCTCTCTCTGTCTTTGTCCCTCCTGTCTCTCTCTGTGTCCCTCCTGTCTCTCTCTCTCTGTGTCCCTCCTGTCTCTCTCTGTGTCCCTCCTGTCTCTCTCTATCTGTGTCCCTCCTGTCTCTCTGTCTGTGTCTCTCCTGTCTCTCTCTGTCTTTGTCCCTCCTGTCTCTCTCTGTGTCCCTACTGTCTCCCTCTCTCTGTGTCCCTCCTGTCTCTCTCTATCTGTGTCCCTCCTGTCTCTCTCTATCTGTGTCCCTCCTGTCTCTCTCTATCTGTGTCCCACCTGTCTCTCTCTATCTGTGTCCCTCCTGTCTCTCTCTATCTGTGTCCCTCCTGTCTCTCTATCTGTGTCCCTCCTGTGTCTCTATCTGTGTCCCTCCTGTGTCTCTCTCTCTCTCTGTGTCCCTCCTGTCTCTCTCGGTCTGTGTCCCTCCTGTCTCTCTCGGTCTGTGTCCCTCCTGTCTCTCTCTGTCTGTGTCCTTCCTGTCTCTCTCTGTCTGTGTCCCTCCTGTCTCTCTCTGTCTGTGTCCCTCCTGTCTCTCTCTGTCTGTGTCCCTCCTGTCTCTCTCTGGGTCCCTCCTGTCTCTCTCTATCTGTGTCCCACCTGTCTCTCTCTATCAGTTTCCCTCCTGTCTCTCTCTATCAGTGTCTCTCCTGTCTCTCTATCAGTGTCCCTCCTGTCTCTCTATCAGTGTCCCTCCTGTCTCTCTATCTGTGTCCCTCCTGTGTCTCTCTCTCTGTCTGTGTCCCTCCTGTCTCTCTCTGTGTCCCTCCTGTCTCTCTCTGTGTCCCTCCTGTCTCTCTCGGTCTGTGTCCCTCCTGTCTCTCTCGGTCTGTGTCCCTCCTGTCTCTCTCTGTCTGTGTCCCTCCTTTTTCTCTCTGTGTTACTCCTGTCTCCCTCTCTCTGTGTCCCTTCTGTCTCTCTGTCTGTGTCCCTCCTGTCTCTCTCTATCTGTGTCTCTCCTGTCTCTCTCTATCTGTGTCCCTCCTGTCTCTCTCTATCTGTGTCCCTCCTGTCTCTCTCTATCTGTGTCCCACCTGTCTCTCTCTATCTGTGTCCCTCCTGTCTCTCTCTATCTGTGTCCCTCCTGTCTCTCTATCTGTGTCCCTCCTGTGTCTCTCTCTCTGTCTTTGTCCCTCCTGTCTCTCTCTGTGTCCCTACTGTCTCCCTCTCTCTGTGTCCCTCCTGTCTCTCTCTATCTGTGTCCCTCCTGTCTCTCTCTATCTGTGTCCCTCCTGTCTCTCTATCTGTGTCCCTCCTGTGTCTCTCTCTCTGTCTTTGTCCCTCCTGTCTCTCTCTGTGTCCCTACTGTCTCCCTCTCTCTGTGTCCCTCCTGTCTCTCTCTATCTGTGTCCCTCCTGTCTCTCTCTATCTGTGTCCCTCCCGTCTCTCTGTCTGTGTCCCTCCTGTCTCTCTCTGTCTTTGTCCCTCCTGTCTCTCTCTGTGTCCCTACTGTCTCCCTCTCTCTGTGTCCCTCCTG
Organism: Discoglossus pictus; assembly: GCA_027410445.1. NCBI lineage: Eukaryota > Metazoa > Chordata > Amphibia > Anura > Alytidae > Discoglossus > Discoglossus pictus. The sequence goes on along the minus strand of CM050164.1, from coordinate 134,611 downwards.
TCTCTCTCTATCTGTGTCCCTCCTGTCTCTCTCTATCTGTGTCCCTCCTGTCTCTCTCTATCTGTGTCCCACCTGTCTCTCTCTATCTGTGTCCCTCCTGTCTCTCTCTATCTGTGTCCCTCCTGTCTCTCTATCTGTGTCCCTCCTGTGTCTCTATCTGTGTCCCTCCTGTGTCTCTCTCTCTGTCTGTGTCCCTCCTGTCTCTCTCGGTCTGTGTCCCTCCTGTCTCTCTCGGTCTGTGTCCCTCCTGTTTCTCTCTGTCTGTGTCCCTCCTGTCTCTCTCTGTCTGTGTCCCTCCTGTCTCTCTCTGTCTGTGTCCCTCCTGTCTCTCTCTGTCTGTGTTCCTCCTGTCTCTCTCTCTCTGTGTCCCTCCTGTCTCTCTCTATCTGTGTCCCACCTGTCTCTCTCTATCAGTTTCCCTCCTGTCTCTCTCTATCAGTTTCCCTCCTGTCTCTCTCTATCAGTGTCCCTCCTGTCTCTCTATCAGTGTCCCTCCTGTCTCTCTATCAGTGTCCCTCCTGTCTCTCTATCTGTGTCCCTCCTGTGTCTCTCTCTCTGTCTGTGTCCCTCCTGTCTCTCTCTGTGTCCCTCCTGTCTCTCTCTGTGTCCCTCCTGTCTCTCTCGGTCTGTGTCCCTCCTGTCTCTCTCGGTCTGTGTCCCTCCTGTCTCTCTCGGTCTGTGTCCCTCCTGTCTCTCTCGGTCTGTGTCCCTCCTATCTCTCTCGGTCTGTGTCCCTCCTGTCTCTCTCTGTCTGTGTCCCTCCTCTCTCTCTCTGCGTTACTCCTGTCACTCTCTCTTTGTCTGTGTCCCTCCTGTCTCTATCTGTGTCCCTCCTGTCTCTGTCTGTGTCCCTCCTGACTCTCTCTGTGTTACTCCTGTCACTCTCTCTCTGTCTGTGTCCCTTCTGACTCTCCCTGTCTGTGTCCCTCCTGTCCCTCTTGTCTCTCTTTCCCTCCAGTCTCTCTTTCCCTCCAGGCTGTCTCTCTCACCTCAGTCCCCAGCATGTCTGCCGGTCCCTCCCCAGGGAGGAGTTGAGAGCAGCAGGGGGGAGGTGTTGAGAGCAGCCGGGGGAGGAGTTGAGAGCAGCCGGGGGAAAGTTTAAGACTGGCAGGGGAGGAGTTAAGAGTGGCGGGGTAGGAGTTAAGAGTGGCGGGGGAGGAGTTAAGCGTGGCGGGGGAGGAGTTAAGAGCGGCGAGCGGGCAGGAGGAGTTTTGAGTTATGCGAGCCCGCAAGCGTGAGCAACGGGGCTCGTATGCTCACAACTATATATGTGATCTTACAGAACTGAATGTACAGGTATTAATCACATATATAATCACATATATAGCCTCTGCTCTATCACATATCCAGGGTCCTCCTGGCTGTATGCTCCCCCCTAATCCTCTTCCCGGGGGTCCCACCAGCACACGGCCTGCACCTCACACGCGTCTCCCTGGCAGCCACACAAATGAATAAGAGGGCGGAGCTGCAGCACCAGGCACCTGTTAATAAAACTTCCAGACGGCGTCAGGAGACTCAGTGCTCGGCCCCATGCTCTGTGTACAGCCGCACCCCCAGCCCTGCCTCCTCCTCCCGCGGCTCCCGAGGGATTCCCGCCACCTTCCCGCCTCCCACAGTCCTATGGCTTCCCTCCTGTTTGTTTCCTCTCAGCTCCCAGAGATAGAGCAGAGGATGTGCAGGAGGAAACCTCCATATAAACACACCAGGAATGTGGCTGAGGAAGGGGATTAAATATGTAATATGTAACAAGGCCTGTGTTATCAGTACTATAAGAGGTGACTGGGCACAAGGGGCCAAAAACAAGGCTTCTTCAGGTTTATAGGATGGCGGATGTAACCCTTTACTAATGATTAAGGGACATATATATATATACATATATATATATATATATATATATCACATATTATAATTGTCTAACTACGATTCGTCGTCACGCTGCGTTGCGTAGTGCGTACGAGCGAGGCGAGCCGTTAAATCGTAGCACTTTGTCAATGAGCGCCGCTAAATACACACTAAAAAATAAAATAAAGGTCACTTACAGCATGGGGAACCAGGCAGGACGTCTGGAAGTGAGTTGGAACTGCAATTTACACCGATTTAGCCGAGTTACAAAGATCGAAAATCGGCTTAGCGAGAAAAAAATGGCCGCCCAAAAAAATGAAAACGAGGCTATACTACTACGAACTGCGTAAAACACAGCCACAGACGTATGTGTTCGAAAAACAACGAGATAAAGGATGCGGATTAACAGCACAATGAGTAAAAAGACAGTAGCGAGTACATTTTACGAAACGATATTACCGATTTATGCATTAACACAGATTTCCCGCCTTTGTCTCGCTCCACATAGGATTTCCCGCCGAAAACAATGCATTTGGCTCGCGCAACTGTGGATTTCCCGCCTAAAACAATGCATTTGTTTCGCGCACAAAGCCTATATATAGGGCACACTTGACACGTAACTGACACTTTCTCCTCAGGTGATGACAGTCTGACTGGATGTTTTCTGATGCCGGGAAATCTCAAGAGATTGTTAGCTCTTCAGTATAGTGCTTCAGCATTATTACATTAAAAAAGGTAAATATATCATTTATAATTATTAATTAATAAATTGGTACTTAATAAATAAAAAATAAGAAATGTAATTAATAGAAAAATAATATTGTGCTTACCTGTGTGAAACAATTGTTAATAACATTTATAATATACATTAATTAATTAATTTATCATTAATATCAAAATTAGTTAAAGTTTAAGAATGTGAATACAAAAGCAACACATTGATTCATTAATTATTAATGTACATTAATTTAAGAATTATTTTGTTATATGTCGTGATTACCTGTGTGAAACAATTGTTAATAACATTCATAAAGTACATTAATTAATTAATTAATGATTAATATCAAAATTAATTAACGTTTAAGAATGTGAATAAAAAAGCAACAGATTGATTAATTAATTATTAATGTACATTAATTTAATAATTATTTTGGTATATATTCTGATTACCTGTGGGAAAGAATTGTAAATAACATTTATAATGTATCATTACTAATCATTAATATTAAAAAAGGTTAACGTTTAAGAATGTGCATAAAAAAAGGAACACGTTGATTAATTAATTATTAAAGTATGTACATTATTTAAATAATTCAGTTCTTATATATTTTGTATAAAATAAACCAAAAAATGTTTTTAAAGCCTATATACTTATGCTTACATGTTGATGTTAGATTTAGTCACACATTACTTTAATATTAATGAACATTAATTGATTCTTAGTTCATTAGTAATGTACATTATTTTAAGAATTCAGGTGTAACATACTCATTTTAAAAGACCACTCAAAAATAAATAAAGGGAAGAGACTAATGCTTATGTCTTGACGTTATATTTAGTCAGACATTAATTTAAGATTAATACAGATTAATTGATTCTTATTTAAAGACTAATAGTAATATTTAGTGTATGTTTATAATCTATGCTTTCATATGTGTGTTCATGCTGATTGATTGATATATTTATTTCATGTTTTTAATCTATGCAAAAATAGGTATGTTAAGCCTCATTGATTAATACAGATGAAGTAACATATTATACATTAATTTGACTATTTTGTATAATTGCAGTGAACTGTAGCTGAATGACCAGAGATAGTGATGTTTGCACACATTGAACATCATAAGGATAATTTGGACAGGTACAGAATTTTAATTATATTACTATGGCAAGATATTAAAAATAGGTTTTTAATGTAGCCAAATATATGTCTGTTGATGTTCATTTAATGATATCGATGAAGCAAAAGTTTAAAAATATTATCTATTTGATTTTACAGTTTATTTGGATCTGCAAGGGAGTAAACAGACAGCGTGACGTTTGCAGCCTTTAAACAACATCAACATCATCCTCACAGGTATAAAATTTAATTTTGTAGTGATGCATAGAAAAAGGCTATATATTATATATTTGGTGAAAATTGAAATTTGTTGAAAATGGAGAGTACTTATTGAGTCATTAATGTATGATATTTAGTCAAAAGTTGAAAAAAGTTGAAAAGACAATACTAATTAATAATAATATTTAAAGAAAATAAGAAGCTTCCAACACTTGCAAAAAACAAAAATGATGGTATGCTGTGAATTCAATCAAGAAGCATTAATAATATAAAGATAGATATGTGCAGCTATTTCCGATTTCATATATGTCAATAAAATACTTTGAAAAATGGTTTAATTTCTTTCAGACTAAAGTGCAACAATTGAAAATGTTTTATTAGTTTATTCATCTACTTTAATCGAACAGCACAAAAAGGAAAAAAAAATGTAAACAAAACAAAGAACAAACAATAATTACATCTCTATTTACAATTACAGATTAAAATGGCAGAGAATGGAGAAGACAAAATTAAACGCAAAAGAAGATTGGCAAGAGAAAGGAAGCAAAGGTGGAGAGATGCTCAGAAACCGGAAACTTCACAACGCTTGCGAGAAGAAGATCGACAGAGACTTTTAAATAAAAGAAAGATGAGTAAGAAAGCCGCAAGTGAGTGTGTTGGGGCTTCCAAGAAACGTAAAAGTAAACAAAAACATCTCTGTGAACCATTGTCCAATGATTCTAATTTGCAGAATGATTTAAATGTAGACTCACAAGAAAAAAATGTACATATAGAATGTGGGTCTGATATCTATGTTGAAGAAATGCATGACAATGTGTTTACTACTGCAGTACAAGTAGATACTCATTATTGTGGGTTACTTAATGTGGTTTGTCAGTTTTGTGGGGCCTATCATTTTATAAAGGAAAGACCTACTGACGGAAATGTCATTAGTTGCTGTCAGAAAGGAAAGGTGAAACTTCCACTAAGACACCCATTTCCATATTATTTAGAATGCATTATGAGTGATCCAACATTTCCAAATTATAATAATTTCAAACATAAGGTCTTATAACAGTGCAATTTCATTTGCTTCAATGGGTGCAACATTAGCAGAAAATGTACCAGGACATGGTCCTTACTGTTTCAGAGTTCAAGGTCAAATATACCACCGAACTTCACATTTACACCCACAAGAAGCACAGCAAAGGAAATTTGCACAGTTATATGTCTTAGATACGATGGAAGCTGTGGAACAAAGAATGACACTTCCAGAAAATAGACAGTGTTTGCGCATAGTCTTTGAACAGCTGAAAAAAATTATGCAAAAAACCCCATATAGTCAAGCATACAAACAATTAGCACAGCTTGAAAAAGAACAACAGGAACATGCTGAAAGACATCAATTGCCTACACCAAGAGTCAATATGGTGTTAAAAAGAGATCGTAACACTGATCAAAGAAGATATAATTTACCTACTGTAAATGAGTTTGCCATGGTGTTTAAAAATGAAGATGGTGAACCACCTTTTCAGTCGGATATTAGAATATATCCACGCAATGAAGAACAACCATTTATCAACATCAATATATTAAGCTGTAATTTAGATCCAATGACATATCCCATTTTCTTTCCAAATGGGGAACCAGGATGGGAACCAAAATTACAATTGGAAAGTTATCCAAATACTAAACTTCGTATTAGATCTAATATTTCCATGCTGGAATATAAAGTGGCACAAACTGCTATCCGTGATTGTTTTAATCCAATTTTACATGGAGGAAAACTCACTCAACAATGGATTATTGATTCATATTTACAAGTTGAAGCCAATAATCTTAATTTTTATTAAATATAAACAAAATAAATTACGAGTAGAACAGTATTGTGGATTAATGGATTATGTGGCAGATTTAGCTTCCAACAGAGACATTCCAGCTGGAAGAGCAATTATTTTGCCATCCTCTTTCCAAGGATCTCCTCGCAATATGCGAGAAAGGTATAATGATGCCATGGCTATTGTTACAAAATTTGGAAAACCAGATTTATTTATTACATTCACGTGTAATCCACAATGGCCAGAGATCAAGGAAAATTTGAATCTGGGACAAACTACTTCTGACCGACCAGATTTAGTGGCAAGAGTATTCAAAATCAAACTCAATTCATTAATACATAATATCACTAAAGCACACTTATTTGGACAATGTGTGGCTTTTGTTTACACCATTGAATTTCAAAAAAGAGGACTGCCACATGCTCACATACTTTTAATACTGCAGGAAAAAGACAAGTTGAACACTGCAGAGAGAGTGGATTCAGTAATTTCTGCACAATTGCCAGACCAAGAAAAATATACAAAACTTTGGGAGATTGTTACACATAGAATGATTCATGGCCCATGTGGAGAGATAAATCCTAATTCACCATGTATGGAAAATAAAAAATGTACGAAATAATTTCCAAAACAATTTCAAATGCAAACTTATGCAAATTGTGATGGATATCCTTTGTATAAAAGAATACAAGGACAAACAGCTATTATCCGTGGCCAAAAGGTTGATAATAGATTTGTTGTTCCATACAATCCACATTTGCTCATCAAGTACAATGCACACATCAATGTGGAAGCTTGCTCTTTGATTAAATCAATTAAGTATATGTATAAATATATATACAAAGGATATGATGCAGCTACTGTTGTTGTACAAGGTGCTGGAAATGAAAACGAAAATCCAATTTTACATGATGAACTAACAAATTATTTAGATACTCGGTATGTGAGTGCTCCTGAAGCAATGTGGCGCCTTTTGAAATTTGAGATGCATGATCGGTCACATGCTATCTATCGTTTAGCTGTACATTTGCCTCAAAGTCAGTTGGTTTGCTTTACTCAAGGAAATGAAAGAACTGCATTATATCAAAAAAAAGACAGAGATACCACACTTACTGCGTGGTTTAAATGTCAGGATAGGCAGGCCAGACAATTTTTATACATAGAGACACCATATCACTATGTATTTGTAAATGGTCTATGGCGACAACGATGAAGAGATACACATAAAATCATACCACGCATTTATACTGTCAGTCCAAGGGACATTGAACGTTTCAGCTTAAGATTACTTCTGCTACATGTTCCCGGTGCACAGAGTTTTGAGCATTTACGTACAGTGAATGACATAGTTTATGATACATTCCTATTAGCTGCAAGACATCAAAATTTCATAGCTGATGATACAGAATGGGAGAGGTGTCTGGAAGAAGCAGCACTATGTCAAATGCCTAAGCAAATGAGACAAAAATTTGCATTCATTTGTATATTTTGCAATGTACCTGATGCTTTCACTTTGTGGGAAACATTTAAATTAAACATGTCAGAAGATTTCTTGAAACATTACCGAGAACCAATAGCTCTGTTAAAAACATTGATGGAAATCCAAGAAATATTGTTGGCTCATGGATTAAATTGTGCAAGTTTTAATTTACCTGATCCAGGGACTTATAGATGACATCAATTTTGATGATTATGACACTGAGCTTCTAAAACAAAAAACCCAAGAAAAACTGGCAACTTTAAATAATTTACAGTTAGAAGCATTTCATGCCATCACAAATGCTACAGATGATGAAATGGTCAAAGACCAGTATTTCTATCTAGACGGACCAGGTGGATCAGGAAAAACTTATCTGTACAATTGTTTGATGAGTTATATTCGATCACAGGGTCAGATAGCTATGCCATTTGCAACAACTGGAATTGCTGCACTTTTATTAGATGGTGGTAGAACAGTGCATAGTGGATTTAAGCTGCCAGTTCCCATTTTGGAAACATCAGTGTCAGATATTCGACTCAATTCCATACAAGCAAAAAAAATTAAACTAACTAAACTAATTATCATAGACGAGGCAATAATGATGTAATGTCACGCACTGCAATGTATTGACAGATTCTTAAAAGAAGTGATGGATAATAAGTTGCCATTTGGTGGAAAGGTGATGCTGTTAGGAGGCGATTTTAGGAAAACATTACCTGTTGTGCCACACGGAAATAGAACAGAGATCATTGAAACATGTATCAAGTCCAGTAAACTGTGGCAAATATTTACACATCTCAAATTAGAATTAAATATGAGATCTGAAGGCCAAAATGAATTCAATGGCTGGCTCATTAAAATCGGAGATGGAAAACATCCAGAAATACAGCATTTACCAAATGATACCATTGAAATTCCATCAGAAATGGTTTGCAATGAATCACTCATGTCAGCCATATTTCTAAACACTCTTAATAATGAGGATTACATCAAAAATTATCGATGCCTTGAATGTAAATAACGAAATTTTAAAATACATCAATGCACCACAAAATAATTATTACAGTGCAGATTTTGTTCTGTCTGATGATAAAGACAGTGAATCGAATTTTAGTATCGAATTTATTAATTCGTTAACACCATCTGGAATGCCCCCACATATTTTACAATTGAAAAAAGGCGCAATTGTTATGTTATTGCGAAATAAAAATCCAAAAAAAGGACTTTGTAATGGGACCCGATTAATTGTGCATGAGTTAAAAGATCATTTTATACATGCAGAAATTATAACTGGTACCCATAAAGGTGAACGAGTTTTTATACCAAGAATTGATTTAGCTCCAAGTGAGAGTGGTTTGCCCTTTGTCCTTCAACGTAGACAATTTCCAGTTATCATGGCATTTGCTATGACCATCAATAAATCCCAAGGACAAACTTTTAAGTCAGTTAGGATTTTTTTAAAGGAACCAGTTTTTGCACATGGACAACTCTATGTGGCTTTTTCAAGGTGCACTAATCCAAAAGAAATTAAAAAGCATGTTGAAGAAAACGAAACTCAAGGTCATTTATTGGACGATGGATGTGTTTACACCAGAAACATTGTCTACTATGAGGTGTTGGAAAGATAGAGGACAATGGTTTCATTTTAATGCCAACATTTTATGGGACTCAATATGATTGCACAAAAACAATATTTCACGTAAAACAACTAAAGAATGGACAAAAAAACATAGAGAACAGTGGTTTGACTTCCAGTACTAAATTAAAGTACTCTGGGACTCTTTAAATAGGGGACCACTATTTCACTTATGAAAATATATGTGATATTTGCAGAATGGACTAAATGGAAAAAAAATAAATTAAAAATTAAAAAACAACAGTAAAATATCCTTAAACAGATTGGAATGGGTTCAAAGCTTTATATTTACATGATTAGCCCCACAAAACAATTCACAGATTTTTTCATAATTTACAAGAGTTAAATGTTATTGTTTAAAGTTACAATTTCAGATGTTAAATATGTGTTTTTGGAATGTTTAAAAAAGTTTGGTAAATATATATGTGGTATAGTCAAATATGTATTGTTAGTATAACGTTGAAGTATTTAATAATAATTGGAAATGTATTATTTAAAGACAAAGTATTGATTCAGGGAGAAATCCGATCGCCAGTTAATGGGGTCAGGAAGGAATTAATTTTTTTCCCTCTTTGATACAATTGGACAAGTTTCAATAGGGGTTTTTTATTGTTTGCCTTCCTCTGGATTCAATGCTAATTTAGTTTAACAAGAGTTTAACAAATATGTTACAAATGATAAAAAGCATGTTATTGTTAAAACAATTTACTTACTCTAAGTTAATATAATACGCAGTTACTCAGTGATAAATATGTATTGAAAAGTGTTAGTATTGTTAACAAAATGTTGAACGAATGTTTCATATACAAGTTGCATGTTACAAAGTTTAATGTTTGGGAAATATAAGTTGAAAATTAAAAAAAATAAAAAGTTAAAAAAATAATCTGTTTTTATTTTTAGAAAAAAAAAAGGGACAAATGTAGGTGACTCATTTTGTGTTGCAAAACATTTAAATTTTATTGACCGTCATTTTTTGACGGGCAAGTCGCTAGTATATATATATATATATATATATATATATATATATATATATAAATAATGTATTTTTTGGGAAAGTACCCATCAATTCTTATCTGTAGAAACCAGCAATTTGGTCTAAACCAAGGGGTGTCACACCTTTATACATGGAAGATATTCCCTAGCCAGAAGGGCCAGTGATAAGGTATCGTGAAGTGAGGGCTGCGGGCGAGGGCCTCAGTTGCTGGCATGGAGTGCCAAAGGCGCTCCTTGCCAGCAACTGCGACCCTTGCTAAATTTACGTTACAACGCAAACAACATGACCCATTAACTGCGACCCTCGCAAACTTTAGCGCGCAACGCAAAAAAACATACGAGACACGTTACCACACATTACGACCTCGCAAAAATCAGCCGCAACTCGCGAACATCACAAACTTACAAACACATAAAAAAACACACAGCACATACATAAAAAGCTTACCTACAGCAAGAGGAAGCATACAGGACCTCAAAAAAACAGCTTACACCATCAGTTAACTAAAAGTAAAAGACAGTTTACACAATAAAGTTTAGACAATAAAAAAATTGCTACAGGCTACAGCACTCTAACCACGCAAAACACCACAACATACTCGCAAAACACCACAAACGACCTACGGATATTCCGCTTAGACGCATACCACACATTACCCGCCATTTTACGCTAATGCGGAAGTACCCAACTACGCTAACGGTTTCGTCTCGGGCACGCACACTATTACACTGCACACGTTCATCACGCTTACACAGCACCTCCACACCACTAATGCTGCAGCAACATCAAAACAGATTCCCAGCTCTTCAACAGAATGCTTTAAAATACGTAAAGTAGATTAATTTATTAATGTGTTATATATTTCATTATTACACACCAAACAGCATTAGCTACCTTACAATTTCATTGCAGTCATTTTTTGACGGGCAAGTCGCTAGTACTTTATAAACCTTATGTGGTGCTCATTGGGGTGTATACGTGACCACATGTGAAGACGTTACCTTGTATTGTACATATGTGAGCCAATCATCTCCCAGCATTATCTATATCTGTCTATAAAGCCTCATAAACCAACGTATTTGTAAATAAAATAATATTTTTCTGATATTTTAAGTTTATGAGAAATGTATTACTTGTAGGATATGACTGGGAAAAGTAACTCTCTTAATTTTAAAAGAATAATTTTATTAAATCTTGATCACAACAGCGATTAAAACAATAGTAAAAAAAAAATCCAGGATACAAATTAGAAATAAAAAAATGGCGAGATGTAAAGAATATCTACAACCCACTTTGGAGGGGCAAGAAAATGTCTTACCGTGTAATTGTGTGTGTATATTGAATCAAAAAGCTGCTATTATAATATTTATTAGTGTCCCATAGAATCAATTCTTGATACGATCCATCCGATATTAAGTTTTTAGATTACTGTATATACTCAAGTATAAGCCGACCGAGTATAAGCCGAGGCACCTATTTTACCACAAAATACTGGGTAAAATGAGTGACTCGAGTAGAAGCCGAGGGTGGGAAATGTGCTGCCCCCTGTGTCCACCCTCTCTCTCCCGTATGTCTTCTCCCCTCTCCTTTCCCTGTGTCTCTTCCCCCCTCCCTTATCACCCTCCTCAACCTCACTCCTGATGCTCAACCTCTCTCCTCATCCTCAACCCCCTCATCCTCAACCCCCATCCTCAACCCCCCCATTCTCAACCCCCCTCCTCATCCTCAACCTCCCTCCTCATCCTCAACCTCCCTCCTCATCCTCAACCTCCCTTCTCATCCTCAACCCCCTCCTCAACCTCCCTCCTCATCCTCAACCCCCTCCTCATCCTCCCTCCTCAACCCCCCATCAACCTCACTCCTCAACCCCCCATCCTCATCCTCCCCCCTCAACCCCCATCCTCATCCTCCCCCCTCAACCCCCCCATCCTTAACCCCCTCCTCACCCCCTCAACCTCAACCCCCCTCCTTAACATCAACCCCCTCCTCAACCCCCCATCCTCAACCCCATCCTCAACTCCCCTCCTCAACCCCCCATCCTCATCCTCAAGCCCGCCCATCCTCATCCCCCTCCTCACCCCCTCAACCTCAACCCCCCTCCTCAACCTCAATCTCCCTCCTCCTCATCAACCCACTCCTCACCCCCCATCCTCAACCCCCATCCTCAACTCCCCTCCTCAACCTCCCTCCTTCTCATCAACCCCCGACTCACCCCCCCCTCAACCTCAACCCCCCTCCTCCTCATCAACCCCCTCCTCTCACATGCGCACCGGGGTCAAGATGGAGCAGAGGCTGGAGAAGAAGCCGGTAAGTGAGGGGGAGGTATTTAGAGGGGAGACAGTGAAGAGGGGGTTAAGGAGGGGGGTTGATGAGGAGGAGGGGGGTTGAGGATGAGGAGGGGGGAAGGGAAAGAGACACAGGAGGGTAGAGAGACACGGGGGGGTTAGAGAGACATGGGGGATAGAGAGACACGGGGGGGGTTAGAGAGACACTAGGGGGAGTGACTCGAGTATAAGCCGAGGGGGGCCTTTTTAGCCTTAAAAAAAGGGCTGAAAAACTCGGCTTATACTCGAGTATATATGGTGATCATATATATGTGGAGCTGCGATGGTATAACTGGCCTGAAGTGACCCTTCTTATATGAAATATTTTCTAATTGGCCCAGATACCAATCTTGTCGGGGTTAAATCCCTTTCTTTCTTTCAAGGGACTTATTTCTATATCATATCAAATTTTTTTGGGTCCACAATAATTGCATTCAGTTAATATTTTGCTATAGAACCCGTTTTCTGAGTATACTATAGATTGTTTAAATAAATAACCCGTTTCTTAGGGGTTCTATGTTCTAATGCAGGGTAAGTCCATACTCACTGAGGTATATTAATGCAGGGTAAGTCCATGCTCACTACCGTATACTAATGCAGGGTAAATCCATGCTCACTGCGGTATACTAATGCAGGGTATGTCCATACTCACTGCAGTATACTAATGCAGGGTAAGTCCATGCTCACTGCTGTATACTAATGCAGGGTAAGTCCATGCTCACTGCCGTATACTAATGCAGGGTAAATCCATGCTCACTGCGGTATACTAATGCAGGGTAAGTCCGTGCTCACTGCAGTATACTAATGCAGGGTAAGTCCATGCTCACTGCGGTATACTAATGCAGGGTAAGTCCATGCTCACTGCGGTATACTAATGCAGGGTAAGTCCATGCTCACTGCGGTATACTAATGCAGGGTAAGTCCATGCTCACTGCCGTATACTAATGCAGGGTAAATCCATGCTCACTGCGGTATACTAATGCAGGGTATGTCCATACTCACTGCAGTATACTAATGCAGGGTAAGTCCATGCTCACTGCTGTATACTAATGCAGGGTAAATCCATGCTCACTGCGGTATACTAATGCAGGGTAAGTCCATACTCACTGCGGTATACTAATGCAGAGTAAGTCCGTGCTCACTGCGGTATACTAATGCAGGGTAAGTCCATGCTCACTACGGTATACTAATGCAGGGTATGTCCATACTCACTGCAGTATACTAATGCAGGGTAAGTCCATGCTCACTGCTGTATACTAATGCAGGGTAAATCCATGCTCACTGCGGTATACTAATGCAGGGTAAGTCCATACTCACTGCGGTATACTAATGCAGAGTAAGTCCGTGCTCACTGCGGTATACTAATGCAGGGTAAGTCCATGCTCACTACGGTATACTAATGCAGGGTAAGTCCATGCTCACTGCCGTATACTAATGCAGGGTATACTAATGCAGGGTAAGTCTGTGCTCACTGCGGTATACTATACTGGTTGAAAGATCTCATCAATGCTATGTTTTAATCCATATGGATCCCAAAATTACTATCTCAATATGCTATTCATTCGTTACAGCTTCCATAAATATTGGGTAAGGACAGGTAAGGGGTACATATACGCACACACACAGCACACTGGTATTCAGACGCCTCCGTGCTTCTACTGCGTGGGCGCACGTAGTGTCATCAATGCCTGATGCGTTTCGACATAATGACGTCTTTCTCAAAGGACTAGACTCGTGGGCCGCCGGATCAGCCTTTTTATAGCTTCCCGTTTCCACAGTAATGTGGTCACATGGCTATTCAGGGTGTGAACTACAACCTCAATTGTTTTTGTGATGCTGTATCCTAGCATATCACTGTATCTCTTAAAGAGTGTCATGTCAAGGCTAAACTTGTTTTGAAACGCTAGTTTAGTAGCTTTATATCAATTGCTTATCTCCATATCTCTCAAATAGGCGCCATGTCCACATGCAAAGCTTATTTGATTACTGCAAAAAATTACACATACACTATATGATGCGATGAAGTGCCACCAGGGGTCAGAAGAGAGCTGGTCAAGACTTCTCCCCTGGGATGTGAAAGAGTTAAGCCTTCTAAAACAGACTAATTAAGCCCAGCTACATTCTGCCTTAAAAGGACTACTGAGCACTCAGCAGGGGGTGGCTGATTAGGCTCTGGCCTAAGTGCTGTGAGGAGTCTGTGTGGAGCCGCAATCTATGGGAGAAGCTGTGAGGTGAGACACTTATAATACTGATTGAGAGACACTGGCAAGCAGCTCAAGAAGTGGCACTGAGTGCTTCAGCATGACCTGAGAGAAGAATGAGGCAGCGCTCCTGATCAGGACTTGGCTGGACTTACAGTGTGGGTGCCGGAGCAGCATTGGAAGCTGCCATTAGAGGATCAGTCTGCGTGACTGCGACAAAGTTACAAGAGAGACTGTGTGCTGCAAGAGGAGAGGACCTGCATAGGATCCATTGCAGCTGAGAAAGACTGGACTTAAAAGTACCACCCCTCTGTGTGAAAGGGTACTTTTTTACCTGCATACCAAGAAGCATCATCAGGGCTAGTCAGGGTGTTCCTGAAAATTAGCAAGCCCGTTTATGTAGATGTTTATTTTATGCTGACGTTAAGCTATTGTTTGTTTTGGAAAGCCTTGATTAAAGAAAAGATAAAAGTGTATTGGTTTATGGGAAAATCACAGGAGCAACAAGTAGCCAAAGGCCGGCCCTGTCACAATGTGTAGATAGATTCCCCATCCTATATAAAAAATAAACCCATAGAATCTTGCGAAATATCAACGAATTCCTGATCATACCCAATAATGTTGTGATATGAATTGAATTATGTGCTATTTATGAAACTGTGACTGAATGGTCTAATAAAAAGTGAACTAAGGAAAATACTATTCCATATAATCATCACTTGTGAACAAAAATAATTAATAAATGATGACATTAATAATCTAATAAAGTGAATCTATAAACTGCTCCAAAGTGATACTGAAACAAACATAGTTTACACATAAAGTGACTACTATGACTTAAGTATAATACGGTATGTGGGGATATAATAGTCCACCTACATATCCTCTTATAAATTAATATGTGATCTAAAAGTGTGCTTAAAAAAGGCCTGTGATCATAGAGAATAATATTAAATATTGGGTATAGATAATGATCTAAGAGAAAAATATATAATAACCTCAGGATAATGGACACAGATTGCCAATGACCTAAGGGGTAATACTTTACATTAATGACCTAAGGGGTAATACTTTACATTGGATGTACCATGATAGTATGGAAATAAGTATAAGGGCTACTAGGCTTAGTAAAAAGATAGTACCAATAACCAATTATATTATTTTAGGGGCTAATCATGAATAACAGTCAATGTCCAAGTGTTCAATAATTGGGTTTAGAAAAAGGTTGGGACCAGATTTAACAACTCATATAAAAAAAGGGGTATAGGTGAAACCCTCATTTAACCCCTTGGGAGATAAGGCTCCAAGTTTGTATATCCATCAAGCATCATGTTGTAGAAGCTTTATCTCTATGTCTCCAAGCATTTGACCCAAATTAACTTTTTCCAATACTGTGAATGATAAAACTTCCCTTACCCCCCTATGGAAATGTCCTACATGATGGGCAATTGGGGTGTCCAAAGCATTTTTGATGGAATATATATGTTCCCCTATTAGTCTACGCAGTTGGCGCCTAGTTTTACCCACATAGATTTTATTACAAATGCAGGTAGCCACATAAATGACATTTATTGAGCAACAATTGGTAAATTCTTTTAATACAAATTTCTCCCCACTTTTTGGATGGTAATATATTTTTGTGGGTTTGATATATTTGCAGAACTTGCATTTCCCACATCTAAAACAGCCTGCGGGTGGTTTTAACCAAGTGCTACTAGGTCTTTGTTCCTTAAAGTGGCTATGCACTAGCATGTCCTTTAGGTTTCTTCCCCTTCTATATGTGAAGGATGCCTTAGATGGTAAAATCCCCCCTAGATCTTCATCACTTTTTTAATATTCCCCAATGTTTTGACATAATATCTGTTAGCACCTTGGAGTCATACCCAAAGGTCATAATACAATTAACTTCAAATGTATTTGCTTCATTCAGACTAATTGATTGTTTAATAGCTCAGTCCTACTACAGCATACTTAAATGTATTACTTGGGAGAAAAATATCTATCTAAATTGAAATAATTTCCTGGGTGATTATACTCAGTTTTGTGCTTTAAATTCCTCAGCGCAGGAAGAAACAATGGAGATTATCTTTTTATCTGTCCTTATATTGTTTCCTAGACATCCCAAAACAATGAACCCATTTGACATCAATATTCACCCCAAAGACTCCACAGGTACTCTTTATCACAAAGCTACTTCCCAGACCCCCAACATGACCCTCCAAGACATGAAATATCAGCGGAAAACCTAAAAATCCCCTGTATGTAGTATGTCACAGTTTAAGTCATTCCTTTCCTTATATACCTCCATGAAGAAAGTAATCTTACTTTGCATTGGTAACTCTGACGATCTTCATATCCAAGCCACAAGTCCTTTTTGCAGCCATATGGCACCTTCTGATCTGGGCTCCATTTTACTATGGCATCTTTGATCCAGATGCAAATCTAATGAAGGAAACAGGAGCACAAGTTACAGAGTTAGCACAGGAAAGTAGGGGCTTAATATAAGAGGGCGAGGAGAGTTGTATATACACATAGCAGAGATAGGGAAACTATAACTGATAATAAACACTCTTTATACAGATGTTAATACCTATACCCTGTAATTAGCATGCTGCACTTTTTCATGCTGCACTGTTTCATGCTGCACTGTGTGATGCTGCACTGTGTGATGCTGCACTGTGTGATGCTGCACTGTGTGATGCTGCACTGTTTGATGCTGCACTGTGTGATGCTATGGAGTATCTATCATATATAATAGTTGTCAAACTGTGAGACGTTGTCACGCTTTGCAAGCTCGTAAAGAGAGCTCGCCAGAACTGCTTCTCTCGCAAAGCAAAGGAACACAGTTTCACGAGGGGACACATTTGCGGAGGTGGAGGCTCTAAGGCGTCTCACTTTGTAACAAAACCATCCCGCAAAAACCTTTAACTCGCAGTACTTATTCCTACGGCACCGCACCTATGTCACAAAACACACCACAAAACTGTTAACTCACAGCATTTAGTCCTCTCCCTCACCTGTGTCTCTCTTCCCTCCTCCTCTCCTTCCCCTGTGTCTCTCTTTCCCTCCTCCTCTCCTTACCCTCTGTCTCTCTTCCCCTCCTCCTCTCCTTACCCTGTGTCTCTCTTCCCCTCCTCCTCTCCTTACCCTGTGTCTATCTTCCCCTCCTCCACTCCCTGCCATGTGTCTCTCTTTCCCCTCCTCTCCTTGCCATGTGTCTCTCTTCCCCTCCTCCTCTCCCTCACCTGTGTCTCTCTTTCCCCTCCTCTCCTTGCCATGTGTCTCTCTTCCCCTCCTCCTCTCCCTCACCTGTGTCTCTCTTCCCCTCCTCCTCTCCCTTACCTGTGTCTCTCTTCCCCTCCGCCTCTCCCTCACCTGTGTCTCTCTTCCCCTCCTCCTCTCCCTCACCTGTGTCTTTCTTCCCCTCCTCCTCTCCCTCACCTGTGTCTCTCTTCCCCTCCTCCTCTCCCTCACCTTTGTCTCTCTTCCCCTCCTCCTCTCCCTCATTGCCTGCGAGCCAACATTACAATAATACCCAAAAAAACAATACTTGAGGACGCAAACCAATGCACTAACCCACAGATCCGCGCAAACAAAAAAACACTAAAAACACACTAATAAATGCAATAATAAAAAAAAACACTCGCCCACAGCACTGGGGGACAGCCAGGACATCTGGAAGTAATGGTTACTCGCAAATTTCACCCCAAATTCCCCAGTTTCGCCACTCGAAAATCGGCTAAGCGAAAAAAGAAATGGCAGCCAAAAAAAATGAAAATCAAGCTCCACAACCCCGGACCGCACAACACACTGCCAGCCACATACAACTTAGCCAAGAGATCTGGGATAAGCTCGGAACACCACATTAACCCCTTGCAACAGGGGTCCGATCGGACCCCCGATGTGTGCCCACATTAAGCCCATGATGAGGGTCCCCATGGGGGACCACCGGCATTTTCTTGACATTAACCCTTGCAGTGGGGGTCACGATCATGTCACGATACTTTAAGTACCCTCACCGGCCCCTAAGATCAACCCCCCAATGCTGGGGTCCCCACATTAACCCCACATTAACCCTCACAGTTGTGGTCAATACAGACCCCCCCCATAAGCCCTTAATTAACCCTGTCACTCATGAGGATTAATGCAGACCCCCATAAGCCCTTAATTAGCTCTGTCAGTCATGGGGGTCAACACAGACCCCCATAAACCCTTAATTAACCCTGTCACTCATGGAGGTCAATACAGCCCCCATAAGCCCTTAATTAACACTGTCACTTATGGGTGTCAATATAGACCACCATAAGTACTTCATTAACCCTGAAACTCATGGAGGTCAATACAGACCCCCATAGACCCTTAATTAACCCTGACACTCATGGGGGTCAATACAGACCCCCATAATCCCTTCATTAACCCTGTCACTCACAGGGGTCAATACAGACCCCCATAAGGCCTTCATTAACCCTGTCACTCATGGGGGTCAATACAGACCACCATAAACCCTTAATTAACCCTGTCACTCACTGGGCTAAATACATTCCCCATAAGTCCTTAATTAACACTGTCACTCATTAGGGTCAATACAGACCCCCATAAGCCCTTCATTATCCCTGTTACTCATGGGCTAAATACACCCCCCATAAGCCCTTAATTAACCCTGTCACTCATGAGGGTCAATACAGACCCCCATAAGCACTTAATTAGCCCCATAACATGGGGGTCAATACAGACCCCCATAAACCACTAATTAACCCTGTCACTTATTGCGGTCAATATAGACCCCCATAAGCCCTTCATTAACCCTGTCAGTCTTGGGGGTCAATACATCCCCCATAAGCCCTTAACACTGTCACTCATTGGGGTCAATACAGACCCCCATAAGACCTTCATTAACCTTGTCACTCATGGGGGTCAATACAGACCCCCATAATCCCTTAATTAGCCCTGACACTCATGGGGGTCAATACAGACCCCCATCAGCCCTTAATTAATCCTGTCACTCATGGGCGTCAATACAGACCCCCATAATCCCTTAATTAGCCCTGACACTCTTGTTGGTCAATACAGACCCCCATCAGTCCTTAATTAATCCTGTCACTCATGGGCGTTAATACAGAGCCCCATAATCCAATAATTAACACTGTAACTCATAGGGGGCAATACAGACCCCTATAAACCCTTAATTAACCCTGTCACTCATGGGGGTCAATAGAAACCCCTATAATCCCTTAATTAACCCTGTCACTCCTGGGGGTTAATAGAAACCCCTATAATCCCTTAATTAACCCTGTCACTCATGGTGGTCAATAAACCCTCATAAGCCCTTAATTAACCCTGTCACTCATGGTGGTCAATAAACCCTTATAAGCCCTTAATTAAACCTGTCACTCAATGAAGACCCCCATAATGCCTTAATTAACCCTGACACTCATGGGGGTCAATACAGACCCCATAATCCATTATTTAACACTGTCACTAACATGCTAATGAGCCTCCTAGAGCCTTTCCCGGAAAAAAATTTGCAATGGCGCCTTCTGATTGGCTGAAAATAATGTTAATTAAATTCCAGCCAACCAAAAGGCGGAAAAATGTAAGCCACTCCCTTATCCCATTCTGATTGGCTAATGCACCAGCCAATCTTTTTTAAACCAATCAGAAGGCTTTATCACCTTCAGACAATCCCAATGGGATACACTCCCATGGGGTGATTGGCTGGAGGCATTTGCACATTCTGTGGGGTATGTGTGTATTTTACATAGGATTTAATGTATTTTAGATAGGGGGGATTGTATTTGATTAGTTTTCTATTGTATTGTAATGTATATATTTTGTATGTATTTCCTTTTCAGGTGTGTAATTATTATTTTTAATTTTTTGTAGTGGGGGGGTTGTAATGTAGGTTTTTTTCTGTAATGTTGATTTTTTATTTTCTGTGACTTAGGTTTTATTATTTTCTGTAATTAGTGGGGTGGGGGTTTATCTATCCATCTATCTATCACATATAATAGTTTTCAAACTGCAATTTGTCGTCACAAATTCGAGCCTCGCAAAGCAGCCACTCAGCACTTAAGCAGCCACTCAACACTTAAGCAGCCACGCAGCACTTAAGCAGCCATGCAGCACTTAGGCTGCAGTGAGCGCCAAAGATGCTCATTGCAGCCGTCGGCGCAGTCAAACAAGTGAGCCTCTCAAAGCGAGGCGAAGCAGTTACGCAGTGGGTAACTCTAAAGACCCACCAAAAAAAAAAATGCACACAAAATTACTACACACTCACACACAGGACGGGGAGACACAGGAAGCCTGGGAGTGAGGTTGGTAGTGCATTAGGACAGATATTTGGCATTTTCCAAAACAAGAACAATGGGCTAAGCGGGAAAAAAATGTCGGACCAAAAAAGCAACAACAGGATGAAAACGAGGCTTACCAATGCCAAGCACACAGGACTTAGAAAATACACAACGGAGAACCCAGTAAAACTTACATGAACAATGCCAGGCACGCGGGACTGAAAATAAAACAAACGGCGAGTAGAAGCAGCCGCAGAGCGCGTAACTCTAAAAACTCACCAATAAAAAAAATAATGTACACAAAATTACAACACACTCACACACAGCAGGAGGGTGAGACACCCGAAGCCTGGGAGTGAGGTTGAAAGCGAATGGCACCGATAATTGGCGTTTTTCACTCCACGAAAATTGTCCAAGTCAGAAAAAGAATGGCAGACGAAAAACGCAAAAAATCTGAAACAGGATGAAAACGAGGCTCACCAATGCCTAGCACGCAGGACTTTGAAAAAAAGAAAATACACGACGGAGAACCCAGTGGCACTCGGGACTTTGAAAATAAAAACACAGAGGGGAACCACACAGGGAAGGGACAGGGGGAGATGCTGGAAAGAGACACTTGGCATTCCTAAGCACAAAACTGGCAGGTTTATGAACCCTGTAATGAGCGGCCCGTACAGTAGGCGGCACCGTATGCGCCCATTGTGGGGTTCGCGATGAGTGCCGTAGGTGATCATTTCAAAGCAGGAAATTTGAAGTACACCAAAGGCGCTCACAGCGGGGCTTGGATGAGTGCTGAAGGTGCTCAACGGAGCAAATGCCTCATATTGGCTGTAATTTGCAAGGGACGCAACTGCGAGCCTCGCAAAGGCACGCAGGACTTAGATGCTCATTGCAGGGCTTGAGAAGAGCGACAAAAGCGCCCATCGCCAGCGGCATAGGACTTAGACCGCAATGAGCTGTGAAGGCGAAAAACTTACCACTTTGTCGCTGATCCCGAGGAACGCAGTTTGCTAAGTTAACGGCCGAGATTGTATCTAGCGCGTAACTCTAAAAACCTGAAAAATAAACAAAATAATTAAAACAAAATAATAACACAGACAGTATAGGAGGAGAGCCTGGGAGTGAGGTTGCAAGTGAAAATTGGCTTAGCGAGGAATAAGATGGCAGACGAAAAACGTATACATTTAGAAACAGAATGAAAACGAGGCTGAGCAACGCCAGGCACAAAGGACTTCGAAAATATATGCCACCGAAGACAGTAACACACCAACAATGCCAGGCACGCGGGACTTTGAAAATAAAACCAACGGCAGTCATCGAGCGCCACACTAACATTCAGCACACGCAGAGGAGCAGGACACAGGAAAGGGACAGGGGGGAGATGGTGGAAAGACACACATGGCACTCCCAAGCACCAAACTTGCAGATTAATGAACCCTGCAATGAGCGGCCCGTACAGTAGTTGGGAGGAAAGGCTTGTAATGAGGAAAGTTGAAGTACACAGGGGGAGAGACTTGCGATGAGCGCCGAAGGTACTCAGAAAAGCAAAAGCCTCACATTGTGTGGCAAACAGCATTGCCAGCCTTACATTGTTATTCCCATCATTTTTAAGTCCAAACTTTTCTTTATCTGACTACTTTAAAATGTAGGGTTTTGGCAAGCGAACTAATGATATTTATGTTTTAACATTTATATTGTTGTGTTTTATATGACACTAGCGACTTGCCCATCAAAAAATTATGGCAAATACATGTGTATGTTTTGAATACTGTTTTGCACTTAATATGAGTATTTGACACTTTTAACCTTTTTATTATTTACAACAATTATATTAAATGTGTTTATTTTTTTAACATGCAGCTTGTAGGTGTCCAACTGGTAAACCATTGCCAACCATTTTATTCATAAAATTCAAAACATCCACGATGAACTCTCATCTCATCGTGGCTCTCACACTCCACCCTCTCAACCAACCAACAACATCCAGTCTTCTCCCTTCTCCAATCCAACAGCCACTTTGAACTGCTTTGATCCGGCTACAGAGGATGAAGTTTCCAAACTGCTATCATCCACTCGTCTCACTACCTGTCCTCAGGATCCTATTCCATCTCAGCTCATCTCTCCCCTCTCTACCACACTAATCCCAGCTCTCACACATATTTTCAACCTCTCCCTTACTACTGGCATGTTTCCATAGTTATACCCACCCTCAAAAAACCCTCATCTGACGTCGCATCTAACTACCGCCCTATCTCTCTGCTTCCCCTGGCTTTCAAACTGCTGGAACAGCTTATCTATAACCGCCTTACCAGCTTTATTTCCTCTAACTCCCTTCATGACACCATCCAATCTTGCTTTCCGCGCCAACACTCCACTGAGACGCTCTGAGACAGCTCTTACTAAAGTCACCAATGACCTGCTTTCTGCCAAGTCAAAAGGTCACTTTTCAATTCTTCTTCTAGATCTCTCTGCTGTCTTTGACACTGTCGACCATCCACTTCTACTCCATATCCTCTTCTTCCTCAGTATTCGAGACACTGCTCTCTCGTGGTTCTCATCATACATACAAAATCGATCATTCAGTATCTCCTTCTCTGACACCTCTTCTTCTCCTCAACCCCTGTCTGTTGGTGTACCCCAAGGATCAGTCCTAGGCCCCCTCCTCTTCTCCATCTACACTTCCTCACTTGGTACCCTCATAAACTCTTTTGGACTTCACTATCATCTCTATGCGGATGACCCGAAATCTACCTCTTCGCACCAGATCTATCCCCCTCTCTTCTAACACACATCTCCAAATGCCTCTCTAGTATATCCTCTTGGATGTCCACCCACCATCTCAAACTCAACATGTCTAAAACTGTATTGTATAAATATTGTATTATATTGTGTATGTATGTCCTTTTCAGGTGTGTATTTTTTTTCTGTAATGTGGGGGGGTTGTAATGTATTTTTTAATTTCTGTAATGCTCCTTCTTTTATTTTTTGTGACTTAGGTTTTTTTTATTTTCTGTAATGTAGATTTTTTTTATTTTTTGTGCCTTAGTTTTTTTATTTTCTGTAATTACAGTGGTAGGGGGGGTTATTAGGGGGTAGGTAGATACTGTAGTGTAGGTGTCAAGATTAAATAGATAGATAGATTAGTGTAGAGGGGGTTAGTTTAGCTTTAATGCTTTATTGGGGGGTATACTGCAGTGTAGTGTTTGTACTTAGTGTCATGAGGGTCCTTGAGGACCGTCATGGCACTTATGTGGTTAATGTTAGGGTTGTAACTGCCCCATAAGGGTCATAATATACTCTTATGGGACTCGAGGGGGTTAAATAGTGGCTTGTGAGGGTCTGTATTGACCCTTATGAGTTATAGGGTTAATTAATGTATTATCGGGGTCTGTATTGACCCCCATGAGTTATAGGGTTAATTAAGGCTTATGGTCGACTGTATTGACCTCCATGAGTTATAGGGATAATTAAGGCTTATGGGGGTCTGTATTGACCCCCATGAGTGAAAAGGTTAATAAAGGGCTTATGGGGGTTTGTTTTGACCCCCATGAGTTATAGGGTTAATCAAGGCTTATGGGGGTCTGTATTGACCCCCATGAGTGACAAGGTTAATTGAGGGCTTATGGGGGTCTGTATTAATCCCCATGGGTTATGAGGTTAATTTTAGTTGCCTGGTGTTAATATTTTTTAGCGCAAGGCCTTTCAGGAACTTTACAGTCCTTTTAAGGACCCGCAAGGTGGGAAATATTTTTTTTTTAAATGCAGCGGGGTCACGATCAGTGCCGATCGGGGACCCCCGCTGCAAGGGGTTAATATAGAGGGCTGTGGTGGTCCCTATGGACCCCTGCAGCAAGGGGTTAACGTGGGGACACTTTGGGGGTCCCCATGGGGAACCCCAGCATAGAGGGGGGTTAATTTAATATGCCGCGGCCGGGATTGCTAATAGTGTGCCGCACTCCTTTAAGGAGCCGCAGCGGGGAATTTAAAATTGTTAAATGCAGCGGGAGCCTGATCTATGCCGATCGGGAAACCCTGCTGCAAAAAGTTAATGTGGGGGGCTGCGGGGGTCCCTATGGACCCCTGCAGCAAGTGGTTAATGTGGGGACTCTTTGGGGGTCCCGACGGTGACCCCCCGTATATAGGGGGGTACCTTTTAGGTGCCGGGGGGTAGTTAGAGTACCCCCCACGGCAAGGCTTATGTGTGGGTCTGCCGTGGAGGCCCCATTTCGTCCTCCGCAGCAATTGATGAGGTGTGGGAGCCTGCAAGATCTTTTCGCAGGTTTTAACTCCTCATGACGATTTTCTCCGTGTTGATACGGACGTCCCTGCTGCGTATCTCACTCTTTGTTCACAGCAGGGCTAATTTAATAGAGTTGTAACTTTTATAAATTTGCAGCAGGTAGGATTTAAGTAGAAGTCTCTTATTTAAAAGGCTGGAATTTAATAAGACTGTTAATGTAGTAACATTTAAACTTGAATTGTTATAAAATGCAACCAGTGTTTTGTGGGGCTAATCGTGCTAAAAGGCCACGTCCAAGAAATTTCAATATTTTACTTTGTCTTTGTTGATATTTTTTTTTTTACCTTGTGTTGTAATTATTGTAATTCTTGAAAATGTCACATAGAGGATGTCACATCCTATGTGAAATAGTGGTCCTCTAAAAAGAGACCCCCAGACATAAAAGTTCCTCCACGGGATATAACCACTGTTCTCTATGGGATTTGCCATTTGATAGTTTCGTAGTGAAATAGTGGTCCTCTTAAAAGAGTCTGAGTGAGATAAAAGTTTGTCCTCAAAATAAAACCACTGTTCTCCATTTTTATTTATTTTTTCTTGTTAATGTGTCCTTGAAGTGAAAGCATTTTTTTTTTTTCACATCTTGTATTGTTATCCTTTTTTGAATTTAAGTTATAGTACTTTATAGTAGACAATGTTTTTTGTAAAAATGCGGCCATCATCTAATAAATCACCCTGACTTTGGTTGTTTTCAATGTAAACTTTAATAGCCTCTGGATTCTTGCATCTTGAGAATGCAACATACAGCTGGCCATGTGCAAATACTGGTTCTTCTAAAAAGATATCAAATGTGTGTTCCCAGTAACTCTGGATCCTATGAGTCTATGTCCAGTGTACTAAAAAAACACCTAAGACTCTATTTTGAAATATGTAGCAACTAGTTACTAGAAAAAAACAAAATAAACTTTATTAGAGAAAAAATGTGAATAAGATATATATACAATGTGTGTAATAAAAGATATACTGAAGTATATCAAACAGCAGGCTTATGAAAAGGGGGAAGGGGGGTACAGTCTAATGAATAAACCCCAAAGTAATAATATGAGTACTCACATATGGTAATTTAGTTATAAGGTCAGCACCTGTCTATTTGAGAGGACAGATGGCGGCCAACAGTTGCTCCAGTTACTAAAACAAGTGGATCTCTATGTTTCCCATGGGAGATAAGAGTGACAAAGCACTCACCATCCCATAAGCTGAAGTAAGTTCAAAAATTTGAGACAACATAGATAATATCCACTATCGAAAAATAGTATAATGATCCTGATAACACAGCACAATGCTGTAATCAAGAGAGACCCTCCCTTTCAGTTATGGGTTAGGTGGGTTTCACAATTAATTAACTGCACCAAAAATTACTACAGAACAGAAAACGAGACATTTATCTCATTACCTTGTAATGGTGCAGACATCAGCATTTGTACATACCAGTGGGGATAGACTGTCACCTATAGCCTGCTGCTAAGGTCCCAACGTACGTTTCCCCGTTATTATTATTACGGATTCATCAGGGGATATGTGATGCCTATGAAACGCGGGTTTTTAAAGGAATGCCGCGATTTGCGTGACGCGATGACGTCACCGCGTTCACGTTCACGTTGTGACGTCATCGTGTTCCCGCGATCGCGTATTCTTGGGAGATTTGTGGAAAAGTCCTGCGAAAATGCTGAAAACGCTATCTTTCTGAGTAATAGTGCCTCTACAGGCAGGTACCTGTATGTATTCGTGTTATTGCCTTGTTAATCTCAAATTGGGCTATTCATTTGAAAGGCTGTGTTTTAACCTTGTTGTTAAATACAAAAATAGAATTTAAAAATGCCCTAAGGAAAGAGATGAGAAATAAATAAATAAACTGAGGATAATTCTAATTTTATGCCCACACGAACCCCGAAAGGTAAGGCCCTCCAATGGAATGGTACTACTGACTGGATAAGTTAGATATAAGAGGATATGATAAACTTCAATAATGATAGTAGATGGACCGTTGAAAGTTTGGCATCGTACTCCCAAGACACGAAAAGTCTTTTAAAAAGGTTACACAATTTACGTCTAGATGATGAATCCTTACTTGTCTGTTTGGATGTCGAAGGCTTATATACCTCAATTCCGCATACAGTAGGTGTCCAAGCAACATTACCTTTCCACCAAATAGCAAATCATTATCCATGACTTCACGTGCAAATGGTCAATATATTGTAGGACATAGCATGACATAATTGTATCTTCATCTATTATAATTAACTAGCGACTTGCCAGTCAAAAATGACAGCAATAAAAATTGAAGCCTGGCAATGGTGTTTCTCACACATTGCGAGCCTCTTCCCCCTCTACTTTACATGCATCGCGATGAGCGCCTTTGGCGATCATCACGGGCCTCACAATGAGCGCCTTCGGTGCTCTTTGCGATCCTCTCTGCCCCTCTTCCTCTCCCACCCTCTGCTTGATGGGAGGGGCTCATTGTGAGACTTTGCTACCCTCTACTTTACTGGCCTTGCGATGAGCTCCTTCAGCTCTCATCACTGGCCCTGCAATGAGCTGCTTTGGTGCTTATTGTGAGCCTCTTTCGCCCGCTACTTCCTCTCCCTCCCCTGTGTCTCTTTCCCCCCTCCCTCCGCTGTGTCTCTTTCCCCCTCCCTCTGCTCTGTCTCTTTCCCTGTTCTCCCTTGATTGTTTCTCCTTCCCCCTGTCCCTCCCCTGTGTCTCTTGCACCCTCTCCCTCCCCTGTGTCTCTTCCCCCTCCTCTGTGTCACTTTCCCCACTCTCCCTCCCTTGTTTCTCCTTACCCCCTCTTCCTCCACTGTGTCTGTTCCCCCCCTCTCCCTCCTGTGTCTCCTAACCCCCATCTCCCTTCCCTGTGCCTCTTCCACCTCCTCCCTCCCCTGTGTCTCTCTTCCCACCTCCCCTGTGTCTCTCTCTACCCTGTGTTTCTTCCCCCTCCTCTGTGTCTCTTTCCCCACTCTCCCTCCCTTGTTTCCCCTTCCCCCTCTCCCTCTCCTGTGTCTCTTCCTCCCTCTCCCTCCCCTGTGTTTCTTCACCCCCAGTCTCCCTCCCCTGTGTCTCTCCCCCCTCTTCTCCCTCCCCTTTTTATCTTCCCCCTCCCTGTGCCTTTCTCCCCCCTCCTCTCCCTCCCCTTTTCTCTTCCCCCTCCCCTGTGCCTCTGTCTCCCCTCCTCTCCCTTCCCTGTGTCTATCTTCCCTTCCTCCTCTCCCTCCCTTGTGTCTCTCACCCCTCCCCTGTGTCTCTATTCCCCTCCTCCTCTCCCTCCCTCGTGTCTCTCTTCCCCCACTCCTCTCCCTCCCGTGTCTCTTCCCCACTCCTCCCGCACCCTAATGCTGCAGTTGCGCGCACACTTATGCACCCGTATGCGTGTGAGCGTTTATGCATCCATATTCATGTGCGCTCGTTCTCACACTTGTGTGCCCAGCTATCCGTGTGCGCATCCCGCCCACTTGTGTGCGTGTTTCCCACTTGTGCGCGTGCACCACCGGGACAGAGAGCAGGGAGGGCCGAAGGGCTGATGTGGGGCTGATGTGGTGCGATGAGCGCCTACGGCGCTCGTTGCAAGCATTAGTGGGGCAGAGGGAGCCATGGCAGGTGGAGTTGTTAAAGTGCGAGTTGCCATCAGTTGTGGCCCTGGCTTTGCAAGGGCCGCAAAGCCTGACGACAACTCGCAGTTTGACAATTATAATATGTGATTTACTTTTTTTAAATTTTTTGGGCTTGCAATGATGTCATTCGAATATCTGACACTGATGTTTCCAGAATGGGAACTGGAAGTTTAAATCCACTATGAACAGTTCTTCCACCTTCTAACAAAAGTGCAGCAAATCCAGTGGATGCAAATGGCAGTGCTATTTGACCTTGTGCTCAAACAAAACTCATCAATAAATTAAAGAGATACATTTTTCCTGATCTGCCAGGTCCATCTAGATAGAAATAACGCTCTTTGAGCATGTCATCATCTAGGGCATTTTTGATGGCATTAAATGCTTGCAATTGTAATGTATTTAAAGTTGCAAGTCTTTCTTCTATTCTGTGTTTTTGAAGCTGAGTGTCATAGTCTTCAAAGTTTATGTTGTCTATAAGTCCTGGATCTGGCAGATCAAAACTTGCACAACTTAATCCATGAGAAAGACATATTTGTTTTAAATTTGTCCAAAAAAGCTAATGCATTTTGGAAGATGCAAATAAATGCACATTTTTCCCTCATCTGCCGTGGCATTTGAAATAGTGCTGCTTCTTCTATACATCTTTCCCATTCTGTATCATCCGCCAGAAAGTTTCTGTGTCGCGCAGCTAAATGAAATGTTTCATAAACAATGTCATTAACAGCTCTCAAGGGTTCAAAACTTTGTGCACCAGGAATATTTAGAAGGAGTAAACATAAGCAGAAATGTTCAAGGTCTCTTGGACTTACAGAGTAAATTCTTGGTATTATTTGATTTCCACAGATTTTTCATTTTCGCCATAATGGTAGGGAAAGTCAATATATAACGATTCCCTTGCCTCCAAGTCATTACAATTTAATAGAAACCAAACAGTTAGTGTAGTTTGTCGATGCTCACTTTGTGCCCAAGCATTTCTTTAATTTCTAACATTGAAATAAACTAATTGTCTTTGGGGCAAATGTACAGTTAATCGATATACTTCATGTGAGCGATCATGCATTTCAAATTTGAGAAGATGCCACATTGCTTCTGGTGCACTTACATAGAGAGCATCTACATGAGATACAAGTTCATCATGTACTAAATCACTTTGTGACTTTCAGCATGTTGGTAATGACACATTGTACTGTGTAAGGATGGTGAATATCTATACAAGGTAATGACAGATTGCACTGTGTAATGATGGTGAGTATCTATACAAGGTAATGACACATTGCACTGTGTAATGATGGTTATTATCTAAACTACGTAATGACACATTGCACTGTGTAATGATGGTGAGTATCTAAACTACGTAATGACACATTATACTGTGTAATGATGGTGAGCATCTATACAAGGTGTGGTGAAGTGCCACCAGGGGTCAGAAGAGAGCTCTTCAAGACTTCTCCCCAGGAGTGAGAGAGTTAACAACCTGCTCAAAAGGCAGGGGTGTGGCTGCAATCAAGGGTGTCTGCTACCTCTAGCTGGAGGATTGTTGGGACGTTTGGAGCCTGTGAAGAGGCAAAGGAAGCTTGAGACAGCTCTGTGTGGCGAGATAGAGGTCCGTGAGACCTGGAAAGCCAGTGTGGCTGAAGTGCACAGACAGCACAGTTGAGAGACATTGAGAAAAGGGTCCAGCGTGATCGGAGAGGTGAAAGAGACACAGCTCCTCTGCAGATGGAGTGCAGATCCTGAAGGGAGTGGACTCTAAAACAGTCAAGTGTGCAGACCTGTATTTTGGACTGTGTTATGAATTACAGTAGAGCAGTGAGGGAACTGCAGTTACAAGTGTAGGTAGTGCTTCAAAGAGAAGCTAGGATTTACTTTCTGTTTTGATTATTATTTTCTGTTTGCTGACAAAAAAATGCAAGTTCTGTTAAACTATACAAAAGGCTCCATAGTACTCCATTGTGGTGCTAGAAAAAAAGGCACGGTCCTGAATGTGACAGTGAATCTGTCACAAAGGTTATGACACATTGTACTGTGTAATGATGGTGAGTATCTATGCTAGGTAATGACACATTGCACAGTGTACTGATGGTGAGTATCTAAACTACGTAATGACACATTGTACTGCGTAATGATGGTGAGTATCTATACTAGGTAATAACACATTGTACAGTGTAATGATGGTGCGTATCTATACAAGGTCATGTCACATTGTACTGTGTAATGATGGTGAGTATCTATACTAGGTAATAACACATTGTACTGTGTAATGATGGTGAGTACTTATACAAGGTAATGACACATTGTACAGTTTAATGATGGTGAGTATATATACTAGATAATGACACATTGTGCAGTGTAATGATGGTGAGTATCTATACAAGGTAATGACACATTGTACAGTGTAATGATGGTGAGTATCTATACAAGGTAATGACACATTGTACTGTGTAATGATGATGAGTATCTATTCAAGATAAAGACACATTGTGCAGTGTAATGATAGTGAGTATCTATACTAGGTAAAGACACATTGTACAGTGTAATGATGGTGAGTATCTATACAGTGTAATGATGGTGAGTATCTATACAAGATAATGACACATTGTAATGTGTAATGATGGTGAGTATCTATACTAGGTAATGACACATTGTACAGTGTAATGATGGTGAGTATCTATACAAGATAATGACACATTGTACTGTGTAATGATGGTGAGTATCTATACTAGGTAATGACACATTGTACTGTGTAATGATGGGGAGTATCTATACTAGGTAATGTCACATTGTACAGTGTAATGATGGTGAGTATCTATACTAGGTAATTTCACATTGTACTGTGTAATGATGGTGAGTATCACAAACTTATTATGAACATTTAGTATTACCTATTACCTCATAGTAGGGAATTTGCTGTTGAATTGTTGCAAGCGTTCGATGAGCAAAGTTCTCTTCACATTGATTGGTTTTTGAATAATTGAAGAGTTGGCCATAATCTGAAAATCCTACAAGCAGTTTTTCTGCAGGGACCCCTTTATTTTTTAAGTAATTCATGACAAATTTCTGCAATTGAGAGGAGAGAGGTCAATCCCAGGAAAGCAGAGAGCCGCACATACAGAAAACAGCAACTGTACCAGACATCTCACCTAAAGGAGCACAATGAAGACATTATATGCATGAAAATTTTAATTTTAATTTAGAGTTAAATTTTGCTGAAAAATAAGTGCTACAATTAGTTTTTAATTAGGAATAAATACATTTTGATGTCTCAACCAAACACTGTAGGTATCCATGACACATTGGGATCATGAGAGGGGCATTTATATTTTTGGAGAGCTATGGATATATATTTATATGTATTGTAACAGAGTCAAGCAAAGATAGCCCCTGGAGGTGGGTTTAATTAAAGTGGCTAGAAGATTTCTCTGGAGAAAGAAAGAGTTAACTCCGGGCAGTGATCAGAGGCTAATTGAAGCCTGCTGAAAGAGGTCCTGTTGGTGAGCTGCTGTTAGCCAAGCGGATTGCAGAGCAGAGCAAAGCCAAGGCGGATTGCAGAGCAGAGCAAAGCCAGGTCGGATTGCAGAGCAGAGCAAAGCCAGGTCGGATTGCAGAGCGGAGCCAAGGCGGATTGCAGAGCGGAGCCAAGGCGGATTGCAGAGCAGAGCAAAGCCAAGTCGGATTGCAGAGCAGAGCAAAGCCAAGTCGGATTGCAGAGCAGAGCCAAGACGGTTCACACAGCGTTTTTTAGGTGAAACTGTTTTTGCCTGGAATCTGGCCACAGAGAAAGCGGTTTCCAAATGTAAAGACTGTGTAAATTAACCCCAGGGAGAAGGCGGCAGTATAGCTAAGGATTTGCCAGCGCTGTTGCTAAAAGGCATATTTAGGGTCCCTGGAGGTTGGAGCATGGAGAGACGGGCGGGCCGAATGCTCCCCTTTCTATTGATGAATATATTTACTAGGGAACTGTGTGTTTTGTTATACATTTGGCTGATGTAAGGCATAATGTGGTATACTTTTTGGACTTTTAATAAAAATATTAAAAGAATACATGATCGTCTTGTTGTTAATCTAGAAGGTAGCAGGTCAAACTATCCACAGTATGTATAGATACAACCTGCTCTTCATTGGCTTGAAAATGCAAGGAAGACTAATCCTTAGGACAAGTTACTGAATACCAAGACAAGGTTTGAATCTCTGCTCCGTTTTCTACTGCTTATCTTAAAGAACTACAAAAGTCCCTTATATCTGCACCATTTTATAGAGGGTCAAAAAGCATGTGGAAAAGTGTTTTCATTTTGAAAATTTATACTAAATTCATGAAGATCAATTGAAGTCAGGCTATATCACTGTGTTTCCTCTGCCTAAATGACTAGTGAGCTCTGTACAGCGCAGAACAATGAAGCATTAATTAGAATCAGGTGTAGAAGGTTTGAATGAGGCAGTGACTACTTCATTATATTATAGCATTTAGCTGAGTTTGTGGCACACAACTTGTGTTTCTACAATTGGTGGAGATGTTACTAAAATAACTAGTTCCCATCATTTTTCTATATTTTTTTAATATAGTTCAAATAATTAAATTAGTATGTTTAGAAAATGATGTCAAAGTTAGTGTGTTGGTGTGTGTGGTCACTGTTTCATAAAATGTTTTAATTAGTTCTAAATCAATGCCTTCCGCTTGTTGTTTTATATTAGCTACTAATACATCATTTATGATATGACTGAAATAAAAAAAGTACATTTTCAAATTATAAAAAAAACAAGTGGAAGGCATTGGTTTTGTACATGTGACTTTCGAATGAAAAGACTCTTTGAAACAGATTGTGCCACCATAGTCTGCTTATATACTGAATATAAATCCATAAATTAATGTATATCACTTACACATTCCAGTCGTATTATGTATACAGAGCCGGCTTCAAGGGCTAAACTAAAATTACGACATCTAAGTCATTTCTTGATCAATTTTTAAAATGTAAACACATTTTCCACCCTCTGATCGTGCAGAGCATATGGGGACATCTGTGGTCCTTTATCTAGTATTGCTTCTGACTTGAAGAAGAGAGGAGATACTCTTCAACGCTCATCATTTGAATTAATGTGTTTGACAATAAAAATGTATTAATATACACTGCTTATTCATATATATGTTTATATACAGTATATACTGTACTTTTAAAGATTATATGCACCAAAGGAAAACTGATATGCTATATGGGAGCCAGTATAAAACAAACTTGTCTGACTAAAGAGAAAGTGATAGGGACACATATCATTAAGGAATAAAAAATACCTAAGAAATGCCTAGGCATATGTTGAGAATGTATTAAGCCATTTCTTTAGATAGAGTATACAAACCGGGTGAATCTATTGGATCTCATTTTTGGTGAATTCTGTAACCTGGAAATATGTATTAAGAGAATAATGTCTACAAGGTTTTTGGCATAAAAAAGATGATGAATTTGATGTGCCATATTACTGGTTTCTTTCCAGTGTGTTGCCTCAGCCTTGTCCTGTTCCTGGTATGATGTGTACTACGTGTTACATTAGGTAGGACGGTTCTCTTACAACATTATTGTAGGCCTCCTCTCCAGCGGCTTTGGCTCCTTGACATAGGGGACTGGGGTGTCCGACTGATGTAGTCTGCACGTTGAAATTATAAGTATAAACGCTCATAAAATCCAGAGACCTGAAGAGAAAGACATAATAACTCATAATATATTAAGCAAATATTAGTTTTACTGGCCAGTCATTGCAATGTTGCATTTACCAAAGCTATCAGGTCTCAGTGATGTATCTGAGAAAGTTACCAAGCTTGTTCGGATTTCATTTACTCTCAACATTAAAAATTAGAAATAATTTAAAACAAGAAAACTTAAATGGTTTATGGTTTCTATAATATTAGAAGAAAAGTCTTCATAATCTTAATATGTATAGCTTTAATGAACAAAATGACTAATTAAAGAACTATGAGCCTCATTCAATTGCAAGCCCACAGATTATGTTATACATGCTGTATTTCTGCGGGCTTGAACTCTGCTACAATTACAGATCAATTCAATTGAACAAGCCCGCAAGTTACAGGCCGAAAGCCGAAACCGTAAACCATGCAATCGTATGTAGCATTTCAGAGCCTGAACATGATCAATTAAGCAAGGTCGTAACTACCCATTTAGAAACAGCCAATAGAAAATGAGACCATCATCATTACGTCAATAAAACATGGAGGTTACATGTCAATCAATTAGTGTTTAGAGTTTCCATTTGTGATTGGACTCGCATACCTGAAAAATACAAAATAATACAAATGAATGCCAATACTGTTCTAGTCCATATGCGTGGCCTGATATGTATTAACTCATTGATTCCTGAGATCGATATAGCCCCAAAGTGAAACATAAAAATATTGTATTTTTTATTGCAGATTTGCAAACTTGAGACTGTTGTGCAATTAATTATAATGTCTCTCATCGCTTTTCCCATCATTGATTTTTTTTAATTTGCATTTACAGTTCTAGGGACATGTCTTTAACTCCTTTTCAGGTCCCATCTCGTACTCGTAGGATTCTCTTTTATGTTTACTGTTTACGGGTGTGAAACCATTTGCAGGCTTGGGGAATTGTAGCAATTGAATTGGAGCCCTCTCAGGCAGGATCTGCAGATGCCGCACCGAGGGCGGGACTTGGTGTGTCCTGCCTGCACTGGCACCAACTTGTGCAGTTGGGAGGTCAGAGAAGTGCGATTCTGGGTCTAGTGCCAGGGGAGTTGTAGGTGGGAATGGACCAGAAAACAGGGACTGCGAGGATACCAGGTCTTTAAATTGTCAGGATAGTCCATCGGGCTTTAGAGCAGGCAGCAGTGGTTCCTTTAGGGGTGACCGGGTCGCAGGTCAACATACGAATATATAGCCATTGCTTCCATATGGTTCTCGTTGCTTCCATATGTCACACGACAGGTCACACTCCATGAGTTGCAGGTCACAGCTACCAAAGGGACTCCAGCTCGGACAGGGAGTTGTGCAAAGGACCGTTGTCCACCCCACGTGAGCAGGTTTCAGGTGAGGTATTGACACCAGGTGTATGCACCAACGCCACACAGAGACATACCTTTCTGGCAAGCCAGCAACATTTTCTGGGAATGCACGTAGTTCAGATTCAGGGACAACCGTTAACCACCACTTTTGCCCCGTTGGTAGGAGTGTGCACGTAGCCAGTTCCAAAGATGACTGTGGGTTACATGTGTCAAGAGGCGATGCGGGTGACGGAAGTTCTGGTCACCCTGAATGGATGGCAGGAAGCAGGGGCCATGGAAGATTCCCAGGTAATTTGACAATTGACTACACAGTGCTCTGCATTGTTAATTTATCTGGCCGAGATTAGAGTTGCAGGTTCTCTTGCATTCGCATTGTCTGGTTTGAGATTGTGAAGTGAAAGAAATGGAGGAATGCCAGGGATACGGTGGGTATAGAAAAAGCCAGGCATAAAAGTAAATAAATAAATGTCTGGGTTTATCAGAGAACTGTGTTGGGTAGCATTCCGCCATCATGATTTAGAGGATAAGGAAGCGGATGAGTTGCCTAATGGGGTCCCACTTAACAGAGATTGAGTTAGAAATGTTGATGTTGCAGTTTAGGAGGGGGTACAACGGGCCCTAGCTTTATAGGGTGGCAGCGTCGCCGTAGAGCAGTGAGGAGTTGCCCGGCCCAGTGGTGGAAAAGGGGTGGCCCTACCCTATGGTGATGGAGAAGTTGGTCCCCTAAGCGCATGCTTAGGGTAGTAGGGTTTCCAGACATGGGCCAGGCTCCCAACCCTTCTCCAAGTTGTTATGTTATGTTTATGGTATTGATATGTTATCAATAAATGGGCTGTGGCCAGTGTTATGTCCAACACAAGTTTCAGTGTATTTATTTAGTGTAAGGTAATATGGGGAAGGAGGCACCTATAGAGAGTATCAAGTCATGCAGCCTTTGCAGACAGGACCTGCAGGTCCTTAAGGGAGGAGTCCTTGACAGGGCCTGGGATTAGGCTGTCGGTTGCTGATTGGCAGCACCGTGCCGGGAGGTGGGACTAGGCATGTTCTGACTGCGCTGATGACATTTTGTGTGCAGTTGCATGCCAACATCCACCCACCCTCCCTAAATCATAACGGGAAAAGTTAAGGTTAGTTCTCGAGGAAAGAGTATTAGGTTAAATGTTTTAGTGATCCTTTGGGTAGAAAAAAGAGGTGGTTGTATCATCATGGTTTATATTGTAATATGTTATAAAAAAAAAAAGAAGGTGTTATGTTACGTTTATGGTATTGATATGTTAACAATAAATGGACTATGGCCAGTTGCACCTCCAACACAAGTTTCAGTATATTTATTTAGGGTAAGGTAATTTGGGGTAGGAGGCACTTATAGATCATATCATGTCGATTTTAGCGATTGTAACTCTTGCGGACACGAAATATCAAAGCCTTAGATGGGGTGTAAGTTATGGTTGTAACAACCGCAGGGATTTTCAGCCTGCAACACGTATACCCTTTGCGGCTCGCAAAAAGAAGCCAATTGAATAGCAAATTAGTTTACGGGCTCCTTTACAGGCTCCAGTAAGTTACAATTGCTCAGTTGAATGAGGCCCAGTGTATATTGGGAAAAAATATTCATGTAAACTTTGTAGAAAATGAATATTAAAAGCTATGCAAGTCATGGGCATAACATTTTTATTTTGATAGATACTTCTTACCATGTATGTGTCTTCCACACTTAATGCTAACTTGAGGCCATGGCTCCCATAATGATTATCGGAAAGCTGACTTGCAAAACGAGAGTTTTAAAAAGCTAATTACTGGAGCTATTCTATGGCTCCTGGAAAAAGAATCATGAAAACTTAATTACTCACATGGGGAGTTTGCCCGGAGCTCTCTATCTCCAATGTGTTGTGATAGTCTGCTTGCAGGAGATTCCAAGTAGTCTTAATAGAAACTACCATTAACTTAAAAAACTGCACCAGCTCTAACATCCTCACTTATCCCTATCAATCTATATAAAACTCTGCCCATGGGAGGGTAGGGGTGAAATAGTAATACAATGAATGCAGTGGGTTTAGGACTTCTAAGCTTATGAACTACTATCCCTTTGAGTTTACTATCCCCTAGTCACAGTGCTAGGGGTGCCATCAGTTGGGCCATCTAAGGAAGGAATGCCCCAACCAATTCCAGAGTGCTGAAATTGTATCAGCCGATCTCTATTTTATTTGGGTAACTGGACCTCAGCCCAGGAGGAGGAAGGGAATCAGTTCCATGACTGCCTTGAGGAGTTGGAGATATACCCCATCCTTAACTCTGGAACACTGGGGATGTATTTACAGTGTTCCACCCGGACTTAGTAAGTGACCCAACCCTGATAAACTAACCAAATAACTGGACATAATGGTAGCCGAGGACAGCAATTTACCATCCCTGACCTCCACAGGTGCACATGGATTAGGAACCTGGAATGCCACCAGGGAGGTCAGCGTAATAGCTGTCTCACCAGTGGATGCCCTGTTGAGAAATCATCTGGGGTACATGGAGTGTTGGTACCTCAATATCCCTGGAAGATGCAGAGGATTGAAGACAGAACAACCCTAGATTAACCCAGGACAAGTCTGTTAGGGTGCAAGGGCTCCAATGAGCTAGTTTGGATGGGCTAAGATCTGAGATAATGCAGGAAGAGACCCCTCGGGTAAGTCCGAAAGCTACAGAGAATGAGAAGAGACCTACTAAGGAAGAGTATGTGCGGGACCAGGGGTTATTGTAATGGGTTACCCCCAGCCAGGTAGGTGGGGATCCTAAAGTAGTAAAGAGACAGATAGTTTTCATTTAGACATTTACAGCCTTATTAAATTGCAAATTTTAAAGGGCTCTATATAAGCACAGACCATAGTTTTTTTTACAGAAGTTTTCAGTTAGTGAAGACCTTGATTTTGGATAGAAGTTTACTAACTAAAAACTTCTGTAAAAAAAATTACGGTCTGTGCTTATATGGAGCCCTTTAGAATTTGCTGAATTGCAATTTAATAAGGCTGTTAGAACCTGCCTATTAGAGCCAGAACATGATGTCACTTTAGCAGGGCGTTTGTGAAGAAAATAAAAGGACCAACATCTCTTTACGCTGGTGTTCTACTGGACCTGGGTTAAAGGAGATGTCATTTGACATTGTGTCTCCTGAGATCCCCCCTGCTAGCTGCATGGAAAACTGGGGAAGGGTACATGGGTCCCTTAAAAATCCTTACCTGTCATAGATATTCCATTCCACTACGTTTATATTGACATAATAGGGCACCTAGTGAAACCCAATTTGGTGGTAGACTACTTTACGTGCTATCCTGAGGCAATTCCACTGGCTAGGATTACAGTTACTACTATAAAAGAGGCCTTAATGGTTTTATTCTTCCGGGTAGGTTCCCCAAAGATATTCTGTCCGACTAGTTTAAACAGCTCATGGCTGATCTAACTTAGCAGCTATGAAGGCCAAGTGGGTTCAGACACCTAAATTGCTGCTCTAGCATCCCCAAATCTATGGTCTCTGCAAATGCTTCAATAGTACCTAGAAACAAATGTTCCAGGCATCTGCGGAGCAGAAGGGAGCTTGGGAGAATCTTCACCCACATCTCATTTTTGCCTTTCACGAGGTCCTGCAGAAGTTGATAAAATTCTCTCTTTTCAAGCTCCTGTATGGGCAGCAGTTGCAAGGCCCATTGGATGAGATCGGAGAGGCTTGGTAGGGGAAGTATTGGCAGGACCTGATGCACCTGGTTCCATGTGTCTTTACTTTCTGGGAGGTTAGTCAATTACCATGCTCAGGTAGATCAGCCTAGACAGAAGTGGTACTATCACCAGGGAACTAAGAGCCTCATTCAATTGCTACTTTCATACATTTATTCACTTTTAAAATGACTCTTAATATTGCTACATATTCTGCAAATATTACTTATTTGCACTAATGAATTCTTAAATCAATAAAATGCATATAAACGATTATAAAAAAACACCCAAAGCCCAATTTATCTGTATAAATTTATGAAAGTAGCAATTGAATGAGGCTCTAAGAACATAGGACCACATTCAATTCCAAGCCCGTAACTCGCTCGCCATTGGCCGTATGTCAGAGATTGAGTTGCGGGCTCACGTTCCCCTTCGTTTCAGAGGCTATTCAATTGCTCAAGCTCGCAAGTTGTGGGCTTGAAGCCAAACTCGTAAACCATGCACTGGTTCAGAGCAGATGAGGTCGGGAACATGATCAATTAAGCAAGCCTGTAACCTCCCATTTTGAAACAGCCAATAGGGAATGAAAGTGTCCGAATTAAGGCAGTAAAACATGGAGGTTACCTGTCAATAAATTAGATTCGGGAGCCCGATATTCTTGCAAGACATAGAAATGAAGAATTATGAAAATGAATGCCAATACTCTTCTAGTCCATATGGGTGGCCTGATATGTATTAACTCATTGATACCCGAAATTATTTTAACCCCTAAATGACACATAACATTATCATTTATTTCCTGGAGATTTGCGGGCCTGAGACTGTTGTGCACGAAATTCTAATGTCCTCCATCGCTTTCCAGTTATTTACAATGCATACTGAACTTTTATTTGCATGCTATGAATTGGTGCTTTTGTGGGTCATCTCTAGTACTTGTAGGATCTTCTCCTCCATTTGCGGTTTACGAGTGTGGATACGTTTGCGAGATTGGGGAATTGGAACAATTGAATAGGGATTTGCAATTTTAGCCCTGCGAAAGTGACCAAAGGATTATGGATGGTGTAAGTTACAAGTTTGACGGCCGCCATTTTCGCAAGGCTGTAACTTGTAACCCGATCCGAGGCCGCAAAAAAATGCCCATTGAATAGCAAATTTGCCTGCGACCTCCACTTCCGAACTTAGATCTCAAAATCACAGCAATTGAATGTGTCCCATAGTATTTGAGGAAGGACAGGAGGTGCTAATGCTAATTACACCCTCCCAAACAAGTTACAAGCCACCTGGGAACGGCCCTACCAAGTTTCAAGGAAAATCAATCCCTTTACTTATTTGCTAGCACTAGACCCTGAACATAGGATCACTCCTTTCACTCATATTAACAGGTTGAACAGGTATCAGAAGTGGCCGCCTGGTCTGCCTGCCTACAGACAGTGACCCCAATGAGAAGCTCTTGTCCAATCTCCTGGAAACAGCTACCCATACCAGTCAGAAATAATATATTAACCAGATCCCTTATCTAATAAACTCCCCAAAAGCCAGACTTATTTGTACAATAAACTTAGTTATTTTCTACCATCTTAGCTTCTTTAAAAGTGCTCACTGCCAACCTGCCTCATCTAAAGCAAACCAAAATAGGGTCCGGGAAGCAGTTAAAGCTAGTATTGAGAATTGGATGATATGCTACGGTTAAAGGTAATCGAACCGTACAGCAGCCCCTTGGCCTCCCCGGTAGTCCTGGTACATGAGAAGGTCAGGACAACCCGCTTCTTCATGGATTATTGTAAGCTGATTAGGAAAAAATTGATGCTTACCCTATTTCCCTTATGGACTAGTTGCTTGACCCCTTGGGGACCACCACGTATCTGGCTACCATGGATTTCTCACACTTGTACTGGCATATCCCTCTTGCTGAGTCTGCTAAGGATAAGTCAGTGTTTATCACCCATTTTTGCATCTACCAGTGCATATGTCGTTTGGGTTGAGGATTGCCGCACCACCTTACAGAGACTGATAGATCAGTTACTGTAGGGGCACCAGGGCTTTACTGATGCATACTTACATGATATAGTAATTTTAAGCCCCTCTTGGGAGGATCAAATCCAACATTGTAGAGTAATTTTAGATGCAGTCGGGCTCAGAGGTACAGTGCTTATGACACAGGGTAGGTAGAGGACAGATTAGATCAGAGCCAGTGAAGGTAGAGGGGATAGCTGCCTTGCCCACCCTGAAACTAAAAAGCAAGCGATGGCTTTTCCAGGTACTAAAGGGTATTACTGTAAATGTGTTCTTTGTTACAGTACCATTGGCTGCTCCTCACGACCAGCGCCCCTTCATATTGCAGACCGATGCTTTCACCTACGGTCTGTGGGCTGCAAGAAGGACAAGCATGGTGGCGAGCACTCCTTTGCTTCCCCTATTCAGAAGCTTATGCCTCAGAAAATAGCTTGTCACATCACTCTCCTTATTGAGCTTGGAACGGCCAAGAAGTCCAAATTCTACCCACAGGTTGTATGCATTCTGTATCCCCACACACAGGACAGCTTAACCAGAAGCAAGTTGCAGATTCTCAGGCCAAGTTACTGGGTTAAAGTACACATTTAGGGGATTATGCTGTTGGGTCTATCCGCCCCATAGCCGACCTCCCCTTTATTGAATCAGAAGGTAATCACTAGGAGAGTTAAGATGTCTCCTGTGTGTATCCAGTTTTCCGTGCCTTTCACAACCCAGCGGAAGGGGGTGTCTGGGGGTCTGTTTTACCACTAAAAACTCCTGCCTTGAGCTACAGGAATTGTCCCTCAGGTTTGTGAGGGCGGAGCGCTTATCGGTGTCCAGCTGCCATATCAGGATTATCAGTAGGAGCATCAGGAACACAGGATCAGCACAACCATAAAAATCTACTTTTCAATGGGCTTAAAAAGCCCATTGAAAGGGGGCCATAGGGGTCCTTGAGGTTTCCTATGCTATATATGTTAACTTTAGGTGGGTCAAAGCTTCGTATGCCATTGGAGTCAATTGAGAACCCCCACGGTATAGGTTTAATGTCAGCTAACATGGGACTTCCATGTATATACTTTAGATTAGCTAGGGGGTCCATAGGGTAAGAGATAAATGTTAGGTAACTTGGGGATCCATAATGATCTCTATGGCTCATAGGCGATGAAACATACTAAAGTGGAATCACAGGGATTCCCTGGCTAATAGCAGCTAGTCATATTAACCCCTTCAATGTTTTGTTTTTGAGCAAACGATCCTCAAACACAACACAATGTTGTGGTTAGCTTTTTATTAGCAACACTTGTGAAGTATTCAGGCTTCTCTGAAGCATTATTCTGCACTCATGGGGGTTGAAAGTACCTGCAGGTTTTTTTTTACATTATGGACACTTCTGAGTAGTTTTCAGTGAGATCAGATCTCATTATAGGGGCATGTGATTGCGATTTTTAAAATAGTTATGGGACAGGATACGTGGGGCTTAGGATTTTAGGGACATTTCAATCAATCAGATGGCATTTCTTAGTGGTTAGATATATACGTGTGTTGTGATTGTTTGGAGAGGATTTTTAAGGGAACTTCAGTCGATTCAATTCCTAGAGCAGACAAAAAATGGAGGCCTTGGTGTCTAAGTAGGAGTGTTCTTCATATTTCTATTATCTATTAAAGAGTAGAAGAAGGTAGGGGAATTTGTTAATTAATTTGTGTATCCAAGTATGATTTCAGCACAGGACTCCTTCTTCCCATAGACTGTGTAGAGACGGCCTGTTTGACGATTGGCTTGTAGCCTGCTGGTTACCACTGAAAACCGCCATGAAAGAGATATGTGCTCTCTGTCCTCTCCCTTATTTAACTTTCCAGTCCCTACCTATTACATCACAAGAGACCGGAGATTTGAACAATGGACTGTATATATTGATAAACAACCTGCCTGGTGGGACTATCTATTTGTGGACAGGAAATTCAAATATGTTGAGGGATTTAACTTGTTTAGACAGAGGCTTTAAATATGTTTAGGTTTGTGATGTAAAAATACAAGCCCACCCTATGATGGGATTGACTTCAACATCCCTCAGGTGAGATATCCCTCAGAGGACTGATTGTGACAGCTGATTAAGGGCAAGTAATTTAATCATGTTTGTGAGTTGTATTGTTCTGTTTGCCTATAA
Source organism: Discoglossus pictus (assembly GCA_027410445.1). Lineage (NCBI taxonomy): Eukaryota > Metazoa > Chordata > Amphibia > Anura > Alytidae > Discoglossus > Discoglossus pictus. The sequence goes on along the minus strand of CM050164.1, from coordinate 91,181 downwards.
ATGTTCTTTTGTAAAGAAAGTGAACAGTGCCCTCTTGGGACAGAATAAACCTTTATTATAAGGTTCTACTGGGAAGACTATGTGCCTGAGAGCCGTAGCTCTTCATTGGGAAGACAATTGGATTCCACTGGGTTCCATCGACAGGGAAGCAAGCCACCTGATTCACCAGCCATATATATTTGCTCCTGAGGCTGAACGGCTACTAGTGAAAAGTCCATGGGCCAATACCCCTTATTTGATCACAGTGAGAGGATCCTCAATGGTGATATTTGGAAGCTGCCTGGAGGCCAGCGAGCTGTGCTGTGACAGTCAGTAAAATTTCCCACCTTGCCTGTAAAGGTCCTTAAAGAACCTGCGCTAAATAAATATTAACCCTATCACTCATGGGGCTCTATACTCATGACACAAAAGTGTAAGCACTACATTATTAACCCTAACTATACCCCATTAACCCATACTAAACCCTGTTAACCCTATATGGACCCAATAACCCTATAAAGGCCGATTTAACCATAACTGGGCCTTTGCTAACCCTATCTGGACTCAATAAACTTATCTAGGCCTATTAAACATTAACTGGGCATATTTAACCCAATCTAAGCCTATTTAATCCCATCTAAGCCCATCTAACCCCATCTAGGCATATTTAACCCCATCTCTAATGGCGGTCTATACATAAGCCTCAGTTTAACCCTATCAGTTCATAAGGGTCTATAATGACCTTCATGGGACAAATAGAACCCTAACATTAACCTCTAGGACCCTCATGACACTAAGTGCAAACACTACACTACACTATTCCCCCCAATAAACTACTAATTTGAAACTAACCCCCTCTACCCTAACCTATTAACCCCTACCTATCTAACACCTACCCTAACCTATTAATACCTATACCTACCACTAATTACAAAAAAAGAAAACTAATTTACACATAATATAAAAAAGCTAGGTAACACAAAATAAAAAAGAACATTACTAAAAAAAAAAAGAACATTACAAAAAATAAAAACACCCCACCACTACAGAAAATAAAAAAAAGAAATACATACCTGAAAAGGAAATACATGCACAAATAACACATAAACACATTAAAATACATACAAAATATACTACAGTAATCACATATATAGTTGTCAGTGTGGGTAACGTTTATGATGTTGGTCATGCTTTGTTGCCCACTCACAGCGAATGGCGAAACTGCGAGCCTCGCAAAGCAAGCCATTACGGGCTGCAACCATGAGGCCCGCAGGACTTAGTCAGCAATGAGCTCCAAAGGCGCTCGTTGCAGTCCTTGTGATGAACGGCGCAGGGCTTAGGCTGCAATGAGGGCCAATGGTGCTCATTGCAGGGCTCGCGATGAGCGCCACAGGCGCTTATCGCCAGCAGCGCAGGACTTAGGCTGTAATGAGTGCCGCTCATTGCAGGGCTCGCAATAAACACCGCAGTCGAAGCACGCGTGACTTACGACCTGTACGACTTAGGACCAACAACCTATACATGCATGGGCGCATCGCAAAAATACGACTTTAATGGCCCAATCACGGAACTCAAAACACCTGAAAATAACAACAAATATGCCTTAAATTAACGTACACACTCACACACAGCACAGTGGGAGAGGCAGGGAGCCAGTGAGTGAGGTTGCAAGTTAATTTGAGCCATATTTTTTCACGATCTAAAATTGCCTAAGCGAGAAAAAAAATGTCTGCCAAAAAATTGCAACACAACAAAAACCATGCCGAAGGACGTAAAACGAGACCAAAGGACGTTAAATGATCCCTAAGCAGTAACACTTAATGCAAGCCAGTAACACAACCCAAGACAGTAACACTCAAGCGCAACGCCTATAAAGTACACAGGGCGAGATCGCAGGATTGCAATGAGCGCTGAAGGTGATCATTAAAAAGCAGGAAAGTTACGGCTCACCATGAGTGCCAGAGGCGCTCAGCGCAGGGCTTGTGATGAGTGCCAAAGGTGCTCAGAGGGCCCATAGCCTCACATTATGTGGCAAACAGAATTGCCAGGCTTACAATTTTACTCCCTAACTACCTACTATTAACCACTACCTACATACACCCCTAGCTACATACTATTAACTCCTAACTACATATATTAACCCCTAACTATAAATTAACCCATTAACTATACATTAAAACCCCTAATTCTAACCTAAAAAAGAATAAATACGACCCCTTACCTTGCCCAAATGATCCTTATTTCTTTGTGTTGTGTATATTTTTGACTAATTTTTATGTTTTGTTTTTTCCTGGGGGTGCGACATGCGGCAGGAACACCATCGTCACTGAAGGAGCATTTTGGCAAGGTAAGTGGTCTTATTTATTCTATATTAGACTAGATTTAAGATTTGTTATGTATACAGGGAGTGCAGAATTATTAGGCAAATGAGTATTTTGACCACATCATCCTCTTTATGCATGTTGTCTTACTCCAAGCTGTATAGGCTTGAAAGCCTACTACCAATTAAGCATATTAGGTGATGTGCATCTCTGTAATGAGAAGGGGTGTGGTCTAATGACATCAACACCCTATATCAAGTGTGCATAATTATTAGGCAACTTCCTTTCCTTGGGCAAAATGGGTCAAAAGAAGGACTTGACAGGCTCAGAAAAGTCAAAAATAGTGAGATATCTTGCAGAGGGATGCAGAACTCTTAAAATTGCAAAGCTTTCGAAGCGTGATCATCGAACAATCAAGCGTTTCATTCAAAATAGTCAACAGGGTCGCAAGAAGCGTGTGGAAAAACCAAGGCGCAAAATAACTGCCCATGAACTGAGAAAAGTCACGTGTGCAGCTGCCACGATGCCACTTGCCACCAGTATGGCCATATTTCAGAGCTGCAACATCACTGGAGTGCCCAAAAGCACAAGGTGTGCAATACTCAGAGACATGGCCAAGGTAAGAAAGGCTGAAAGACGACCACCACTGAACAAGACACACAAGCTGAAACGTCAAGGCTGGGCCAAGAAATATCTCAAGACTGATTTTTCTAAGGTTTTATGGACTGATGAAATGAGAGTGAGTCTTGATGGGCCAGATGGATGGGCCCGTGGCTGGATTGTAAAGGGCAGAGAGCTCCAGTCCGACTCAGACGCCAGCAAGGTGGAGGTGGAGTACTGGTTTGGGCTGGTATCATCAAAGATAAGCTTGTGGGGCCTTTTCGGGTTGAGGATGGAGTCAAGCTCAACTCCTAGTCCTACTGCCAGTTCCTGGAAGACACCTTCTTCAAGCAGTGGTACAGGAAGAAGTCTGCATCCTTCAAGAAAAACATGATTTTCATGCAGGACAATGCTCCATCACACGCGTCCAAGTACTCCACAGGGTGGCTGGCAAGAAAGGGTATAAAAGAAGAAAATCTAATGACATGGCCTCCTTGTTCACCTGATCTGAACCCCATTGAGAACCTGTGGTCCATCATCAAATGTGAGATTTACAAGGAGGGAAAACAGTACACCTCTCTGAACAGTGTCTGGGAGGCTGTGGTTGCTGCTGCACGCAATGTTGATGGTGAACAGATCAAAACACTGACAGAATCCATGGATGGCAGGCTTTTGAGTGTCCTTGCAAAGAAAGGTGGCTATATTGGTCACTGATTTGTTTTTGTTTTGTTTTTGAATGTCAGAAATGTATATTTGTGAATGTTGAGATGTTATATTGGTTTCACTGGTAAAAATAAATAATTGAAATGGGTATATATTTGTTTTTTGTTAAGTTGCCTGATAATTATGCACAGTAATAGTCACCTGCACACACAGATATCCCCCTAAAATAGCTAAAACTAAAAACAAACTAAAAACTACTTCCAAAAATATTCAGTTTTGATATTAATGAGTTTTTTGGGTTCATTGAGAACATGGTTGTTGTTCAATAATAAAATTAATCCTCAAAAATACAACTTGCCTAATAATTCTGCACTCCCTGTAGTTAGGGTGTTAATGTATCGTTACGGGGTAATGTATGTAGTTAGGGGATAATAGTATATAGTTGGGGGTATATTTGAACTGTATTTATTGTGTATATCACTGTATTATATTGTGTATGTATTTTAATGTGTTGTGTTATTTGTGCATGTATTTTCTTTTCAGGTGTGTAATTCTTTTTTATTTTCTGTAGTAGTGGGGTGTTTTTATTTTTTGTAATGTTCTTTTTTTTTTTTTTTTTTTTGTGTAACCTAGCTTTTTTTATTTTGTGTAACTTAGGTTTATTTATTTTTTGTGATTTGTGGGGTGGAGGGAGTTAGGTAGGAAGTGTAGGTGTTAACAGGTGAGGGTAGGTGTAAGTAGCGGTTAATAGGTTAGGGTAGATGGGAGTTAGTTTAGATTTAGTGGTTTATTGTGAGGGAATAGTGTAGTGTAGTGTTTGTACTTAGTGTCATGAGGGTCCTGGAGGACCCTCATGGCACATATGGGGTTAATGTTAGTGTTCTAATTGTCCCATGAGGGTGTTTATGGACACCTATGGGACTGATGGGGTTAAACAGAGGCTTCTGGGGTCTGCATATACCCAATAAGAGATGGGGTTAGATGGAGGCTTATGGGGGCCTGTATAGATAGGGTTAAATAGGTGTAGATAGGGTTTTTGGGGTTGATGGGGTTAATTAGGGGCTCATGGGGTCCTGTATAGAGCCCCAAGAGTGACAGGGTTAATTAGGGGATAATGGGGCTCTGTATAGAGCCCCTAGAGCGATAGGGTTCATTGTGGGCTCATGGGGCTCTGTATAGAGTCCCATGAGTGATAGGGTTGATTAGGGGCTCATGGGGCTCTGTATAGAGTCCCATGAGTGATAGGGTTAATTAGGGTTTCATTGGGCTCTGTATAGAGTCCCATGAGTGACAGGGTTAATTTGGGGCTAATGGGGGTCTGGATAGAGTACCATGAGTGATAGGGTAAATTTTTATTTAGCGTGGGTTCTTTAAGGACCCATAAGATGGGAGATTTGAATTTTAAATGTAGTGGGGGTCCCGATTTGTAACTGCAAAACACAATAAAAACACACCAATGGAGTTTAACATATGGGGAAGTAATGGAAGGTGTTACAATTACTTGCACAACAACTCGCCACTATCAAATAAAAATAATCATATTTTATTCCTCATAGGTTGTACTGGTCATGCATATGCCAATATGAAAAGTCGTGATGCTAGATGCTGAAAGCTATTAAAGACACACTACCTAAATACAATTGCAAGACAAATATATGGAAATGGCTCACAGAGGCTCATATACATCTCACTCATCACATCTACATTGGTGGGAAAACAAATAGTGGAAAATGACACCGCCACATGACAGGAGAACATTTTTATATTTGGTTGTTCAGTCCCTCTGTTGTGTCTGACTCCATGTGACCCTATTGACTACAGCACACTTACTTATGTCTCTGTCTGTGCATACCCACAAGGTTTGAATGGAAAACATACTGAAGTGGGTTGGCAATTCCTTCTCTAGTGCACTGTGATTTGTTTAAACTCTCTGCTATGACCTGCCCACCTACAGTGGCCTTACATGCTATAGCTCACAGCTTAATTCAGGTGCACAAGCCCCTTCACCACCACCAGTTAGAAAGCCACAAGGGGAACATATACCACACTAATCTACTCTAACCCATCAGGAAGGGCAGCAAAAACCCATGAAGGCTGTGCAGAGGCACGAGGAGCCAACTCATCTCCATCTCTGCTACGCCCATCTTGGAAAGTCCCACGACATTGCTGGTGGCCATGTCCCAAGATGTATACCCATGTTTATTTTGTGACCTCCCATTAAGTGTTTTGATATCAATCAATTTACATTATCACCTGTCATATTCCTATCTGTCCTCCAGGAGAATGTTGATACTCCACAGTATTAACAATTGGACTTGTGTATGTGTATTAACCCTTTATTATCAAATATTATATATATATTATTATATGATATATCATGATATTATAACTATTATTATTGTTATTATATGTATTAACCCATTTCATAGTAACAAGTGCTCATTAGTTTACCGATATAGGAATGTGACACAAATTTGATGAAGAAACAAGGGCCCTTTGGTTTACAGATATAAGAATTTGACATGTCCCAAAACCCCAACCAATGCAAACACACTGACACGGTGAGAACGGTATAACAAGCATTACTAACCATTAGCTAGTTCTCAGGAGAACTCACTGGCCATGACCATTAATAATGATGTGTCATCTCACAATAAATGCTTAGCTGTGACCAGCGTCAGTGGTTCCGGTGTACTATCACCATCTCCATCTGATATTGTTCATCAACAATGACATGACATGCATCAGCTATAGCACATGTTAAAGGATACTCGTTGATATCAGTAATAGGGGAAAATACCCATTAATATGGAGAGGACACAAAGGCCAGCAGCCAGATTCAATGTTACTTACATTAGAGCCAAGGATCTGTTCTCAGACTGATATTGTGGTCAGGATCACATGATTCACTAGTACATATATTAATGCTGGCTTTCATTAACATGCCATTGTGAGGCTTTGAAAGTCCACCTCCATACCGGTATTAGTCTGCATTTAAGTTAACAACAATCATGTCTTAGATATCTGGCAGTATGATAGATTTAAAATTGTGGGGATTACATGTTTTGCGGGGGGGGGGGGGTTTGGCTGCCATTAAAGAGGCACTAAGAGGCACTGTGAAAACTTTAAACCTCATACATTTCCTTCACATTGCTTGCGGATGCAGAAGATGCCTTCATGGACATGAATTGTACCTAAAGAAAAAATAAAAAGTAAAGAAAAACTACAAAATAAGGCCTAAAAAAGATAGGGACTTCAGCATCTCTTCTCAACAACATTGCTCAGTAACCATCAACTGTTTAAATATTAAACAGAACCCTACATGTCCACAGAGAAGAGGATCATGGATCATGTAATGGGAGGTAGCCATCTGCATACAAAATATCGCAATCACATAGGCCAAGATCCAAGACTCTGTAGCAAGGCTAGATTAGGTTAACATTGTGACCAATCCCCCATGGCTGGCCGGTGTCTTCATGGTGGTGGTAGGGGGACAGGAAGAGGCATCTTCCCCAGGAGGCAGTGGCACCTGCAATGGCAGTGGTGGAGGCATGGAGGGAGGAGAGGAGGGGCCGGGCTTCTTGTGGAGGAGGCAGGGCTGGGGACCCCCATTATGAGCAGCCCGGCCAAGTATGATTCAGTCATCAGGTGGTGCCTCCTCTCCTCCCTATTGCGCCTGGCCAGGCCACTCATAACCTCTGCATGATTGGCGGAGATGCTGGATCCCCTGTAGTCACTTCAGCCGCATGATAGCCAGCATCTCTGCCTGCGCAGCCTGGCTTGGTGGTGGTAATGGAGGTCCCTGGCCTGGTAAGGAGGTGGTGGTGGTGGTGGCCCAGTGTGGAAGGTCTGGGCCCGGCTAAAGCCTAGCGCAATAAAGGCGTTGGTGTTGATGGGCCTGGTGGTGGGGTCAAGTCCAGCTGGTCCCTCTAGTAGGAGGGCCCTGGCAAAATTTGAGTCTCTGGAGGAGGGGGATAGGGTAAAATCCCGGCGGTGTGGCTGCTGGTCCTGCTGGCATTCAGCCAAACATCCTCTTCCTCCAAATCGGGGCCATCGGCTCCTCTTCTTTCCTCCTCCTGCTACGCCGGTTCCTGCTGGGCAGGGGCTTGCGCCTCAACTTCCTGCTCCGATGAGCCAAAAACCCCATCTCTGGCTCACCACTGGACCCAGACCTCCTTGATTCTGAAAGATAGAAAAGAAAGTTACAGTATAGTTGATTAGTATGATAAATAATACATTGTTTTTTGTGTTCATTCCTAACTACTGACATCTAGGCCTGGATGATTCTCCTAAGTCCAACTCAGATTAGCTATCATTTGCTAGATATGATCTATTGTTTGGTTCTTTGTCTTGATTGTTCTTGGCTCCCAACGCTATCTTGATTCCGGCTGTGGTCTGTAACTGCATAGACTGCAGTAGGTACACCCATGCATTGAGTCTCTATTGATTGATTACTGTTGTTGTGCCCAGGAATGACTGTGATTTGTCAGCTTCATGGATTTAATGACACATCTGTCTACCCCTTGTTAATTCCATGGAGCTGACATGTCAGTGTCCTTGCTGGTCATCATGTACATGTGTAGTGTGTGTGATGTACATGTGGTAGCATGTTGGTGTATGTCATATTCACCTGACATGGAGGCTGGGTCCTGCTGGGTCACCAGACCTGAAGCTTCAGCGGCGGGCACCTTGTGGAGAAGGTCCTTGGCCACCCTCTCCCTCTCATTGTAACACACAGTCACTTTGGGGCCACCACTTGGTGCTGCAGCTTGCTTCTCCTCCTTGGCCATCATCCTCCTCACCTTGGCCCCGATGTCATTAAAACGGTGCTTGACAGGCCTTTACATCCCATTGCACTGTGCCCACTGCTGTTACCTCAGCCACTAACTTCTTTTCATGCCTTGACCCTGGCCTGACTTCCTCCCTGCGCGCAAGGATCACGGGGCGGCCATGAATGGCACCAAGGAAGACCACATTCTCCTGGTGCATGTAGTTCAGGGCCCTGTGTTTGCCCTTAGCCTCTTGACCTCCCAACTGTGGATGGGATCCTTGCCTCCCTGACCTGTCCCTGAGGCCTTCCCCTCCCTCAAACTACCACCCCCTGGTTCAGGCCCCCTTCCCCACTGTCCCTGGTCTACATGTGCCTATTGCTAGGCCCTCCAAAAGACCATTTCCTCCTCTTCACTCTTCTCCTCCTCCTATACCTCCACCACTTCTGCCTCCTCCCTCTCCAAATACTACCCCTCCATCTCCTCCACCACTCCCAACCTCCTACTCCTCCTCTCCTCCACCACTCCTTACCTCCTCCTCCTCTCTTCCACCACCCCCCAGGGCCATCTCTCTGTCTTCTCGCTCCTCCTCACCTCTCCTCATCTCTTCCTCCCGCCTCTCCATTTCTCTACCCTTTTCTCCCCTCCCTCCATTTAAATCCCTAAAATAATATAAGGTTAAATAAAAAAAAAAGGTTTTCTGTATATGTATGAGGGGAAAAAAAAATGTGTGTTAAGTGTATTTAATACCTGTTGGAAGATTGGGTATGGGATGGGTGGGTTGTGTATGTAGTGACCTATATCTATGTGTATCTATTGTGTCCTTTAATTTATGTGTATTGCTATTATGTGTAATCTGTAAATATGTGTAATCAAGGATTAAGTGTAAAATCATAATTAGATAAATAGAAATAAACAAAACCTCAATATATTGCTCTCACAAATCGCCTACTCTGTCATTCAAAAATCTCCAACTCGGGACCTTCGTGCCACTTCAGTAGGAAATACAACTAAACGCATGGGCGGGTTCAACGCAACTTTATAATCTCCCTTTGTCAATCATCTGCGTCTATACCGCTTTCTATTGGCTGTGAGGCCTATTGCGCACTATGCTATTCCGTGATTGGATCATAACAGTTGGATCGCATCTCGGCCAGCCCATTAACTGTTTGTGGTCGCTGGAGGCGTTTACAGGCTTGAGACCTCATCCGGTAACTTGTGCCCTTGGAAATCCATTATTCTATCCTTAAAGTTTATTAAGCCTGTGCATTTTAGAATATAGCATGTGCAGACTAGATGGGCTTATGGGCTGTAAATCAATATAATCGGAAGTGATATTCACCCTTGAGTGTTTTCCACTCTATTCACAACTACTCATCAAAAAGGGTCTATTTACAGAGAAAAATAATTCATAAAACAGCAACGAAATAAAAACTATAAAATCAATTAAAACCAAAGTAAGACACACCTTTGGCAGATCCCAAATGGAATATGATTTCTATATTCTTGAGTTCACAGTCTTTGATCCTATGAAATATTTAGTCAGTACTACTGAACTAGAAGGTCTATGTTATCAGCCACCAATATTGACTAATGTCACTTGGAGTATGGCATTTCTAGTAGTATATATATATATATAGAGAGAGAGAGAATTATCTTTTAATGAAGTATAAATAGAAAGTATAACTTATAGTATATGTTCAAGGGCAACATTAAGACCCACTTAAACCTAAGTGGTATTATGGATGTCTGGCTTCTGTCTTAATGCTGTGATGCTGTGAGAATAGGATAATAACACCTTTAGGAGGCAGATGGCCCTAGTAAACCAGAAGCAGAGGTTGGCTTTCTATCTTCCCTTTGGAATCTGTCACTGTTATATGAATAATATCATTTTTTTCACTGTAAGTAGACCCTTTTCAGTACTTATGGGCTGTAATCAAAATCTGTATTTGTCACATCTCTCCTACTCACTTTGAAATGATGGGTAACTCATAGCCTCTCTCGAATGCATTTTTATGACCAGCTATGGCCGCTGTCACTAAGAGCCGTTTACGAGATGTGGCCGATGCTTCTGCCTTAAATGCAGCCAGTGTTTCCTGTAAAAAACAGAGGGAGGTTAGCGGAAATATCTCAGCAATGTTCCTGCAGTCATGAGAATTTGGGTTTAAGGCCACCAGTTATTTTTATCTCTCTCCTCACCTGTTTATGTTGTTTATTATAATCCAATATTATGGACATTTCATTCTCTTTATCTTTTTTTTTTTGCTTTTTTCTTTGCAATCTATCACAGGGTTAGGGTTAGGGTTAGGGTGGGCACGTAGAAGAGAGAAAAGGCTTCATGGTAACTGTGGGAGGTTTTATTTTTTCGCTAGCTCCTGCTCCCAGGAGACTCTGAAGCTCAGTAGTCTCCATAGCAAAGCTACACAATAGTACCTAATAACCCACTACATTAACCTTAACATCATCTCTTACTTTAGTCTATCTATTTAAACCCCCATCCAATGGCAGGAAAATGATAAAATAATAATAAAAACATATTCAGGGGATTTATAAAACCTCCGCTTATGATCAACCCCCCTAAAAAACTGGGGGATACCACGGAATCCCCCTCATACCTGCAATGAGCAGGATCACTGGGAATTCCCCCTTCACATGCGCTATGACCCGGGAGGTGCCTGGTGTTCTATTCCTCCTTTATACGTTCTAGCCCCTATGACTCAGGTTCTAAAGTATAACCATATCGCCCATGTCATCTTTGGAACCACAGACACCTATACTACCTAAAATTAAACCCTGCACCATGGGGGTCTCTAAAGACCCCTATAGTATATCTAACTATAATAAAAAATAATTGCATAAAATAAAAATAAAATCATTACATAAAATAAATAACAAAATTAGATAAGAGAAAAAAATAAGGTAAGAACAAAGTATACTTATCTATACGTGTAGGTGGAATGCACACATAGGATCAGTACTCCTAAGGACATACATGTAACCCTTGGAGTGCTAAGATTTCACTGCTGGAAGGATGTGATGGGCTTTTAGAGAATGTCGGTGGGACAGGTACTCTTGGGATACACTTTTTGAAACATTTCCAGCCTTTCTCTTTTTATGTTTAGGTATTTGGGTTTTTTATGTGTATTGTGATGGCTCTAAGCCGATTTGAGTACACGTTACTCATATTTTTTACATTGTTAGACATGGAATGGAGCCCATAGTCCGTCTTTCAAGGCATATCATTTCTTCCAATTCTCTCTTTACTATTTTGTTTGTTTGTACTAAAATGGAGAAGTATTCCAACCAAATATCATTATTTCTATATATACTAAAGTGAACATATTCTCTTGAAATATAATTACCACTCATTAGAAGTTGTAAACATAATATGATTGGCGAAAACAATTTACATATAAAGAAAAGATGGATTTTTCTGTGTATCTTTTTGTTTTTCTATTACAATACTTGTGGCCATTTCTATCTATACCAGACTTGTGATATCTACTTCTCATAGGCTGGACCAAGGCCACGTTTTCAGGATATCACTGTATCAGTATAGGTAAGTAAAAACAGATATTGATTGAAGTGCAAACCTCACAAAGTTTAGTAAATCTCTGTTTGTCCTCAGGTGGGCTTATTCCATTCTCTGGGTACATAAAGTGAAGCTCAATGCCATCAAATTCGTATAACCGCAGAAAGTCAATCACTGAATCAATGAAGATTTTACGTGTCCCAGCACTAGAAACCATTTCTGTAAATCTGGAGACAAAAAGGAGAGTAAACTGGTTGAGTACTGGGAATGTGACCCTCAATCAGGGGTGTAGAAACTGGGGGTGGGGGGTATGGGGGGACAAATCCCCCCAGATTAAATAAATAGGGAGCACAAAATATTGCAAAATTAAACTTAATCATGCATTACCAAATTTGGCCACTAGAGCTATGAAACAGCATGTCTTTCCCATGAAAATTTTGACCCATCGTTTATAATTTATACATATATATATATTCATAGTAAGTTTGTATATATATATATATATATATATATATATATATATATATATTGTGGCAGAAGCAGCCACAAGAGACTTTTGCATTGATTATTGCCTGTATTTGAACTGTATGTTATTTGAGCATAGTGGATTTTATTAGACTGGGTCTGGCCCTTTTAAATGCTCTGACAAAGGATCTGCAGTTTTGCTATGCACTTCGGATGCAGAGTGTGAAGAAAAACCCTGTTTTATTCCCCTCCCTCCTAGAACACCAGTTTAAGAACCCTTAATAACTGTCATATTTTCAAACACTGTCTGTTTTTAACTGTCAGTTTTTTCTCTCTGAGGAGGAGTTGCTCTGGCTGTGTGAGTGCTGTTGCTTTGGGTGCTCATTAAAACAGACCTGCTTGACCCTTTCTCGAAGCCTTGGCTCATGCTTGGGGGAATGTGATAAGTCTGCAGTGCTGATGGTGTCGGTTGGAGTGCTTGAAGTCCTCGGCAAGCACTAGGAGCATCGATTGGCGGAGGTACTCGGTCGGAGTGCCAGCGGGTCCGTTACAATTGGTGGCAGCGACGGGATTCAAACCTCACAGCAGACCGTTGTTCGGCAGTTACAGCCATTTGGGAAATTTGCTATTTTGTATGGAACCGAAAGGAAAGGGTATGTGAATATACCCGAACGGATAGTGAATGGGGAAAGACTATACCAACTTGAAACGGGCCACGCTAAAAGAGCTATTGGAAGCAAGGGGAATTATTGCCAGCAATAAAACCAAAGCTACCCTTATTGCTGAACTCATGGAGGGAGACCGGGCAGCTGCTACAGCACCTGTTATGGACAGCACACAGAATGAGTTTGGAAGAGAACTCCAAAGCAGACTGGCCTTTTTCCCAGGTACGCCTCCCAAAGAAACCTTGGAAAGGATTACGGCAGATGTCCACGAATACATAATGGAAAAGCAGCGGGCAGACCGGAGGTCCAGAGAGGGGTCCTTAATCACACCACACATAATACCGGGGAAGCCTAAAATCCTGTACCATGCTTTTAAAAACTATGTGGAGACCGAAGACATCGATGGCTACTTGCATGACTTTGAGAGGTTATGCCAATTACATGAGATCAACACCGCCGACCAGGTACCCCTGTTGGTGGGTAAGCTAGCGAGCCGAGCATCAGAAGCCTACCGCACCATGCCTGACGAGGATAGCAGAGACTACAAGAAAGTAAAGCAGGCGATCCTGGACAGGTATGCAATAACCCCGGAGGCATACCGGCAGCGGTTCCGAGAAAGCCGAAAGACGGAGAAAGATACTCACATGGAGTGGGCACACCTCTTAACGAGGGCGGGCAAAGGTTGGGTGCAAGCCGCACAAGCAACCACAGTGGAGGACATGCTACAATTACTGCTACTGGAGCAATTCTTCCAGGGGTTAACCCCGGATTTACAAAACTGCCTGAGGGATCGGAAACTGCGCATCTTAACTGACGCCGCCAGGTGGGCAGACGAGTACCAAGATGCCAGGAGGGCACAGCGGGCACAGGCACGGTCCATCTTGGGAGCTGCTAACCCACCTCCCACCATTAACCCCACCACAGCACTGCGTCCGGGTGGTGGGAACTACCAAACCCCTCCACGGTACAACAATGCCCGATCTTTCATCAGGTGCCACATGTGTAACCAGCAGGGCCACATGCAGAGAGACTGTCCCAGAAACAAAAACCGCTCCACGTGGAATACTCCAACTAATTCCCCTGCAAACCGGGCACCAGTACACTGCTACCAGAGTGAGCCTCGACAACCTTTCTTCGGGACCCGGTCTAATGAAGAATCTTTGGGCACCCTCCACGAGGTTAACCCAGTACAAGCAGCTGCAGACAACCGACAGGGACACCACCAAGGGGTACACGTAGAGGGAAAACGCCTTCAGGGTCTGCGCGATTCTGGGGCCACCATAACCCTGGTTCACAATCACCTAGTCCCCAAGCACCAGCTCACTAGAGAATATTTGGCAGTCCGGGTGGCAGGTGGAGCAGCTAGCAAAATTCCCACTGCTAAAGTACATTTGGATTGGGAATGTGGAAGTGGGCCTCATACAGGACTTATCAGCTGATGTCATCCTGGGTAACGACTTGGGGGAGCTGACCTCCGCTTTTTTTTCTCAGCACCCCGCGCAGGAAGTGCTACCCGTGGTAACACGGCAGCAGGCCCGCACCACCGCATCTTCTGAACACTCTGAGGCTCTGGTAAGTAATAGTACTGACCCACTTTGTCCCCTGGGCTCCCCCCTTAGAATTTGGTACTGAAGTAGTCACCGACCCGTCCCTGCAGGTATACCGGGATAGGGTTACACAGAATCAGGCAGGGTTGGAGGTGGAAAGATACGCTTGGGAGAAAGGATTATTGTATAGATATGCTGAGAAGGTAGTAGCAGGATCTGTACCCACGACACTCACACAATTAGTCGTGCCCCAAAAGAACAGGCAAGAATTACTACGTATTGCCCATGACATCCCTTTATCAGGACATCTATGCCTCAGTAGGACGAAGCATCGTTTGACCCAAAACTTATTTTGCCCAGGGATCTCCAAAGATATTCGGCAGTATTGCCAAACTTGTGACACATGCCAGAGAGTAGGGAAGAGAGGGGACCGGTACAAGTCAAAAATGCACTCCCTACCCATAATAGATGAGCCCTTCAGCAGAGTGGCAGTAGATATAATCGGACCCCTAGCAAAACCCAGCCCGTCAGGGAAGAAGTATATACTACCCGTAGTAGACTATGCCACCCGGTACCCAGAGGCCGTAGCCCTAACTGATATCCATACGGAGACTATAGTAGATGCCCTAATCTGGATATTCTCCAGAATGGGGTTTCCCAAAGAGATTATCTCAGATCGGGGTACTCAATTCACAGCCGAAGTCACTCATCAGTTATGGAGAACATGTGGGGTGAAACCTATTGTAAACTCAGCGTATCACCCCCAGTCCAATGGGCTCTGTGAACGGTTCACTTAAACCTTAAAGCAAATGCTCTGTACCATCATGGATACCCAGAAGGACTGGGAAAGGTTTCTTCCCCATCTGCTCTTCGCGTACCGAGAGGTACCCCAGGAGTCCACGGGGTTCTCGCCATTCGAATTACTATTCGGAAGGAGAGTGCGGGGTCCCTTAGACCTCATTAGGGAACACTGGGAGGGAACGGGGTCCCTTAGACCTCATTAGGGAACACTGGGAGGGAACGGTCACCAGTAATGGTACCCCTATCATCCCATATGTACTAGAGTTCAGGGAACGCTTGGAGACCCTAATCTAGACGGTACGGTCCAATCTCCAGGAGGCCCAGCAACGACAGGCCCTTATAAGGTGGTGGAACAGTTATGTGACACGACCTATATAATTGCCCCATGTACAGGAGCAGGCGGTAGACGCATGCTCCACGTTAACATGCTGAAACCCTATCACGAGCGGATCAAAGAAGTAACTGCCATATGTGCCGGATAATCTACCCCTACATGGCCTATTAGCCCAAGGGGGGGCCAACACCGAATTAGGGAAAAGTACAGCTAGGAGACAGGCTGAGCACTAGAGAGCGAGCTCAAATACTAGAGCTGATCCGGGAAAAAGGGAATACATTCTCCAACCAGCCCGGGTATACCCTGCTGGCTACCCACAGGGTAGAAACCGCAGGGCAACACCCTCTTCGACAAACCCCCTACCGCATACCCGAATCCGTAAAAGATCATATGCGGAAGGAGATTGACGAAATGTTACAACTAGGAGTGATAGAGCACTCAGATAGCCCATGGGCCTCTCCGGTAGTGCTGGTACCGAAGCGGGATGGAACCACCCGCTTCTGCGTCGACTACCGAAAACTTAATGATAAAACAATTTCAGATGCCTATCCCATGCCCCGAATCGATGAGCTCTTAGATAAAATAGACTTGTGCAAAGGGTACTGGCAGATCCCACTAGCCGAGGATGCTATCCCAAAGTCCGCATTCGTCACCCCGTTTGGGCTATACCAATTCAAGGTGATGCCATTCGGGATGAAGAATGCGCCGGCTACGTTTCAGCGGATGGTGGACCGGTTACTGGATGGATCCCATGAATATGCTTGCGCCTATTTAGATGACATAGTAATATTTAGCAACTCCTGGGACGAGCACTTGACCCATATAGGAGTCATCTCGACCACATCAGTAAGTGCCACGTAGGGATGGCCGAAGTGCAGTACTTAGGCCACAGGGTGGGCAGTGGGCAGCAAAAGCCAGAACCAGCTAAGATAGAGGCCGTAGCTAAGTGGCCAACCCCTCGCACGAAAATTCAGGTTTTAGCTTTTCTAGGGACCGCCGGGTAGTACCATAAATTTGTACCTAATTATAGTGCCCTAGCCAAGCCCCTTACTGACCTCACCAAAAAGAACTTACCCAAAGTAGTGACCTGGAGCCCAGAGTGTAAAAAGGCATTCCAAGAACTGAAAACTGCCCTAATTCATGCTCCTGTACTGGCCGCTCCCGATCCAACTAAACGCTTTCTCGTTCATACAGATGCTTCTATGTTTGGATTGGGAGCAGTGCTGAGCCAAGTTGGGGCCGATGGCGGCGAGCATCCCGTCGCTTACTTAAGTCGGAAACTACGACCCAGGGAAGTAAGCTATGCCGCCATCGAAAAGGAATGCCTGGCGGTGGTGTGGGCCCTCAAGAAACTACAGCCCTACTTATATGGAGAACAATTTGCCTTGCTAACAGATCACAACCCGTTGGTGTGGCTAAACCGGGTGTCAGGGGACAACGCTAGACTACTGAGATGGAGCTTGGCACTACAACCATTTGATTTCACCATCCAGTATCGCCCAGGGAAACAAAACGGTAACGCAGACGGGTTGTCCAGACAGACAGAACTCGAGAAATGATTTGTGAGCACTCCTCCGGACATCCCCAAGCAGATCCGTTGGGATCAGACTGTGTATGCCGGCTTGGTTCTGAGGGAGCATTGTGGCAAAAGCAGCCACAAGAGACTTTTGCATTGATTATTGCCTGTATTTGAACTGTATGTTATTTGAGCATAGTGGATTTTATTAGATTGGTTCTGGCCCTTTAACTGCTTTGACAAAGGATCTGCAGTTTTGCTATGCACTTTGGAGTGTGAAGAAAAACCCTGTTTTATTCCCCTCCCTCCTAGAACACCAGTTTAAGATCTCTTAATAACTGTCATATTTTCAAACTCTGTCTGTTTTTAACTGTCAGTTTTTTCTCTCTGAGGAGGAGATGCTCTGGCTGTGTGAGTGCTGTTGCTTTGGGTGCTCATTAAAACAGACCTGCTTAAACCCTTTCTTGAAGCCTTGGCTCATGCTTGGGGGAATGTGATAAGTCTGCAGTGCTGATGGTGTCGGTTGGAGTGCTTGAAGTCCTCGGCAAGCACTAGGAGCATCATTTGGCGGAGGTACTCGGTCGTAATGCCAGCGGGTCCGTTACATATATATATATATATACATATATATATACACACACACAGTAACTCACAAAAATGAATACAGCCCTCACATTTTTGTAAGTATTTTATTATATCTTTTCATGTGGCAACAATGAAGAAATGCCCCTCTGCTACAATGTGAAGTAGTAAGTGTACGGCCTGTATAACAGTGTAAATGTGCTGTCCCCTCAAAATAACTCAACACAGCTCCGTGATGTTATCATGGGGGAGGGGAAGAGGACTCCAGTGGCAACCTGTGAAGCTCTGGTGATCTCCATGCCCATGAGGGTTAAGGCAGTGCTGGAAAATAATGATGGCCACACAAAATATTGACACTGTGGGCCCAATTTGGACATTTCCACTTAGGGGTGTACTCACTTTTGTTGCCAACAGTTTAGACATTAATGGCTGTGTGTTGAGTTATTTTGAGGGGACAGCAAATTTACACTGTTATACATGCCTTACACTTACTGCTTCACATTGTAGCAGAGGGGCATGTATCAGTGTTGTCACATGAAAAGATATAATAACATATGTACAAAAATGTGAGGCGAATACTTAATTAATCACAAATAATTGTCCAACTACGAGTCGTCGTCACACTGTTTGCGGGGTCCGTACGACTTAGCGTGCTACCATGCATAGCAAGGCGAGCCATTAAACTTGGAGCACTTAGGCAATTAGAGCCGAAGGCGCGTTAAACCCAGAGTACTTTTAGTGGGAGCACTTAGGCAATGAGCGCCAAAGGCGCTCATTGCCGGCAAGCCTCGCAAAGCGAGGCGAGCTGTTAAACCCGGAGCAGTTTTAGCGGGATGTAGCCAAACAAAATACGAGATGACGGAAAAATTACGGACTTAGCATAAAAAAATACGAGCCACAGGACATAGAAAAAAAACATTACGTCCTCGCAAAAATACGACTTTATGGGCCGAACCGCGCATAGCTGAAAACATTAAAAACACAATAAATACACACAAAAAATACATTAAAAACTTACCCACAGCAAGGGGGGGCACCCAGGTCCTCTGCAAGTGAAGTTACACCTCAATTTAAGTCCAAATTCACAAGTTTAGACACCCAAAAATCCCCTAAGCGAGAGAAAAAATGGCGGCCGTAAAAAAGAAAACGAGGCTACAGGACCCTAAAGACGCAAAACACTACCAAGCACATACGGCTTTTAAAAAACGCCGTACGAGATACAAGATACACTTTTAGCAAGGACGCTAAATCATCCACAGCCACGTACCACACAAATTCACCGCCATTTTACAACACTAACTTACACAATGCGGAAGTACACAGCGACCCTAACGGCTTCCCCTCACGCACGCAGCCTATTTACACTGCACACTGTGCCCATTGCTGACACTTACACCTCAGCTCCACAACACTGCAAACCTACATTGTATGCTGCAGGAACATCAAAACAGATTGTCAGCTCTTCAACACAATGCTTCCTGCATATATTACTTACAAATAGGTAAAGTATATTAATTTATCCTTTTTTTATTTGATTTACACACAAAAAAAAACACACTCACAATAAACACAAAAGACATTCACTGCGCCACTCACAACGAGCGCCAACGCTGCTCATAGCACAAAAAGCCTTGCAATAAGTGCAAAAAGCAGATCACCACCGAGCAAACAGCAAAAGCGCCTATCAGAAAAAAAATATGCAACAACCAACAGCCTTGCAATGAGCGCCGAAGGATTTCGGAACAACAACAAAATTTATGTCTGGACCAAACAGCATTATCTGCCTCACAATTGTTTTGCTGTCATTTTTGACGGGCAAGTCGCTAGTATATTTATGTATGTAAAATATATATATATATATATATATATGTATATATATATATATATATATATATATATATATAAGTTTTAATTACATTGGTGGGCAGGCCCCTTAAAAATATAAATAAGGAATTTTTTTAATGGCACTACAGAAATGGGGCCCCTCCAGAGCAGGGCCCTGGTGCACTGACGGTAGATCCGCCCCTGCTTCCTGTCCTGGGAACCGTGTGGAATTATGCCACCAAATGTTTGGGGGACTCCTACGCCCATGCCCTCAATATATTTATTTAGAGGTATAAAATTATTTTATCTATGGAAATAAAGTAATAATTATCTGAACATCTTCCTTTTAGAAGATCCCCATATCTTATATGGAATGTTGCTCTCACCTTTCTATAGGAAAACCATAACCACCAATGGACAATAACGTCACCAACTTTGTGTTGTTCCTGTGGGGGGGAAATAAGAGTCATCACCAGTACAATCAATAATGTGTGGGTGAAGATAGCAGTGAGGACTAAGATGAAATAGTACGTGGAAATGCTAGAAATGTTTGTGTGTAGATAAGCGGAGACAAGGTAATGGGATTAGGCCCAAGTGGAAGAAGTGCCGAGAATATAATACGCTGGATGGATTTAAGTCAATGACAATTTAATTATCAATTTAAATGATTATTTATATCCCCATAATTCAAAATAACTTTCCCATCATACCACTTTACATAGGACATAAACATGGAACAAATTTCATTAGTAAAACATATTATTTACAAAAGAGTAGGGCAGTTAATAAAATGGTGTGTAATTATAAAGAGAACTAATTGTATTAACTTAGGAAAGGAATATACAGTATCTAACAAAAGTGAGTACACCCCTCACGTGTGTACATATGTTATTATATCTTTTCATGTGACAACACTGAATACATGCCGCTCTGCTACAATGTGAAGTAGTAAGTGTACGGCCTGTATAACAGTGTAAATGTGCTGTCCCCTCAAAATAACTCAACACACCGCCATTAATGTCTAAACCGTTGGCAACAAAAGTGAGTACACCCCGAAGTGGAAATGTCCAAATTGGGCCCAAAGTGTCAATATTTAGTGTGGTCACCATTATTTTCCAGCACTGCCTTAACCGTCATTGGCATGGAGATCACCAGAGCTTCACAGGTTGCCACTGGAGTCCTCTTCCACTCCTCCATGATGACATCACAGAGCTGGTGGATGTAAGAGACCTTGCGCTCCCCCACCATCCATTTGAGGATGTCCCACAGATGCTCAATAGGGTTTAGCTCTGGTGACATGCTTGGCCAGTCCATCACCTTTACCTTCAGATTCTTTAGCAAGGCAGTGGTCATCTTGGATGTGTGTTTGGGGTCGTTATCATGTTGGAATACTGCCATGTGGCCCAGTCTCCAAAGGGAGGTGACCATGCTCTGCTTCAGTATGTCACAGTACATGTTGGCATTCATGGTTCCCTCAATGAACTGTAGCTCCCCAGTGCCGGCAGCACTCATGCAGGCCCAGACCATTACACTCCCAACACCAAAAGTAGACATCTATACTAAGGAAAGGTAGTTGAAATAATCCCTAAATGACAGATAAACAGATAAGTTACAAAGAACACAGATATGAGATGAAACCCTCAGTTGGAACGTAAACAGTGATGCAGAGAGAGTGGAGGCAGCATCTGACATCATCAGGTAAATGCATATAGAGGGAATCAACACAACATAT
This sequence comes from Discoglossus pictus, assembly GCA_027410445.1. Taxonomy (NCBI): domain Eukaryota; kingdom Metazoa; phylum Chordata; class Amphibia; order Anura; family Alytidae; genus Discoglossus; species Discoglossus pictus. The sequence continues at coordinate 69,851 of CM050164.1, read as the reverse complement.
TATAGAAAACATATATACACATATAGACATATGTTTATATATAATTGGTCTGGGCCTGAATGAGTGCTGCCGGCACTGGGGAGCTACAGCTCATTGAGGTAACCATGAATGCCAACATGTACTGGGACATACTGAAGCAGAGCATGATAACCTCCCTACAGAGACTGGCCACAGGGCAGTATTCCAACATGATAACAACCCCAATAAAACCTCCAAGATGGCCAATGCCTTGCTAAAGAAGCAAGCATGTCTCCAGACCTTAACCTTTTTGAGCATATGTGTGGCATCCTCAGATGCAAGGTAGAGTAGTGCAAGGTCTCGAACATCCACCAGCTCCATGATGTCTTCATGGAGGAGTGGAAGAGGACTCCAGTGGAAACCTGTGAAGCTCTGGTGAGCTCCATGCCCATGAGGGTTAAGGCAGTGCTGGAAAATAATGGTGGCCACACAAAATATTGACACTTTGGGCCCAATTTAAATATTTCCACTTTGTGGTGTACTCACTTTTGTTAGTTTAGACATTAATGGCTGTGTGTTGAGTTATTTTGAGGGGACAGCACATTTACACTGTTATACAGGCCGCACACTTACTACTTCACATTGTAGCAGAGGGGCATGTCCTCAGTGTTGTCACATGAAAAGATATAATAACATATGTAAAAAAATGTGAGGGGTGTACTGACTTTTGTGAGATACTGTACATATTATTGTCTTTAGGTGCACATAGCACTAAACAACTTCTGGAAGTTATAGAAGTAAATCACATGCAAACATGATATCATACTTTTCACTAAATCTATTTTAAATAAATATTTCACTTCCCTCTTTTCCAGGTGCAGCAGTGTAGGCGGATGGATGTCCTTCAGAGGAATGGCCTTCAAATAAAGAGATACTTAGGGCCCTTAACACTGCTTTTAATATTGCCACATATTCTATTAGCTACTCGCAATATGATTATGATTTCCCCTCCCACAATCACTACGGGCCAATCAAACCTGCAAAACTGGCCTTAGAACTCCATTGGTTTTAGCACAGCAGGAATATTACAAGTGTTAACTAATTAAAGTGTCACACAATTGATATTCTATTAGAACTGTAGCTTTCAAATAAATATCATGAAACAGGTGATCTAATGTATTTTATAGAGTTCTATAGTGCTTGATTGTGAGCCCAATCTGCAAATATTACTTATTGGCACTAATTAATTTGAAGTTTCTGTTCGCAGATTACGTCTAACTTCCATTTTTGACTGACGTCGTGATGGTGGTCTCATTTAGTATTGGCTGTGTCTAAGAAGTAAATTACGGGCTTGTGTAAATACTTTTATATCATATGATAACGCCCCCTGAAATCCTACTTTGTCTCTAACATTTTGGGGCTCTGGTGGTTGTTTAAACACTTGCAAGGGCAGGTCACCTAGATAATTAACCCTTGAAGTGGGGGTCCTGAGCTGGACCACAGCGGCACCTAAAATTAATATCTATGCTGCGGGGTCCTGATTGGGACCTTAGCAGCACTTAAAATGAACACCTATCGTGACCTCCCTCTCACCTAACCTTAATCTCTTTGCTGTAAGATCCCATTGACATTCTGGGGAAGTATCATCATTTAATACAAGAAGCAAAATCTATGGGTGCACTGAATAATAAAGAATATGAATATTTTAACTTGGAATACCTGAAAGTAGCAATTTTTTACCACCTCTCCAGAATACACAAAAACCCAGAAAATCCCCCTGGAGGCCGATTATTAGCCTCATTCAATTGCCAGTTCGCAGCTCACTTGCCAACGGCCGCATGTCAGCGAGTGAGCTGCTAGCTGCGTTTCCCCTCGGCATTGGCTATTCGAATAGCCAAGGCCGAGACACGCTGCCCGAGATTCAAAATCAGAAACCCATGATTCCAACAAAAGCAGAGCTGGGCTTGCGAGTGCAACCTCGGAGCTTCTGCTCACCATCAGCCAATGAGAGTTGAGACCGTCATCATGACGGTACTCAAAGCTGTGAGTGCTCTCGCAGCCTCCCTAAATCAAACCCTGCTGCCTGGGTCCCGATCGGGACCCCAGCAGTATCCCCACATGATGAGCGGTTGCGACATTACCCACATGATGCAGGGGACCCGATCAGGACCCCTGCAGCATTTAAAAATTTAAAGTACTTAATGCGGGTCCTTAAAGGACGCACCGCACACAAATGGTTACCTCCATGCCACGGGGGTACTTACAGTACCCCCGCGGCAACTAACATTAAATGTCCTTACAAAACCCCCGCTACAATAATAATTAACCAGATTACTTATGGGGGTCTATACAGAGCCACATGAGCCCTTTATTAACCCTATCACTCATGGGGGTCAATACAGACTCCCATAAGCCCTCAATTAACCCTGTCACTCATGGGGGTCAATACAGACCCCCACAAACCCCTAATTAACCCTATCACTCATGGAGCTCTGAACAGAGCCCCATGAGCCCATAATTAACCCCATCACTTATGGGGGTCTATATAGACATCCATAAGCCTCTATTTAACTCAATCAGTCCAATAGGAGTCTATATAGACCCCTATAGGACACTAATTAACCCCTATAAAAACCCTTTAAGTGACATGAAGGTCCTCCAGGACCCTCATTACACAAAGTTTAAGCACTACACTATTAACCCTAACTATACCCTATTAACCCATTCTAATCCATGTTAACCCTATCTGGACCCAGTAACCCTATCTAGCAGAATTTAAAGATTGAAAGTCACCAAGGCGTCGTTAATGGACCCGCGGCACACAAATGGTTACCCACATGCCTCGGGGGTACTGTAAGTACCCCAGCGGCAACTAACAATAACCCCCTCCAATGTTGGGGGTCCCTATTGGGACCTCCGCAGTGTCTTCACATTAACCCTTGCAATGGGGGTCCAGATGGGGTCCCTCTGCACTTAAAAATTCAAATTTCCCTCTTTGAGTCCTGAAAAGATTTTAAAGGTTAATAAAGGACCCTCACTGCAATAATAATTAATCCTATCACTCATGGGGCTTAATACAGAGTCCCATGAGCCCCTAATTAACCCTATCACTCATGGGGTACTATACAGAGCCCCATGAGCCTCAAATTAACCCATCACTCATGAGGCTCTATACAGAGCCCCATGAGCCCTAATTAAACCTGTCACTCATGGGGCTCTATACAGAGGGCCATGAGCCCCTAATTAACCTTATTACTTTACTGAAAAAAATAATAAAATAAGTTACATAAAAATAAAAAACCTACTTCATTGAAAATAAAAAACCTAAGTTACCAAAAATAAAAAAGCATACATAACAGAAAATAAAACATACAATACATACAACACATATAATAGAAACCATAACTACATTCAATTAACCCCCTAACTTCATACATTAAACCCCTCACAAAATACATTAACTCCCTAACTACACATTAGACACCTAACTACATACAATAACCCTCTAACTATACATGAACCCCCTAACTACATACATTAACGCCCTAACTAAATACATTAACCCCCTAACTGTACACTAAACCCCTAACTACATACAGTAACCACCTAACTATACATGAACCCCATAACTTTACATTAAACCCCTAACTAAATACAATAACCCCCTAACTAAACATTAAACCTCTAACTACATACATTAACCCCTCTAACTAAATACATCAATCCCCTATCTATACATTAACCCCCTGACTACATACATTAACCCCCTAAATATACATTAACCCCTAACTAAATACAATAACCCCCTTACTAAACATTAAACCTCTCACTACATACATTAACCCCTCTAACTAAATACATTAATCCCCTATCTATAAATTAACCCCCTGACTACATACATTAACCCCCTAACTGTACATTAACCCCATAACTATACATTAAATCCCTAACCAAATGTTGTAACTGTCAATCAGATTGCAGACACTCAGAAGGTGCAGATGCCTTCAGCCAATCACAATGGGATATACCCAGTGGGGTGTATTCCATTCTGATTGGCTGATGGCAATAGTGCCTTCTGATTGGTTTACAAAAGATTGACAGGTATATCAGCCAATCAGAATGGTATATAGGGGTGTATCCCATTCTGATTGGCTCACACCTTAGCTCCTTCTGATTGGCTGAAATTTGATTGATAGCGTTTTCAGCCAATCAGAAGGCACCATTTTCATTGTTTTACCAGAACAAGCACCGTTAGTTTTTTAAAATTTTTCTAGAGCGGCTGATTTTTTTCCCCCAGGGGCCAAGCCGGAGAAGAATACAGGAAGGAAGGGGGCATCGCGGAAAGGTAAGTTTAATATTTAGAATGTTTATAATTTTATGTTGTGTATAATTTTGGACTGATTTTATGTTTCTCTTTTCCCTAGGGGTGCGATCTGTGGCTGGAAAACCGTAGTCGTTAAAGGGGCATTTGGGCAAGGTAAGTGTGATTTTTTATCCTATGTTAGGTTAGATTTAGGTTTTTTTAATGCATGTAGTTAGGGGTTTATTGTATGGTTAGGAGGTTAATGTATGTAGTTAGAGGTGTAATGTTTATTTAGGGGGTTAATGTATTTCATTAGGAGGTTAATGTATGTAGTTAGAGAGTTAATGTATAGTTAGGGGTTAATGTTTGTAGTTAAGGGTTTAATGTATAGTTAAGGGGTTAATGTATTTAGGGGGTTAATGTATAGTTATGGGGTTAATGTATATAGTTAGAGAATTAATGTATAGTTAAGTGGTTAATGTATTTAGTTAGGGGGTTAATGTATTTAGTTAGGGGGTTAATTGAATGTAGTTAGGGGTTAATTGAATGTAGTTAGGGGTTTTATTGTATGTATTGTGTGTATTAGATGTTTTATTTTTGTTAAGTATGTTTGTTATTTTTGATAACTTAATTTTTTTATTTTTAGTGAAGTAGTTTTTTTTTACTTTTATGTAACTTAGGTTGTTTTAAATATTGGTAATGTTCTTTTTTTAATTTTCAGTAATGCCCTTTTTTTTTTATTATAGACCCCCATGAGTGACGGGGTTAGTTAGCGTTCATGGGGCTCTGTATAGACCCCCAAGAGTGACGGGTTAATTAGGGGCTCTGTATAGAGCCCCATGAGTGATAGGTTAATTAGGGGCTCAAGGGGCTTTGTATAGGGTTAATTTTTATGTGGTGTGGGTCCTTTAACGACCTTTACAGACTCTCAAGGTGGGAAATCTGAATTCTGAATGCAGAGGGGGTCCCGATTGGGACACCCTCTGCAAGGGTTAATGTAGGGACCATACAGGAGTCCCAATGGAGGGTCTCATGTAGGAGTGTGGGGAGGGTGTTAGGTGCAGTGTGGACAATCCAGGGGAGCATATACAAAGGCTTCTAAAGCCCTTGTGGGTCTTCCTGAGCTCATGTAGGACCTCATCCTGCATTTGTGATTTGCGGGCTGGGATACTTTTGTGATGTGGGTGGGATCAGGCAATTTAATAGGTATTTGCGATTTGAGCACTGCAAAAGTGACAGTTTAAAAGCTTCAGAGTGGTGTAGGTTTCTAGTTGTACAGCGGCTATTTTCGCATCCGATCTGCGGTGGTAAAATGAAGGCAATTGAATAGGGAATTTGCCTGCAAGATACACTTGAGACCTTGGATCTCAAATTTGTAGCAATTGAATGATGTTGTATATCGGGAAGAGAACCTATTACAGAACTTATTTAGACTCCTTCCTCAAACCTCTTGTGGCCAACCTTAGATCTTACCTTCATAATATATTAAATATCTTGGAGATTATAGCTGAGATAGAGTTGAAAAAAAACATACCGGTAGATATCTTTAGATGTACCAGCATTATTTTCAGCGATTCCACATGATTTAGGAATTGGTGAGATTAAACAGATCTTGAAAATAAACAGTAATTTGGACATTACACATTTTTTTTTAATTTTGGACAGAATTAAGTTCCTACTTCAAAACAATTTATTTTTTATTTGAAGATCAGTTTTATCTTCAAACAATGGGAACAGCTATGGGAATTAAGTTTGCATCAAGCTTTGACAACTAATAATTGGGGTATTGGGAAGACCTGCATATCTGGGTAAAAAATCATTTGCTAAGAATATTGTCATATGGCTGAGATATATAGATGATATTTTTGCCATCTGGGAAGATAACGATGATGTGGAGATTAACAAGTTTCTTACAATCATTAATTTGTAAAGACTTGATCCTTAGCTTCACCCACTCTCTACACAAAACCAATGAATGCAAATGGATATAAGGCACAGACAAGAAATCACAAGGTATATTTAGTTTACAGAGAGTGATTCTGTCCTATGTATAACAAAAGGAGAATGTTATAATAATATCATCATTGATTTAAGTGGTGGGATCAAAAAACAGCGCCACAAGATACTAGTGCAAAGAAGTTTTGGTCTAATAAGAATAATTACATGACATAGAAATGGCCTTAAATGATGTGACCACAAGGTATATTTAGCTACAGGACCATCACAAAGCAAAATAGTGGTGATAATATAACAGAGCAAACACTTTATTTATGATATAGAAGAGATGAAAACGATATAGTTACAGAACCTTTGTGTGGGAAAAAAAAAAGCTCTTCTAAATTAAAGACAGCATATTAACCTGATATTCTAACACCTCAGAAATATATGAAAATACTGTGTAGTGAATATAACTCACAAGCGATTGCACCAATACAAAGCACTTTCGCACAATGTATTTTCTGTTTTTTTTTTCACTTTGTTTTTTTATGTACATAGTGTGTCTTTTGTTGTTTTTAATTTAGGTACATAGTGTATATGATATTGGAAATTTAAATCACTTAATAAAATAAAATACAAATCTTTTTCAGTCATTAAAAATGATTGATGTATAAAAACATCAATCACATATAATAATTGTCAAACTACGAAACGTCGTCATGCTTTACGAGCTCGCAAGAACTGCATCCCTAACAAAGGGGAAGGTGGAGGCTTTACGGCGCATGACTTTAAAACAACACCACCCCTACGGTGCCCCAAACCACCCCACACAACGTTAACTCGCAGCACTTAGTCCTCTCCTTCCCCTCCTCCTTTCCCTCCCCTGTGTCTCGCAAAATGCTGCACTAACCCCCCTGAACCGCGCAAACACAAAAACACTAAAAACACACTAATAAACCCAATATTGACAAAAAAAAACACTAACTCACAGCACGGGGGGGAAGCAAGGACATCTGGAAGTGAGGCTACGAGAGAATTTAACCCAAAATTCCACCGTTTTGGCATTCGAAAAATAACTAAACAAAGAAAAAAATGGCCACAGAAAAAAACGAAAACGTGGCTCCACGACCCCGGACCGCCCAGACACGTACAATTTATCCAAGAAGGGATCCGAGATAACCCACATTAACCCCACATTAACCCTCGCAGTGGGGGTCCCCGATCGCACAGAAAACGGGGACCCCCGCTGCAATGAAAATTCTAAATCCCCACCTTACGGGTCCTTAAAGGACCGTAATAATAAAAAAAATAACCCTATCACTCATGGAGCTCTATTCAGAGCCCTGTCAACCCCTAAAAAACCCTGTAACTCATGGGGGTCAATCCAGACTCCTATAAACCATTAATTAACCCCCTCACTCATGGGGGTAAAATACAGAAACCCATAAAACCCTAATAAACCCTGTAACTCATGGGGGTCAATACAGACACCCATAAACTCTTAATTAACCCCCTCACTCATGGGGGTCAATCCAGACCCCCATAAACCCTTAATTAACACTGTCACTCATAAGGGTCAATACAGACACCCATAAACCCTTAATTTACCCTGTCACTCATGGTGGTCAATACAAACCCCCATAATACATTAATTAACCCCATCACTCATGGGGGTCAATACAGTCCCCCATCAGCACTTAATTAACCCAGTCACTCAAAGGGGTCAATACAGACCCCCATAAGCACTTAATTAACCCTGTCACTCATATCGGTCAATGCAGACACCCATAAGCACTTAATTAACCGTGTCACTCATTGAGGTCAATACAGCCCCCCATAAGCACTTAATTAACCCCATCACTCATGGGGGTCAATACAGTCCCCCATTAGCACTTAATTAACCCTGTCGCTCAAAGGGGTCAATACAGACCCCATAAGCACTTAATTAACCCTGTTACTCATGGGGATCAATACAGCCCCCCATAAGCACTTAATTAACCCCATCACTCATGGGGGTCAATACAGTCCCCCATTAGCACTTAATTAACCCTGTCGCTCAAAGGGGTCAATACAGACCCCATAAGCACTTAATTAACCCTGTTACTCATGGGGGTGAATACAGACCCCCATAAGCACTTAATTAACCCTGTCACGCATGGGGGTCAATACAGACCCCCATAAGCACTTAATTAACCATGTCACTCATGGGGGTCAATACAGACCCTCATAAGCCTCTATTTAACCCCATCCATCCCATAAGGGTATATTATGACCATTATGGGGCTGTTACAACCCTAACATTAACTTCATATGTGCCATGACAGTCCTCAAGGATCATCATGACACTAAGTACAAACACTACACTGCACTATACCCCCCAAAAAAACCATTACATCTAAACTAACCCTACTCTATACTAACCTATTAACACCTACACTACCTACCTACACTACCTACCCCCTAATAAACCCCGCCACCACTCTAATTACAGAAAATAAAAAAACCTAGGGCCCAAAAAATAAAAAATCTACATTACAGAAAATAAAAAACCTAAGTCACAAACATAAAAAAGGAACATTACAGAAAATAATAAAATACATTACAACCCCCCACTACAGAAAAAAAAGAAAGGAAATTACACACCTGAAAAGGAAATACATATAGAACACATACAATACAAATAAAATAAAATACCCCCCATATCTAACATACAATCAATACTATCTATCTAAAATTCATCCCCCAATCTATCTAATATACAATAAATCCTATCTATCTAAAATACATCCCCCAATCTATCTAATATAGAATTAATACCCCTAACATACAATCACATATATAGTTGTAAGTGTACGAGTTGTTCCTAACGCTTGCGGGCTCGCATAGCTAGCCCGCGGGCCCTCGCAAAGCGTAGCGAGGGCGCACGGCTCTCGCGTTGCGAGGGACGCAGCTCGCAAAGCGAGCCGCGGGCCCTCGCGTTGCGAGGGACTCAGCCAAGGGCCTCGGTTGCTGGTGGCGCTCCATGACAGCAACTGAGGCCCTCGCAAAATTAACGTTAATACGGAGCACTTTGGCAATGAGCACCGCAGGCGCTCATTGCAGGCGAGCCTCGCGTAGCGAGCCATTAAATCGTAGCCAACATGAAAAAAAAAAAAACACAATAAATACACACACCACATATATAAAAAGCTTACCGACAGCAAGAGGGAGCATCCACGACCTCAAAAAAACAAGTTACACCTTCATTTACCTCAAAATAAAAGAGTTTAGACACTAAAAAATTGTCAAAGCGAGAGAAAAAATGGCGGCCGAACAAAACGAAAACGAGGCTACAGCACTCTAACCACGAAAAACACTTACGGATAATCCGCTAAGACGCATACCACGCATTACGACATCGCAAAAATTGCACGCAAGCGGCGGACAGGAAAAAAGCAAAAACACAATAAATACACACAACACATACATAAAAAGCTTACCTACAGCAAGATGAAGCATCCAGCACCTCAAAAAAACTACTTACAGCTTCACTTCACTAAAAATAAAAGAGATTAGACACTACAAAAAATTTTAAGCGAGAGAAAAAATGGCGGCCGAACAAACCGAAAACGAGGCTACAGCACTATAACCAGGGAAAACACTTACGGATAAACTGAGAACACGCATACCACACATATCCCGCCATTTTACGCTAATGCGGAAGTACACAACTACGCTAACGGTTTTGGCTTGCGCACGCACACTATTACACTGCACACGTTCATCACGCTCACACAGCACCTCCACACCACTAATGCTGCAGCAACATCAAACAAGTTTACAGATCTTCCACACAATGCTTCAAAATAGGTCAAGTATATTAATGTATTAATTATTATTATATATTTTAGTAGTACACACAAAACAACATTAGCTACCTTACAATTCCATATGTATATTAATAACTAAACAACTTTCCAAACATACACTTTCATTTTTTGACGGGCAAGTCGCTAGTACTATATAATTTACAATACATCCTATGCATCTAAAATACATACCCCTATCTAACATACAATACAATTAAGGGAGATCCGCAATCCCGGACCACTCTGACGCTAATGAGCCTCCTAGATCCTTTCCAGAAGAAAATAGGCAATGGCGCCTTCTGATGGGCTGAATTCAAAAGACAGCATTTTCAGCCAATCAGAAGGCACTAATGTGTGAGCCAATCAGAATGGGATATACCCCAAAATGGCTAATGCACCTGTCAATCTTTATTTAAACCAATCACAAGGCGCAGGTGCCTTCAGCCAATCACAATGGGATACACCCCCACATAGTGATTGGCTGAAGGCATTTGCACCTTCTCATTGGCTGTTGTAAATGTCAATCAGTATTACAGCCAATGAGAAGGCCAGATGTCTTCAGCCAATCCCCGTGTGGGTGTGTATCCCATTTTGATTGGTTGAATACAATAAAGCCTTCTGATTGGTTTAAATAAAGATTGACAGGTGCATGATCCAATCAGAGTGGGATTTTGGGGGTGTATCACTTTCTGATTGGCTCACACATTGGCGCCTTCTGATTTGCTGAATTTGATAGACAGCGTTTTCAGCCAATCAGAAGCCGCCATTGACAATTTTCTTCTGGAAAACTCTGAAGGAGGCTCATTAGCGTCGGGGAGGTCTGTGACTGCGGATCTCCGTTATTTTATTTTTTTTTGAGCGCGGATTGTTCCAGGACGGGGCAGAAGAGGAGGAGGATGGGGACATCGCGGGGAGGTAAGTACAATGTATATTATGTTTCTTTGTTATTTTTTTATGTTTATATGTATGTTGTAGTAATGTAATGTTTTTTTTTAACAGGGGCCGTGCCGGAGAAGAAAAAAAGAAGGAAAGGTGAGTAGAATATTTAGAATGTTTATTTATTTTATGTAAATGTGTTGTACTAATTTTTTTTTTTTTCCCCTAGGTTGCTGATCTGAAGGGGCATCTGCAAAGGTAAGTGGTCTTAATTATTTTATTTTAGCTTAGAATTAGGGTTTGTATATGGAGATAGCATTTATTGTATGTTAGATAGGGTTATGTATTTTAGACCGCTAGGATTTATTGTATGCTAGGGGTATGTATTTTAGATAGTTAGGATTTATTGTAAATTATATAGTATTGTATGCTAGATAGGGTTATGTATTTTAGATAGATAGGATGTATTGTATCACATATTATAATTGTCCTACTACGAATCGTCGTCACGCTGTTTGCGTGGTCTGTACGATTTAGCGGGCTTAGCGATGAGCGCCTCAGGCGCTCATCGGCCGGCGAGCCTCGCACGGCGAGGCGAGCCATTAAACCGTAGTACTTTGGCAATGAGCACCGCATGCGCACTTTGGCAATGAGTGAGGCGAGCCGTTAAACTGTAGCAAAAAAAAACGGCCGCAACTCGCGAACATTAAAAAAAATCAAAACACAATAAATACACACAGCAAATACATAAAAAGCTTACCGACAGCAAGAGGAAGCATCCACGACCTCAAAAAATCAAGTTACACCTTCATTTAACTCAAAATAAAAGTTTACTTAAACTTTATTCACTAAAAAATTCTCTAAGCGAGAGAAAAAATGGCGGCCGAACAAAACGAATACGAGGCTAAACACGCTAAACACCACAAGCAACTCGCAAAACACCATACGAGACACGTTACCACACATTACGACATCGCAAAAATCACATGCAACCCGCGGACATGAAAAGAGCCAAAACCCAATACATACACACAACACATACATAAAAAGCTTACCTACAGCAAAAGGAAGCATCCAGGACCTCAAAAAAACTACTTACACCTTCACTTAACTAAAAATAAAAGAGTTTAGACAATAAAAAATTCTCTAAGCGAGAGAAAAAATGGAGGCCGAACAAAACGAAAACAAGGCTAAAGCACTCTAACCACGGAAATCACTTACGTATAATCCGCTAAGACGCATACCACACATTACCCGCCATTAAACGACCTTCGGATAATCCGCTAAAACGCATAGCATACCACACATTACCCGCCATTTTGCGATAATGCAGAAGTACCCAACTACGCTAACGGTTTCGGCTCGCGCACACACTTTATTACACTGCACACGTTCATCACGCTTACACAGCACCTCCACACCACTAATGCTGCAGCAACATCAAACAAGGTTCACAGCTCTTCAACACAATGCCTCAAAATAGGTCATGTATATTCATTTATTAATTATTATTATATATTTCAGTAGTACACACAAAACAACATTAGCTACCTTACAATTCCATATGTATATTAATAACTAAACAACTTTCCAAACATACACATCTCATTGCCGTCATTTTTTGACGGGCAATTCGCCAGTATTATATAGTATTGTATGTTAGATAGAGGTATGTATTTTAGATAGTTAGGATTTATTGTATATTAGATAGATTGGGGATGTATTTTAGATAGATAATATTGATTGTATGTTAGATAGGGGGGTATTGTATTGTATTATATTTAATTTGTATTGTATTGTATCGTATGTATTCTATATGTATTTCCTTTTCAGGTGTGTATTTTTTTTTCTGTAGTGGGGGGGTTGTAATGTATTTTTTATTTTCTGTAATGTTCCTTTTTTATTTTTTCTGACTTAGGTTTTTTTATTTTATGTAATGTAGATTTTGAATTATTTGTGACTTTTGGGGGGGAATTAGAGTGGTGGGGGTTGATTAGGGGGTAGGTAGTGTAGGTGTTAATAGGTTAGTGTAGAGGGGTGTTAGTTTATATTTAATGGTCTATTGGGGTGTCTTTAGTGCAGTGTAGTGTTTGTACTTAGTGTCATGAGGGTACTGGAGAACCCTCATAGCACTTATGGGGTAATGTTAGGCTTCCGTCCCATGAGGGTCTTTAAAAACCCTTATGGGACTAATGGGGTTAAATAGGGGCTTATGAGGGTCTGTACAGACCCCCATAAGAGACCGGGTTAAAATGGTGTAGCGCTTACACTTTGTGTCATGAGGGTCCTGGATGACCCTCATGGCACTTATAGTGTTATTACATGCATTTATTAGTGTGTTATAGGGGTCTATATAGTTGAGGCACACAGTACACTCACATTGTGGGACAAAGAGCATTTCAACACTTTTTTATTGCCACATCATTTTTGCCGGGCATCCGCTAGTTCACAAATAAACAGCAACATATATATAGCTGGGAATCGGTTATCACAAGTTTACATCATTTATTCGTCTCAGAAAAGTTTAACAACAAAGTAATAAATGTCTTCAGTGATAATTTGTAACAGAGCGGGTAAAAGACATATCACAATCAAGCCGTGTCTCAAGATCTATTTAAACAGATACAAATAAAGCATATATTGCAATTATAAGATCAAATAAAAAAATATTCAAGAGGCTATAGAAACACTAAAAGAATGGGATATACATATAGAGAGTAATATAGCCGCTGAAAAAAAATTGGAACTGATAGCAGGAAATCTAGACTGGAAAAAACATAAGAAATAATCTCTGGAAACTGTAGAATAGGGATAAGGGTACCTGATAAGTGTGGGAGTATTGAGGTAAAATGAAATGTATAGAGAAAAGTATGTTACTCCTAGTTCAGTAGCAAGATGAAGGGGGACAGGTAAATACTCACCAACACAAAGATTTTCATAAGATGATTATAGTTAGATGGTTACAATGATAATAGAAGTATGTTTTGCACAAGTATTTTGTTTTTTTTTTCTTGTGAAGAATTACGATTAGGCGGGTGTAAGACAAAACTAGAAACTTTAGCACATTTTATATGAAGAATAGAACTTTAAATTAGCAACAAGGTGAAAGGCGACAGGTATATAATTATTAACACAAAACAGATTATAAAGATGATTATAGTTAAATGGTCATAACTTCACAAGTGGATTTTTTCTTTGTTCATGTGTTTTTACTATTCAAACGTAAAGTATTACGACTTTGTGGGTTTAAGATTAAAATTAGAAATATTAATATATCACGTAAAATATAATAGATAGACAGGGTAAACAAGCTCACTTTTTACCGTCATGTAAGTAAAACAATTGAATTAGTAGAGCGTAGTAATAGGATTAGGGTTAGACACACTCACTAGGTTGGAACCCCCGTAAGTAATCGCTTCTAGAATGGAAATTATAATTAACACTATACTTAATATCAGAAAAGATAAACAAGGTGAAAAATAGAGTTTTATATGGAAAATCTTAGCGGTATTTATAAAATATACCACCCGTTGGATGCTATCTTCCTCGGACAATTGGAAGGCAATAAAGACAGATCTGCCATTAGCTGAAAGGTCAATATTTTGAATAAGCTAGACATGATTATATAAAAGGGGAGCTATGCTCAAATACAAACCGGCAAATCTAAAGCTTACAGCTGAGGAGATTTCCCTTCTTGACTGCCCGAGGAACAAAGACATCCATCTTAAGGGTGGTATGCAGCGAATGTACCATATTTCCACATACATTTTGTTATATGCTCCTGAAAACCTTATTTACAATATATGTACCCCAGACCTTACCCCCTCGCTCAGAAATAGAGCGACATATTTTCACTTCCTAATATCTATGCGTCTTGTAAAATATCAGCTGACATTTTCTCTTAATTTGCAGCTGGTTTTTAAGAGTATTCTGATGGTTTTGTGGGTCTATTCTTTATTATATGTGTTTCTTTTTCTCTTCTCTTTTTGTCTTTTTTTTTTTTTTTTTTCTTTTTTTTTTTTTTTTTTTTTTTCTCCTTCTCTCGAGTCTTGGAGACAATCAGGGAATATCTTACACAGCTATTTTGGCATTTTCTTCTCTTGTTAAAGTAAAATGCAAATAAAAATAATTTCACATAATGTTAATGGTCTTAATTCTCCAACAAAAAGAAAAACGGCCTTTTTAGAGTACAACAAATTAAATGCTGAAATCTTATGTCTACAAGAAACACATTTAAAACAAGAAAATCTAAAATATATGAAAAACACAAAATTTACAACCAGAATAGATTCTACCTTTAGGAAAAAATCAAAAGGGGTTTCCATCTTATTTAAAAATAGCCTGAAAATATTAGAAGAAGGTAGTAAGATCGACCCAGAGGGTAGATATATAATATGGACTGGACGGATTGATGGGTTTTTAACAACACTGGTTAATGCTTATTTACCAAATAAAGGTCAAATAGGGTTCCTTAAAAACCTTCTTAAGGAGATTAACAGAATTAAAGGAGGTGGGTTAATATTTTGTGGCGATTTTAATATGATATTGGATGACAATTTAGATAAACAATTAGTTGGAGTTAACAAATTAGCAGCCCAAACAAATTGTACCTCAAAAGCATTTCGCAAAATTAAAGAGGATAATAACTTGATTGATCCATGGAGGATCTTACACCCTGGGGTACGCGAATACACCCACTTCTCTTACCGACATAATTCATTCTCTAGAATTGATTATATATTGACCGATCTCCCAACCCTAAAAGTAATTAAAAAGATAAATATCCGACCTACCCCGTGGTCAGACCACTCTCTAAATGAATTAATTATACAAGACCTAAATACAAATAACCAAAGGAAAAAGAGGAGTTGGAAGATGGATTCCTGGCTCTTGAAAGATGAAGAATTTGTTACATATCTGAAAAAAGAAACCTTGGAATTTCTTAAAATCAATAAATCATCTGTAAATTCAGATATAACCCTGTGGTGTACGTATAAAGCATACATGAGGGGTATATTTATTGCAAAAGCAGCCAAAGTGCAAAGGCTAAGAGGTAAGTCCTTAAGGACCCTCTATCTGGAACTAAATAGGAGGAAGGATATCTTTAGGGAGACACCAAATAACGAAAATAGTAAAGCAATAAAAGACATAAACACCCAAATACAAAAAATCCTTCAGCTTCAATCAGATAAAATATTATGGAAATTTCAACAGACACAATTTTTCGAAGGGGGCAAATCAGGCAAATTTTTGGCTAACAAATTGAAGAAACAGCATATCAAAAATAATATTGAAAAAATTTTAGATGAAAACAACATCCCTCAATTTCACCCGGATAAGATAGGAAATATATTCCAGGATTATTATAGTAATTTATATAATTTAGAGAAAGACCATCAAGTAGCTAAACCGGGAATAGAAGAGATTATTATTATTATTATTATTATCTTTATTTATATCGCGCCAACATATTCCGTAGCGCTGTACAGGGGTTGAGTACATAGCAGAAAACAAATTAAACACCTTGTAAAGAATGGAGGGCCCTGTTTTTGAGCATAAAATCAAATGTACATAGAGCTTGTTTCCAAGGCCTGACACAAGATTGAAAACTCGCAAACTTACAATCTAAGGGTTTAGGTGTGATACAAGAGGGTGACAAATACAATTGAAAGCAATTGGTTCAGTAAAGTGGAGGGGTCTGTGTGTTGTACTGTAGATTGTGGTTGTGAGTGTTATTAAGCTGTGGAATGTTAAGAGATTAAACAATACCTAGATAAGATAAAGTTCCCTAAAGTATCGGAAGAACAGCTTAGCTTTCTGAATAAACAAATAGAAAGTATAGAGATAACCGAAATTGTGTCCAAAAGTAAAAAGAATAAAACACCCGGGGTAGACGGGTTCAATAATTTATTTTATCGATTCCTTAGCAAAGAACTGAATAGTACCTTAGGTAATCTCTTTAATGAGATAAAACGGGAAGGAGTGATACCATCAGAACTAACGGAAATAAAAATAGTCAATATATTGAAACAAGGAAAAAACCCTGAAGAGTATAAAAATTACCGCCCAATTTCTCTAATCAACGTTGATATTAAAATTTACTCTAAAATTTTGGCAAATAGATTAAGCAAGATTATATCTAGCTTAATAAAACCGGATCAAACAGGATTTATTCCAAACAGACAAGCGTCGGATAACACCAGACGTTTGTTGGACATCTTGACCTATGCGAAGAAAAAGAGGATCTCCTCCCTGACCCTGTCATTAGATGCAGAGAAAGCTTTTGACAGAGTCAGGTGGGACTTCTTGGAGGGCGTTCTGGAGAGATTTGGTCTGGAAAGCTTTGCATCATCAGCAGTAAAAGCCCTCTATTTAAATACCATAGCACATATCTCATCCTCTCAATTCAGTTCGGGCAAATTTTTAATAACTAATGGTACTCGTCAGGGCTGTCCATTATCTCCCTTGCTTTTTATTTTATTTCTCGAACCCTTACTGATAACTATCAGAGAATCATCAGAAATTAAAGGTATTGAAATAGGACAGGAAGAATATAAGATAATGGCTTATGCAGATGATATTATAATAACGATAACAAACCCTGAACACTCTTGTAGAGCTCTGCAGACTGTTCTTGAGGAATTTGGCAAATTCTCTTATTTCAAAATTAACCAACAGAAAACGGAAGTACTGACCTGTAACATACCATCAGAAGAAAAAAATAGGCTAGTGAATTCATACTCCTATTGTTGGAACTCTTTCCATATAGTACACCTGGGGGTAAGATTCCCAGGTCATACAAAAAATATCTTTAAAGATAATTATAATGAAATATTGAAAAAAATCAGAAAACTGTTGAATGACTGGAGACCTTTACAGTTATCATGGCTATCCAGGATAAATGCAGTTAATATGAGCGTAATCCCTAAAATCACTTATATAATGAGATGTCTTCCAGGTAAAATACCGGCTTATTATATAAAAATAATTCAAGAAACACTAGATGATTTTATATATCAGGGGAAAAAACCAAGGGTTAAAAAATCTATAATATATAAGAAACTTGAGAAAGGGGGATTAAGCTCCCCTTCCGTTAAGGAGCTAAATAAAAAAATTATACTTACACAAGCAGCTGGATATAACTACACACAAAACATTCCAAGATGGTTAACAATAGAGGAATCCTTATTGGGTAGTTCACCCATAAAAAATATACTATGGAGCGCTATGTATAAACAGAAGTGGAGCTCAGAATTACCTCCTAACATTAAGTATATTATTAAAGCATGGCACAAAAATAAAACTGAACTTTCACTGGTTCAGTCTCCTTCTCTGGCAGCACCAATAGAGTTTCTTAATAATAACTCGAATAGTTTATTTATATCCTTACTAAAATCACATAATATTAGAATAGTGGGGGATCTATACGAAAAAGGAAATCTATTGGAACTGAAAAGAATTAAAGAGAAATTTAATTTACATAATATAACGTGGTTAGAGTATGAAGGATTACAAAGGAACCTTAGTTTATTGGGATATAAGATTATGAACATGAATAAAATGTGGAAAATGGAAGAATACCTAATCAAAGACGAATCGTTACATATAATTTCCAAATTCAGTAATATAATCGACGAAAATATTCCCTTTGATAAAAGTTTGGGAATATTAGCCTGGGAAGCTGACTTGAAAATTACATTATTAGAGGAAGACTGGACTAAAATTTTTAGTACAGTTAAGAACTCATCAATCAACTCCTCATATAATGAAATGATAGTAAAATTAATTCACAGATGGTACTATGTTCCCAACAAATTAAAAAAAATATATAGTAATTTAGATGGTCTGTGTTGGAAACAATGTGGACTACCAGGTACAACCTTCCATATGTGGTGGGACTGTAAAAAAATTAAAATATTTTGGTTGAGGGTAAGTAAAGAAATATCGGCTCTTATTGGCAAACACATTTCCTGTAATCCTCTAATATTTATTTTACATTCGCAAATGGAAAATTTCCCTTTGGGGGAAATTTATTTAATATCACACATATGCCTAGTTGCCAAATGGTTACTCTTGAAATATTGGAAACAACCTCAGGTCCCCTCTTGGAAAGAACTAGAGAACACCATCTCATACAACAGGGAAATGATGAGAACAAGAATGTCCGATAATGCACGAGATAATATTCCTAAGGCTACCCGTCTAATAAAATGGCAGCTCTGGGACCAACATCTGGCATTAAGCTAGAGAGTAGGTTGAGATGAAGTTCCTCTAGCAGTGTCTCTTTGACGGTCTCCCTCTTTTTTTTTTTTTTTTTTTTTTTTTTTTTTTTGCTCTTTTTCGTTCTTTCTTCTTTTGTTTCTGTAGATCTTAACAATGTAACTGAAACTTGAGGGACAACAAGGAAGTTTTGATAATAAGATCTTGTTTTGTCATATCTTTGTATTGTTCGTTAAAAAAAAAAAAAAAAGATCAAATAAAATATATAACATTGTATGAAACGTCAGTAATCCTCTGGAGGAAATAACTCAGCGATCTATCCACTTTAATCAATCGTATTTTAAAGAACCAACTTTTCAAGTGTTATAAATAAACATTGTTTTTAAAAAAAATCATTCAGTATGTGGCAATTTATCACAATATACTAGCCAAATAAAGGTGTTACTTACTGTACTTTTTTTATCTTCTTTTATGAAGTAAATCTTTTAGATCCAGTTGACAATAATCTAACTATTACACCTAGGCTAAAATTACATTATATCAACATTGGAGAATTGCAAATGGATATCTACATGCAAGTATTGGGCATGATCCAAAGAGGATACAGAATATTATTTATAGCAAATTCCAATGCTTAAAGAGAAATTGTACTCATAATGCTGATTTTTAAAAAGAAAATTGTATTCTGATGAAGAAATTTAAAGAAAAACAGTAAAGAATAAAATAGTAATATTAATTATTATTATAGTTTACTAGTGACTTGCCCGTCAAAAAATGACGGCAATGAGATGTGTGTGTTTGGAAAGTTGTTTAGTTATTAATATTTGTATTTGACACTTGTAAGATTTTAGTTATGATGAAATAAGTACTATTGTGATATTAAACATGTTTATTTTTGTAAAATGTTCTTTTGGTCAACAGTAACTGTTAAAGCATTTTGTATTAAAAGTATTAATATTTGAATGTAAGAAAAGTTGAACTTTAAATTAATCAGTATTGTAAACTTGAGGTAATGTTTTTTTAACATGCACGTTGTATCTCAAGAATTGTTAACTTAAATATACATTGAATCCAGAGGAAGGCAAACAATAAAAACCCTACTTGAAACGTAGTCAAATGTATCAGAGAGGAAAAAATAATAATTCCTTCCTGACCCCATTAACTGGTGATCAGAGTACTCCCTGGATTAATGTTTAACATAAAAGAGAACATTTACATTGTGACTTAAAACGTGGTTGAGCTCTTAACATGAACTTTATTATCTGTCTAAGGAACTTGAAAATATTGTTTGGAAACTTGTAACATTAGAAACAGTAACATAGTTAATTAACATTTTAACATAAGTTGTAAAAATAATGCAAGGCAAGTGTTTTGTGAGGCGAATCATGCATAAACATTACTTCCATGAATTATGACTGAATTCTTTATTGATTTGTAGTTTTCAATGGTTGACCTTTGTTTGTTGCTATAGTAATTGTTTTAAATCGCACATATAGTTTGGTCTCTGGAAAAGTGGTTCTCTAAAAAGAGAACGCAAGAACGTAAACTTGTTGCACGCTGTGTAAGCATTATTCTGTATGTGTTTGACAATTTAATGTAGTTTAACAGGAAAATATATATTTTTTTAAATGTAATTTCTGTTGCTTAATAATGACCTTTTGATGGGAACGGACATTTATGTGTACACAAAATGTGGTGGTTATATTGTGTTTTTTATATTTTTGAATTTGCTTTTAAATTTGTTTTGCATGGCTTTTGTTTCTTTAATGAAAATTTAAAGTACTTCATAGTAGACAATGTTTTTAGTAAAAATACGTCCATCTTCTAATAAATCACCTTGACTTTCATTCTTTTCAATGTAAACTTTAATAGCCTATGGATTTTTGCACCGTGATAACACAACGTACAATTGGCCATGTGCAAATACTGGTTGTTCTAAGAAAATAAACACAGATTTGAACGTTTGTCCTTGTGATTTATTAATGGTCATGGCAAATGCCATAATGATGGGAAATTGTCTTCTTTGAAGTATAAAAGGGAGATTACTTTCACTTGGTGCTAAATCTATTCTTGATATAAAAACTCTCTCTCCTTTATGGGTACCGGTTAAAATTTTAGCATCTATGAAATGGTCCTTTAACTTTTGAACAATTAATCTTGTCCCATTGCATAGGCCTTTTATGGGGTTCATATTTCGCAGTAACATGACAATTGCACCTTTCTTTAGCTGCAAAATATGTGGGGGCATTCCAGAAAGAGTTAGTGAGTTTATGAATTCAGTGGAAAAGTTTGCCGGGCTTTCATTGTCATCAGCAAGTACAGAATCAGCACTGTGATCATTTCTTTGTAGTGCATTCATTTTTTTAAAGATTTCATTATTGAGGATTAATGCATCCTTATTTTTACACGTTGGTATGACTTGGTTGGCAAGCTCTGAATATTCCTGGTTATTTATGCTACCTTCAAATATAGCCAATATAATATCTTGGTGACAAATCATATGAGGGCGGATCTGCACAGTGTCGTCAGGTAAATTTGGTATTTTTTCTGTTCTACCTTCTCCAATTTTAATAAGCCACTCATTGAAATCAGTTTGGCCTTCAGATCTCATGTTTTGTTGCAATCAAAGATGGGTAAAATGTTTCCATAGTGTGCTTGACTTTATACAGGTTTCGATAATGTCAGTTCGATTTCCATGTACAACGACAGGTAATGTTTGTCTAAAATCGGCACCTAACAACATTACCTTTCCACCAAATGGAAAAGTATTATCCATAACTTCACGAAGCAAACGGTCAATACATTGGAGGGCATAGCATGACATCATTGTGGCCTCATCTACTATAATTACTTTACTTTTTTTCAATTTTTTTGCTTGTAATGATGTCATGTGAATATCTGACACAAAGGTTTCTAAAATAGGCACTGGCAGTTTAAAGCCACTATGTACAGTTCTTCCACCTTCTAACGAAAGTGCAGCAATTCCAGTAGTGGAAAACGGCAGTGCTATTTGACCTTGTGCTCGTACAAAACTCATTAATAAAATATATAGATACGTTTTTCCTGATCCGCCAGGTCCATCAAGATAGAAATAACGCTCTTTGACCATGTCATCATCTATTGCATTTTTAATGGCATTAAATGCTTGCAATTGTAAAGTATTTAAAGTTGCAAGTCTTTCTTCTGTTCTTTGTACTTGTAGTTGAATGTCATAGTCTTCAAAGTTTATGTCCTCTATAAGACCTGGATCAGGCAAATTAAAACTTGTACAACTTAATCCATGAGTTAAAAATAGTTCTTGGATTCCATTAACGCTTTTAAGTGTGCAATGGGTTCATTGTATCGTTGCATAAAGTCTTCAGCCATATTACTTTTAAATGTGTCCCACAAAGCTAATGGATTTGGAGCATTTGAAAAGATACAATTAAATGCAAATTGTTCTCTCATCTGCCGTGGCATTTGACATAGTGCTGCTTCTTCTAAACATCTTTCCCATTCTGTATCATCAGCTAGTAAGTTTCTATGTCTTGCAGCTAAATGGAAGGATTCATATACTATGTTATTAACAGTGCTTAAGTGTTCAAAACTTTGTGCTCCAGGAACATTTAAAAGTAATATTCGTAAGCAGAAACATTCAAGATCTCTTGGACTTACTGTGTAAATTCTTGGGATTATTTTATTTCCTCTGCTTTTTCTAGGTCTCCATAATCCATTCACAAAAACATAGTTGTAACAGAGTTGGAACACGAATCCAATATCTCCGCTGGTATACGGTAAAATACCCAAGAGGCACTACAGTCTCACCATTCCCAACCTCCCATATTGGACGACACTCAATAGGGAGTTCAAGACTACTGTCTTTATTTTGTTATGTGCAGAAATATATATACACATCTCTTCCCACAGGCAATACACATCACCCATAGTTGACCACACAATACACATAGAGGGACAATAGGTGGGTCACACCTCCATGAGGCTACCTGGCAACTTTGATACAATCAGACATTGATTAGATCATCCTTCTTTGTTCTTATGTCTGAGAATGAAAACACTTTATACAATAGACTTCCTTATCTTATGAGGAGTCTCTGTAATAGGATTATCTATTATGCCAAGGTCTGCAATAGTCTGGGCTAATATTCTGCAGAGCCTAAACCAACATACATACAGTATAACAGTAGGATCATATTTTAATCATAACCATAAAACAGGGTAAAACAGTGATGGGTTCCGTTACACACCTCCCCCGTGACCATAAGCCGGCATACACGGTCTGATTCCAACGGATCGGCCTGGGGATGTCCGGACAAAAGTATTTGTTGGTCAATTCTCTAGTTTGACAACCCATCAGCATTACTGCAATTCAGATTTACTCACATTTCACATATCCCCAGATAGCTGGGATCTGAGCGCACAAAACTACCGGATAGCGCTCAGATCCTATTCACACAGTTCAATTGCCATGTAGCTAAAGTCTTTCCCATAGTCTTTCATTATATGAATGGGCTCCATGGCATAGCTATCTGGGGTGTCACCGCTCCCACAGGGCAAGTACCAAATGACCCCCCTGTATTTAAATGGCCAGAATGAGTGACATACACTCTGGTATGGCCGAATACTGTGTTTAAAGGGCAATATGTCCCAGGGCCATAGTCGCAGGGCAGGAGGCTGGCAATAAGTCCTCTCCAGGACAAAGTGGCAAAAGGCACTTCGTCACCCATCTCCCCTTTGGGGGGAAGTCTAACCAGACACCTGGATATTTTGCTGTGGTGATGGGGCAACACTCTGAGGGGACTTGAGGGGCAGAGGCCAGCGGCACTCTGCCCTGATGCCAGCTCTTCTGCTGGTATAACCTGCAGGACATTCTGCGCTGTACAAGGGACAAAGGGAGGGCAGAGGCCGACTGCACTCTGCCCCGCTGTCAGCTCTTCTGCTGGGGTACTTGGAACATATTCCGGCTCAGTTGCCAGGGAAAGGTGGGGGTCAGTGGGGGTTAACATTTCCTCTGTTAACCCTGGGGCCACATTAGGAGTTAGCTGGGGAGGGGAATTTGTACTTACCCCCTCCTCCGGTTGTCCCAGTGAGGGTAGTTGGGGATCTGGACAGGCTGTCCAGCATCCCGGTAGGTCAGGCACAGAGACCACGGTCCCATCTGTGCCGTCTGGTTGATTGGGGTCTCCCCTTGTTAGGTTAAGCTGTCGCTGGGGGGAGAGGGCGACACCTTCAGCTCCCTGGGGTTCACACTGCCGCTGGGGGGGGAGGACGCAACCTTCGGCCCCCTGGGGTACACACTGCTGCTGGGAGGGGGAAGGATGACACCTTCGGCCCCCTGGGGTACACACTGCCGGTGGTGAGGAAGGACGACACCTTTAGCTCCCTGGGGTACACACTGCCACTGGGGAGAAAGGACGGCCCCTTCTGCTCCCTGGGGTACACACTGCCGCTGGGGGGGAAGGACGACACCTTCGGCCCCCTGGGGTACACACGGCCGCTGGGGAGGAAGGATGGCACCTTCTGCTCCCTGAGGTACACACTGTCGCTGGGGAGGAAGGATGGCCCCTTCTGCTCCCTGGGGTACACACTGCCGCTGGGGGGGAAGGACGACACCTTCTGCCCCCTGAAGTACACACTGCCACTGGGGAGGAAGGACGGCACCTTCTGATCCCTGGGGTACACACTGTCGCTGGTGGGGGAGGACGCCACCTTCGGCCCCCTGGGGTACACACTGCCGCTGGGAGGGGGAAGGATGACACCTTCGGCCCCCTGGGGTACACACTGCCGGTGGTGAGGAAGGACGACACCTTTAGCTCCCTGGGGTACACACTGCCACTGGGGAGAAAGGACGGCCCCTTCTGCTCTCTGGGGTACACACTGCCGCTGGGGGGGAAGGACGACACCTTCGGCCCCCTGGGGTACACACGGCCGCTGGGGAGGAAGGATGGCACCTTCTGCTCCCTGGGGTACACACTGTCGCTGGGGAGGAAGGATGGCCCCTTCTGCTCCCTGGGGTACATACTGCCGCTGGGGGGGAAGGACGACACCTTCTGCCCCCTGAAGTACACACTGCCACTGGGGAGGAAGGACGGCACCTTCTGATCCCTGGGGTACACACTGTCGCAGGGGAGGAAGGACAATACCTTCAGTTCCCTGGGGTACACACTGCCGCTGGGGAGGAAGGACGACACCTTCAGCTCCCTGGGGTACACACTGTCTCTGGGGAGGAAGCACAACACCTTCAACTCCCTGGGGTACACACTGTCGCTGGGGAGGAAGGACGGCACCTTCTGCTCCCTGGGGTACACACTGTCGCTGGGGAGGAAGGACGACACCTTCTGCTCCCTGGGGTACACCCTGTCGCTGGGGAGGGGAATTAGTTGGAGTATTCCACGTGGAGCGGTTTCTGTTTCTGGGACAGTCTCTCTGCATGTGGCCCTGCTGGTTACACATGTGGCACCTGATGTACCGTGGAGGGGTTTGGTAGTTCCCACCACCTGGACGCAGTGCTGGGGGGGGGTTAATGGTGGGAGGTGGGTTAGCAGCTTCCAAGATGGACCGTCCCGTGCCCGCTGCTTTTCCATTATGTATTTGTGGACATCTGTAATTAACCATTCCAAGGTTCTTATAGGAAGCGTACCTGGGAAAAAGGCCAGTCTGCTTTGGAGTTCTCTTCCAAACTCAGTCTGTGTGCTGAGTACTGTAGCCGCTGCCCGGTCTCCCTCCATGAGTTCCTTTCTGTCTGCATCCCTGTAGTCCGTGGCCGCCTCCTCCTCCTCATCATGGAACGTTGTCCGAAAACTAGCTGGTTCCATCCTGCTGTAGCCAGGGGCGCTGTACGGATACTAGAGTTGCCCTCAATTTGTAACTCCACGGAATGGTGTCTCCTGTAGCTGTCCTTATGACCGTGGGAACAATTCCGCCACTTGCCACCAAAGTAACGGAGTTGGAACACGAATCCAATATCTCCGCTGGTATACGGTAAAATACCCAAGAGGCACTACAGTCTCACCATTCCCAACCTCCCATATTGGACGACACTCAATAGGGAGTTCAAGACTACTGTCTTTATTTTGTTATGTGCATAAATATATATACACATCTCTTTCCACAGGCAATACACATCCCCCATAGTTGACCACACAATACACATAGAGGGACAATAGGTGGGTCACACCTCCCTGAGGCAACCTGGCAACTTTGATACAATCAGACATTGATTAGATCATCCTTCTTTGTTCTTATGTCTGAGAATGAAAACACTTTATACGATAGACTTTCTTATCTTATGAGGAGTCTCTGTAATAGGATTATCTATTATGCCAAGGTCTGCAATAGTCTGGGCTAATATTCTGCAGAGCATAAACCGACATACATACAGTATAACAGTAGGATCATATTTTAACCATAACCATAAAACAGGATAAAACAGTGATGGGTTCCGTTACAATAGTGATATGGAATTTCAATATATAAGAATTGTGTTGCTTCTGAATCAGTTGAATTTAATTTAAACCATGCAGTTAGTGTAGTGTGACGATGTTCACTTTGGGCCAATGCATTACTTTAATTTCCAATGTCATTGGTATATCTTTTATTGGTTTAGGTAAAATGTCATGTAATGTTTCAGGAAGAGGTTCTAAATGCTTTGTTTTTTCGGTGGCTTTTTTTGGTATAGCTTTGATTTTTTTAGGTAAAATGTCATCTGATGTTTGAGGAACAGGTTCTAAATGCTTTGTTTGCTTAGTAGCTTTTTTTGGTGTAACTTTAATTTTTGCAGCTGATAGTATTTTGCTTGTAATTCTTTTGCATTCTTTTTCTCGTCAAATTTCCTTCTCATCTGGTGTCTGCTGGTTGGCCCATCTCTCTTGTCTTTCTCTAGTTTGACGTCTTTTCTTTTCTTGTTTGCTCTCGTTAGTAGTCGTGTTAATCTGTAAAAGAAAATAATGTATAATTAGTTTAGTTTGAAATGTTAAGTTTGTTTTTTACATTTTTTATTATCAACCGTTTGTTTATATGTGATTGTAGTTCATTGTAGCGGTACTTTCTTTGTATTTTTAAATAAGTGTTTTTTGTTTTTTTGCTCTTACTTTCTGTCGTAGGTTGTAATTTTTGCCTTACATGAATAGCACACTCAAGGAAATTACACTATACCTTCTTCTATATGTAGTAGGTGTATAGTGTTAATTGAAATGTATATTTTTTTTGGTTTGGTAATTAATGTTTTTCTCATACTTTTGACTTACAGGCATAGTAGAGGGCAAAAATGTGTCTTTGTAATTTTTGCTACAGGGGATTGTCCTAATAGTATTTTGATATTTTATTTAAAGGCTTATATGTTCGGGCTAAGAAAAGTTTTTTTTTTTTTTTTTGGGTGTTAGTACTATTTGTTAGTATTCTATTTTATGTGTGTGTTTAGGTTTTATGCTTAATATTGTACATTACGACTGGTAATTGAGAATGATAAATGTTATTTAGTGTGTGTTTTGACACTTTTGTGGACTATGCTGTTTTCTTTCTTTATTTATTTTTGTGTAGATTGAAGTTTGGGTTTAATGTTAAACATTGTATCCATAAAAGATAAATTATAGGTAAATGACAAATGTGTCAGTAATATTTTGGTAAAGCTTATAATTATTGGGTATTATTGTTTGTTTTTTCTTCTGTTGACATGGATGCAGAGCAAACATGTTTATTTAGTTTTCAGTTTTTTTACTTGTTATACTGTACCTTGTTTGAAGTGTGATTTCCAGCAAAATCTTTCTTGGTCCACTGTTGTAAGTCTTCGTCCGATGCTCTTCACGCAGTGTCTGTTGTAAAAGAAAAAGTAAAATGTTATTTGATTTGAATGTATTTGTAAATAATAGCATATATTTCATTGTTTTGGTCTATTGTATCTGTTATGGTGAATTTTTCTGCTATGCTGTTTTTTGTGCA
Organism: Discoglossus pictus; assembly: GCA_027410445.1. NCBI lineage: Eukaryota > Metazoa > Chordata > Amphibia > Anura > Alytidae > Discoglossus > Discoglossus pictus. Next base: position 41,774 of record CM050164.1, on the reverse strand, counting down.
ACTTTTTAAAAATACTTTAATTGTATTTGTATATTACAGTTATCCTTTTTTTTACTGTAATTATTAATGTTTTTACTATTTTGGATATGATCGCAATGTTTTTAGCATTATCCTGTTTTGTGTCCACCACTTTTGGTATGCTTATTGGTTGTTAAACAGTAAAGAAGAATATTAATTTACTTTTTTGTGTGTTTGTGTGATTTTTGGTAAAATCCTGTTTTGTGTCCACCATATTTTGCATACTTTATTTGTTTAATTAGTCTTCTTTATGAGTATTCAATCATGTTGGAGAGTAAAAATTAATGTTAATTGCCTTTTCTATATCATGTTGTGCTTTTTATTTTTATCCTGTTTTGTGTTCACCACTTTTTGGTTGCTGCATTTGGCTTGTGGGTGATGGTTGGAGGTTATTTCACAGTAAAGAGGAGGAATAGTTTTGTTTTACGTATGTTGCTAATGTTTCAGATGCTATCCTGTTTTGTGGCCACCTTTTTTTGGGGGGTTTCTGTAAGCTGTCTGTCTTCATAAATTGTATAGGTCTTTGTGAAGTTTGTTGAACTGTGTTTTGTTCTTTATTCAATTTGTATGTATTTTTTATTTTTTTATTTTACTTGAAATTTTTATATTGGCGGCCATTAAACATATATAGTTCCTTTTTTTTTCTCTACTATACCCTGATAGAAGTGTTATTCTTGTCCGAATGACAGAGGGTCCCCTCCTGCCAATCTTAATCCGACAGTCTTCTTGTAGAGTCTGTTTGAAAAAGAAAGTGAAATGGTTAATTGCATATTTCTTCTTTTTGATTTAGTAAAGCATGGTCTTTTTCAACATGTAATGTATTTCTATCTTACCTCTTCTTCTATCTTTGTGTTCTTTAAAAGTAATTCTCTTTCACAGTCCACTGTGCAAATTCTTGAGTGACGCTGTTGATGCAGAGTCTGTTTGAAAAGTGAAAAAAAAGGCAAAGATTCAGCTTTAGGTTACATATGTATTAGTGTCATATTATTTTTTGCTGTGAGTTGCAGTAAATTAATGTAATTTAAATATATTTGTTTAATTAGTTTCAGTTAACATTAGTTTGTTGTAGGGCCTATACACATAAATGTGCATGTGACATGTCACTATACATGAATCACATATATGTGCGTGTCACATGTCACTATACATAAATCACATTTTCATAGTTAAAGTTGTTTTTTTTTTTATGTCATTTAAATATATTTGTTTAATTAGTTTCGGTTAACATTAGTTTGTTGTAGGGCCTATACACATAAATGTGCATGTCACATGTCACTATACATAAATCACATTTTCATAGTTAAAGCTGTTTTTTTTTTTTGTTGTTTTTTTTTCCTGTCTTGGTAATAAAATGTAATATATTATAGCTTACCTCTCAGTTGTAATTTGCACAGTATAAAGTAGTAAATTAGGAAATAATTATCTTCTCAAGTAAAAGAAAGCAGTTACTATCCAGTCACACCGTTTATCACCTGAGTAGAAATGTAGAATTTTCTGGAAAGTAGGCAGTATTTATAAACTTTGAGGTGCCTCAGACCGTTAGAACACAATACGCATGCGCTATTTGCGTTCCAGCTTACAATTTGCGTTCCATCCGCCATTTTATGCGTAGTAGTTTTCAAAATGGTGGTTAATATCAGTGTAAAGTTGACTGTAGAGTTGTTTCAGTTTTGCGAGTCACTGTAGTATTGTTGTGTCTGTAGCCTCGTTTTCGTTTTGTTCGGCGGCCATTTTTTCTCTTGCTTAGGTGATTTTCCTCTTTTTAAACTTTATTTTTTGGACTTAAATGTAACTTCACTTTTCGAGGTGCTGGGTGCCCCCCCTTGCTGCAAGCAAGATTTTTATGTGTTCTTTGTGTTTATTTATTGTGTTTCTGATGTTTTCATGCGCACTGTTTTCTGCCGTTTTTTGGGTGTTCGGAATGGGTCGTAGCGATTCCCGTATTTTTTTGCGAGGGACGCAGTTGTTTTTTTTTATAAGTCGTGCGTGTGTGTGTTAACCGCGTGTGAGGCGCCTTTGAGCCTCCACCTCCGCAAATGCGGCCCCTCACTTTGTGAGGGTCCGCACTTGCGGACAAACACAGCAGACGTTGGAGCCTCCAAGCGTTAGCGTTAGCAACAACTTGTATGCTCACAACTATATATGTGATTTATAATGCGCCAACATATTCCATAGCACTGTACATAAATTAAGTTCAGACAAAGATAAATAAAGATTAACATATAGCAAAGGAAGGAGGGCCCTGTCTTTGAGATCGGAATCCAATGTCTATGGTGAATTCCCAAAGTACTTAGGATAGAAACTCGAAGACTTACAATCTAAAGTATAGTGAGTGGTAAAAGAGGGAGAGAGAGGCGATAAGTGTGTTAGGGTGGAAGGTGATACGCTTCTTTAAAGAGATGCGTTTTAAGTGAGGTTTTAAATGTTTTGAGGCAAGAGTATAATCTAGTGGAGCGAGGCAAGGAGTTCCAGAGACTAGGGGCAGCACGAGAAAAGTCCTGGAGGCAGGAGTGAGAGGAGGTGACAAGAGTTGTAGAAAGAAGAAAGTCATTAGCAGAACGAAAAGGGCGGGTGGGGGAGTATTTGGAGATGAGAGCAGAGATGTAAGGGGGAGCTTTATTGTTGAGGGCTTTGTAAGTTAGGGTCATGATTTTACATTTTATTCTTGAGGCAAGGGAAGCCAGTGGAGTGATTGACAGAGGTGATGCCGACACTGAACGTTGTGTACGGAAGATGAGTCTAGCAGAGGCATTCATAACGGATAGAAGTGGAGATAGTCGGGTGGTGGGAAGGCCAACAAGAAGCGAGTTGCAGTAGTCTAGTCGAGAGATGATGATAGAGTGTATAAGGATTTTAGTTATGTCTTGTGTAAGATATTGACGAATTCTGGAGATGTTTTTTAGATGGAGAAGACAAGATTTAGTTAGTGATTGTATGTGAGGGATGAAAGACATAGAGGGGTCCAGTAGAACTCCAAGACAACGGACTTGGGAGGAGGGGTTTATGATGTCGTTGACAGTGAGAGAGATGTGAGGAATTGACACCGTGGTAGAGGGAGGGAAGATAAGGAGTTCAGTTTTAGACATGTTGAGTTTGAGATGGTGGGTGGACATCCAATAGGATATACTAGAGAGGCAGTTGGATATGAATGTTAGAAGAGAGGGGATTAGATATGGTGCGGAGAGGTAGATTTGGGTGTCATCTGCACAAAGCCCAAAAAAGTTTATGAGGGTACCATGTGAGGAAGTGTAGATGGAGAAGAAGAGAGGGCCTAGGACTGATCCTTGGGGTACACCAACAGACAGGGGGCGAGGAGAAGAAGAGGTGTCGGAGAAGGAGATATGGAATGATCGATTTTGTAGGTATGATGAGAACCACGAGAGAGCAGTGTCTTGAATACTGAGGGAGAAGAGGATATGGAGTAGAAGCGGATGGTCGGCAGTGTCAAAGGCAGCAGAGAGATCTAGAAAAAGAAGAACTGAAAAGTGACCTTTTGACTTGGCGGTCATTGGTGACTTTAGTGAGAGCTGTTTCTGTAGAGTGTTGGGGCCGAAAGCCGGATTGGAAGGTGTCAAGAAGGGAGCTAGAGGAAATACAGCTGGTAAGGCGGTTATAGATGAGCCGCCCCAGCAGTTTGGAAGCCAGGGGAAGCGGAGAGATAGGGCGGTAGTTAGATGCGACGTCAGATGAGGGTTTTTTGAGGGTGGGTATAACTATGGCATGTTTTAGAGAGGACAGAAACATGCCAGTAGTAAGGGAGAGGTTGAAAATATGTGTGAGAGCTGGGATTAGTGTGGTAGAGAGGGGAGAGATGAGCTGAGATAGAATAGGATCCTGAGGACAGGTAGTGAGGCGAGTGGATGATAGCAGTTTGGAGACTTCGTCCTCTGTAGCTGGATCAAAGCAGTTCAAAGGGGCAGTGGGTTTGGGGAAGGGAGAAGACTGGGTGTTGTTGGTTAGTTAAGAGGGTGGAGTGTGTAAACCACTATGAGATAAGAGTTAATTGGGGATGTTTTGAACTTTATGCATAAAATGGTTGGCAAAGTCTTCAGCTGTGAGAGAGGAAGGGATGGGAGGAGGTGGTGGGCGGAGGAGAGTATTGAAAGTGGCAAACATACTCTTCGGGTTAGAGGACAGAGTTGATATTAGTGTTGTAAAGTACTGCTGTTTGCAAAGTAAAGGGCAGAGGAATTATTATTATTATTATTATTATTATCGTTTATTTGTAACTCGCCGCCATATTCCGTAGCGCTGTACAAGGGGAGAGAACAGGGAAAAATACAATATTAACAAGTGAAAAATGGAGGGGCCTGTTTTGAGCTTAGAGTCTTTCTAGAAAGTGCTTTTTCCCAAAGCACCCTGGAAGACTGAAAAGTCGCTACTTACAATCTAAAGGGATGGAGGAGGCAGAAGTCTGGGGAAGAAAAGTAAGGAATAGCAGGGTCAGGAGGGATGTGTGAAAGTTTGCTTAGGTGGGAAGATGTAAGAACTTGGAAATAAGTGGTGGAGGGTACATTTTAGACATGGAGGAGCAAATTGAAATACATGGATTAAGGACAGAGTTAATAACCTTGTTGCTGAGGAATAGAAGTGTAACATACATTTGTAGTGGAGGAAATCTGCTGAAGTGCATGATTTCCTCCATAATCGTTCAGCAGTGTGGGAGCATCTCTGGATGTATTGTGTTTGCGTAGTGTGCCATGGTTGTGGATGAGAGCGAGGGCATCTGCCTGTGGATATGGGGGCTAGAGTGTCAAGGGTGGAAGAGAGAGTAGAGTTGTAGAGTGAGGTGGCAGTTGAGGTTGGTGATGGGACTGAGAAGGGGATGGATAATAGTGGAGAGCTGAGTAGGGTCAAGTGCTTGCAGGTTTCTGTTTGTGATAGTGGTACGAGTTGGAGAGGGGTGGAGAGAGGGTGATGTGGTATATGATGTGGTAAATAATTATGGAGGCCTATAAAAAAACATCCACAATTGATAGGTGGAAACTGATTAGGGGCAAGAAAAAGAACAAGAAGGAGATCACTTGCTCTGGACATAACTCTGATAAACCTATTGAGTGTAGATTCCTTACCAGTTACAGTAAGGAAGTGTCACAGACCCCTTTTCTAGTTCCTGGATCTTAGCCAATTGAGCCACCAGAAAGGACACACTGCATGGCTCCAGACACTGGACTTTGCATTATTACCTGCATTGTGTTGTAATCTCTTTTGTACCATTGTTTGCCAGATAAAGTTGATGTACTATATTTGAGGTCTGAACCACTAGACATGGAGACAGCATTATGCATATTCGGAGGTTGGCCTTTTGTTCACAGGTACCAGACAGGATGCCATGATACCAGACTAGTAGACCCCATGTGAAGTCAACTCTGCAAGTAACTACTGCAGGAAGGTTACTGAGACTCCTGGAAGTGCTGATTCCTGATTGAGACACCCTGACTGATAGAGAAGCCAGATTTAAGGGTGTTGATGCAGAGATTTCCAAGAACTCAATGGTCCTTGTGGGTAGTTAACCTATAGCATGTGGCCCTGGGCAGTAATAACCCCTGCTCCCAGATCATCACTACTGGTTGAATAGTGGTGGCATATCGGTGCTGTAACCAGCAGCTGAAGGATGGCATATCGTGACCTATGCAAGATTGAAGTCCATTTCCTCTGCGGCTTGGTGGAGATGAAGAAACCAATCAGCGATTTATCCAAACCTACAAGTCCAAGAAATACCGTTACTGGTTTGATAACATGTTTGGCCACATGGATACCAGCAGGTTGGAGGTGATCCAAGAGGAAGTATGAGGAAGCGACGATGGCAACAACTTGCCAGAGACTGGGATCAGGGAATAGCTCTTCTGAATAAGCGGATATCTTCCCTGGGCCTTCAGCAGGGTGAGGAGCTAGCAGAGCGGCTCGATGACCAGCTGTGGATGGAGCTTGACTTGGAAGCTCAGTATAAGGACCTGATGCTTCTGAATACTATATCGAAATGGCCCTCCTACTACAGGCTTGAACTTGGTGGAAGGGCTCCCGGATATGCAACAGAAGATCCAAAGTATTGCATTGGAACCGTAGAGCACTGATAAATCCTGTTGGCACAACGCTAAAAGGATGTGGAAATAGACCCAGGGACAGAAGAAGAAAGTAGGATTTAACCGCTGGTCCATAAAGAAATAGATTTGGAAAAAAATATGAGGAACTGCTTGAGGAGGTGGGCCCAGGTGGGACCTGGCTCAAGTACTTGGAGTTACCCCATGCTTCCCCAGCTGAACTAGCAGAAGATACACTGCCAGAGGAAATTGACTGCTGGCTACACCCCTATAAGGTGGAGGAAGGAAACCAGAAGGTACAGAACAGGCAAGTTCAGGGGGACTGCTGGGAACTCCCCAGGATAGGGAGGTCGGGAGAACAGTCAAGATTCTGGTAAATGCAAGACCAGGGAACAGCGTTAAGAAGCACCAGTCACTGGGAGATGGCCAACAATTAGAGAAATTCCAGCCACTAAAAAGGGCGAGGAGCTGGAGACTGAACAGTCTGCAGAGGAGGGTGAAAGCCCTGAAAGTCTTTCCAACTACATATGGACTGTTAAATGTCCTGAACCACAGGCCAATGATGTCTAGGTGGTCAGGAAACAGGTGGAGATGCCAAGGCTGACAGTCATGGAGAGTGTGATGCCATGAGGCTATCAGGAGAGAGGGCATCCTCTGAGACCCTAAAGAACTTCCCCAGCATGGACCAGGTGGATGCAGATAAGTACGGGAGTTCAGGTGAGGGCACTGGCCCTGAGACCATGAGGAAGAAGGTTGAGGCTCCACTCCCAAGCACTGCAGAGTTGCTAGAAGGGCTAATGGGGATGACTTCAGTCCAGGCAGCCCCAGAGTTAAAGAATATGGGCAAGCGGCCCACTGTACCAGAGGACCTGACACAGCATACCCTAGCTGCAGAGGTGATCCCAGCTTTACCAGCCCTTGAGGATACTCAGCCTAAGGAGCTACTGACGCCAGAAAATTCTGCTACCTCGGGTGAGCCTAAGCCAGGAAAGGGTCTCTATCCAGAGACCCTAATCCCTAGTCCTGCTCTGTTTTTCTCCATCCCTGCCTTGACAACTGACCTTAAAGATTTTGTGCCGGTGGTGAAGTTCTTTTTACCCCGCCTGAGCTGCTCTCTAGATAACACAGAGCCATTACCTGCCTGTGGCCAACGGGAAAGCAGTATGCCCCTGGATGAGATCCTAGTTCCTGAGACCTTGGATATGCCCCTAAGAATGATGCCTGCAATTTGTGGTGGTACATTGAATAAAAGAAAACTTAAGACTGATATCCCAGATTTTGTGAAGAAATAGGAGGGAGGGTGGCTGGGGACTTGCTGCTAGCTCAGATACCCCTGAAAGGGGTGTGTGTGTGTGGGGGGGGGGGGGGGTAATATCACTGACCGCTTTTCTAGTTCCTGAATTTTAACCCATTGAGCCACCCAGGACAGACTGCTTGCCTCCAGCCACTTGACTATGCGTAAAACACCTCTATTGTAATAATACAATACATATAGAAATAATACAGACATATAGAAATGGTATGTTCACTTATTTTCTCCTGGTAGCTGCAATACTGATCCTATCTCCAGCTTGCAAGTAACTTGTCCTGCTCACTACCACAGGAAGGTTACTGTGACACCTGGGAGTGATGATTCCTGAAATAGAGAACCTGACTGATACAGAAGCTTGATATCAGGGTGCTAGTGCAGAGATTTCCAAGAACCCAACAGTCCTTGTGGGTAGATTATTGCAGGCGCCCCTAGGCAGTAATAGCCCCTACCCCTGGATCATCACAGGGAGCCAAACAATTGACAAAGTGTCTAAGAAATCTGTTCACTATTTGGAAAGAAGATGACAACTTGAGAGATATATCACCCAAAAAACTGACAATAACATTTAAGAGAAACAGGAACCTAAAAAAACATCTTAGCACCAAGTGAGCTGAGAAATAAAATTAAAAAAAAACTGAATAATTGGATGAGGAGTACTACTGGTTGCTATAAATGGGATATAAAAATGTGTGTGATGTGTAAATATTTGAATAAATAAATATTCTAGTATCTACTAGTTACCAGTAGAAATTTAAAAATTAGACCTTCTATATAACATCTCCAAAGGAGCCCTAATTAAAGGATTTTACGTAAGGATTTTAGTAGTGGGCATTTTCTATACATGTATTATTAATATTGTTATTATTATTTTTATTGATTTTCTTTTACATGAAAATAGGGGTATGTATTCATTTATTTATATATTTATTTATATCACTTTGCTATTTTACATATACATAGCAGTAGGATATTTCATTACAGGGCTCGCGGCCCTCCATGCTCCATGCTCCCTGCTCAGGTGGCCGGTGGTGCACTCAGACGAGCGTGGACGAGCGCGCGGGAAGCCAGGCACATAAGCGTGCACAAGCGCCCCCCTCAGGAGCGAGAGGAGTGGGGAAGAGAGACAAGGGGGGGAAGAGAGGCACATAGGAAGGAGAGGGAAAGAGACACAGCAGAGGGAGGGGGAGAGACACAGGGGAGAGGGAGGGGGGAGAGACACAGGGGAGAGGGAGGGGTGGAAGAGTCACAGGGGAGGGAGATGGGGAGAAGGAGAAACAAGGGAGGGAGAGCGGGGAAAGAGATGCAGAGAAGAGACACAGGGGAGGGAGACGGGGAAAGAGACACAGGGGAGGGAGACAGGGAAAGAGACACAGGTGAGGGAGACGGGGTTGAAGAGACACAGGGGAGGGAGACGGGGATGAAGAGACAGATGGGGAGAGAGACGTAGGGGATGGAGGGGGGAGGAGACACAGGGTAGGGAGAGGGGGGGAGAGACACATTGAAGGAAGAGGGGAGAAGAGACATACAGGAGGGAGAGGGGGGAAGGAGAAACAAGAGAGAGAGAGAGCCACAGGGGAGGGAGATAGTGGAAAGAGACATAGGGGAGGGAGAGGGGGGAAAGAGACACAGGGGAGGGAGAGGGGGAAGAGACATAGGGGAGGGAGAGAGGGAAGGAGAAATAAGGGAGGGAGAGCGGGGAAAGAGACACAGAGGAGGGGGAAGAGACACAGGGGAGGGAGACGGGGAAAGAGAAACAGGGGAGGGAGACGGGGGTGAAGAGACACAGGGAAGGGAGATGGAGAAACAAGGGAGGGAGAGCAAGGAAAAAGACACAGAGGAGGAGGGGAACAGACACAGCAGAGAGCGCCCAAGGTGCTCACTGCGAGGCCCGTGATGAGCGATGAAGGCACTCATCGCAAGGCTAGTAAAAAAGAGCGGGGAGAGGCTAGCAATGAGCACCAAAGGTGCTCATCGCGAGGCCAGTAAAGTAGAGGGGGAGAGGCTCACAATGTGTGACTAACACCATTGCCAGCCTACAAATTTTATTTTCATCATTTTTGTCAGGCAAGTTACTAGTTATATTATATTTCATGTTTTATTATATTCTAAACCAGATATATGTATTTTAATTTTAGACTTCAGTTTCAATATAAATGCCTGATATGGATATGATATATGGCCAACTGTAATACACTTTTACATTTTTTATACATTTATTTGGCATGGAAAGCAGGTATTTATTGTGCATATATTTGATCCCCTTTAGACTAGACTGTGTGAGACTTTAATCAGAACAAGAATAGCATTTGGTACCCCCATTCACTGTATTTTTTTCTCATTTTGCGGGGGGAAAAAATTAAGTTACGATTATGTGATGGGCAATTCTGACTCTCTGATTGGCCAGTTGGTTCCTTGGCAACAGTGACTACGGAAATTCTCACCAAATGCTGTAATGCAGATACACTAGCAGCCCTATTAAATTTCAGCCTCGTAAATCCAACTTGGAGCTATTAAACCCTATGTGCTTCACATTCTCACAAGTTACGTTGCAATTAAATTAGAAAGGGGCTGCGAGCTGCGAGGAGAGAGGATATTTCATAAGCCAGTCTTCTTGCATGTTGGATGTGCGGCAGTGCTAACATCAATTAAGCAATTACATAGCAATGGGTCAGAATTAGCCAATGGCAGGAGAGATTGCCATCATGGCTAATGAAAGACTGCATTATCACACGCAGGCTCCTAACATCAGCCCTTGCCACATTGGTCCCGATCGGGACCTCTGCGGCAGTTAAAAACACAAGCGCTGCCAACACAAGCCCCTAAAATTAAACCCCCTATGCTGGGGGTCCCCATCTTGACCCCCGCAGTGTCCCCATATTAACCCTTGCAGCAGGATCCCGCCTCGAGTCCTTAAAAGGCTTGTGGGGCTACTGTTAGTACCCCTGTGGCACCTAAAATGAACCCCTCCAATGATGGGTGTGCACATCAGGACCCCCGCAGCCACCCCATATTAACCCTTGCAACAGGGGTTCCCAATCGAGACACCTGCGGCAGTCAAACTGTGTTAACCCCTGCCATGGGGGTACTTCAAGTAACCCCTGGCACCTAAAATTAACCAACTTATGCTGGGGGTCCCCATTGGGACCCCACAGTGTCCCCGTATTAACTCTTTGAGAGGGGGTCCCCTCTACAGACTCCCGTAAAGTTTCTAATTAACCCCATCACTTATGGGGGTCTCTACATAAGAATACAATTATACCTCTCAGTCCCATAAGGGTCTATATAGACCATAAAAAGAACACTACTTAACCTCCTTAGTCCCATAAAGGTCTATACAGACCCTTATAGGACACTACTTAAACCCTCAGTCCCATAAGGGACTATGTAGGACACTACTTAACCCCATCAGTCCATGAGGGTCTATACAGACCCTTTTAGGACACTACTTAACCCCAACACTAAGCCTAAGCACTACCCTACACTACGCTATTAGCTATCCAATAAACCAATAAATCTAAATTAACCCCATCTAAGTAATAAACCCCCCTCTAAGTAATAAACTCCCTCTAACCAATTAACTCCATCTAAGTAATTAACCCTATTTAAACCTCACCATATCTAATAAACCCTATTACTAACCACTTAACCCCATCAAGACCTTTTTAACCCCGTCTAGACCTATTTAACCTTATCTAGTCCTATGTAACCCCATCTAGTCCTATGTAACCATATCTAGTCCTATTTAACCCCATCTAGAACTATTTACCCCATCTAGAACTATTTAACCTTATCTAGTCCTATGTAACACCATCTAGACTTATTTAACCCCGTCTAGTGCTATGTAACTCTATCTAGTCCCATTTAACCCTAACTGGGCCTATTTAACCCTAAATATACCTAGCAAACCCCATCCCATAAACCTCCTCCTACCCTACCCTATTAACCACTACACTATTATCCCCTAATAAAATCAGTATTATCCCACTAATTACACAAAATAAAAAAAATAGAATTAGAGAAAATAAAAATCTCACCAAATTACACAAAATATAAAAGGACATTATCAGTAAAAAAATAATATAAAAAATAAAAAAACATAAAAAATTAAAAAAAACTAAATTACATAAAATGAAAAAAACTATTTTACAGAAAATAAATAAACCTAGGTTACCCAAAATACAAAAAAAAACTACTTACAAAAATAAAAAAACCCTAAGTTACCCAAATAAAAAACCCTAAGTTACAGAAAAATAAAAAAACCTAAGCTACCCAAAATAAAAAAAGGAAGTTACAGAAAATAAAAAAGGCATACATAACATGAAATAAAAAATACATTACATACATTCAGTAGCGTAGGAAGGGGGGGGTGTGTGTGTGGGGGGGTGCACCCCTCGAGTCATCTCTTTGAGGGTGGCTGATATGCCTCCACCTGCCTCCCACCGCACATTCCCCTTCCCCTGGTCCCCTGCTCCTGCTCCCTGCTTGTGTCTGCTGGCAGGGGGAGGAGCCAGCAGAGGGAAGAGCCAGCATGGAGCAGAAGCAGAAGGTAAGAGAGAGGGAAGAGGCATGGAGGGGGAGAGGGAGTCATGGGGGAGAGAAGGAAACATAGAGGGACAGAGAGGTATTAATACACTAACTACATACCATTAAACCCCTAAAAACATACAATAAAAATGCCTCTATCTGACCTAAAACCACCCCTCACTAAACTTAGAATAGGGTAAATAAGCCCACTTACCTTGCCCAAATTTCAAAACATAAAAATAATAAAAAAATAAACACAACATAAAATCATAAACATTATACAGTGCCTTGCAAAAGTATTTAACCCCTTGACTTTTTAACTATTTTGTTACATTACAGCCTTAAGCTCAATGTTCTGTTAATCTAAATTTTATGTGATGGAACAGAACACAATAGTCTAAGTTGGTGAAATGAAATGAGAAAAATATATACATAAAACTATTTTTTAGAAATCGAAAACAGAAAATTGTCATGTACGTATGTATTCACACCCTTTGTTATGAAGACTCTGGTGCAAACAATTACCTTCAGAGGTCACATAATTAGTAAAATGATATCTACCTGTGTGCAATCTAACTGTCACATGATCATGTGATTACATATACACACCTTTTTTGAAAGGCCCCAGAGGCTGCAACAGCTAAGCAAGAGGCACCACTAACCAAACACTGCCATGAAGACCAAGGAAGTCTCCCAACAAGTAAGGGACAATGTTGTTGAGAAGTACAAGTCAGGGTTAAGTTATAAAAAAAAATCCAAATCTTTGATGATTCCCAGGAGCACCATCAAATCTATCATAACCAAATGAAAAGAACATGGCTCAACAGCAAACCTGCCAAGATACGGCTGCCCACCAAAACTCACGGACCGGGCAAGGAGGGCATTAATCAGGGAGGCAGCACAGAGACCTAAAGTAACCCTGGAGGAGCTGCAGAGTTCCACAGCAGAGACTGGAGTATCTATACATAGGACGACAATAAGCCGTACGCTACATATAGTTGGGCTTTATGGCAGAGTGGCCAGAAGAAAGGCATTACTTTCATCAAAAAACAAAATAGCACATTTTGAGTTTGTGAAAAGGCATGTGGGAGAGTCCCAAAATTTATGGAGGACGGTGCTCTGGCCTGATGAGACTAAAATTTAACTTTTCAGCCATCAAAGAAAACACTATGTCTGGCGCAAACCCAATACATCACATCACCCAAAGAACACCATTGATTGCCGCAAAAGGTGGCCCTACAGCAAATTGACTTTAGGGGGGGTGAAAAGTTATGCATATTGACTTTTTCGGTTATTTTATCCTATTTGTTGTTTGCTTCACAATAAAAAAAAAACATCTTTAAATTGGTGGGCATATTCTGTAAATTAAGTGATGCAAATCCTCAAACAATCCATGTTAATTCCAGGTTGTAAGGCAACAAAACACAAAAAATGCCAAGGGGGTTGAATACTTTTTCAAGGCACTGTGAATAGAACACGTACCATTCCGCGATGCTCCCATCCTCCTGTTAGTCTTTGCCGGCAGGGCCTGTCGAAAAATATCCGCCACACTAATAATGAAAATATTAAAGGAGTATCCCTGGAGGATCTACCCACAGCAAATGAGGCTTTTCGCACATGCTCCGGTAAAAAATTGCAAATGGCGCCTTCTGATTGGCTAAAAACGATGTCAATCAAATTTCAGCCAATTTAGAAGGCACCAAGGTGTGAGCTAGTCAGAATGGGATACACCCCTATATCCCATTCTGATTGGCTGATGGACCAGTCATTTGTAAATCAATCAGAAGGCGCAATTGCCTTTCTGCCAATCAGAATGGGATACACATCACAAGGTGTATCCCATTTTGATTTGCTCCAAGCATATGCAATTTCTGATTGGCTGATGTAACTGTCAATAAGATTGCAGCCAATCAGAAGATGCAGATTCTTGGAGCCAATCGGAATTAAGGGTATATCCCATTCTGATTGGCTGAAGGCAATATCACCCTCTGATTGATTTACTAATAACTGACAGGTCTATCAGCCAATCAGAATGGGATATAGGGGTATATCCCATTCTGATTTTCTCACACCTTGGCACATTATGATTGGCTTAAATTTGACAACGTTTTCAGCCAATCAGATGGCGTCATTTGCAGTTTTTTTTACCGGAGCATACGCGAAAAGCCTCATTTGCTGACGGAGAGCTCCAATTTTAAAAATTTTTTTGAGTGACATAACTTTTCCGACCGACCCTGCCAGCGAAGACTATGAGGAGGACAGGGACATCGCGGAAAGGTAAGTGTTCTATTTATAATGTTTATGATTTTATGTTGTGTTTATTTTTTTAATTAATTTTCTTGGGCTTATTTATCCTATTCTAAGTTTAGTGAGGGGGTTGTTTTAGGTCAGATAGAGGGATTTTGATTGTATGTATTTTGGGGTTTAATTGTATGTAGCTAGGGGTTGTAATGTATGTAGTTAGAGTATTAATGTATTTAATGTATGTTTTATTTCATGTGATGTGTGCCCCTATTTTCGGTAACTTAGGTTTTTAATTTTGGGTAACTTAGATTTTTTTATTTAATGTAAAGTAGATAATTTTATTTTATGTAATTTAGGTTTTTTATATTCTGTAAAATAGTTTTTTTTATTTTATTTAGGTTTTTTTATTTTTTAATAATGTCCTTTTTTATTCTATGTGATTCAGTGTTTTTTTTTTCTTTCCTGTAATTCTATTTTTTTCTTTCATGTAATTAGTGGGGTAATAGGGATTGTATTAGGAGTTAATAGTGTAGGGATTAATGGGGTAGGGGTTAAATAGGACTATAGGGGGTTAAATAGGACTAGATAGGGTTACATAGGTCCAGATGGGGTTAAATGGGAATTCTAAATTTTAAATGCAGCGAGGGTCCCCCAGTTTTGGGGGGGGGGGTTCATTTTAGGTGCTGGGGGTACTTGAAGTACCTTCGCGGCAGGGGTTAACTATTTAACTGCCGTGGGGGTCCCAATTGGGATCCCCACAGCAAGAGTTAATTTTGGGAGGCTGCGGGGGTCCCGACTGCAGCATGGGGTTAGATTTAGGGACCAGAGCGCGGTCTTTTGTTCTGCGCGCACAGTCAACATAAGGGATTTCTTAGCCTTTGCGGCTGCTCTGGAGCACCCGTGGGGCTTCAGCCAACATTTGCTTTGTGGGCTAGCTAGCTGGGAACATCTTAGCAATTGGATGACAGAACAATGGGTTTTCTGGCTGCAAAGTAACACATTGCCTGACTCTAGGGCAATTTTCAGCCAGTCGTTTTCAAACACAAGTTGGCTGTGTGTCTTTTTTAGAGGCTAATTTAATAGCGACCTAGTGCTACTGAAGTCACTATGTGCTACGGGTTAGCTCTTATTTCTAATTTAAAAGGGCTATAGATCACCAGGGATTTATAAAAAGGCTTAATAAATTACTGTGGCTATATTTCATATATATAAGATTATCCCAAGTGTTTAGTAATGTTACTTTTTTTTGTCATTGAGAAAGCCCATTTTAATGGGCAAAACGCATCTGTCTATGTATTTTAGACTCACTTTTTTTTCTTTATTCCTGATTTTTATTTTGTATTTACTTAATCGCTCTCTTTAGATTTTTTTGCATTTCTAATATTATTATATTGGAACACTATATTAATTACTGTGGTGGGGCAGACCATCCTAGTTGCATGTAAATAGTGTATTTTTAGTCTGGACACATACTTTCCTTGGGCTAATCTATCCAGAATAGGATGTGATCTGGTGCTTTTTTCCTGTGGATGTTGGCTTACCATTCATCAGCTACCTCCATCATCTGAGCTTGAACCCATGCGGATACCATCTCACTGGGACTTTAATGTTCTATGCGCATAATATCCCTCGTGTTGAGGATACCAAATGTGAGCGCATCTCTGCTTATTTATCTTTTTGAATACATTTTACTGTAGTTCACCATCTGGCGGTTCGTGCTTTTTTCTCCTCCTACCCTATTTGTGTGTTTTTCCATGTTTATGGGCAGACACGTGAACAGTGCCCTGTTGTGGAGGAGCGGCAAGCCATGCCAGAATTTGGCTTGAAAGAGAAGTTTTTCGCATTTCTGTTTCCCCTTTTCAATTTCAAAAGGGCAGATTTTAAGGGTCTATTAGGCACATTAAATTCCAAGCCCATAAGTGCAACGTGAGACCTGCATCGGCTGCGGGCTTGAATTTTGGCAGAGTTACAGAGCTATTAAATTAGAACATGCTACAGGCTTGAGACGCAAACCCGTAAACCATTCTTGCGCACGTTGCTGCCTGAACGTGATCAATTAGTCAAACCCATTGTTGCGGGTACAGAAGGAGCCAATGGCAAAAGGGATCGTCATCATGATATCACTGAAAAATTATGGTTGGATTTCAAAGTCTTACAAGTTTCTATTATGGGTTTCGATCGCACCGGCATTCCAGAAATTATGCGTTGTTAATAAATCAATAAATATGATATTCTAGTCCATGCGAGTGCCATTGCATGTATTAACACACTAATTGCCGGGATCAATATAACAAGTAAAAGAAACATTTAAAAAAAGTATTTTATATTATGGATTTGCGAGTTTGAGAATGTTGTGCTATTATTTCTAATACCTGACATCACTTTCACTTTAATATTAAGTACAGTAGTGTGTTTATTTATGCTTTTACAGTGCTACGGATAGGACTTTAACTCCTCTCTTCTACTCCTTGGCTTTTGGGTTCCATTTGCGGGTTATGGGCTTGAACTCCAGTAAATTTGTTGCAATTTAATAGTGATTTTCAAAAGAATTTGCTGGGGTGCAGTTCAAATTATCATGTCCCGTAAAGTTTTCTTGCTCCTTACCCGCAGATCATTAGCGGGTTGCTTTACAGGGTCAATTTAATAGCAGCAAGTCTTGCGGGCTACGATACGGGCTACGTTTTTACACACTGAGGAAATTTAATGGGACTGTAAGGGCAGCAATACAAAGTATAGACTGACGGGTAAAGATACTGACCATAAATGGACAATATTCAAATCCTTACTAAATATACATACTTATTACCATATACCAAGGGGGAATAAAAGTAGAAGGAGTAAATCCCATCCAATGTGACTTAATGATTTAATGATCAAGATACAGAGTAAAAACAGGCATTTATATTATACACACAAGAGGGGACAGAGACTGCTTTACGGGAATACAAGGAAATCAACAAGGCAGCAAAATGGCTATTAGACTGGCTAACATAGAAAATGACAAGTTATATGTAAAGGTGAGTAAGACTAACAATGACCTTCTTCTTTCTACAACTCTTGTCACCTCCTCTCACTCCTGCCTCCGGGACTTTTCTTGTGCTGCCCCTAGTCTCTGGAACTCCTTGCCTCTCTCCACCAGATTATCCCCTTGCCTCAAAACATTTAAAACCTCAATTAAAATGCATCTCTTTAAAGAAGCGTATCACCTTCCACCCTAACACACTTATCACCTCTCTCTCCCTCTTTTACCCCTCACTATACCTTAGATTGTAAGTCTGAGTTTCTATCCTAAGTACTTTGGGAATTCACCATGGACATTGGATTCCGAGCTCAAAGACAGGGCCCTCCTTGCTTTGCTAAATGTTAATTTGTATTTATCTTTGTCTGAACTTAACTTATGTACAGCGCTACGGAATATTTCGGTGCAATATAAATAAACTATAATAATAATAATAATAATAATGATAATAAATATATTTATAAATAAATTAATGGAAAGAAGACCAGGAAGGAAGCTATAGGAACATTACAATGTGACACAGTCTGATAATTAGTGACCAGGAAAAGGCGGATGAGCTAAATAGGTTATTTTCTTCGGGAATACACAAGGGAGGTACCAGTGGTTGGGACACTGCAACATATTGGGGCTACACTACCTTTGCCAAATAATTGGTTAATGCAGGAAGTAATCAAAAAAAAGGTTGGAAAAAATAAATGTTAATAAAGCCCCGGATCCTGATGGAATACATCCAAGGGTACTGAGGGAACTGGGCTCTGTAATAGCCAAACCATTATATCTAATCTATCAAGATTCATTCAAGACAGGGTCTCTACCAGATGACTGGAGAAAAGCAGAGGTGATACCTATATTTAAGAAGGGAGCAAGAGCAAATCTGGGGAATTATAGACCAGTGAGCCTCACTTCTGTAGTGGGGAAGCTTTTAGAGGGTTAATAAGGGATAATATACAAGAATATGTTTACTTGTACAAGATTATATATATTAATCAACATGGATTTATGAGTGATTGGTCATGTCAAACAAATCTAATTAGTTTCTATGAGGAGGTTAGTAGGAACCTGGATCAAGGCAACTCTGTGGATGTAGTATTTTTGGATTTTGCAAAGGCTCTTGAGACACTGCCACATGGAAGACTATTGTGCAAACTAAAGGATACAAGAATTGCTGTAAATATCTGTTCATGGATTGAGAGCTGACTAAAAGACAGGAAGCAAAGGGATGTGGTAAATGGAACATACTTTGATTGGGCTAATGTGGTAAATTGGGTTTCTCAGGGTTCAATATTAGGTCTTCTGCTTTTTAACATATTTATTAATGATTTAGAAATGGGCACCCCCCTCTACTTCTGAGCTCAACGCGAGCTTTGCAATATGTCTCTTCCCCCTCTACTCCCTCCCCTGTAGGTATTTGCCCTTCTCTTCTTCCCTGTGTCCCTTTTCCACCCTCTCTCACCACTGTGTTTGTGGTGAGACAGTTAAGAGAGTTACAGGCTTGAAATTAAAAATGTCGTCGGTTTACATCAAGTTGTGGGCTTGAAAAAAATATTGGACGATTTTTTTTGTGAGGGCCGCAACTGTGTAAATCAACACCATTTTTTTTCAAGGCTGTAACTCTGGTCTGCGCTTTTGGTGCTTATTGTGAGCCTCTCTCCCCCTCCACATCACGATGAGCGTCTCCGGTGCTTATCATGAGCCCCGCAATGAGCGCCTCTGGTGCATGCGCAGGCCGCAATATTTAACATTGCATTACCAACACAGTCGTAAGTACTACAACTATATATGTGATACCATTAGTCACAGTTATATAGATTATTGATGAACATATCTGTTGTTAAATTGAGCTATATTCAAAGCAATTCAAAGATCAGTAAAGATGTAGAGAGTCACTTGGTATCACCCTGTTAAAACAGTTCTAGTTCTCAAACACAGCATTGGGGGGGGGGGGGGGGGGGATAACCAGCGGGACCCTAGAACAAAAAGGCTGGGAACTTTTGTACAAAAACATGCATGAAAAGTTACATGAACATTTTCATTACATTTGCATACTTAACATCTACAGTATTTCTTAAAGAAATATGGAAGCATGGGACACAGATAAGAAATAAGTTGGAGGGTGCACACATTTCAATTCCCACAAGGCAAAGATCCTGCTAAATAAATGACCAAGTGCAAAAAAAATAAAGTTGTGTATAATGGAGACACTTCTGCAATCAACACACAAGTGAGTGAAATGGGCGCACCGCCGATGAGGTAGCCATGGCGCAGTACACATGTGAAGGTGATGAAGCTTAGTTGGATGAGCCTACTATAGCGTGTAATCATGCAAGTATTACAGGGTATGAAGAACACAATACTAACTCTTTTTTCAGGTTATTAAGCTCCCGGTACAGCACATCATCGCCTGATAAGCCGGGCACTATCTTTTTGTCCTTCATGTCGGCAAAGACAAGAATGATGTGAGTGCACAGACACGGGTCAATGTTTTCTAGTTTAAACCTTGTAGCTTCTGGCTGGTGCCAGGCCGAAATCTTTAAGTAACAGGCCAGCTTGTATGGAGATCCTGTGGACAGAGATGAGGTACAGAAAATTTACAAAAAAGGTCCCAATGCTGACTAAACTCTGCTAATAAAGACGTACAGGGGGGGTTTGGACATTGTGCTTTTACACACGCACAAACAGGGGCTCTGGGATGACCCCAGTGAGAGCTATAGTAAAAATCTATAGTAAGATGCTCTGCAGATTAACCCCATAACTCCCACATGCCGATCTTCTACGTTTTTATATCAATTACCTATCTTCTATCCGAATTCTCCTATTCTCTCCTTTTCTCCATTGCTTAGCCCCCTTACCTTATTCTCTACCACCTCTTTCTTTTTCCTCCATTCCCATCGATCTCTGTCTCACAGACTTCATAATGGATAATAAAACCACTTACCTGTCTGAAAGTACATCATCAGGAGCAGTCCTAAGGGAAGAGCGATGGTAGAAGTCATCAAGTCACTCATGGAAACACCAAAGACCAGTTTCTATTGCTGACATTATATTCAGTTGTGTTATATAGAATACATGAACAGCCATGCTTGACCAATCGCAAAGATCTACAATGTCAAATCATAGCAGACATGAAAGATTTAATAAAAATAAAGAGAGAATAGATAAAAGGGAGTTACTCACCCCCGAAGAGCAACATCTTCTCCATATTTCCTTAGGTCTTGACGATGACCAGAGGAATAGTCAGTATCTGGGTGGGGTTCAGACCAGACTCATAATCAGTGTCTATTCAAAATACATGGCATCTCAGCATAGAAACCATCCTCTTCACACAATGCCTGCAATACATATATTATATGTGCAGTGACATCACAAGAGCAGCAGCCAATCAGAGCACAGGTGATGGAATTCTATTCCGTTCAGTTCTTTTCTATTGAGCTCTTTTCCTGACACTGTTACATTCCTATAGATTCCATGTGTTACTAATTTAGGAAACAGAAATTAGCGGTGACGGGTATTTCATAATTACCATCCAGAGGTCAAGGTTTCTATTTCTGATCAGCCAGGTATGTGTCGTGTGTCTTCTCAAAATAAATACATTGAGGTTTTCGTTTGGAGGTTCCTGTATTTAAAGTTACACGGAGCTAAATGTAACTGAACCGGATTAAATCTCTGTAAACAAAAGATGAATGCTTTCTGTTTTATATTATTTAAGGACTCCTTAAGATACTTCTCACAAACAACATTCATTTTTGATTAATTAATAAAGCACAACATCAAAGCAAATTCACTTAATACAATTCACCATGAGAAGCTATATGAAACAAAACTTAAACTCACTATCCTAACACACACCCACATCCACACATGTAAATAAATACTGGTACCCATGTCTACAAGTGGGGTATATGGGTCCTCCAGAAAATGTTTGTAATTATAAAAGTGTTAAAAAAAATAAGCAGCAGGGAAGGGGTTAAAATACGAGCTTCCAGTCTGCTGACCACACTATTCTGCTCCAGTCCTCACCTTATTGGTATAAAGCTTTGGCTGGTTCTCCTCCTACCTCACTAATCAGACTTCCATGGTCTCTTTCTCCAACATGTCCCCTCATCAGTCCTTCTGTTGCCTCCTCAGGGGTCTGTCTTGGGCCCACTTCTCTTTTCTCTACACATCCCTTGCATTCATGGACAATTTGTTGGATCAGTGTTGATATTTCCTTAGGAATATGGCAAAATAACAACCATTACGACCTCTAAAAATACGACCTTAACATCCGAACTGCGCGCACCTGAAAACATTAAAAATACAATAAATACACACAAAAACTACATAAAAAGCTTACCCACAGCAAGGGGGGGGGGGCACCCAGGACCTCTGCTAGTGAAGTTACACCTTAATTTCAGTCCAAATTCCCGAGTTTAGACACACGAAAATCCCCTAAGCGAGAGAAAAAATGGGAACCGAAAAATACGAAAACGAGGCTCCACGACCCCGGACCGCCCAGCCACGTACAACTTACCACTTACAGACCTGCATAAGCACTTAATTAACCCCCTCACTCATGGGGGTCAATACAGACCCCCATAAGCACTTAATTAACCCGGTCACTCATGTGGGTCAATACAGACCCCCATAAACCCTTATTTAACTCTGTCACTCATGGGGGTGAATACAGACCCCCATAAGCACTTAATTAACAACGTCACTCATGAGGGTCAATACAGATCCCCATAAACCTAAAATTAACCCTGTCACTCATGGAGATCAATACAGACCCCCATAAGCAGTTAATTAACCCGGTCACTCATGGGGATCAATACAGACCCCCATAAACCCATAATTAACCCTGTCACTCATGGGGCTCTATACAGAGCCCCATCAAACCCTAAAAAACCCTGTCACTCATAGGGGTCACTTCAGACCCCCATAAACCCTTAATTAACCCTGTCACTCATGAGGGTCAATACAGACCCCCATAAGCACTTAATTAGCCCTGTCACTCATGAGGGTCAATACAAACCCCCATAAACCTATAATTAACCCTGTCACTCATAAGGGTCAATACAGACCCCCATAAGCACATGAATAACCCAATCACTCATGGGGGTCAATACAGACCCTCATAAGCCTCCATTTAACCCCATCAGTTCCATAAGGATATATTATGACCCTTATGGGGCTGTTAAAACCTTAACATTAATCTCAACCTTAAGGACCGTCATGACACTAAGTACAAACACTACACTGCAATATAACCCCCAATAAACCATTAAATCTAAACTAACCCCCTACTACACTAACCTATTAACACCTACACTACCTACGTACACTACCTACCTACCCCCTAATAAACCCCCTACCACTCTAATTAAAAAAAACAAAAAAAAAACTAAAGTCACAAAAAAGAAAAAATCTACATTACAGAAAATTACAATCCCCCCTCACACTACAGAAAAAAAAATGACACACCTGAAAAGGAAATACATAGAATATATACAATACAATACAAATAAAATAAAATACAATACCCCCCATCTTTCTAACATACAATCAATACTATCTATCTAAAATACATCC
Source organism: Discoglossus pictus (assembly GCA_027410445.1). NCBI lineage: Eukaryota > Metazoa > Chordata > Amphibia > Anura > Alytidae > Discoglossus > Discoglossus pictus. Next base: position 19,048 of record CM050164.1, on the reverse strand, counting down.
CCCAATCTATGTAATATACAATACATCCTATCTATCTAAAATACATACACCTATCTAACATACAATAAATTCTAACTATCTAAAATGCATACCCCTATCTAACACCTACACGGGATCTACAGTATGTCTTGACTATTTATATACCTGTATAAATGAAGAGGAAAGTAAATAACATGGACAAATAACACTATATATGTGCGTGTGTATATGTGACTGCTTCTGTGTCTGTATTTGTGTTACTGTGTGTGTGTAGCTATGTGTGAGTGTGTGGCTATGTGTGTGTGAGTGTGTGGCTATGTGTGTGTGAGTGTGTGGCTATATGAGTGTGTGTAGCTATGTGAGTGTGTGTAGCTATGTGAGTGTGTGTGGCTATGTGTGAGTGTGTGGCTCTGTGAGTGTGTGTGGCTATGTGTGAGTGTGTGGCTATGTGTGAGTTTGTGGCTATGTGTGTGTGAGTGTGTGGCTATGTGTGTGTGTGAGGCAATGTGTGTGGCTATGTGTGAGTGAGTGGCTATGTGTGTGTGAGTGTGTGACTATGTGTGTGTGAGTGTGTGGCTATGTGTGTGTGAGTGTGTGGCTATGTGTGTGTGAGTGTGTGGCTATGTGAGTGTGTGTGTGGCTATGTGAGTGTGTGTGGCTATGTGAGTGTGTGTGTGGCTATGCGAGTGTGTGTGTGTGTGGCTATGTGTGTGTTAGTGAGGCTATCTGTGAGTGTGTAGCTATGTGTGTATGAGTGTGTGGCTATGTGTGTGTGAGTGTGTGGCTATGTGTGTGTGAGTGTGTGGCTATGTGTGTGGCTATGTGTTCGAGTGTGTCTATGTGTGAGTGTATGTGTGAGGCAGTGTGTGTGTGAGTGTGGCTATGTGTGTGTGAGTGTGTGGCTATGTGTGTGTGAGTGTGTGGCTATATGTGTGGCTATGTGTGTGGCTATCTGTGAGTGTGTGGCTATGTGTGAGTGTGTGTGTGAGGCTATGTGTGAGTGTGAGGCTATGTGCGTGTGGTTAAGTACAACTTTTTTAAGTAATGTGGATATTCGTAGGGAAAGTATAAGAATGCACTATATACATAGTATGTATATAAAGCATATGGTTAAGTACAACATTTTTAAGTAATGTGAGTGTGTGTGGCTATGTGTGAGTGTATGGCTATATGAGTGTGTGTAGCTATGTGAGTGTGTGTAGCTATGTGAGTGTGTGTGGCTATGTGTGAGTGTGTGGCTATGTGAGTGTGTGTGGCTATGTGTGAGTGTGTGGCTATGTGTGAGTTTGTGGCTATGTGTGTGTGAGTGTGTGGCTATGTGTGTGTGTGAGGCAATGTGTGTGGCTATGTGTGAGTGAGTGGCTATGTGTGTGTGTGAGTGTGTGGCTATGTGTGTGTGAGTGTGTGGCTATGTGTGTGTGAGTGTGTGGCTATGTGAGTGTGTGTGTGGCTATGTGAGTGTGTGTGGCTATGTGAGTGTGTGGCTATGCGAGTGTGTGTGTGTGTGGCTATGTGTGTGTGAGTGAGGCTATCTGTGAGTGTGTAGCTATGTGTGTATGAGTGTGTGGCTATGTGTGTGTGAGTGTGTGGCTATGTGTGTGTGAGTGTGTGGCTATGTGTGTGGCTATGTGTGAGAGTGTGGCTATGTGTGAGTGTATGTGTGAGGCAGTGTGTGTGTGAGTGTGGCTATGTGTGTGTGAGTGTGTGGCTATGTGTGTGTGAGTGTGTGGCTATGTGTGGCTATGTGTGTGGCTATCTGTGAGTGTGTGGCTATGTGTGAGTGTGTGTGTGAGGCTATGTGTGAGTGTGAGGCTATGTGCGTGTGTGAGGCTATGTGCGTGTGTGAGGCTATGTGCATGTATGAGTGTGGGAGGCTGTGTGCATGTGGGAGGCTGTGTGTGTGTGGGAGGCTGTGTGCGTGTGGGAGGCTGTGTGTGTCTTTGAGGCTGTGTGTGTGTGGGAGGCTAAATGTGTGTGTGAGGCTGTGTGTGTGAGGCTATATGTGTGTGTGTGAGGCTATATGTGTGTGTGTGTGTGTGTGAGGCTATATATGTGTGTGTGATGCTATGTGTGTGTGTGATTATATGTGTGTGTGTGTGGCTATTTGTGAGTGTGTGTGTGAGGCTATGTGTGAGTGTGTGGCTATGTGTGTGTGTGAGGCTTTGTGTGTGTGTGAGGCTTTGTGTGTGTGTGTGAGGCTATATGTGAGTGTGTGGCTATGTGTGTGTGTGTGGCTATTTGTGTATGTGTGTGGCTATGTGTGTGTGTGAGGCTATGTGTGTGTAAGGCTATGTGTATTTGAGGCTATATGTGTGTGAGGCTATGTGTGAGTGTGTGGCTATGTGTGAGTGTATGGCTATGTGGTGTGTGAGGCTATGTGTGTGAGTGAGGCTATCTGTGAGTGTGTAGCTATGTGTGTATGAGTGTGTGGCTATATGTGTGTGAGTGTGTGGCTATGTGTGTGTGAGTGTGTGGCTATGTGTGTGGCTATGTGTGAGAGTGTGGCTATGTGTGAGTGTATGTGTGAGGCAGTGTGTGTGTGAGTGTGGCTATGTGTGTGTGAGTGTGTGGCTATGTGTGTGTGAGTGTGTGGCTATGTGTGTGTGAGTGTGTGGCTATATGTGTGGCTATGTGTGTGGCTATCTGTGAGTGTGTGGCTATGTGTGAGTGTGTGTGTGAGGCTATGTGTGAGTGTGAGGCTATGTGAGTGTGTGTGTGGCTATGTGAGTGTGTGTGTGGCTATGTGCGTGTGGCTATGTAAATGTGTGTGTGAGGCTATATGTGTGTGTGGCTTTGTGACAATGTGTGGCTATGTGTCAGGCTATGTGGCTACGTGTGAGGCTATATGTGTGTGAGGCTATGTGTGTGTGTGTGAGTGTGTGATTATATGTGAGTGTGCGGCTATGTGTGTTTGTGAGGCTATGTGAGTGTGTGTGTGGCTATGTGAGTGTGTGTGTGGCTATGTGAGTGTGGCTATGTAAATGTGTGTGTGAGGCTATAGGTGTGTGTGTGAGGCTATGTGTGTGAGGCTATATGTGTGTGAGTGAGGCTATATGTGTGTGTGTGAGGCTATATGTGTGTGTGTGTGAGGCTATGTGTGTGTGTGTGAGTGTGTGATTATATGTGTGTGTGGCTATGTGTGAGTGTGTGTGTGTGAGGCTATGTGTGAGTGTGTGTGTGTGAGGCTATGTGTGAGTGTGAGGCTATATGTGGTTGTGTGGCTATGTGTGTGTGGCTATTTGTGTGTGTGTGGCTATGTGTGTGTGAGGCTATGTGTGTGTGAGGCTATGTGTGTGTGAGGCTATGTGTGAGTGTGTGGCCATGTGTGAGTGTATGGCTATGTGGTGTGTGAGGCTATGTGTGTGTGTGAGGCTATGTGTGTGTGTGAGGCTATCTGTGTGTTTGAGTGTGTGTATATATGTGTGTGTGTGGCTATATGTGTGTGTGGCTTTGTGACAATGTGTGGCTATGCGTCAGGCTATGTGGCTACGTGTGAGGCTATGTGTGTGTGAGGCTATGTGTGTGTGTGAGTGTGTGATTATATGTGAGTGTGCGGCTATGTGTGTGTGTGAGGCTATGTGAGTGTGTGTGTGGCTATGTGAGTATGTGTGTGTGAGGCTATGTGTGAGTGTGTGGCTATGTGTGTGTGTGAGGCTTTGTGTGTGTGTGAGGCTTTGTGTGTGTGTGAGGCTATATGTGAGTGTGAGGCTATATGTGATTGTGTGGCTATGTGTGTGTGGCTATTTGTGTGTGTGTGGCTATGTGTGTGTGAGGCTATGTGTGTGTAAGGCTATGTGTGTGTGAGGCTATGTGTGAGTGTGTGGCCATGTGTGAGTGTGTGGCCATGTGTGAGTGTGTGGCCATGTGTGAGTGTATGGCTATGTGGTGTGTGAGGCTATGTGTGTGTGTGAGGCTATGTGTGTGTGTGAGGCTATCTGTGTGTTTGAGTGTGTGTATATATGTGTGTGAGGCTATATGTGTGTGTGGATTTGTGAAAATGTGTGGCTATGCGTCAGGCTATGTGGCTACGTGTGAGGCTATGTGTGTGTGAGGCTATGTGTGTGTGAGTGTGTGATTATATGTGAGTGTGCGGCTATGTGTGTGTGTGAGGCTATGTGAGTGTGTGTGTGGCTATGTGAGTGTGTGTGTGGCTATGTGAGTGTGTGTGTGGCTATGTGAGTGTGGCTCTGTGAGTGTGTGTGAGGCTATATGTGTGTGTGAGGCTATGTGTGTGAGGCTATATGTGTGTGAGTGAGGCTATATGTGTGTGTGTGAGGCTATATGTGTGTGTGTGAGGCTATGTGTGTGTGTGTGAGTGTGTGATTATATGTGTGTGTGTGGCTATGTGTGAGTGTGTGTGTGAGGCTATGTGTGAGTGTGTGGCTATGTGTGTGTGTGTGAGGCTTTGTGTGTGTGTGTGAGGCTATATGTGAGTGTGTGGCTATGTGTTTGTGAGGCTATGTGTGTGTGAGGCTATGTGTGTGTGAGGCTATGTGTGTGTTTGAGTGTGTGTATATATGTGTGTGTGTGGCTATATGTATGTGTGGATATATGTATGTGTGGCTATGTGTGAGTGTGTGGCTATGTGTGAGTGTGTGGCTATGTGTGAGTGTGTGGCTATGTGTGAGTGTATGGCTATATTGTGTGTGAGGCTATGTGTGTGTGTGAGGCTATCTGTGTGTTTGAGTGTGTGTATATATGTGTGTGTGTGGCTATATGTATGTGTGGCTATATGTATGTGTGGCTATGTGTGAGTGTGTGGCTATGTGTGAGTGTGTGGCTATGTGAGTGTATGTAGCTATGTGAATGTGTGTAGCTATATGAGTGTGTGTGGCTATGTGTGAGTGTGTGGCTATGTGAGTGTGTGTGGCTATGTGAGTGTGTGTGGCTATGTGAGTTTGTGGCTATGTGTGAGTTTGTGGCTATGTGTGTGTGAGTGTGTGGATATGTGTGTGTGGCTATGTGTGAGTGTGTGGCTATGTGTGTGTGAGTGTGTGACTATGTGTGTGTGTGAGTGTGTGACTATGTGTGTGTGAGTGTTTGGCTATGTGTGTGTGAGTGTGTGGCTATGCGAGTGTGTGTGGCTATGTGTGAGTGTGTGGCTATGTGTGAGTGTGTGACTATGTGTGAGTGTGTGTGGCTATGTTAGTGTGTGTGGCTATGTGTGAGTTTGTGGCTATGTGTGTGTGAGTGTAGCTATGTGTGTGTGAGGCTATGTGTGTGTGAGGATATGTGTGTGTGAGGATATGTGTGTGTGAGGCTATGTGTGAATGTGTGGCTATGTGTGAGTGCATGGCTATGTGGTGTGTGAGGCTATTTGTGTGTGTGAGGCTATGTGTGTGTGTGAGGCTATGTGTGTGTGTGAGGCTATGTGTGTGTGTGGCTATCTGTGTGTTTGAGTGTGTGTATATATGTGTGTGTGTGGCTATCTGTGTGTGTGTGGCTTTGTGACAATGTGTGGCTACGCGTCAGGCTATGTGGCTACGTGTGAGGCTATGTGTGTGTGAGGCTATTTGTGTGTGTGAGTGTGTGATTTTATGTGAGTGTGCTGCTATGTGTGTGAGGCTATGTGAGTGTGTATGGCTATGTGAGTGTGTGTGTGAGGCTATGTGAGTGTGTGCGTGATGCTATGTGAGTGTGTGTGTGGCTATGTGTGTGTGAGTGTGTGGCTATGTGAGTGTGTGTGGCTATGTGTGAGTGTGTGGCTATGTGTGAGTGTGGGTATGTGAGAGTGTGTGGCTATGTGAATGTGTGTAGCTATGTGAATGTGTATAGCTATGTGAGTGTGTGTGTGTGGCTATGTGAGTGTGTGTGTGGCTATGTGAGTGTGGCTCTGTAAGTGTGTGTGAGGCTATATGTGTGTGTGAGGCTATGTGTGTGAGGCTATATGTGTGTGAGTGAGGCTATATGTGTGTGTGTGAGGCTATATGTGTGTGTGTGAGGCTATGTGTGTGTGTGAGTGTGTGATTATATGTGTGTGTGGGGCTATGTGTGAGTGTGTGTGTGAGGCTATGTGTGAGTGTGTGGCTATGTGTGTGTGTGTGTGAGGCTTTGTGTGTGTGTGTGAGGCTATATGTGAGTGTGTGGCTATGTGTGTGTGAGGCTATGTGTGTGTGAGGCTATGTGTGTGTTTGAGTGTGTGTATATATGTGTGTGTGTGGCTATATGTATGTGTGGCTATATGTATGTGTGGCTATATGTATGTGTGGCTATGTGTGAGTGTGTGTGTGAGGCTATGTGTGAGTGTGAGGCTATGTGAGTGTGTGTGTGGCTATGTGAGTGTGTGTGTGGCTATGTGCGTGTGGCTATGTAAATGTGTGTGTGAGGCTATATGTGTGTGTGGCTTTGTGACAATGTGTGGCTATGTGTCAGGCTATGTGGCTACGTGTGAGGCTATGTGTGTGTGAGGCTATGTGTGTGTGTGTGAGTGTGTGATTAATATTGAGTGTGCGGCTATGTGTGTGTGTGAGGCTATGTGAGTGTGTGTGTGGCTATGTGAGTGTGTGTGTGGCTATGTGAGTGTGGCTATGTAAATGTGTGTGTGAGGCTATAGGTGTGTGTGTGTGGCTATGTGTGTGAGGCTATATGTGTGTGAGTGAGGCTATATGTGTGTGTGTGTGAGGCTATATGTGTGTGTGTGAGGCTATGTGTGTGTGTGTGAGTGTGTGATTATATGTGTGTGTGGCTATGTGTGAGTGTGTGTGTGTGAGGCTATGTGTGAGTGTGTGTGTGTGAGGCTATGTGTGAGTGTGAGGCTTTGTGTGTGTGTGAGGCTATATGTGAGTGTGAGGCTATATGTGGTTGTGTGGCTATGTGTGTGTGGCTATTTGTGTGTGTGTGGCTATGTGTGTGTGAGGCTATGTGTGTGTGAGGCTATGTGTGAGTGTGTGGCCATGTGTGAGTGTATGGCTATGTGGTGTGTGAGGCTATGTGTGTGTGTGAGGCTATGTGTGTGTGTGAGGCTATCTGTGTGTTTGAGTGTGTGTATATATGTGTGTGTGTGGCTATATGTGTGTGTGGCTTTGTGACAATGTGTGGCTATGCGTCAGGCTATGTGGCTACGTGTGAGGCTATGTGTGTGTGAGGCTATGTGTGTGTGTGAGTGTGTGATTATATGTGAGTGTGCGGCTATGTGTGTGTGTGAGGCTATGTGAGTGTGTGTGTGGCTATGTGAGTATGTGTGTGTGAGGCTATGTGTGAGTGTGTGGCTATGTGTGTGTGTGAGGCTTTGTGTGTGTGTGAGGCTTTGTGTGTGTGTGAGGCTATATGTGAGTGTGAGGCTATATGTGATTGTGTGGCTATGTGTGTGTGGCTATTTGTGTGTGTGTGGCTATGTGTGTGTGAGGCTATGTGTGTGTAAGGCTATGTGTGTGTGAGGCTATGTGTGAGTGTGTGGCCATGTGTGAGTGTGTGGCCATGTGTGAGTGTGTGGCCATGTGTGAGTGTATGGCTATGTGGTGTGTGAGGCTATGTGTGTGTGTGAGGCTATGTGTGTGTGTGAGGCTATCTGTGTGTTTGAGTGTGTGTATATATGTGTGTGAGGCTATATGTGTGTGTGGATTTGTGACAATGTGTGGCTATGCATCAAGCTTTGTGGCTACGTGTGAGGCTATGTGTGTGTGAGGCTATGTGTGTGTGAGTGTGTGATTATATGTGAGTGTGCGGCTATGTGTGTGTGTGAGGCTATGTGAGTGTGTGTGTGGCTATGTGAGTGTGTGTGTGGCTATGTGAGTGTGGCTCTGTGAGTGTGTGTGAGGCTATATGTGTGTGTGAGGCTATGTGTGTGAGGCTATATGTGTGTGAGTGAGGCTATATGTGTGTGTGTGAGGCTATATGTGTGTGTGTGAGGCTATGTGTGTGTGTGTGTGTGAGTGTGTGATTATATGTGTGTGTGTGGCTATGTGTGAGTGTGTGTGTGAGGCTATGTGTGAGTGTGTGGCTATGTGTGTGTGTGTGTGAGGCTTTGTGTGTGTGTGTGAGGCTATATGTGAGTGTGTGGCTATGTGTGTGTGAGGCTATGTGTGTGTGAGGCTATGTGTGTGTGAGGATATGTGTGTGTTTGAGTGTGTGTATATATGTGTGTGTGTGGCTATATGTATGTGTGGCTATATGTATGTGTGGCTATGTGAGTGTGTGGCTATGTGTGAGTGTGTGGCTATGTGTGTGTGTGTGAGGCTTTGTGTGTGTGTGTGAGGCTATATGTGAGTGTGTGGCTATGTGTGTGTGAGGCTATGTGTGTGTGAGGCTATGTGTGTGTTTGAGTGTGTGTATATATGTGTGTGTGTGGCTATATGTATGTGTGGCTATATGTATGTGTGGCTATATGTATGTGTGGCTATGTGTGAGTGTGTGTGTGAGGCTATGTGTGAGTGTGAGGCTATGTGAGTGTGTGTGTGGCTATGTGAGTGTGTGTGTGGCTATGTGCGTGTGGCTATGTAAATGTGTGTGTGAGGCTATATGTGTGTGTGGCTTTGTGACAATGTGTGGCTATGTGTCAGGCTATGTGGCTACGTGTGAGGCTATGTGTGTGTGAGGCTATGTGTGTGTGTGTGAGTGTGTGATTATATGTGAGTGTGCGGCTATGTGTGTGTGTGAGGCTATGTGAGTGTGTGTGTGGCTATGTGAGTGTGTGTGTGGCTATGTGAGTGTGGCTATGTAAATGTGTGTGTGAGGCTATAGGTGTGTGTGTGAGGCTATGTGTGTGAGGCTATATGTGTATGAGTGAGGCTATATGTGTGTGTGTGAGGCTATATGTGTGTGTGTGAGGCTATGTGTGTGTGTGTGAGTGTGTGATTATATGTGTGTGTGGCTATGTGTGAGTGTGTGTGTGTGAGGCTATGTGTGAGTGTGTGTGTGTGAGGCTATGTGTGAGTGTGAGGCTTTGTGTGTGTGTGAGGCTATATGTGAGTGTGAGGCTATATGTGGTTGTGTGGCTATGTGTGTGTGGCTATTTGTGTGTGTGTGGCTATGTGTGTGTGAGGCTATGTGTGTGTGAGGCTATGTGTGTGTGAGGCTATGTGTGAGTGTGTGGCCATGTGTGAGTGTATGGCTATGTGGTGTGTGAGGCTATGTGTGTGTGTGAGGCTATGTGTGTGTGTGAGGCTATCTGTGTGTTTGAGTGTGTGTATATATGTGTGTGTGTGGCTATATGTGTGTGTGGCTTTGTGACAATGTGTGGCTATGCGTCAGGCTATGTGGCTACGTGTGAGGCTATGTGTGTGTGAGGCTATGTGTGTGTGTGAGTGTGTGATTATATGTGAGTGTGCGGCTATGTGTGTGTGTGAGGCTATGTGAGTGTGTGTGTGGCTATGTGAGTATGTGTGTGTGAGGCTATGTGTGAGTGTGTGGCTATGTGTGTGTGTGAGGCTTTGTGTGTGTGTGAGGCTTTGTGTGTGTGTGAGGCTATATGTGAGTGTGAGGCTATATGTGATTGTGTGGCTATGTGTGTGTGGCTATTTGTGTGTGTGTGGCTATGTGTGTGTGAGGCTATGTGTGTGTAAGGCTATGTGTGTGTGAGGCTATGTGTGAGTGTGTGGCCATGTGTGAGTGTGTGGCCATGTGTGAGTGTGTGGCCATGTGTGAGTGTATGGCTATGTGGTGTGTGAGGCTATGTGTGTGTGTGAGGCTATGTGTGTGTGTGAGGCTATCTGTGTGTTTGAGTGTGTGTATATATGTGTGTGAGGCTATATGTGTGTGTGGATTTGTGACAATGTGTGGCTATGCATCAAGCTTTGTGGCTACGTGTGAGGCTATGTGTGTGTGAGGCTATGTGTGTGTGAGTGTGTGATTATATGTGAGTGTGCGGCTATGTGTGTGTGTGAGGCTATGTGAGTGTGTGTGTGGCTATGTGAGTGTGTGTGTGGCTATGTGAGTGTGGCTCTGTGAGTGTGTGTGAGGCTATATGTGTGTGTGAGGCTATGTGTGTGAGGCTATATGTGTGTGAGTGAGGCTATATGTGTGTGTGTGAGGCTATATGTGTGTGTGTGAGGCTATGTGTGTGTGTGTGTGTGAGTGTGTGATTATATGTGTGTGTGTGGCTATGTGTGAGTGTGTGTGTGAGGCTATGTGTGAGTGTGTGGCTATGTGTGTGTGTGTGTGAGGCTTTGTGTGTGTGTGTGAGGCTATATGTGAGTGTGTGGCTATGTGTGTGTGAGGCTATGTGTGTGTGAGGCTATGTGTGTGTGAGGATATGTGTGTGTTTGAGTGGGTGTATATATGTGTGTGTGTGGCTATATGTATGTGTGGCTATATGTATGTGTGGCTATGTGAGTGTGTGGCTATGTGTGAGTGTGTGGCTATGTGTGAGTGTATGGCTATATTGTGTGTGAGGCTATGTTTGTGTGTGAGGCTATCTGTGTGTTTGAGTGTGTGTATATATGTGTGTGTGTGGCTATATGTATGTGTGGCTATATGTATGTGTGGCTATGTGTGAGTGTGTGGCTATGTGTGAGTGTGTGGCTATGTGAGTGTATGTAGCTATGTGAATGTGTGTAGCTATATGAGTGTGTGTGGCTATGTGTGAGTGTGTGGCTATGTGAGTGTGTGTGGCTATGTGAGTGTGTGTGGCTATGTGAGTTTGTGGCTATGTGTGAGTTTGTGGCTATGTGTGTGTGAGTGTGTGGATATGTGTGTGTGGCTATGTGTGAGTGTGTGGCTATGTGTGTGTGAGTGTGTGACTATGTGTGTGTGTGAGTGTGTGACTATGTGTGTGTGAGTGTTTGGCTATGTGTGTGTGAGTGTGTGGCTATGCGAGTGTGTGTGGCTATGTGTGAGTGTGTGGCTATGTGTGAGTGTGTGACTATGTGTGAGTGTGTGTGGCTATGTTAGTGTGTGGCTATGTGTGAGTTTGTGGCTATGTGTGTGTGAGTGTAGCTATGTGTGAGTGCATGGCTATGTGGTGTGTGAGGCTATTTGTGTGTGTGAGGCTATGTGTGTGTGTGAGGCTATGTGTGTGTGTGAGGCTATGTGTGTGTGTGTGGCTATCTGTGTGTTTGAGTGTGTGTATATATGTGTGTGTGTGGCTATCTGTGTGTGTGTGGCTTTGTGACAATGTGTGGCTACGCGTCAGGCTATGTGGCTACGTGTATGGCTATGTGTGTGTGAGGCTATTTGTGTGTGTGAGTGTGTGATTTTATGTGAGTGTGCTGCTATGTGTGTGAGGCTATGTGAGTGTGTGTGGCTATGTGAGTGTGTGTGTGAGGCTATGTGAGTGTGTGCGTGATGCTATGTGAGTGTGTGTGTGGCTATGTGAGTGTGTGTGTGTGGCTATGTGTGAGTGTGTGACTATGTGTGTGTGAGTTTTTGGCTATGTGTGTGTGAGTGTGTGGCTATGTGAGTGTGTGTGGCTATGTGTGAGTGTGTGGCTATGTGTGAGTGTGTGGCTATGTGAGAGTGTGTGGCTATGTGAATGTGTGTAGCTATATGAATGTGTATAGCTATGTGAGTGTGTGTGTGGCTATGTGAGTGTGTGTGTGGCTATGTGAGTGTGGCTCTGTGAGTGTGTGTGAGGCTATATGTGTGTGTGAGGCTATGTGTGTGAGGCTATATGTGTGTGAGTGAGGCTATATGTGTGTGTGTGTGAGGCTATATGTGTGTGTGTGAGGCTATGTGTGTGTGTGTGAGTGTGTGATTATATGTGTGTGTGTGGCTATGTGTGAGTGTGTGTGTGAGGCTATGTGTGAGTGTGTGGCTATGTGTGTGTGTGTGAGGCTTTGTGTGTGTGTGTGTGAGGCTATGTGTGTGTGAGGCTATGTGTGTGTTTGAGTGTGTGTATATATGTGTGTGTGTGGCTATATGTATGTGTGGCTATATGTATGTGTGGCTATGTGTGAGTGTGTGTGTGAGGCTATATGTGAGTGTGAGGCTATGTGAGTGTGTGTGTGGCTATGTGAGTGTGTGTGTGGCTATGTGCGTGTGGCTATGTAAATGTGTGTGTGAGGCTATATGTGTGTGTGGCTTTGTGACAATGTGTGGCTATGTGTCAGGCTATGTGGCTATGTGTGAGGCTATGTGTGTGTGAGGCTATGTGTGTGTGTGTGAGTGTGTGATTATATGTGAGTGTGCGGCTATGTGTGTGTGTGAGGCTATGTGAGTGTGTGTGTGGCTATGTGAGTGTGTGTGGCTATGTGAGTGTGGCTATGTAAATGTGTGTGTGAGGCTATAGGTGTGTGTGTGAGGCTATGTGTGTGAGGCTATATGTGTGTGAGTGAGGCTATATGTGTGTGTGTGAGGCTATGTGTGTGTGTGTGAGTGTGTGATTATATGTGTGTGTGGCTATGTGTGAGTGTGTGTGTGTGAGGCTATGTGTGAGTGTGTGTGTGTGAGGCTATGTGTGAGTGTGAGGCTTTGTGTGTGTGTGAGGCTATATGTGAGTGTGAGGCTATATGTGGTTGTGTGGCTATGTGTGTATGGCTATTTGTGTGTGTGTGGCTATGTGTGTGTGAGGCTATGTGTGAGTGAGGCTATGTGTGTGTGAGGCTATGTGTGAGTGTGTGGCCATGTGTGAGTGTATGGCTATGTGGTGTGTGAGGCTATGTGTGTGTGTGAGGCTATGTGTGTGTGTGAGGCTATCTGTGTGTTTGAGTGTGTGTATATATGTGTGTGTGTGGCTATATGTGTGTGTGGCTTTGTGACAATGTGTGGCTATGCGTCAGGCTATGTGGCTACGTGTGAGGCTATGTGTGTGTGAGGCTATGTGTGTGTGTGAGTGTGTGATTATATGTGAGTGTGCGGCTATGTGTGTGTGTGAGGCTATGTAAGTGTGTGTGTGGCTATGTGAGTATGTGTGTGTGAGGCTATGTGTGAGTGTGTGGCTATGTGTGTGTGTGAGGCTTTGTGTGTGTGTGAGGCTTTGTGTGTGTGTGAGGCTATATGTGAGTGTGAGGCTATATGTGATTGTGTGGCTATGTGTGTGTGGCTATTTGTGTGTGTGTGGCTATGTGTGTGTGAGGCTATGTGTGTGTAAGGCTATGTGTGTGTGAGGCTATGTGTGAGTGTGTGGCCATGTGTGAGTGTGTGGCCATGTGTGAGTGTGTGGCCATGTGTGAGTGTATGGCTATGTGGTGTGTGAGGCTATGTGTGTGTGTGAGGCTATGTGTGTGTGTGAGGCTATCTGTGTGTTTGAGTGTGTGTATATATGTGTGTGAGGCTATATGTGTGTGTGGATTTGTGACAATGTGTGGCTATGCATCAAGCTTTGTGGCTACGTGTGAGGCTATGTGTGTGTGAGGCTATGTGTGTGTGAGTGTGTGATTATATGTGAGTGTGCGGCTATGTGTGTGTGTGAGGCTATGTGAGTGTGTGTGTGGCTATGTGAGTGTGTGTGTGGCTATGTGAGTGTGGCTCTGTGAGTGTGTGTGAGGCTATATGTGTGTGTGAGGCTATGTGTGTGAGGCTATATGTGTGTGAGTGAGGCTATATGTGTGTGTGTGAGGCTATATGTGTGTGTGTGAGGCTATGTGTGTGTGTGTGAGTGTGTGATTATATGTGTGTGTGTGGCTATGTGTGAGTGTGTGTGTGAGGCTATGTGTGAGTGTGTGGCTATGTGTGTGTGTGTGAGGCTTTGTGTGTGTGTGAGAGGCTATATGTGAGTGTGTGGCTATGTGTGTGTGAGGCTATGTGTGTGTGAGGCTATGTGTGTGTGAGGCTATGTGTGTGTTTGAGTGTGTGTATATATGTGTGTGTGTGTGTGGCTATATGTATGTGTGGCTATATGTATGTGTGGCTATATGTATGTGTGGCTATGTGTGAGTGTGTGGCTATGTGTGAGTGTGTGGCTATGTGTGAGTGTATGGCTATATTGTGTGTGAGGCTATGTGTGTGTGTGAGGCTATCTGTGTGTTTGAGTGTGTGTATATATGTGTGTGTGTGGCTATATGTATGTGTGGCTATATGTATGTGTGGCTATGTGTGAGTGTGTGGCTATGTGTGAGTGTGTGGCTATGTGAGTGTATGTAGCTATGTGAATGTGTGTAGCTATATGAGTGTGTGTGGCTATGTGTGAGTGTGTGGCTATGTGAGTGTGTGTGGCTATGTGAGTGTGTGTGGCTATGTGAGTTTGTGGCTATGTGTGAGTTTGTGGCTATGTGTGTGTGAGTGTGTGGATATGTGCGTGTGGCTATGTGTGAGTGTGTGGCTATGTGTGTGTGAGTGTGTGACTATGTGTGTGTGTGAGTGTGTGACTATGTGTGTGTGAGTGTTTGACTATGTGTGTGTGAGTGTGTGGCTATGCGAGTGTGTGTGGCTATGTGTGAGTGTGTGGCTATGTGTGAGTGTGTGACTATGTGTGAGTGTGTGTGGCTATGTTAGTGTGTGTGGCTATGTGTGAGTGTGTGGCTATGTGTGTGTGAGTGTAGCTATGTGTGTGTGAGGCTATGTGTGTGTGAGGATATGTGTGTGTGAGGATATGTGTGTGTGAGGCTATGTGTGAATGTGTGGCTATGTGTGAGTGCATGGCTATGTGGTGTGTGAGGCTATTTGTGTGTGTGAGGCTATGTGTGTGTGTGAGGCTATGTGTGTGTGTGAGGCTATGTGTGTGTGTGGCTATCTGTGTGTTTGAGTGTGTGTATATATGTGTGTGTGTGGCTATCTGTGTGTGTGTGGCTTTGTGACAATGTGTGGCTACGCGTCAGGCTATGTGGCTACGTGTATGGCTATGTGTGTGTGAGGCTATTTGTGTGTGTGAGTGTGTGATTTTATGTGAGTGTGCTGCTATGTGTGTGAGGCTATGTGAGTGTGTGTGGCTATGTGAGTGTGTGTGTGAGGCTATGTGAGTGTGTGCGTGATGCTATGTGAGTGTGTGTGTGGCTATGTGAGTGTGTGTGTGTGGCTATGTGTGAGTGTGTGACTATGTGTGTGTGAGTTTTTGGCTATGTGTGTGTGAGTGTGTGGCTATGTGAGTGTGTGTGGCTATGTGTGAGTGTGTGGCTATGTGTGAGTGTGTGGCTATGTGAGAGTGTGTGGCTATGTGAATGTGTGTAGCTATGTGAATGTGTATAGCTATGTGAGTGTGTGTGTGGCTATGTGAGTGTGTGTGTGGCTATGTGAGTGTGGCTCTGTGAGTGTGTGTGAGGCTATATGTGTGTGTGAGGCTATGTGTGTGAGGCTATATGTGTGTGAGTGAGGCTATATGTGTGTGTGTGAGGCTATATGTGTGTGTGTGAGGCTATGTGTGTGTGTGTGAGTGTGTGATTATATGTGTGTGTGTGGCTATGTGTGAGTGTGTGTGTGAGGCTATGTGTGAGTGTGTGGCTATGTGTGTGTGTGTGAGGCTTTGTGTGTGTGTGTGTGTGTGAGGCTATATGTGAGTGTGTGGCTATGTGTGTGTGAGGCTATGTGTGTGTGAGGCTATGTGTGTGTGAGGCTATGTGTGTGTTTGAGTGTGTGTATATATGTGTGTGTGTGGCTATATGTATGTGTGGCTATATGTATGTGTGGCTATATGTATGTGTGGCTATGTGTGAGTGTGTGGCTATGTGTGAGTGTGTGGCTATGTGTGAGTGTATGGCTATATTGTGTGTGAGGCTATGTGTGTGTGTGAGGCTATCTGTGTGTTTGAGTGTGTGTATATATGTGTGTGTGTGGCTATATGTATGTGTGGCTATATGTATGTGTGGCTATGTGTGAGTGTGTGGCTATGTGTGAGTGTGTGGCTATGTGAGTGTATGTAGCTATGTGAATGTGTGTAGCTATATGAGTGTGTGTGGCTATGTGTGAGTGTGTGGCTATGTGAGTGTGTGTGGCTATGTGAGTTTGTGGCTATGTGTGAGTTTGTGGCTATGTGTGTGTGAGTGTGTGGATATGTGTGTGTGGCTATGTGTGAGTGTGTGGCTATGTGTGTGTGAGTGTGTGACTATGTGTGTGTGTGAGTGTGTGACTATGTGTGTGTGAGTGTTTGGCTATGTGTGTGTGAGTGTGTGGCTATGCGAGTGTGTGTGGCTATGTGTGAGTGTGTGGCTATGTGTGAGTGTGTGACTATGTGTGAGTGTGTGTGGCTATGTTAGTGTGTGTGGCTATGTGTGAGTTTTGTGGCTATGTGTGTGTGAGTGTAGCTATGTGTGTGTGAGGCTATGTGTGTGTGAGGATATGTGTGTGTGAGGATATGTGTGTGTGTGAGGCTATGTGTGTGTGTGGCTATCTGTGTGTTTGAGTGTGTGTATATATGTGTGTGTGTGGCTATCTGTGTGTGTGTGGCTTTGTGACAATGTGTGGCTACGCGTCAGGCTATGTGGCTACGTGTGAGGCTATGTGTGTGTGAGGCTATTTGTGTGTGTGAGTGTGTGATTTTATGTGAGTGTGCTGCTATGTGTGTGAGGCTATGTGAGTGTGTGTGGCTATGTGAGTGTGTGTGTGAGGCTATGTGAGTGTGTGCGTGATGCTATGTGAGTGTGTGTGTGGCTATGTGAGTGTGTGTGTGTGGCTATGTGTGAGTGTGTGACTATGTGTGTGTGAGTTTTTGGCTATGTGTGTGTGAGTGTGTGGCTATGTGAGTGTGTGTGGCTATGTGTGAGTGTGTGGCTATGTGTGAGTGTGTGGCTATGTGAGAGTGTGTGGCTATGTGAATGTGTGTAGCTATGTGAATGTGTATAGCTATGTGACTGTGTGTGGCTATGTGTGAGTGTGTGGCTATTTGAGTGTTTTTGGCTATGTGTGAGTTTGTGGCTAAGTGTGTGTGAGTGTGTGGCTATGTGTGTGTGTGTGAGGCAATGTGTGTGGCTATGTGTGAGTGTGTGGCTATGTGTGTGTGAGTATGTGACTATGTGTGTGTGTGAGTGTGTGCCTATGTGTGTGTGTGAGTGTGTGACTATGTGTGTGTGAGTGTGTGGCTATGTGTGTGTGAGTGTGTGGCTATGCGAGTGTGTGTGGCTATGTGTGAGTGTGTGGCTATGTCTGAGTGTGTGACTATGTGATTGTGTGTGGCTATGTGAGTGTTTGTGGCTATGTGTGTGTGTGGATATGTGTGAGTGTGTGGATATGTGTGAGTGTGTGACTATGTGAGTGTGTGTGGCTATGTGAGTGTGTGTGGCTATGTGTGAGTGTGTGGCTATGTGTGTGTGAGTGTGTGGCTATGTGTGTGTGTGTGGCTATGTGTGTCTGTGAGGCTATCTGTGAGTGTGTAGCTATGTGTGTGTGAGTGTGTTTGTGAGTGTGTGGCTATGTGTGTGTGAGTGTGTGGCTATGTGTGTGTGAGTGTGTGGCTATGTGTGTGGCTATGTGTGAGAGTGTGGCTATGTGTGAGTGTATGTGTGAGGCAGTGTGTGTGTGAGTGTGGCTATGTGTGTGTGAGTGTGTGGCTATGTGTGTGTGAGTGTGTGGCTATGTGTGAGTGTGTGACTATGTGATTGTGTGTGGCTATGTGAGTGTTTGTGGCTATGTGTGTGTGTGTGGATATGTGTGAGTGTGTGGATATGTGTGAGTGTGTGACTATGTGAGTGTGTGTGGCTATGTGAGTGTGTGTGGCTATGTGTGAGTGTGTGGCTATGTGTGTGTAAGTGTGTGGCTATGCGAGTGTGTGTGGCTATGTGTCAGTGTGTGGCTATGTGTGAGTGTGTGACTATGTGATTGTGTGTGGCTATGTGAGTGTTTGTGGCTATGTGTGTGTGTGGATATGTGTGAGTGTGTGGATATGTGTGAGTGTGTGACTATGTGAGTGTGTGTGGCTATGTGAGTGTGTGTGGCTATGTGTGAGTGTGTGGCTATGTGTGTGTGAGTGTGTGGCTATGTGTGTGTGTGTGGCTATGTGTGTCTGTGAGGCTATCTGTGAGTGTGTAGCTATGTGTGTGTGAGTGTGTTTGTGAGTGTGTGGCTATGTGTGTGTGAGTGTGTGGCTATGTGTGTGTGAGTGTGTGGCTATGTGTGTGGCTATGTGTGAGAGTGTGGCTATGTGTGAGTGTATGTGTGAGGCAGTGTGTGTGTGAGTGTGGCTATGTGTGTGTGAGTGTGTGGCTATGTGTGTGTGAGTGTGTGGCTATGTGTGAGTGTGTGACTATGTGATTGTGTGTGGCTATGTGAGTGTTTGTGGCTATGTGTGTGTGTGTGGATATGTGTGAGTGTGTGGATATGTGTGAGTGTGTGACTATGTTAGTGTGTGTGGCTATGTGAGTGTGTGTGGCTAAGTGTGAGTGTGTGGCTATGTGTGTGTGAGTGTGTGGCTATGTGTGTTTGTGTGGCTATGTGTGTGTGTGAGGCTATCTGTGAGTGTGTAGCTATGTGTGTGTGTGAGTGTGTTTGTGAGTGTGTGGCTATGTGTGTGTGAGTGTGTGGCTATGTGTGTGTGAGTGTGTGGCTATGTGTGTGGCTATGTGTGAGAGTGTGGCTATGTGTGAGTGTATGTGTGAGGCAGTGTGTGTGTGAGTGTGGCTATGTGTGTGTGAGTGTGTGGCTATGTGTGTGTGAGTGTGTGGCTATGTGTGAGTGTGTGACTATGTGATTGTGAGTGGCTATGTGAGTGTTTGTGGCTATGTGTGTGTGTGTGGATATGTGTGAGTGTGTGGATATGTGTGAGTGTGTGACTATGTGAGTGTGTGTGGCTATGTGAGTGTGTGTGGCTATGTGTGAGTGTGTGGCTATGTGTGTGTGAGTGTGTGGCTATGTGTGTGTGTGTGTGGCTATGTGTGTCTGTGAGGCTATCTGTGAGTGTGTAGCTATGTGTGTGTGTGAGTGTGTTTGTGAGTGTGTGGCTATGTGTGTGTGAGTGTGTGGCTATGTGTGTGTGAGTGTGTGGCTATGTGTAAGAGTGTGGCTATGTGTGAGTGTATGTGTGAGGCAGTGTGTGTGTGGCTATGTGTGTGTGAGTGTGTGGCTATGTGTGTGTGAGTGTGTGGCTATATGTGTGGCTATGTGTGTGGCTATCTGTGAGTGTGTGGCTATGTGTGAGTGTGTGTGTGAGGCTATGTGTGAGGCTATGTGCGTGTGTGAGGCTATGTGCATGTATGAGTGTGGGAGGCTGTGTGCATGTGGGAGGCTGTGTGCGTGTGGGAGGCTGTGTGTGTCTTTGAGGCTGTGTGTGTGTGGGAGGCTATATGTGTGTGTGTGAGGCTGTGTGTGTGAGGCTATATGTGTGTTTGTGAGG